>JAEAOA010001939.1:365000-1586473 GCA_016746295.1 Potamilus streckersoni
TAGAGTGTCTTGAACAGACACACCACAGCAACTCACCCATCCTGGTCAACGTATGATTCCTATTCTCACCTACAAAGCTTGTTGGCTTCATTCTTTTCTTGTTACTTTTGTAGGAGCCTATACACGTAATAATATCACTTAAAATCATGGTGGAAAATTTAATGACCTAGTTTTTTAGAAAGAAACAAAGAGAGGATCAATATTTAACAAGCGGTTTCATTAATATGTTCATGTGTGCAAAGGAATATAATTCCAAACTCAACGTTATCGTAATTATCCGACAGTTACCGAATAGGATGAATTAAGTCATTATGTTGTTGGATAGAAATAAACTGCCTCATAGTGTAAAGAATATGGCGCCGTGTTAGTATGGAAAGTATGTTAAGCATGAAAGGTGTAAGTGGATGCCAGTATTAGTGTCATTCTGGTCACAGTCAGGTTAGAAATTATAAATCAATGATTCAGTTGACTTAGTTCTATGCACTTTTTATCACATTCAAGGTTTAAATTATTGAAATAGGTAGGGGGTACAAACAAACGGGGATGTAGCATCGGATTATGGCTAAGATAAAAAAAACTGAATTGTCATCCTGAAATACATTTACTTTTCATTAAATGGACTATTCTGCATCATTCTTGATGTCTACTGCAACAACAAAATAAACATAGTTATTCACAAATGTAAAGACTTGTATCGAAACATGTAAATTAGCCTTCTTAAAATGAATTTCAGCGACAAACGCCTGAAAGCTACAGATAGGTTTCAATAACTCACTTGTGGTAAATTGTTTGCTAATACACGTACTGACCTAGCCGCTAGGGCTGTTTCCGGTCCCTGGTTTAACGCCTTACTGGCTACTGGCCCGAGTCTTCCTGTGGTGGATTGGGACTAACTACAGACTGATGTCCCTGTCTCCCTTGGGCTTCGAACTAAACTTTTCGAGTAACTGAACCGCGCGCCATCATGCGAGGCATAACAAAGGGGTTAGAAAAATGACTTTTGGGTTCATTTAAGCTACTTCCATATTGCCAAGACCCACTATCTTCAATGTTTACGCTTTCAAGAGACTCACTAATATATGAATATCCATAAAGTGTTCACGGGCTCAAAGAATCTCCTTCCCGGCCCAACCGGGTCGTCTGTGTGGTAAAACATATCAGTCATTTTCCGATTGTTAATGTTTACTCTATTTCCTCGGTAGTTATACTGGCCCCTATTGCTGTAGTGGCTTAGCCTACTATTGTCGTCGTTTTGGCCCTGTTTGTTGTTATTCTGCTCTCTGTTAATTTCATTCAGTTCTGTGAGGAGTACAGACCGTTTTTGCAGTTGTTTACCAAGAGCGTTCATTTGAGATCCTGATCTCTCTTCTGTCTGTTGGATCCTTAAGTTGAAATCTCTCCACCTCGTGTTCTCGTGACCACTCTCTACAATTGGCATATGATACACTTTCTTAGTGGAAGTATTTAGCCAGCGTCCTTTGGCAAATTCATCTGCCATCTGCTTGTCAACCATCCTGATCTCATGCAGTAACTCGTCATATTTAGTGATGAAATCAAACTTATGGCGAGTGCGGCCCATGAGGAGTTCACTCCTAAGTGAAGATTAAACCGTCTGTTTAAGGCGGTCCTCCTTCTCCTCTTTTAAGATGTGGTCCGCTTTGATCTCGGTCTTCAGAAGCGTCTCCAGTATACTACCGACGGTAGTCACTGATTCCCCTTCTCTCTGGAAAAAGTTTAAAATATCTCTAGAGGCAGCATCTAAGCGCTTCATTGTGTCTTCAGTGAATGCTTTGAACGTATTGTCGCCCTACCTCGTAGAGACCGTCTAATATAATGAATCTTAATCTTTGATTGATATTAACGTATAAGACATTTTACCTCGAATATGTAGTGTCGTCACCGTCTGTATTGGGACATCCCCCCAAACAAACGGATCTTAGATACTAGATTTAAAGTGGGTGGGTGGACATAGTGATGCTATAGGTGAAGTGCCTTTTGAATCACCAAATATTACTTTAACTCCTATTAGTACCTTAGGCATTGTGTCCACACTCAGTAAACTTTGTAGCCTGAGTGATACTCTCCAGTTATCTGCAGTTATCATGCTTTGCGACAAAGGGATGGACTTGGTATATCAGGTTTGGCTGGGGTGATAGCATGGTTTGGTGGGGGTACAATGGATTTATGTGGGAGCCCCACGGATATTACCACATATCCAGTTGCATTCAATGCCTGTTATCATATCATTTTCTATAATGGGGATCTTGCCTATAGTCATCATGAAAAGAACCCAATATATATATATATATATATATATATATATATATATATATATATATATATATATATATATATATATATATATAAACACGGTATACAAATCGCACAAGTTATTTCTTGTATTTGTTGTACAACCACGATATATTTTACAACCACTTTTCAGGGATAAAAAAAATCAAAACATATTTACGAACAATGAAAAATCAATAAATGCAAGGTTATTATAAACATCACTGCAAAAAAAAGATATAATGGATTTGTGTATAGAAATATACTAAAATTTATAAATAGCTCCCTGAAAACCCTTCGGCACACCTGAAAATATTCAAGAATACCTGACAATATTAGCGGAAGCTTGCACATATAATAAACATATCATGGTGTATACATGTATAACACAAAGCGTAAATGTAAAAGGTACAACCACATAGCTAGCTCTCTCTCTCTCGCGCGCGCGCGCGCGCACAAATAAGCGCTTTGCAATTTTGTGAATGTCATTTAAAGCAATGTGATGAGTTAAATAAGGAGGTCGGAGAAATGAAAATCAAGTCAAGAACACTTCGGACAGTATTCGGACAATCATCTTATATGTGTTAGTCAGATAATCGAATTGTAATTCACGCCCAAATGCATATTTTGTAGAAAACAAAACCGACCTTCTATCAATGTCAGCAAAAATGTAATCAGAAAGTAAGCACACGCATATTCACGATAATTTTTTTTAAATGTCAGCATGTAACAAGTCATCATATCTCTCCTTTTTCACGAGTGCATATATTTCGCCTTTCATTTTCTGGATCTTTAAAATCTTCTAAATCTTTTCTTTGATAGAATTTATCATTCAGTAACTTCTTCGTAAAACATGTCTTCCATATCATCCACGTTGTCATCCAACAGACCACCTAGCATTAGTCTCCTGATCTTCAATATCCCTAGTAGCGTTATGAACTTAACCTTTGGGGAGTTTTTAAATGTATTTTGATTTTCTTACCGTTTGACCAATCTTGTGTTTATATGCTGTATATGTATCGGTTGTCAAACAATCAAGCAGATTAATTTATTACTGCCTTTCCTTTCCCTCCTTGTTAATTGTGGAATGCTAGAAAATGTTGTTGTTACCTTGAATATCCTTATAAATCAAATCCTAGACTCAGATATCACTGCCAATAGGTGTTTGTACCTATTACTGTTTATTTATTATTGTTATATTTCAGTATTGTCTACATCACACTAATCTTTCATGTGAATAACATAGACATGTATGTAGGGGAATCTTCTCCTTTGATTGTGTAACGTGTGAGAAGATTGACCGCTGAATAAATGTCTTAAATTCATGTTACTTTATTGAAATTTACTCTATTTAATTTATGCCCACAATTGGCTGTTATTGACGTAAGAAACTGTACATTGGAATCAACGTATGTGAAATACTATTTTTTTTCACCCATTTAAACTATATAGAAATATCCATAGAGTACATTATACTTGGCAAGTTGTCATCTGGAGTGATCAATAGAACTGATCCCTTCATCTTCAACCGGAACTTTAATCTGCAAAATGTTTCACCATTATTTTAATCCTTTTCAAACATATGAATGATTTCAAATCGATGTCAAATTTAGTCATTCCAATGGCTGATTGAAAGCATTTACTTCATTATGTTACCATGTTCATTTTTTATCTAATTTGTTACAAATCCTATTGGTATTTTTCACGAATTATTGCAAACAGAAATTATAAAAGTGATGATATCTTTAAGTTGTTAAGTAATTTAGCCGAATGCAAATGTGTATTGTTACGACCTTGTAGTTTAATTGTGTGTGTTAAGGAATCAATTCTGTATAAATCGTTTTTTTTTTTCATTAAATGTAATTATTAATATAATTATATTAATGTCAGTCTAATATGTTGTTAAAAAACATCGTGTTTATTTGAGTCTTAAATGTGACTCATGTGAGCACGTGCTGTGTATGATAACAAATTCATTACAAGTAAACATTCAGGAATAGCTATGAAAACGATTGGCTGATACTTGGTCAGGCTTTCCTAATGTCCAGAAATATTACGAATTGCATGCGTCCTCGTGCGCGTATAATTCAAACAACGTATTAACTTCATTTTTATGTTGAGGTTTTTTTTTGTTAGACAGTTAGTCGTAGTCGTGAGTCATACACAGTCGTAGAGTCGTAAAGTCAGTTTATTGTAACATCTTAGAGTTATACAACTTCTATTACCTTAAATAGGTATTTTTGTGTTTGAAGAAGGTGTCTGTTTATGTCTACGTAAAACAACGTTTTGTTAGGGAAGCTAATTTTACTTCGTTTTTCTGTATAGTTGTTTTCCTGGAGAACTGATTTGGACAAAGACATTTTCCCGAAAATATTCTTAGTTGGAACGGAACAACACAAACTGTGCTTCGTTGTGTAAATTCTGGAATTTTCTGTTAGCATTCATCTGACGTGGTCATCCGCCATTTTGGACCGGAATTGAACTTCAGACAGTGTTTAGAACTTTTTACAGGACTTGTTTCTATTTTGAACAAACAATTTGGATCGTTTCTGTAAATCTTAAGTCTTTTTAACATATTTACACTATTTCATGTTTTCTAGGAAAATAAATTATTTTTTGTTAAAATTTACAAAGCTTGTTGCCTTCACTCTTTTATGTTACTTTGAACTAGCCAATACGTAACAGTATATTTTCCTACATCAAATACAAAATTGAATAATTCATAGTACTGCAACTTTTGTGATCTTGATATCGGGGTCGAAACCGGTTATCTCGATGTTTTAATCATTAAATACGACAACGTAAATCACCAGCTTTCCTGAAACGTTGCATGGCATAATTTTCTTTTAAATATAAATATCAGCATGTATACTATCTTTAATGTCGTTTTGTATCACAACCAAATTTCACCACACATTAATCACATCTGAACATGTAATCAAATATGTTATACTTTGATACCGAGATTTTGCTTTCATGTTAAACTCGTTAAAAAAAATTTACCTCTCTAAAAGCTGTTATACCCATCACACTAGCTTTATCTTTATCCTAGTACCATAAATCGTTAGCTTGAAAAATAAGGAAATGAAGTATCAGCTTTTTATTATCAGTTATCCTAAATCTGGTAGAAGATGTAAGAAAAAGATTAATGTTATAATTAAGGATCTCTGTATAATTAAACATGGCCAAAAGTTCATTGAGTCACTTTAAAATGTGCTTCCGCCATTAAATATTTCCTTGGACATATAGGATGTTTCTTAAGAAATGTTGATATAACTCGCAAATTCTTTTTTAATAGGGTACCGAATCCTCAAGAGTGTTAGTCGAATTGTATACAGACTTAAATAGTATAGAGTGGTTGCTCATTTTTTACGCAATGTTGAATAACAAACAAAGCAACTATCCTAGGACCACTGTCATTTAAATCCTGTATCAGGTACATTCGTCAAGTTTTGTTCTTGGCAAGTTGCCAACAGCCGATTATAGCAACCCCCATAGAGAGCAAGTTGTTATCTTATAATGGTTCTTGATAATATACAATTCAATGTGGGTGGGTGGAGGATGGTACTCTGATTGTGAGAAAAGTGGCTATAAATGATAATTGTAATTTTTCAGTATAGTATCCTGCTGCATTATTTAGCATTGAGTGTGCAAAAGAATAACTTTTTTAAAAAAATATTCCATATAGTTTTGTCCACGGACTTTGATGCAGTGTACAGCAATATGAAGTCTGTATGTAGTGAAAATGATATGCCACTAACACTTATCAATAATCTATTTAGTGCCAATGAGAAAATGATTTTGTACTAAACTTGATACAATGAACATGAGCTGTTATTTTCTGAAAATAAAATTTATTCTATTCAGTCCTAAACAATCATGACAGTAGTTTAATACAAAAGGTATAAATGCCTATATTGGACATTCAGCATTTTAAGATGAAGAGAATAACAAAGGGTCTCTGCATTATTTGTTGATACTATTAAAGACACATTGTGTTGCCAGACATTATGATGATCCACAAAATGAACGGTCCGGAATATTTTACTATTTTCTGCTTACATGTATTTCTGTACGTCTATCTAATATACTACTATTTTTGTAATTCACTTTTCTGTTTATTGACATCATTAATCAATGAATATTGAGTTTTGGTATCCTAGTAATGGATTCAAGGTAAAATATACAAAATGTCTGATCTTGGTCTAATATTCAACTTTATGCAGACGATATGCCACATTAAGATGTCTTATAACCTGGTTTCTAAAGTACCCCATGTTTTTAATATATGACTATACAGTAAAACGATAAACTATGGCTTATACAGTGTTCATAAATGCAGAAACAATGTCGCTAAATAACCACTAATATGTACATAGCTTATTGTACAAATACGTGTCGACTTTTTACCTTATACTTGACCTATTCGACACACTGTAGAATCCAATGTACAAAAGCACACACACATACACACAATGTACCATCTTGTCAATATTATTACTGCTCATATGTCTTACCTGATCAGCTTGTAATTTCCTTAAAATGTGTTTTTCTTAATTTGAATCACACCCTTGTTTTGGGGGAAGCACCTTCTCACACACAAGCGGAAACGCATACCACAACTACAACAGTTCTCACACTTACAAGAAAATTAAATATATCCCATGTTTGTGTTTATTTAAGGTTTATCTAGGATACATAGCATATATCAAGTTATTTTCATCATCTTTAGACGGTCATTCAGACCGAACGACTGAAGATCTCCCTAAAATATAAGTTTGGCGGATTGATACTTAGAGAACTACATGTGTCAAAAGATTAGACGCTTTTATTGGTACAGACTATGATTGTACTTTCAATATTGAAAATTTGGTAGCCATCTGGTTACATCTATCGTATTAGATATCCGAGTAATATGACTGTCAGTCAAGGGACCGGGTTCGACTGGAAGAAGACCATTGTGGTATCCCTCATTACCCGGTATCGTGATGTTGGCTACCTGCACTGTATGCAAATCCCAGTTTGTATGAAAAATGCATCTTCCTTAGTCAATCATGCAACAAGATGATTACAAAGCAAGAGCTGAATACTATATCAATGCCGTGATCTACTGCACATAAATTTCAAATTGCCTATTTTACCCCGTAGAGACGCATGGTCCGCAAAACTGATTGTCCCTAAACATTTCAATGAATTTTCAAGGCAATAGTATATAACTTTAAACTCATAACTTACTACACGTGACATCTGACTATGCTATATCCACCCACCCATTAAACCTACCCGGATTACAAAGATCGTATGACCTAGTGCACACAAGTAAGTTAGACTGCCATTGCAAGAAGGAAATCTTTGGTTTCTACAAAGTGACGATTCGATCTCGCGATCGTTAGGGTGACTATTTAAGGAAGAAAATAGAGTGAGATTGTTGGGTAGAAGGAAAGATTACATCACGTATATTAAATTAAACCGAAGACTGAAATGTTGAAATGTAATTTTTAAAAACATTGATCGTCCGTTTTTTCTTCTCACTCAAAGTTTTGATAGACGTATTTTCCTGATTTGAAATAATTTATACACAAATTGCTTGAGAAGGATAGATATTTATATCTTAAAATTCAGTTTTCATTATTTTTCCCTTCCCCTAACCATTAGTATAGTGAAATCACCATCGAGTGCACTTACTGATAAAAAGGAGAAGTCATGGAAAGATTCTGCTTCTAAAGTTATATAAAGTGGTCTTAACTAAGACCATAAACCGCTGCACGGCTGGGTATTAGTCAAATAATTCCCTCTTTTATTACGGTGCAAAAGGCAATTAAACATCGATACAAGGAATGTGTAATAGATATGATAGTAAGTTGGTTGTTGACGACTGTGATCACTACAATAGATAGCTTGACCCCCCCTCTAGTTATTGGTGTAACGTCTAGGTCATTAACTGAGTTGTCAATTCAGAATAGCGCATTCACAAAGATTATGGAGTGCTCTTTATCCGCAGCGTGGTTAAAATCGAGATCTTCTATACAAAACACGTCTTAGAGGTACTGAACAACCTTCACTAATATACCGGCATAGTTATTTTTATCGATGGTTAGATGAAATCTTGGATTTCCTTTTAGGGATGGTTATCGTTAAAAACTAGTTGTTTTTCACTTCCAGCAGTATTCATTTAGTGGATAGAAAGATGAACAGAAAATAAATTCGATTTTCATTAAATGAGTAAATCTTACATGTAGATCTTAATTTATTCAGATGGTCTCGTCTCTGGCTCCTCATTTCGTCCTTCTGCTACCAAGGCTTGCTGTCAGACGGCCACTAAGTTATAAGGCTTCAATCTAATTAGTATTTCCAATTGTTATCAAAAGTAATATTCAGCAGCAGTGAAGTTGAACAGACCACTATGATGAAGGTACCATTTGTGAAATCAACACTTTTACCAAATATGATATATAAGGTCGGAAGGATAAACCGGGGCCTTTAACGTGTCACGTATCCCGCCCATTTTATTCCCTCTTGATCTTGTGTGTAAATTTTCCGTGGACGTCATCGTTCATAAGCCAAGACATACGTGTTGATCGACAACGACTAGAGGGTATTAAAAAGTATATTCCGTCCTTTATTTTGTTAAGTAACAACTACTGCAGCGTCAGGAAGCTCGAGTGGAATTTGCAGAAGATGCGGCGGAATTGAATAAACCAGTCACAGAGACTACTAAAGCATCTGTGGAAACAGCAGAAAAAAATCAAAGCGACTAAAATATCAGAAATAGCTGGTACACAACCACAACTATTAGAAGGTATTGACCAAGCTCGTGTTGAGATTGGCGATGTGAAGAAGAACCTAAGAAACCACCTGCCTAATTTACCGAAAAAAGTCTTAAGGTACTTAGAAAATCATTATCAATTGATGCAACAGGATATCCAGTTCGTTGTGACCGATTAGATGCAGAGATCACTGATATTCCAGAATCAAAATAGGTTCCTTTTGTGTTTGAACATCCCGTGGTATACGTAAAAATGATTAAAAAATATGAGAATGAATTTTGCAAGTATAATAAACACGTCAAAGAAGCTGCTAAAAACCCATTATCTGGAGTTATATCATTGCCCAAATAATCACTATTCAGATCACCTCGTTTTCAAGAAGAAGCAACTGGGAGTAGTCTTGCGAGTCGCTATGCGCAACCATATCGATGTCATAAAAAGCAAACCTCTCCGGTAATCGATAAACTTTGTCCCTATAACGTCCTTGCTGATGTTGATCTTAGAGGAATTTTGTTTGGAGGAAGACTAGCCGGCAATCATTGCCCCGAAATCATCTATGAAGCAGCTGCTATTTGTCAGGGATTGGATATCAGCGTTTATCGGGCACTTATCGATGAAATTACTGCGACTTATCAATTAGATCGGCGATACCAAAATAACATGATCATACATAATGCTGAACGTCAACCTATGAAGGTCACTATGACAAATTCACGATTACCGGGTTTTAAAATGATCTACGGAGATGGTCTAAGCAATATTATTCAAGGTCTATTCAGAACGGTAGCCCCAAAGGCGATCCAGAACTTGCTGATCGTATGCCCCTCACCGGGGTTGACCAGGATGAGGTTTTTTTTCAAGATCAGTATGGGAGGCTTAATTCGAGCAATATCAAGTGGATTGATATCATTCTGCTAGTTTCCTGTGTGACCAACGATACAATCGTGGTATTTACTGATGGCGGAAAAAATCAAAGACTCAAGCGTATCAATTGGAGGGACCATAGGAGAGATTTTTTAATGTGTGCTCTAAAGTTGGCGATATAATGACAGGTGAACCCAACATGAGTGGAAAAATTATTGCTAATTTGAGAGAAACAGAACCGGACGATGACACAGCAATGAGTGTGTGTGTGTGTGTGTGCGCGCGCGCGATTTGGAGATTTAACATAGCTTTAATAAGTATTCAGTCATATCACTACCATGTCTGCAGTGTGGCAGTTTAGTGATGTCTAGCACTGTGACATCAAGGGACAGACATGTATCATGATCTCCCACCCAGTCACATTATCCTGACACTAGGCCTACGAGTCCTAACACTAGCCTCTTAATACTGAGCTCTAAGCGAGGCATTTGTAAGTACCATTTTTGTAAGTCTTTGGTATGACTCGGCCAGGGATCGAACCAACAACCAACGACCTTCCGAATCCAAAGCGGACGCTCTAACCACTAGGCCACCGAAGCAGTCGACTCTGCAATGAAGAAATACTTGGACAACAACTACATCGCAATAAGGATCTTTTTAATACCAATCAGTGATAGATTGTCCATATTCAGATCTGATTATAATAATCATATAAGTACGTTTGTGAATTTTCGCAAAACATAGAGTCCCTACTTATTTCTTTGGAAATCAAATTGTCAACGGTGTTAAGCCTACAGAAATCAAAGAAAAGATAAAAAAGATACAAGATCGTGTAATTTATACGACTTAATTCATCAAAGCGGTGTACATAGTAGCATATTACAATTATGGACAAAATTGCCGGCCCCTACGACTACCTAGACACTTATCGCCAATATTATCAGCCAATTGGCAAGCGATTCTCTTACATATTTATTTTTACAGACATCAACATGAGAATCAACTTGATGTCTGCGATGTCTTTGATGTAGATCTTGTACGCGACCTCATGAACATAGCACGCTTGATCAGATGTATTCACTGCATATTCTTCTGGTTTTAGTTTACTTTGGTCTTCAGTTCAAGTCGAGTTCTATGACCACAATAATTATATCTAGGAAGTTGTTTCTATCCTGGATACTTAGCCCATCCAGTTCCTGGTACATTTCAAGTATCTTAGCAATATCGCTTGACGTCTCGAGAGACTATGCAAATTTGTAATGTTTTACAACATTTCCGCACGTACCTGTGAGTACGCATCAACAATGTTTCGTCGCTATTGTTTAAATCCACTGGTATCAGTATCCTTTTGGCATAAGCACAATATAAACTCATATTTTAATCATATTTGTTCAACATGAATGTGACTGACTTCTCAGCAACGCGAGAACAGGAGCCAGTGAAGCATCGTCCAGCATTGTGAAACTTTATCCGTGTTATTAGCATTGGTCTGGTACAACTCAGTTGCTACTCAACCTGTTAATGAGATGGTTCAAATGAAACAAACCTTATTTAGTGGCACCATCCGTAGACCATCAGTGATGTTATAATGTTCTTAAGTAATTTGATGAAACTGCAAAGGATAACGACGATGATAATAATGTTAATGAATTTACCACCGACATCGATGATGCACCATCCGTCGATGATCTTAACGGTGATATAAACAATCGATTGGTATACGATGATGCTATGCTCGACAAACTAACAAATCCAGCCAGAATATTTTCACGAGGCAGGCACAAAAACGAGGACGCAATACGTCACGCAGAGATACACTCAAATTTCCAAGATTATCTGGGCCAACTACAATCTTTTGGTTGTCTTTGATGGCCTTGATACTCACACCTTGAGGCATAGCCACCGGATTTGGTGCTCCGGTGACACAGACACGATTAGATTTAAAAACTTCTTTGCCAATGCTCAGAAAACCACGTACGTATTTATCACGATAAATTTACACGATCCAAGAACACGATATCGCATTTGTCTGGATAATATCTTTGAGCAAACCTGTCACCAGACAGCACTACTTATTTTGCCCCCACCAGTAGCAGAGAGGGTGAGGACCAACACGGTTGTCTCGTTTCATGAACGATGACTTCCACGGAAATTTGATACACAAGGTCAAAAGGGCATAAAGTGGCGGGGTAACTGATATGTTAGAGGCCTCGGTTTATCCTTTTGACCTTGTATGTCATTTTTGGTTGAAGAGTTGATTTCACAAATGGTACCTTCCTCATAATGGTCAGTTCACCTTCCCTGCTCAATCAGTTATCGACTGTATCCTTACCTGAAAAGAATATCTTTAAAAACTGAGGTTTAATAGCGTTAACTTTTCGATTTCAATGCTATTAACACCTGTCATTTAAATTTAATGTCTAAATTATCAATTATTAAAGATTTCTTGTAAAGATACAGGCTAAGCAAAGATATTTATCTCGGGGTTGCAAACTGCAGATATTATGATCCCGATTAGATAGTAGTTTACAAGGGTATGCTGCAGATGAAGAGATAGTCTAACGTCTCTGATACGCCTTCTGTGCAGATCAAGACATATATATTTATTCTCCTTTTCTTTCTGATACCTTATCTTTTGAGGTTGTTCTTCAAAAATTATTTAATATCAAGTTCTCCTATCTTCATTATATTTTACAGTCATTAACTAAACAACATATGAGCAAAACGGTTGATTTCGTCCTTTAATGTACATCGTACATTCCCCAATTATGATAGTACCTGTACATCCTGATTCAAACGCAATCATACAACTATTTCAGTTTTTTTCTTCTTCTTCATATATGGTCGCTGCTTTCTCTGGTAAAAGCTGGCTAATAATCAAACAAATATGTACATGGCCAGGGATATCAGACCCTCAACGCTTGTTTGATAAGACAGGTAAGTTTAAGTGCATTGTTATTCATTGTGTCATAGTGTATCTGAGTATTTGCTTTTTATAAGAATGAAATACGAGACATTTATTACCCTACATCAAAATAGGCTAGAATAATTTGGTACTCTGAGATTCGATGTAAAAGATTTGTTTACATCAATACCTCATTTACATTACATACATGCGAGTGGACTTGAATAAAACTTGTCACCAAGCAAAACCAAAATATATAACATGTGGATCCGTACACTTTATACCTTTTCATGCGACATAAGATTAACGGTTTCGTTGCATTTGACAGAAAAACATACATTTACTTACGTATGTATGTTATGGCGAGTATAGTTATTCTTCTTTATATATCTCATGCGACAGGACATAGTGGTGGCCAATCACTTGCAACAAATCCACTTAAATAGGACAAATTATTCATTTAAATAAATAGAGATAATTATAAAATAAGTTAAAATATGCATCATAGGAAATAAAACCCGGATTATACGTGGCCTAGTGGTGAAAGCTCCCGCCTTGAAAGCGAGAGGTCGCGGTTTCGAACCCCGGCAACGCCAAATCAAATATGGTATAACGTGATCAGAGTAACAGCTGCCTCGCTAAGGCACTCAACATTAATAGGTTAGTGTTAGGACTGGTCTTCCTGGTTTCGGGATAATGTGACTGGGCTGGACATCATGCTACATGTCTGCGGCACGATGCCCCAGCGTTAGACATCACTATAATCTGTCACACAGCAGACATCGTAGCGATATGACTGGGAATTTTTTTTAAGCTATGTTAAAAATCCAAAAATCATTCACACACGTTTTGGTTACTATCTTCCGTTGATATATACTGGTCTGAGAAATTTAGGATTGGTCGTTCTGGTGTCACGATAATGAGAATTTAATTATGTAGAATATTAGCTTAATATAAATAAATCTATGTACAAAAACAATGCCCACCCTAAGTGATTTTGATTAGATAAATTTAAAACGTAATAATGAACTGTGTGCATAATATCTTTGAAATTGGACACCGTACAAGAGAAAAGGAAAAAAAAATAGCATTTTATTATTTAAAATATTTTTGTTATGTATTATAACTAACGTGGTTCATGAATGCTTGCATGTAAGTTCTGTAATTATTGCAGGTCCGATTCTCAGCATAGGACTTCCAAAGTGCCATCAATCATATCTAGCACTTCCTTGTCTACGTCATTGTCCGCGTTTACCCATCTCAAGTTAAATTATCACCGTTTGTTTAATACTTGGTTTGATCAATGCATCCTTAATCAATATGACTGAGAGCACTAATAGTGGGATCATCTGAACATGAATTGGCAAAATCCGTTTAACCTGTTCCGCTACAATGACAGCACTTCATTTGCCGATTAACCGAATTTGATACCATTTTAGAACACAAGAGATGATATTAACTTGAAAAAAACTCTGCGATCATTGGTTACATTGTAGTGTTATATATTATATATACAATATTACATATGTGTTAATGTACAAAATCATATTTAGCGATCAATATTTAATGAAATATAATATTTGCTTTCAATTAAATATTTTCAAATACTTCAAAGGTAAAAATGAAAATAAGCTTGTTTACTGGTTCGAGACTACTCAAAAGACACAATTCAACCATAACAATTGAGAAAAAAAATCTAATGATAACAGTGAAGAACATTAGCCAATACTATCAGTTTACTCATCAATAATTCTATATACAATTTTTCTAGCTGTAAACATAATGCAAAGAAAACACGATTTGCATTTGAAATCAATAATAACTAATAAAGTAAAACGTGTTTTGTCATTGTTTTCTATCAGCCTTGGATTTTATTTTGCTCTGGTTAACATGCTGTTGTCAAATGTTTCACATTGAAACTGATTCCTCGAAATTGATTTCCTTCTTTCAAAAGTGTAAACTTCTTGGAAATGACTTGAGCACAAGCATCTTTGAAATATTGGTATGAATTATTAATTAGTTAAAAGTACCAAAAGTCAAAACTATCTTAATTTCTCAGAGTTATCAGTGCAACATTTCAGTAGAGCCTTAAATTTGCAAGCTAAGTCTTGCATTTGATATATCCACCAAGATCACCCAGAATGGTTTTCTTGATGTGTGCTTTTCTATAGGCCCTTAACTGCCATTTCTTAGGTATGATATAACCAATAATGTGTTCACAATGTTTTTAAAAGCAACCAAATGAAAGGAAAGAAGTTAATTATGATCATCAGAAATCTTTAACATGAAGTACAGCAACTATCATGATGTAGAATGTACCGGGCAAACTGGATTATCTCCCTTCTACCACAGTAAAATATACTTGTGAGTTCATTTCAAAATTGTTACAAAACACAACACATACTTTGATTTCTCTACAGCATTAAATCCAGTTATTATTGGCTGATTATTGTTACTATGAACCAGTTGGGGGTTTTAAAGAGTAATGCAGGTCAAACTAACCTTTTTGACACCATGTTTAGAATTAAACTAAAATAATAATGTACCAATATCAACAACACAATATGAATGTGTCACAATTAGTCCTCAATACAATTTGGTGTGCACATTATTATGTCTTTTATCAATGGGTATTCTATTTACAAAGCTCTAAAACTGAATTATTCAAATGTATCAGCAGCCTAACTAAATACAAAAGCTTGACATAAAAACATCACAAAGGCAATCATTATTAAACAACACGTATCATCAAGTGAAAAGAATTACTTTTCATGGTGCATTTTATGCAATATATTCCAACACAATCAAAATCTATATTGATGCATTATGCACCATTCTGAGTAAAAATTATGAAAACTGGGAGAAAAAAATCTTTTCCAAACTAAATACATGACAAGAAAATGGTACCAAAAAGAAACAAAATTACTACAGCTACTTAATTTCAAACCTTTTACCTTTTACATGAACATTAAATGTTTTGCATACTGAGTTATGGGTGTAGATTGTCAAAGTACAGTTAAAAGATACAAAAATAAAATGATGCAGCATTTTATCTCTATATAACAAAATAATGTAAAAATGACAACCTAAGAAAACTTACAAAGAATTAAACACGTTACAAACCAAATGTACAATTGGGGAATTTTTAAACAGAAATTGGCACATGCTTACAAAACAATTATTTTTTATCATACTTGAAAGGCAGTGACTCTTTTTCTACAGAATAAAGAATGCTTTCCAATATAGATCAGTCCTTACATTTGTTTACATTGGTATTTTGAACATGTACCTGCTTTGCACAGAGAATCAAATAATCTTACTCAGCCAATAACAAGTGCACTATAATTCTTCAGAAACAAGCTATACATGTATAATAAATTACATCATATTTTAAGAAATATCTTTAAATATATGAGCAATAGATAATCAAAAAAATGCTCCTAGTTCAACTGAAATTTGTTTAACAAAATGGCAACTTTCTTTAAAAACAGAAAACAAAACAAAATGCATACATGGGATTACATCATATACATGTACTTACAAAATAGATATGTGGAACACTTGACTGTGAGACATATAAAACTTTAAATATGAATGAATCATAAACTAAAATGAAACTGTATATGAGGTTCATAAAACTCAAATGATACATTTTGTTGAGGGATTATATTTTTCTTGATATAATCTCTTCTTGCACTAACATCTGCCTAATCTTTTTACCATGGATAACTTACCCAAGGTGCAAGGATTTAGCCAATAGAAGGAAAATATTTAAGTATTTTCTGATTAATATGGTATCTCTATTTTGAATTGTGCTTTGTTAAAAAACATTTATCTTTCCTTTTAAGACTTCCCATGTATAGGTTAACTTTATTATTTTTTATTTTTTTTTTATGCTTTAATTTACTTTTTTTAAAAATGTAAACAACATTTACAATGTTTTAATGTTCTTTCTCAAAGAACCTTCTGCAAATCATGTAACTGTTGCTGCATATCTTTCCTTCTCAATTTTTGAATTTGCACAGACATAAAAGTCAGTTACAATCATGAGAGAGAGAGAGAGAGAGAGAGAGAGAGAGAGAGAGAGGCACACACACACAGAGTTACTATGCAGTTAATCAATCAAATACAGCTACAAGTATAATGGTTAATGCATGAACTAATAACAAACAATCCATAAACACAGGTTTAGACTTAACCAGCAATGTCTGCACTAAGCACTTACAATTACGGAATATGGTTTAAAGAATATATTCCAAAACTAAGACTATTGCAGAGTCTAAGAATTCAGTCAGTACACCATAAAATAGAATTGTTAAGAGAATTGTGTCACTAGTAGATACTCCAATAATACAGATAACTGCACAGGAATAAGAATTAGGCAAGTTATCATGTTAGCAAGTTAGCATGACAAAGTCTGAGTACTTTTTATTTTAATTTTTAAGCAGTTAATAGGTGTGACATTGTACATAATTCTTCTTTC
This sequence comes from Potamilus streckersoni, assembly GCA_016746295.1. Taxonomy (NCBI): domain Eukaryota; kingdom Metazoa; phylum Mollusca; class Bivalvia; order Unionida; family Unionidae; genus Potamilus; species Potamilus streckersoni. The sequence continues at coordinate 382,309 of JAEAOA010001939.1, forward strand.
TGCCTCAGGGTAAGAAATAGGAATATCATTCTATGATATTACCGTTTGGGAAGATATTACTACAGCCTAAAAAAAAGATTGGATAAAAATTCTTTGGTCCTCACATTTTTTCTACTATATCAGAGCATGTCTTTCTAATAACAAATCTGAATTTACCTATGTAATATTCCTTAATGTCTTGACATGATCTTCCAACATGCACAACGGGTATGAAGGAATTATCTGCATTAGCATTGAATTTAACAAACAAGTTTGCTGAAGGTAACTCTTTGTAAGAATCTTAAATTAGTTGTGCTAATTCTTAAACTGTGAACACTGGATTTGTCCATACTGAATGAGTATATACAATCTGTAGATTTTCCATGATTATAAAGTAATGTTTTTTATTTGGCTTAATTTATAACGAATTGTGTCCAAAACGTATTCAGAGCACTATTACAAGCTAGGTATCATACAATCTTGGGCATTGGATCACAAGAAGTTCCTCAGTTGCTGACAAGCATACATCACATGATTTAATAGTCCTCAACGTTGGACATGGAGATTGATCAACAAATCTCAATGCCCTGGATCTGTGGTCAATGTGGTTATGAACTAAACTTACTATGCAGCATCTACTTCTGTTATTAAAGTTACCATGATCTTGACTTCCCATATTTAACAACCAGCATTTATAGGTTCCTATATTATGCTATGAACAAATCACCCACTACATTTGTTAAAAGAATTTATTCAGAAAGAAAGTTGCTTTCCTTTAATCTACAAAAGTTTGTTCCTCTGTTAACTGCTCAGACATTAATATTAAAACTTTTAAACACAAAATCAATAGGTTGTTTCCATACCTGAAGTTCATGCCCTACACAAACTGCACTTAAAGTATGTGAAGCAGAACTAAAGTAAGTTACTATGCAAAATATACTGTTCTATTATTAGTCAGTGACCTTGACCGATAAATATTTGACACCCACATCAGTGGGTTTCTTTCCTACCTAGTGTGGAAATTATGCACAACTTTTGATTAGAACAAAAGCCTCTTGTTCTGGAAAACATTTACATTTTTCAGTCAGTCATCTTGCCCACTGCTCTTTTGATCCCATAATAGCTATTCTTCTCCCTCATTCATAGTGTGAGTCACTGACAAAGTCTGGTCTAGGTGTCACGGAATTGTATGAATTTATTCCTTTATTAAATAAATGTACTTGGATTTCCTTTTCTGTGTACAATGATACCCAAGGGTGATCAAGGTTTATCTAAAGCTGCACATGTGGAGTGCCTTAGATGGGAAAAACTGAATACATGAATTACACAGATGATGTTGAGCTACCTTACCTGTGTATAAATGCTTTATGTTACAACCAAATCCTTACATTAGGAACCGTTTTGTGGATCGAGGTCTACATTGAACACTAGAATAGGGTGATGTATAAACCATAAATCAAAATTTCACAAAACAAATTTAAATAAACTTAACACAAACAATATATATATATATATATATATATATATATATATATATATATATATATATATATATATATATATATATATATATATATATATATATATAAAGGGAGCAAAAAAAATACATAAAACCATTTGGAACTAGAAGGTACCTCATATGATGTTCATCAGAGAGGTACCACACCAACAAAGTTTGAGACCTATGGAAATGGATATGGACTACGAGAAAAGACAATGAATTTTGAGTGAAATATCATATGCTGATAACAAAATGGAACGTCCACAGACTGATTTAGATTACACTGTAAAAATTAATAGAAAAATAATTACAAAATAGAAATTGGATTTAGACATTCCCATGCATGAAGTGGTGTCGTGCAATTTTTTTTTCTTACGACAGACCCAGCTAAGCCGAGTTTGTGGAAAGAATCATATGTAAACTTATGTCAACGTGAAAATGAAACGGACCATCCACTGACTTTTAATTACATTGAAATTTATAATAACTTGACAATATTGCTAGGAACTTGATTCAGGTGAGAACTTTTCATTCATTTTGCAATTACAATAGAAAAGGAATTGTGAAATTGTGATACAGATTTAAAATATCATAATCAAAAATGTATAAAACGGAATAACAGACAGCTATACTTTCCAGACTGCTTACACTGCTGTATATTTTCTACAGCTTTTAAACAAATATTATAAATTAACTACATTGAAATATATATCTAAAGTCTTTACGCATTTATTTGACTATAATTGTGGATTAAATTGTTATATATAATGAAATAATTACTTTTACTAATAGCTACAAACTGAAGTTATGAACTAATACATATAATTAAATAACTATATCGTAAACATGCTGCATGGGCACATGCAGTTTGCATATGCCTCATGAAATAAATTGTTTTGAAATCTAATGCTAAAGTTACTCAGTAATATATTTATTAAATATTAAATTTATTTCAAGAAATAAAGAATTTGAACTGCTATTAATTTTATAACCAGACTACAAATACTGAAACAAAATGTTTCCTCTTTACTAACTAATACACAATAAAAAAATATATAAATTAAGTAATAACTCAAGTTTAATGGATTTGAATGGTATACATACACTAATTAAAAATTAATAAAATTGAAATTCAATAAAAACTTAACAAAAAAAGCACATACACAATGGAGATACAAAAACCCTTTTAACTTTTGACACTAGGGGTACCTGATATGATGTTAATCTGAGAGGTACCACACCAATAAACTGATACATAGATATCTCCAGTTGTAGAGGCATGTAATTTATTTGTTTATATGCATTGTAAGTTATATCTATTGTATTATCATGTTTGATTACATATTTCTGTTGCTTCAACTAGTTAGTAAATGCTGTTTAGTAAATGCTAATGTCTATTTTTTTCTGTGATTTAGCAAAAACTCCACAAGACTGCATTTAGTGAATGACTGTTTAGTGCATTATGGCTCTTATAATTCAACAATTTACTTCTTAACCTGTTTGTCATTTTAGAATGCAAGACTGATAATGTATATAACTTATGGTATATACTGTTGTTGCAAACTAATGTATATACCAGTGTCATACATAGTACACGGTACTGGATTATTTTTCAGCTGTGTTAGTGTAGAGCTGTATTGGTGCAGTGCTGTGTTATGCTGTTGAGCTCTGGTGTAGAGCTGTGTGTATGCTGCATTTGCAGTGCTGAGCTGTGCTGTGTGTACAACTGTGTAGAGCTGCGTATGCAGTGCCAAGCTGTGCATATTGTTTTCGAGTGCTTTGAATATGCTAGTCTGGTTGAGGGAGATCAGGCGTTGCATGCCAAAGTGGTGGGCGCTGATTGTCTAACCCAGGAATCAATGGTGGTCAGTGACTGCAAATCTTTGCTTGTTTGGCCAGTGGAACTGGTAGCAAAGAGTTTAGGGAGCATATAAATTACTCCAAATATATAATATTTTGGCCATGGGCTAATGTAGGTTTTTTTTGTAATACCCAGTGTTTTGCTATTGTAAGTAAAATTATCAATTCGTTATTTTGAACAAACTATCATTTGTTTTGCTATTATGAGTAAAACTAGCAATTCATTATTTTGAATGAAATATCATTTCTATTTTACTATTGTGAAGGTCATATTATTGTTTTGTGATATACCATGAATTGTTCTTTCGTTATTTGTCTTGGTATCATATTTGTTGCATTAGGATCATGCTAATTAGTCCCATATTGGGACCCATTCACTATCGTGTCTATCATACTTCATTTGATATTTTCATATAAAATTAAATATATCGTATTGTATTTCCATCAATGGTGTTTTGTTATTAATCCGAAAATCCCAAACTTGGTTATCATGCTACATTAGGTAAGGGATTCAGAACCATTATTACCATACTCAAGTTAGTTTTCTTCCTTCAGTCACAGTGACTTTAACCGTTAACCTTTCCAAACCAAGATCAAGATGATTGTTCCTGATAAAAAGTGAAAGTCAACAAAGCCAAATCAATGAGCTTCTTCCTAACCTCAAGTGCATTGTAACCATCCACAAAGTTTAATGACTGTTGATTCAAATTACACAAGTTTTGGTAGATATTTGGGTGGTTAAGAACCAATCACTACTAAACTGAAGAGCTTTGTAACATGTAAAACTAATGGTACACACCTCCAAAAATGAAGACTTGACAAAGCAAGTGCTCCAATTAGAATCAGCAATTTTATGCTTTGCAAAGACACATATAAACACACTTTTCTTGAAAGATTTGTGCTTAGTTTAATATTACTTCCAAGTGATGTATTAGACTGACTTAAGTATGTCATGAAAATCAATAAATTAATGGATCCAAGTGTTTGGAACTAATTTGTTGCTATAAACATACTAGCATGACCTCAGAGATAGTCAGCATAGGGATAAAATCCAAAATCGCCAGATAGCTAAACTACAAAATGTTTTGCTGCACTTTTATCCTTAAATTTTGAAAATAGCATTGATTATTTGAATATCTCATTTATTTAAAGGCACACAACTGTGTACACTGCATTGGCTGTTTCACTCTCTCAGTGACCATTCATGTAATGAAAAAAGTGACTTGATAAAAATGTCATGTATGAAGTTACATGCTGCAAATTAACTACTGAAAAAAAATATAATAAAACTACATACCATAAAACTAAACAGGTGTTAGTAAAAGAAAAATTTGAAATGAAAATCACATTCAATGTAATGTTGTTCAAAATAAACAGGAAATTATACAAATCTACAAACTTTGATGCCAAAACCTCTTCTATCTCCAGTTTGGAGTACATGTAGTTAACAACGTTTACAAGAGGATATCTATTTGAAGCTGAGAAAAATAACAAGTAATAATAGCATTCAGTGCAAAATCTGTAAAATTTAAACGAGATGGAGGGGGGGGCAAGAAGTATCAAGGAGAAAAAAATTCCACTTAGTTCAACTAAACCGTTGTACAAAATTGGGGGTTATTTTTTAATTGTATATTAAAATATTATCATATCTAGCCCATATACCCATTTCAGTACTATATTTGCATAATAGTTGGCATTTCTACCAAGTTACAAAAGATAACAGATGCATACACGTATTTGGAGAAATTAACTGAGGCAACAAGGATGGTAAAAGTTATTTCTCTTACATAAGCACATTCTAACTAGCCCCAAACATTTTTACTTTTGTTTAGCATTGCTTTCAGGTGTACAGGTACAAATTTGTTCATGTAACTCAAAGCTTCATATGGGTTCCCAAACATTCTTTATCTTTGGGTGATTATTGAAATAATCTTATTAATTGTTTGTTTGGTTAATTGCTAAACATTGTATAAATATGTTCATATTTTGTTGGGTTAACCAACACAGTAAAATGTATAGTTACGAGTATGAGTGTTTGCATGTTATTCTTTTATGAAGAATTTGTTAGAAGGTGTTTAAAATCAGCTTTGTTAAGAAAAGAGCCACTAATGACATATATACTGAAATGTTAGGGATCATCACAAAATTACACCGGCAGTCTTGCTTGTGTCATCCACAAACATACTTACAAAAAATTCTTTGCACTTATACCTGTATTCAATTTGCCAAACAGTGCCCAAGACTTTTGGGACTCCAGTGGAATTTTTATGATCATAGCAAATATCATGTTAATGTATTCTTCAGAACTTTCTCAGCATCAAATATAATAGCTTCCATAAACATGAAATTTTACCAGGTTATTAAACTGGGAAGAAAAGGAACTCTCTCAATAACGTCTCAACGCTGAGAACACATGGATTATACAAAAGGTATCCATAACTCCATATATATTATATACAAAGTGTGTATATATTTGGTTAGACAAAAGAGTAGTAATAGAACTTTTCTCACTTGAGTGTAATGTTTCATTCAGGCTTAATGTTGTTTTATCTGATGAGAAAAGACATTAGATTGCTCAACTAAGAAATCCTGGTTGACATCCAATCCAATTGCTTTTGCAAACAAGTTATTATTTGTATCTTCATTAATAATCACCCAAATTAGGATCACTTAATTTCAGTCATATTTTGACATATGTGATGCAGTTTCTTATATTTTATTAATGCTTGTGCCATTTTTACTTGTCAGCCATAAATACTTTCACATTAGCCTTCATATTGTAAGCCTGACATGCATATCAAAGGACCAATTTAACATAATTGAATTTTGGCTTGTGGTTTATGAAAGGTTGGCAGTAATAGTGTTTTAAAAAAAATCACCCTGTGCATATTTTTATAGAACATGTCCTAAGAAATATTTCAACCGAGAATGAAATCAATATAGATTTAGCCAATTTGAAAAAGTAACAAATAGATTTTCTTTCCTATTGCTATGAATGCCATTCAGGTGCCTGGGAAATGAACTTGAATGTTTAAATTTGTAGAATTTATCCACTGAAACATTCAAATAAATAAAGAAAATTGGTACCATCCTTTTACAGATAATGCTAAATTGGGTTTTCCTGTGCAAACTGCACAATAGTCATGGAAGCCACCCATATAAAAGTTTGGTGTTTAATGTCTTGAGGATCAATTCCATCAAATTTCAGCAAAGCTGGATTGTTTTGGAATCTGGAGAAAGCAAGATGTTGACAGACAGGCTGTGAACAAATAGAGGTATGACTGATGCAGTATATATCATAAAGTTCATATGATTTCCAGCCAGGTCAGTTAATGTGTTGGCTGCAAAAATAAACATTATGTAACATGGTTCATAATTCCTTTATCAGAACATAAACTGCTTGGCAAACATTTAATTCAACAGACTGCATTATCTGGAAAACAGTTTCATGAAGTGACATCTGTAGACTTTTATACAAGATCTTTAGGTAATTTTGATGGCACTGTTCTATACATCATGAAAGGTATGGTTACATCTATACATAGAGACTGCAAATCAATTATTTGAGATAGCTATTCTGAAACATGTTTCTTTTTTGGAAATGGTCTATTTAACTGTAGAGACTTAATCTGATGTTACAACCATATCCAAGGAAAGCATCCCACCTTCCCCAATATTGAATGCCTGTGTAGAATCCATATGAAGGGAAGAATGCTTCATTGTATCAAAGAAATGTGAATATCCCTTCCTAGACATTTTACAAGAAATCAATTGCAACTTTTTAAGTTTGGGTAATGATATGATCTTGTCTGCTAACTTTGTCCATGATGTTTCTTCCAGCTCAATTTCCCTCATCTCTAGAAGCATCAGTTTTGATAACTTCTGAACCTTGATAAAACAAGTCTTCATCTCCAAATGAGCCAGTGATATTTCTTTTAACTTGGTTAGCTTGCCTATTACTTTGTACAGTTCCGTCCAAGATGAATCTGGTAATGTAATTTTGCATAGGGTTAATTTCTTAAGCTTTTGTAGAGCTCTTAAGCTAGAGAAGTCCACTAAATCATTTCCAGCAGAGATGCAACAAATAGACAGAATAGTTAGGTTTTTACACCTACCAATACCCTGGAAGAGCTCATGTAGGACCATGCCTGACTGATGCACCTGATCTATATATAAAATACTTGGAGACAAAGTCCCTAAATGATTACTCAGTGTTAACCAAGACTTTCCAGACATTGCATTCTTTGTGAGCTGTACTGTCTTGGGAATAGAGCTTTTCTTGGAACTCTTGAATTCTCCCAACTGCTCCTTTTTGTGGTGCATACATTCACAAAATCTTCTATCACTGGTATTAATTGATGGTATCTGTTCTGTCTCCACCTCTTTCAAATTTAAAAGATCTAAAATTTCCAGCATTAGACACCTGCACAGACTATCAATTAGTGTAGACAAATGCTTTCCAATTCTAAGATTATGTAGTCGGACAATGCGGAGTTTTGTCATGCATGTTATCCCTTTTGATAGACAACCCCAGGAGAGAGATGTCTTCTGGTCACACAGTGAAGGTTCTTCAGTATCATCTTTTGGGCAAAGTTCAAGTGTGCGGAGATCTCGGCTGGAGCCAAGTGCCTCAACAATATATCCTGTTGTTTTTACATCTATCTTTACAGATTTTAGCACAAATTTATGTAGTTCAGAAAAAATTTCTTTACTCCATTCCCGTTCTTCATGAAGCAATAATGTACAATTTTCTATATCTACTAGAAAAGCTTGCAACTTGGGCAATATGGGTAGTCGAAATATACATTCATTTCTATTTTCATAAAGCTGTAGAAGAAAGACTGTTAGTTCTTTTGTAAATTTCAACCCTTCCGTAAGAATTGAAAGTTTTTCACTGCTTAGTTCATCTGTATAAATTAATGTCTGCAGCCATCTGACTGGCGCCCCACCCTGTAACAGGGGGTCCTTGCATTGTATATTGCATATTATTTTTTGGTTTGTCAACATACGTTCCGTATCCATATCATTCTTATTATTTTCATCAAATAGCTTAAGCTTACTGATACCCTTTATGACTTCCTGTCCAGTATTTGGTGCAAGCTGACAGAGCATGTGAATCATATAACTGTTCTCAACAACAGCCTTTGTTGTGGTCATATATTTTGTACATAAATCTCGCTTTTCCAATGCTATTGATGATGCAACAAAAAAATCAAACAACATAGGATGACTGAATGTAATGTGGGGGTTTTTTTTCCCCATTTTTTCCCTAAAAGATTTTTTCAAAATTCCAGTTTCAACACACAACTTAACATCAATCCCACTGTCCTTTGTGTTAGGTTCATTTTCTGCACTGTTCTCATCAGTTCCGACCTGCATCTGCAAATACCAGAGCTTTTCAGCTATGCTACTGATAACCTTCAACAGATAGCCATGGTCTCTCAGGTATTGCTTATGCTTTGTTTTGGCAATGAATATGGAAATATCAAAGTGCTGCTGCTCCAAAATTTGGCAAATGTTTGCCTTGAACTTCTTCCTGGTCATGGCACGTCGCAGGTAGTATTCAATAACAGTAAGAAGGACATCTGTTAGATCTACTGAAAGAGCTTTACTCTCGATCCAAAACATTATCAAAGACAAGCACTGAAAAGGGAGATGACACATGTGGAGTACTTGGATATGTTTTGCAAACTTCCAAAAGAGATCCACATTTAATTTTTCAACACGTCGTTCACTGAGAATGTCTAAAACTTTCTTGGTATATTCCTTAGATCTACTGGGACTCATTCCCTGTATCTGGAATAGTCGTAGTGGTTTCAGTTGCAAACAATCTAAATGACTGGACCTGGATGTAACAACTATGGAACACTGCTTGTTCTCTCTTAATAAGTTCAAACTTGCTTCAAGATCACATGTCACCTCGTCAAAACCGTCAATCAAAAGAAGAATGGATACCCTATGTTGTGAACTACAACTAATGATTTTTTCAAAATAATCACTTCCTTTATAAAAAAAAGTGTTCCTTACATATTCCAGGAAGGATAAACCTTCTCCTTTATTTTCTAATGCAATATACAAGAGAATGTCAAACCTTGCAAGCTCTGGTACACCCAAGTCACTTTCTTTTAAATTCATTTCATTATTGTCATGATACTGACACCACTTGCTAACTACATTCTTACACCAACTGGATTTTCCACTTCCACATTCACCAAGAATCATGGCCGGTATTGGGCAAATACTGTCTGTAGTAGCTACATTTTTATCCTCACCACATAGTATTTCCTTATACGTTGCAACTGTTGGATTGATATATTCGATACCTTCCACATCTTCTCCCAGGCTAATAATGTCCAAGTCACAGTACACTTCTGAAACATCTACTAAATTCTCTTCATAGCAGGGAGACAGGGATACAGCTGTCATAGTTCTATATTGGTTGATTAAATGTCTTTTGATGGCTTGCACACCTGTAAAATTAAAAAATCTGTGTTCATATCTAATTCTGTAAGCATTTATACTGATAATAGCAGTCTCAACTTAGATATATCCTCAACTCCTGGAGATTCCTTTTTTTTAACCCAAAATTGTAGCAGGAAATACATTTTGGAGGTTACTTTATTATGCTCAGGCATATTAAAGACTGTTTTTTATTGGTATTTTACTTTCTTTAAATTTTTTTGCATACTGAACCCAGGATTTTCATGTCCTGGCCACCTTATACTCCAAATCTCAAACTTGTACAACTGATTGCAAAGAGTCATCTGTCAGTGTGCAGTCTGAACTGGTCTACTTTATTAACTAAGGCCAGAAAGTCTAAAATACAGACATCTGAGCTAAACAAAATTGAGCTTTAACAATTACATTGTTTTCTGCTGTATTGCTTAATGTGACTAGAAAGTCTACATTATTTGGTAACAATGCTATACTATATCTTTCTCCTTTTCTGTAAGACTACTTGTTTTGGTGTAATATAAATGATATTGACGTTGTGAGCATGGAAGAAAGGTACAAACTCCCGATGCAAAAACATGGCATGTAGAGTTAATAAGTTTAATGTTTCATGCTACCTAAATCATACTTTTTACATACATGTACCATTTAAAGATGAGTGTAGATACAAGTATTTTATCAACTGACATTTATAGTTTTTTTGTAATAGCACATACATTTTCTCAAGAACATAAATTATATAAAACTGCTAGAAAACTTTATTTTCACTACATAATAGATCAAGTTATTCATATGTATATCACACATGTTGGTACCTTTTAAATAAAATAATGTAATAATGCCGAACACACAAATGTATATACACACCAAAAAAAGGCATGGACATAGTTACTCAACATTTTAAATCAACAAATCATGAATAATAGAGCTTTCGATTGCTGTTGTTTTCACCTCTTTTTAAACATTTTCTCTCAATCTGCCATCTCCGTCTCTGCTAATAATGGTGAAAAAAAATTTCAAGCAAATTAGATGATTATATTAAGTAAAAACTATCCATTTTGCTTGAAGATCCAAGACATTCATATGACCTATTTTGCTTTTCACAAATATATTAATGCACATCAAACAATCTTGTATTGTATACAAGAAAGCATGTGAAAATATTCATCCACCATTGCATAAGAATTATCACCTTATGTAACTTACAAAAGAGATCATAAAAAAGGAAATATATTTATCCAATTCATATAGCACTATCAAGTTGTTAAAGTTCATCCATTTAAATATGGAGGCCTCTGGCAACAGTCCAAATTATTATAATTATGCAAGAAACCTAATTTGTAGTGTTCATAAACATCAGACCATAATTGCATTGACGTTCTCTTCAAGAGGCTCTGATGTAGAATAATGCATGGATGTGATATCAGGTCACTAAAGGACTGCACTTTGTAAGTCTCAATCTTCTTGCAATGTTTGTCTTTTTTTATCTTTTAGACTTAAAGTTTTAATTTTAAATTTTTATATTTCTTAAATAGTGAATTGTGCCGTGATGAATATTATCTAAATAAAATTTGATTAAAATTTTAGAAAATAAAACTCAGCAGTGAAATATCATATTCTATCTCAAAGTCGCATGTTAAGGTTGGTCAAAATAAATCAATGATTCAAATGACTGCAAGGTAAGCAAACTTTTAAGTTAATTATGTTTCTCCAAAAATACTTACCTAATCACATTAATGTTAGGATATAAGCCTGCTACCTCCTGAATCCAGCCCTACTACAAATATGAAAGTTTGTCTTAATTGTCTACCTCATTTAGACAAAACACCTTTCCTTCTCACCACCAAGTGTTCCTAGGTTTTTAAGCTTATGAGGATGCTTTTATGGCAGGGTGGTTGGAGAGTTTTATGTACACTTCTCTAGGGTCTAAAAACATGAACTACACCGTAATTGATGGTGTACATTACAGAGTGACCTCTGCAAAATAAGAAGTTATGCTATCCCTGCTGGATAGATAAAAACTAGGCTGTTTAACAGTTCCCAAATGATGTCAAAAGTAGCCACATTTGTGGTATGCAGGCATATTTACTGTTGTGTTTACATGGTATTTGAAGTTGAAATAAATGCAATGAATCTCAATTTACAAAACAGAAATAGACAGAATGCAGATTTGGCCTTTGCTTCAGTGTATCTTGTTTAAACAATTAATTTTGGTGGTTGCAAATAGGAGAAACTGCCAGGCTGATTATCCTCCAGGTAATATAGGCAGAATATCATCTGATAGTGACTTTATCAGGAAGCATCTATAGCTAAAATACTCATTTTAGAGTCACTTTGAAAAGAGTTGTCAATAAGGTGCTTTCTCTAATGAAGTTCTTAGTTATTCTGTGCAAATTACATTTATTTTCATGATGCCCCCACATCTGCAAGATCCTTAACAGTATTCCAAATGGTTTCAACAACCTTCATGTGTAAACGAAAACACTAGTGTATTACATCACTGAATTTTGTTGTTGTTGATTAGTCTGGTGTTATGTTAAAGTGGATTCTGAAGCCACCAGGCTGTACGTTTTTCCAGAGTATATGCTGGAAATGGATGGAATACCATGGAAAAACATGAAAAACCCTGGAAAACTATGGAAAATTGAAATATTCTGCAGAATTTAGCAAGGAAAGCCTGGACAATGTGCATGGAAAATGCTGGATATGCATGGAAAATGCTGGACATTTTGAACTTTGATTTTTTTTCAGCATGGAAAACTCTGGAAAAAGCTAGACATTTAGACTTTGATTTTTTCCAGGATGGAAAACCTAGAAAATGCTGGACAGCTTGGATTTTTTGGATAAATTTCAGCATGAAAACTCTGGAAAAGAACTTAGTCAATTTTCAAGATTGGTCCTTAAAATTATTTTTTAATTCTTTCTGGTCAACTGATTAGAGTTTGTCATATCCTTCAACTATTAAGATCCAAGTATCTAAAGAATGAGAAATCATAACTAAACTAAGCTACAACACAGATTTTTCAACTTGAAACTATACAGTTATTTAAAACCTATGATACATATGCACTGTGAAATAAAGGACACAATTTAAACAAACAAATGAAACCACATGGTCACACACATTTGACCCCTGCTTTAAAAAGACAAACCACAAGCAATGAAGTAGTACATCATTTGTTGAATGTACAAACATATGTAATTAAATGTTAATGATCAAAAATAAACATCATAATACAAAAATGCTGGTGTAATACAAACTTTACATGTATGAAAAAAATATCCTGAAAATAAAATAGTTAAAACCTGACCATAAAATATCCCAAATCAAAATGCATGCTTACAAGCTAGGTGCGCTTGTGCAAGCTATCTAACTCTAAAGTACTTGATGTAGCTTGTACAAGCTTGCAAAAACCAGTTGTGAAAGGGCAGTTCTGCATGAGATCAGAACTTCTTTAAACGTTAAATATATGTTGTGACTAGATCATATACTCAGTAATATAAACTACACTATCAAATTAAAAGATGTCACTGGCAATCTAGTTTTTATTTATAGCATCTGATAATGCACTTGAGTTAAATTATATACATTTTCAGTGTTGCAATATGCTAAGAACTTGAATTACTTGTACATAGCTGGTACATAAATAAAATATATTATTCCAACATTTCTCTATATTTAAATTAACTATGAACATGATTAATATATGTCAAAATAAACTGAATTATTTCTTGAGCAAGGCACAATATGAAAAAAAAAATTTTTTCTGCAAATGTTTTTTTTAAATTTTCAGTTTTTACAAATATTATACATGTTAGAGAAAAAATTTAGCTTTTTTGCAAAAAGGAAACTCTTTAAGTGATTGGACACGCAATTAGCTATGTAGTCATTTTGTCAGGTAATGGAAGAATGGGTAAAAATTCCATTTAGTAAAATCCTGTAAAACAATAAATGCTGATTGCAAAGTTAATTACAGACTAACTTAATAGAGCAAGATATTTGATAGCAAGTACTTGTAAATCTTTTTACCAATAATATATGCACCATCAAATAGTCTCAGTAAATCTTGTAACATTAACTTTTGGCATTAAGTTTATGAAAGAACTGTCACATATTTGTTTCAATGACAATCGATTTAACTTTTCTCATGCATCTTTTATCGCTTCAGAATCACAAGATTGAACACTACACATATCCATTCAAAAAACAGTAATGTACCAAATCATCACTCTCAGATGACCATCGCATGAATCCAATCCAGTGAATTAACCTTTATTTTCACCATTATGGTCACAAACACTGAACAGCACGATCATTACAGGAAGTAGCCCATTTCTCCATGGGCTAAATAATGTCATGAAACTAATTTTACAAGATAAAATGTTCAACTTATTTTTTATTTCAGATTGCATCATTTAATAATTTTTGTGTAAAATTCCAGAACAGAAATATGTAGATAAAGTACAAATAACGGTTGATGACATCATCACATTCAAATATTAGAGCCTAGTATTAAAAGAGAACAGATTCTGCCCCGTGTTCGGAATGATTATTAGACCCTAAAACATATTTACTGCACTAGTAGAAATGGGCTACTACCTGTAATGATCATGTAATCTACTGGAAAGCTTAAAAAGTGATCACAATTGCAAAACAATAAGGAATGAAAGCCATTAATGTTGTTCATGATAGTGCTTTTAGCTCTGTTGGTGTAACTGCTGGTAAAGCATTATCAGCAATTGTAGACAGACTTGTGCAATTAATACAATGAAAATCGCAGAATCTTCCAAGTCCAAAATACAAGCAGATATTTCCTGCCCACTGAGGCAACTTTTGCAATTAGATGATACAGCACATGGAGCTGGAAATAAATGAGTAGGTTGTGACCATGATTATTGTAAGAGATTCAGTTTGGCCATAATATTACTGGGTAGGTCTAACTATAGATCGAGTAGACTGTTTACCCAAGACTGTCTCTTTGAGGAGGGAATATGAGAGTTATCTAGCTGTTCTCAGAACCTATTTTCTTCATTATTTCAGTACTAAGACCACTGGGAAGTGGGGTAGGCAAATGCCCATAACCCCACCCAACTGACTGATAGTTCATCCATTTCAAAACTTTTGGGCCCAGAACCCATGAGACAAAAGGTGGCCCATCGGTGGCTCCACTTTGTTGCAAAAGATTGATCATCTGAGGCCCCCTATCCAATAAACGATGGAAATGGTGTCCTTTTCCAGTCTACTCAATTAAAATGTCTATATCACAAACAAGGTACGATCATTCCAGTGTCAGCGGCACAATCATGGTTAGCTTACAACAAGATTTCTTCTGGAGAAATCCTAACTGCTAAGCTACAGTAAAAACAGATGCAGATTAATTGGCCTTATTGGTCTCTTGGAAAGGTCAGATTATATATGCAGAATGGTCCATTGGGCCAGAAAAATCATTTGTAATGAACATGTATAAATGCAACCAAGCATGATAAAACACAATGCATCAATGAATAACTGCAGGTATTGAAATTACTCTGAAAATCTCCACCACCTGTTTGTTGATGAATGCTAAATCTCTATCACCACCTGAAGAATTTGTTCCTCCTGTTCTGATGACACATCTGTCAATAGAGGAGAGAAAGCATGAGAAGGTGTGGGATAAACAAAATCCACATCCCCTCAGAAATGATTTTGATCATCCATTTGTTTAATGGCAATAGGATGATCCAATGTCATCAGAATTGCAGGAGATGCCTTCAGTAAACTCAATTGGGCCATTGAATCCATGGTGTGTTGGTTGGCAGAGTTTTACTCCCAGTCAGAAAATTGTAAATAAAGACAATTCTTACATTGAAAATGAAGTGAAAATTCTATGAATACACTTCAATGTGGTGAGGAATTTTTATTATTGGCAGTGGAATGTGTCTTGTACCAGACTGTTAATGGGCTGCTTCCATTTTGGGACAAACCATTCCAAGTGGCAATGATGATGCAATGCCACTGTCTCTGTATAATTCTGGCCAGTATCAGTATCCTGTGGGTAATCAATGAATAAATGGAAAGCCTGCACCAACAGATTACATTGGCACACTTTCATGCATGGCTTGTCTGCCTTGAGTATGGCCAGCACAGTAATCAGCCATGTGGAAAGCAGTCTGAATGATGAGGCACAGCTGTACTGTAGACATGGATAAAGGGACATATCACTAGAATCCCTGTCATAATTTGCCTGGGTTGTTTTACACCATGGAGTTGGAAAGATCTATCACCAAAATCCCTATAATTGTAATTCTATGTATGGGATTGTTAGAATGGACAAATCTATCATCAAGATCATCAAATCTATCATCAAGATCATCAAATCTATCATCAAGATCTCCATAACTGTTGAGAGATGAAGCCACATAAGTATCAAGATGGAAGGATCTATCGCTAATTTCCCTATAACTGTAACTGTATCTAGCAACATGCATCAATGATTGCACAGTGTACTATGTGGTCTTAAGATTTTTAGGTTAATGAAAGTAAAACCTTTCATTTGCAAACTTTAAAACATAATGACCACCTGTTTAGGAATAAATATGAATCCAAATAAATCTTAAATCCTGTATGGATAGTTTCAATTAAACACAAATCTGGCTTTGGATTCAAATGAGGCATCTCATATTTTATTATTTTATGGAAGTGAAACTTAAAAACTAGCAAACTCTAATGGTAGCAAGGAGAGGTAAATAGGCAAGAGTTATTTTGTTTATACAAAATAGAAAGATGGTCTTTTTAGTTGGGTTGGATTTGGGAGGGAGCAGGCTTATACTGTAGCATTAAATTTATTGGCTAATGCATCTGAAGGAGAAACAACATTGTTAACAAGGAAACATGGAAATCAAAGACCAATGGTCAGACAGATTACATTACATATCAACACAAAGAAAAGATTCAAATGGTATTTAAATCAACCTCACAACAGAAAAGGGATATGGCACAAGCATATTACAATATATGTCAGATTACCTTTTGGAAATGTCTCCTCTTCATTGAGGTTACTCAATCTCATCTTTGCTTCTTCTGATGCTAAGAAAAGAAATTAATTTCACTTACAAGTATACCTTATAGAAATATTATATGCACATTTTGAGACCAGATATATGACTGGGTTTCTTTTCCTATGCATTTTTAATGGTTGTATAATAAACTGCATTTCCAATGCATAAAACAAGTATCTGGAAGAATAAGAAAAAATAATTATTAAGTCCAACAAGAATTAGTATGATCTAGAAACAAAGTTCTAACAGCAATACCAATATGGTTTTATTTCTCTCACTAGAATCACAAAATTTGATCATACACTTAAAAAAACATTATTTACCTCAACCTATGCACAAGAGTCATTTTTCTTTTTTAGTCATGGTGACAAAGACCAAGACTGCTCATCACCCAATTGTTACGAGTCTTAACCCATTACCCCTTGGAGGTTTTTGTCATTTTCGCCTGAAATACGAGTAGGGAATCGGTTTTGGGAGATATTTTTAAATACATTATAAAACATCGAATTGGAAGACATTTCTGGCTTACTTGATGCCTATTTGTGTTATAAACGTCGATTTTCATTGGCTCTTTTGCCTGAGCATGAGCAAAAGGGTAAAATCTGAACTTTTTTTTTTGCTAAACGGACCCATCATTTTCGTGTCAAGACCACTCTACATTCTAAATGCCCATCTTATCCTAATTTTTGCAAAGATTCACATGTCTGTGTGCAATTCAGACTGGTCTGTCTTCAAATTGAAGCCAAAAAGTCTAAAATCCGAACACAAAACCGGAACACAAGCTCAAGAAAATTTTGGCTGGAAAAAACTCGGTTCCAAAATGTGAAGTTTTTCTCTCTGTATTATGTAGTGCAACTAGAACATCCATATTATTTGGTTTCATCGTAAAGCTACATCTGTCTACCTTTCTATAATACCACCCACTTTATTGTGTCACACATAGCCTTAACGCTACAGAGCTCAGAAGTAGGCTACCACCTCCTGCCCCATAAACGCGGCACTAGGGGTTAATGAGTTAATATAAGTAATAGAAAATGCTGAAAAACAATAAGTATTGTAAAATTCAACAAATAATTTATTTCCTTAGAAAACAAAGTGAGAATGGAAAATAGATAACTTATGATTTTGAGAATTAAATCCCAAATAATCCTCAAATTATAGACACAAGTCCTAATAACATTTCTGAATAAACATTAATAAAAATCCAAATTAAGTCCAATGCTGAAGGTGCTGATGTGTCAGTGATGACCTGTATAATGCTAATGTGCCAACTGTCTTAAGTTGGATAACAATAATACAATCCAAGATTATATAACTCTGTTTATATTTCATTATAAAATCATATCCAAGAATGTTATCAGAGCCCTTTTGTATTTCTTGAGAAGAAATAATTTGAATAATTCCTAATACATTACAGGATACAACAATAACTTGATTCTGTTCAGATATTAAAGCATAATTGAATGAATAATTTGTCCAGTGACAAGATTATATAGTCCTCTACTTAACCTCAGGTTACAATTAGCATTTTCTATTTAAAAAAACATTACTACCTAATAATAAATAACCAAATAACCTGCTATAAACTTCATAATGTTATAAAATTAAATGTTAATTAAATTTGGAAAGTCTGTAGCTAAAATTATAACATAAAGCCTGGACTATGACAGGTACACCAGGTAAAATGTAGAAATCCAATAACCTAGACCCAGATCCAATTAAACATATTTACTTCTATTCATAGTGATCCTGATATCAAACCCATACACATACTGAATATTTTAGCTAAGTTAGTTATTTAGACTTTTAAAAAAATAATACTTCAAGTCAAGTAAAAAATAAACTATAATTTGGACAAGCACAAGTCAAACATATAATGTTACATTAAAATAGCATATAATGAAATACAAATTTAAAAAATGCTAACAATGATGCAAAATAAAATATACATAATACCAATGTACAGTCTTTCTTTATATCATCAAGTAACAAATGACCTGCAACCTCAAGTAAAATTAAACGAAATCAAGTCATCATGCAGAAATGATATGTTCTTATTTTGGTTCACATCAACTGCATAATAAAATTCTCTCTCTCTCTCTCTCTGTCTCTCTCTCTCTCTCTCTCTCTCGACTCTCTCTCTCTCTCTCTCTCTCTGTCGACTCTCTCTCTCTCTCTCTCTCTCTCTCTCTCTCTCTCTCTCTCTCTCTCTCTCTCTCTCTCTCTCTCTCTCTATATATATATATATATATATATATATATACACCACTCCCTCGCTAACTCGCGCCCGGACTCTCTCTCTCTCTCTCTCTCTCTCTCTCTCTCTCTCTCTCTCTCTCTCTCTCTCTCTCTCTCTCTCTATATATATATATATATATATATATATATATATATATATATATATATATATATATATATATACACCACTCCCTTGATAACTCGCGCCCGGATAACTCGCGAACCCACTTATAACACGGTGTCCGGCATTTCTTCCAATATTTTTTCAAAGGAAATATGTTTTAAAAGGTGTTAAACGGGAAAAAAATTCGTGATAAGAATTAATATATTGAACCTTGTTACATACTGTTTATTATGTAAATTTTCGTACACAAAAAAATAATTATAAATCATTAATTTTTGTAAAAACAAAATGGGAATACGGTATTTTCGATCTTTTTTGCAAACATAAATCTTCTTAGTGGAAATTTTATGTCCGATAACTTAACCAATTTTTCAGTTACAATACGAATAATTTTGATACATTTAAATATTTATTATTTTGATAACTGGATTGTGTACGAAAAATTAAAAGGTTTAAAAAAATACATGAAATACGGTAGCTCATTATATCATCGGAAATGGTGATTATTGCCGTAAAGATAAAATCTATATCATGAAATTTTCAAGTTCTAATTAGAGGTCTCAAATTATGTTTGGGGATTTTTCAGAGAAAAGTTGTTAATACTCTGTAAATAATCAGTCTGGCGAAACAGGATCAACGAAATATTATGCTAAGAGGTGGCAACAGATAATAAAATAAACACCACTTAAATGTCTTGCTAGGTGAAATTCACATTCTAATCCTTAATTTCGTTTCAGTGTAAACAAAAGAATTGCAACATATTATCCTTTATGAAAACATGAAAATAGTCAATCGTCCGTCACATCGAAACCCGCGAGTACATCTGGGAGAACCTAAATAAATGCCGGCTTTGTTTTGATCAACAACTCAGGGAAGTGTTTGTTGCATGAAACAAAAATCAATTAAAAGACAATTGTGTTGTTTTATCACTTTGAATATGTCTTTTGTATCAAATCAAGCAAGGGAAGTACAATTAAAAAAAGTCAAAGGCAGCATGCCTATAGCAGCATAAGTTCTTGAGGTCATTACCGTTTTCAAAATTCATTTTATTTGACCAGTCGAAAATGGTTTCACCTTTTTATGTGATATATTTAAAATATTTTATCACTTTTGGAGATCCCAGCGCCAACATAGAATTAAACAAAATTCATTGTCGGGAGAAATATGCTTAGTGAATCAGGAAGCTGCATGTAATTATCCAAACCAGCTCAGAGAGAAAATCACCCGTGAACAGAGGCGACAGAGAAATCAAAGAGTAAAAAAAAAAATGAGCAGATGTTTTGAAAATGTGAAGTGATATTTGTCAAACGTGTCACAAACTGCAAGTATTATCATGTTGTAATCTACGTTATTTTAAATTTGTAGACCCATTAAATTTATGTCGGTAATGGCTAACCCTTGTAAAAAAAAATCATTTTACTTCTACCGCAAACAAATCAACCTGTCGTTAGATCGACATTCTGTTTTTTTTTAAATGGGTGTCGATCTTGTGTATAAAAAATCTACTTTGGATCAAACAAGAATTTATCCAATTAAACACAATCATTTGTGATGTAGTACACAACGTGCAAAATCATACAAGTGTTAAGCCAATGGAAAACGTGTGGATTATTGTTTTGATGATCTCTTCAATATCTTGTAAGTTATCCTGAAATTAATGTTACTCTGTGATGACAAAAGTAAACAAAGTACACTGCTATGAAGAAATATTTAATCATAGTTAATCATAGCACGATTATTGAGTATTCAACACTAACATGCCAAACCAACCTACCCACCCCTTTTGCCTGTGTATGTCGATCCGTTTGTTTTGTTGTTTGTTATAGGTCCCTCGATAACTCGCGCCCTCACTTATAATGCGGTCGATGTTTTTGGACCCTGTTGTGCGCGAGTTATCGAGGGAGTGGTGTATGTGTGCATATATATATATATATATATATATATATGCATGGTTTAGTGGAGTAACATTCAGTAAAATCATGCAATCATGAATAAACCAATTTTTACTTCTTCAGATAACAGTGACCATGATCTCTAACATTCATTATAAATTTGAAGATGACACCCTTAGACTTTTTTCAAGGGCAATATCCTCTTTGGACATATTGCAAACATAATAAAGTACTATTTATACACGAGTTTTATCATTACAAATTATAGAGATAGAAAAATAGTTTCTGATGAGAACATACTCAAAAGTTTAATTATTACATAAATGAACTGTGAGCAAATTCTCAAAAAAAGAATGAAGTGAAGCACAAGATAAGAACTTGGGAATGAATACAAACAAGTCTTTTAATAAACATGACCAAGGATTTGTAATAATTAGCTCATGTTACCTTAAAAGACAAAGAACAACAATATGAAACAGGGGCTACAAGTTAAAAGGTCTATTTTAGCTTATATAACTAATTTGTTTATTATTTTATTTAATTCCTTTTATCAGGAAAAGGATAATTAATTACAATATGACAGTTTATACCAAATAAGGCATGACCTTGAGCAACTTAACCTAGATCAAAATGATGCATATGACACGGCCAGTGTACTTCAGATTACCTGTTGCCAAGACCTCCACTACCATCAGGGCATTTCTTTCATCAGGATTATGCTGTACAATCTCGTCTTCTGGTGACACTAAAGTGAGAAATTTAATTAATTTACATGTTATTCTTACTGAATTATTGTAAGCAAGTTTAGAGACCAGATACTTGTAATGGTGTACGAGACATTTTATATTAGAAGTGTTTATCATTTGTCTTTGTGACTTCAATATTAGTACCAACCATTGTTTTATAAAAGTTCTACAAATTTCTTTCAATATCGAAATTATACATTATGTTTCATCTAATACATTTTTTTTAAGTATTATGATATTCATCAGTTGGAGAGAAATGAATATCATTACTGAACTGCACTTGAAAAGTTTTAATGGCCAATACATAGCAATTTTATTCCTAAAAAAATGAATTATGGAATTCTTCAATTAAAGGAAATCCTAAACTTTTAATTGCAGAATTTAAATATGATTCCTCAAAGAATTTATTATATTTCCCAACTGACATTTTTGTCTAACTTTTAACATGTAAATAACTTGTGCATTTTCCTAATTCATTTGCACCCGACTTGACTCAATGTGGAGAGTTTTTGAAAATCTGAAAAGTCATAAAGTTAAAAATCTCGAGCTACATCAATTTACAACCACAATAGCTGCACATCCCTGTCTCATGAATTTGATGAATCTCACAACTTCTTATTGTGTGAAGCCATTCCATTCCTATATAATGGTAAATTTTTAATTCTGAAAGTTCTCCTGCTGCTTTTTAAACTGCCTCTCTAAAGACTGTCATATATATGTTCTATACAACTGAGGTCTAGGCTCCTAACTATCTGAGGAATGAAAAACTGCCTCATTTAATGTGCCTTTTGACCTGTCACATTTTCTTGCTTATAGATCATGTTGATACTGGCTTTCAAGGCAGCAACTGCATGCTGGGCAAGAATTTCATTTCCTGTAGTGAGCAGCATTTTAATTACTGCAAATGGAACAACTGCTGCATGCTATCGGATATTACTTCCCAATCCATCATAAGCTAACAACCAACAAAACTATCTGCCCCCTCCATGCAAGCCACTCCAAAGTGTTCATGGTTTTGTCTGTAAACAGTTTTCACTTCTGGAAAACACCAAAAGTTTAATCAGAAGGAAAAACACATGCTCTCAGTTATACATCAGCTACCAGTGAAAATGTATGCATGCTCACTGAAGACAATGGATAAAATTTTGCCAAGTGCAAGACCTTCTATCTTGCACTGAAACTTGAGCAGGTACTCAACTCAAATTTGTGTGCCTCTATAAAAGTTGTATAAAATGAAATTTTGGGTCATTTTTCCATTGTTAAAGTCCTAAAAACTAGTTTGTTTCCAAATGTAAGCTAAAACCAACTATCTTACAGCAACTGAAAAAGCTGCCTCCTTGCTCTGTATAATTCATGACTGTTAGAGTTTTTCCTTACCATATGCAAGAGTTTTCTGATGATCTCAACTCCACTGACCCAATATTCTTGGACATGAGAATGCAAATAAATGACAATGAGTCAACCAAAGTCAACATGTATAGAAAAAAAACAATCCTCAGTGATCAGTACCTTAACTTTTTTCCAATCATCATGTGGAACAAAACAGATCGTTAGTGACATCTTTATTGCACTGAGCTAACTCAACAATCCTTGATTACCAGAGTGGATTTTCAAAATTCAAGA
Organism: Potamilus streckersoni; assembly: GCA_016746295.1. Taxonomy (NCBI): domain Eukaryota; kingdom Metazoa; phylum Mollusca; class Bivalvia; order Unionida; family Unionidae; genus Potamilus; species Potamilus streckersoni. The sequence goes on from JAEAOA010001939.1 coordinate 405,763, forward strand.
GAAGAAAAAACACCAAATAAAACCAATAGTGGCCCAAATAAAACCAACATCAGTATGCCATATATCTGCTGAACATCAAAAGTCCTAGTTAAAGAGTTTTCAGACAATGTGGGATTAAAATATTCACAAACCACATAATTATTAACAAAACCAAAAATTCAAAAAATGTAGTGTTGTTTATCATAGCAAATGTAGTGATTGTGAGAATGACTATTGACAAAATAGGCAGTGTTGGAAACAAGGAATAAGGAACACATCAGAAAAGAATTATCTGTAATGACGAACACTGCAGCAATATGTGAATTCCATTACCAGTATTCAAATCAGACCAAGATCATTGCATCTGACAAAACATGGGAAAGGAAGGTGATGGAAAAAACTGAAATAAGACAGTCAAGGCCAACACTAAACAGGAGGGGCTTTAATAAATACTCATCTATACCTCACATCACAAGAACAACATAAGTCGCTTTGATCGACAGTCTAATTATTGTGACAAGAAAAGGAATCTTGGAACTATTGAAATAATAACAATACAGTATATGGAAAAGAAGTTAAAGTTTAAGGACAAAATTAAGAAACTTGTCTTGAAATCAATGATTTGGTGAGTAATATACTATTATTCACTTACATATATTTCTACATGGAAATGACACTTATCATGCAAAAAAAAAAGTAACATTAGGTGATCTACGTGAAAATATGTTGGTTTTTTTTGTCATTGATGTTTCAGATCACAATACAGTTCTTGTTGTGATGGTAGTCACAGACATGCAAGTAGTTAGCAACAAATGGTGAGTTGTGGCATGTCTACAAGTTGATTCTTTTTACAACTTTCTGCTTAGTATCCTGCCCTATTATTTTCTCCACAACATTTAAGCAACATCAAAGTAGCAGGTTGAATTAAACATTATTGCCTTTTTATGTTTAGATTTTGTCCATGTCAAGTTTTAAACTTTTGGACAGTACACCAATGTTTATGGTATGTTCATCATCTCCAAAAGAAATGTAGCATAACATTATTGCTGCTTTATAGGCCATTTGTATTCACTTGAATAATTTAATTAATGAATGCACTTGAGCCTTTTTGAAGTGATATGTATCAGTTTTACTATGAATCTTATCTTAGCTTTGGATAACTTTGTTTCATTAGGGTCCATCCATTTAGTATGTACACATGGAGGGTGGAGGGGTTTTGAAATTTGCATGTGTGTATATGGAAAATTAGGGAATAAAACCAAGCAAAAAATACTTGCCTAATGGCCTAAATAATATTATAGCTATAAAAAAAAACTTTTGCCTTAGTCAAAAACAAATAGTACTTGCAAACCTTTCAAAATGTTTGCACCCACTTACTGATTTTAAAAATGAAAAGCATCAAGGAAATAAATTATTAATGGGTGAAGTGTTTTCAAATGAGAGGATAGCCATCCATTTCAATTCTTTATGAAGCAGTTGTGATCATGGCCATCTAAGTTGTGCAAGAATGAAGAGAATTGTACTCCAATATAGTTTTTTTATAGTAAAAATATGAGTGATGGGTAAATTGTAAACAAGTCAACCCTCTGTACCCTCTCCTGGTTTTCCAGGATGATAGATTGCATTTAATGTACAGTTTTAATGTTTCAAAATAATAAAAAAATCAAAAGGAGATTCTAATGTAAAAAAAATGTTAACTCCAAAATTTACAGAATTAGATTATCAAACAAAGTGAATGATCACGTCGGTAGCTTGGAAACGGACACTGACCCATGCAAATAAGTTACCAAAGAAACTCCCATTTGATTCAAAACACAAACAAATTGACAATGTTTTATGGATTGTACTAAGCAAAAGCATACATATTAACTTGGGATGGGGTATATAAAAGAACCCTATGCAACAGGAGGAGAGGGTCGAAAAATGACTGCATACATACTAAATGGATAGCCCCTTCCCTCACCTCAAAAAACATCTCTCATTAAACCAGTAATGATAATGAGTCAAAATAGTTTCAGAGTCTTTTTGGTTTTCTTTTTTAGTGTAAAATATTTACAAAATAATTTTACAATTTATTTTATTTTGGATAGTACAAAATGTTACTGTCAAAAATTGGATAGGATTTTTGCCCCATTTTTAACAACAGAAATTTGAAATTGGGAAACCCTTTGTAGTTGCTCCAGATCAATGAGCTGATTTTCAAGGGGTTCATCAAGTACATAACTGCAACTAAGATAATCAATGATTTTCCTTCTCACCAAGTTGTTATAGCTCTTGTATATACCACTTGAGCTGAAGCTAAAATTCCTTTTGTCTCCCCACCTTCAATCAATGTCAATATTGGCAAAGTATTATATGTCAAATTCTATGGCACTAAATTACATATTAATAAAACACCAGAACACCACTTGTGCATTATACGGATATAGTGACCAACTATACGGATATGGTGACCATCTATACGGATATGGTGACCATCTTGAAAATCTTCATATTCAAGCTTAACAGTATTCAGGCATATCAGAATTGGTTTCAGCACTCAGCAGAGAAATAGAAGAAATAGTTTTATCTTATATTACTGGAAATTCTTATTGGTCATTAAAGTGTATATCTGTTTGAAAGATTTTGTTATAAAGGTTGCAAAATATAGCTGCTCTTTATGTCAGGGCTGTTCCATTTAAACATATATGGGAACCAGAAAAGGCAGTTTTTTAAAAATATATGCCAGGGTACTTTGATTTCACAATGTTCATATTAATATGATAAGAAATTTTAAATTGCATCCATGGGTGGGCACCCTACTTTAAATGTGCCTTCCCTGGGTCCCATGTATTTTTTAATGGAATAGCCCTTATAGCAAAATGATATTTTACTGCCTCTTTTCCATGTGTCAGTACTGGTGTATCTAGCAAAACCAGTGGTGGACCAGTTGGTAACTTTAGTACAAACATCAACTTCTATTAATTGCAACCAATAAGATACAGAAACAGAATATTTGTTTGATGAGGAAGAAACTGATGCAAGTGCTGTTCTCTGTCATCATTGCATATGCTAATGTCATGCATGTAAGTCCCAACATGATAATTGTCCCGAGAATTCAATTTTTAAAATCACATTTGCTACCATGATGATCTACATACATGCAAACCATTTTGCTTTTGTCATAATCATTACATTTTTTCACCAAAGTACACATTATGCTTGACTCTATATAGATTACACCTTGTTGGTATACTATAAAAATAAAGCAATATATAGTTGTTCTTGTTATTATTTATTATTATCTATTTATTTTCACTTATATAAAATTGATAATCATTATTAAAAAGGTGACTGCTGTGAGAGAATAATGTAAAGGTATTTTCCTAATTTGTTATTTATAGCAACTGTATATGACCTGTTTCCAAGTAAACAGACAGGATTGTCAAATGTGAACTGTGCCTCACAGATTGATTTTATTGATAATCAAGGGAAGTTGTAAACCAGTCTGTAATTTTAACGAAAATGGTGCCCGATGTTAAGTGAATTGCTTTATGGTGTGAGTTGTTGATGTTATATGATGGAAAATTTAAAAGCAGATGGATCTTTTCAAACTTCAAAATAGATTTAATGAAGAAAATGACAAATCAACACTGCCTTACAAATTTTAAAAGCATTCAAGAATAATGTAATACAGTAATCGGCGCACATGACATTACAGCAGATATCCTGTTCACAAATCAAATTGCAAATTTTACACATGTAGAATAGTTAATAAAATAAGCGTAATGATTACTCCAAAAGCGTAATGGTTGGCATGTATGACAGAAAGTATTATCAAATGCGAGACTGAAATTAAACTCCACTTCAGGAAATGGCAGAAGAAAAAAAATCAAAGTTTTTTTTGCATCAAACATTGTTTATATAACAAAACAAATATTAATGAAAATACAAATACTGAACTTACATGAAAAGCAATATACTTGGTAAAAAAACACTTATGATAAACAGCACTGATGGTCACTTCACTTTGCAATGGGTAGTATTTAATTTACCCATACTATTTTCAAATTATTAAATTCCAAATAACTGTAGATACAAGAACTATATAATGAATACCATTATGAAATAGATACTTACAGTGCATACCATATACACATTACTGAGTGGGAACATTGGCATGAAGATGTAAATATATCTGAATGACAATCTTTTTGTGTACTGCAAACATCTCTAAGTTTTCAACATTACACCTAGATTTGTCAAACTTATGGTATGTCATGCATATTAGATGTCCTTACTCTGCATGAATCAAATTTTCATTATAAAAAGGTGGCCTTATAATCAACTGTATTTATTAGAAATAAATGTTAATAATTTTGAAAACTTCTTTCCTTCAGTAAGGTGAACTTTTGAAACTTTCTAACATAATGAAATTTAAAAAATACCTCCTTAAAGTTATTTATAAAACCTATTTTTTAAAAGAAAAAAAATGGTTTGTGATACTATGAAACATTGAAGAAAATTTTTCATAAATTGTTTAGCATGGCTGTTTCAGTCTGATTTAGTAACTTGAAAATTATCAAAATACTTACAACATCTGAATTTCTTTCTCACTAGTTCCCGCTTCCAAAGCACTAAACCAGTGATGACAATCACAATCAAAATAGGGAAAATAATTGCAGCTGATATACTGCTGTCATGCACAGAACTGCTTTCATTCCAAGTTTGTATTTCTGAAACTTTAGATACAATAACTAGTAAGAATAGCATATTGTTGACAGAAAAACAGACTTTTATATAAAGACAAATAGGAAGGTAGGTAAGTAGGTGTTAGGAAGGCAGAAAGTGTTGCATGCAGCCTGATTAAATAAATGATTACATCCAGTAAAAGAGATTTATCTGGCAGTTCCTATGAATGATCCCATATCCCTAATATGTCACATTGCTCCACCATCTCTTGCTTTGTACCAGAGGGGTCTCTCTAGCAGTGTACCCCCCCAGGAGTGTAAAACTGATGGTCAAAAAAAACATTGGTGTCATAATGGGGTCAAATATAAAATGTGGGGGTCAAAAATGTACTGAAAAATTTTCATTTGAACCATATTTTATCAGCTGAAATAGGAAATTGCAACTTGCACACATCTCTCTCTCTCTCTCTCTCTCTCTCTCTCTCTCTCTCTCTCTCTCTCTCTCTCTCTCTCTCTCTCAAATACAAAAAACAATATGCACATTTAACACACTAATGCATTGTCCATTCAAAGGATAATTTTATTAGTTCATTTTACTTTTACCTTAAAGTCGTACTTTTAAGTCCCTTTATAATCTTTTTGTAGCAATATTATAGACCAACACATTACATGTTAGCCAATTCAAAACTCCATATAAATCTTTTAAACCAAATGACAGTTAATTTACTGCCTGTCATAAATTGTATACTATCATCGGTTTCATTGTACTTCATCTTAAAACACATTTATCCAAAGGTCAAAGAGACTAATGATTCATCTTCTCGTTACATGTTACACTTGAACTTTTAGATCTTTCATTCGTTGCAGCAAAGTTAACAAAATCTGCAACGACCCCATGAATTTGTAATCCAAATATTGGATTTTTCTCTGCAAGTTTACTTATTTCTATGTTCTGAAAGATTGTCTTAGGTAATAATGTATTCAAAACATATCTTGTGGTGATCAAGGGTAGATTTTAAAAAATTCTTAAACACTGTCACGAAATGACTATTCACTTGTGCAGTCTTCGCAATCATGACATCAGAAGTCACACCAGTAATCCAATGGATGTACCGTATTCCAGTCAAGGAAATATTTTCCCCATTTTTCATTAAAGTCAGATCCACATTTACTCTTTCATGTTCTGCTTTTTTTACTTTCCTCGCTAATGATTCTTAGTGCAGGCTGTTTTCATCTCGAGATACATTTTAGTGCAACAAGCATTAAGGTTAAACATCTGGACGACACCTTGATGAGCTCGATAGAAATGCGATAGAGCTCGCGACATTAGGGGAAGCTACTCTGTCATAACATTGCCTATGCTAGTCTGTTTCTCTTCTTCATATGCTCAGTATAGTAGAGTGCAACTCAACACATTGAATATTGAATAAATCCTGATTGTATTTTGTAAATCCATTGTGTAAAAAAAAACACATGGCAAAAAGTTATGTGTCAATTTTCTTCAGAGCGTGTCCCTGATGCACAACTTTACGTAAAGGGAAACACTGTCTCTAGATGCCCTAATATTGGATGCACAACCTGTATTTTTGATTGGTTACAGCAAATACAATGATGGGCATCTCCCTTTGTGTTCACTTAACTCCTCTGTTCACCTCTGTCAATGTCTTCCTGTTTACAAGTTATATTCTTGAAACCCAACAAAAACGAACAAGGCTAGATAGCTTCTATTTGACAATGTGAGCCTTAATATGACCTCTCAGGATAAAATTCTTGGTGTATTCATAGATAACAATCTTACTTGGCCAATTAACATTAAACACGTTTCAGAAAGGTTAATTATTATCTTTGACTACTGAGGAAAATCAAAATATACATTCCTCTTCAGTATAGGGTCATCTTTTATAAGTTATATTTAGCCATATCTGGACTATTGTAATGTAATTTGGGGTAATACCTCTAATTTAAACATAACAACACTTTTAAGACTCCAAAAGAGGGCTTGCCATTTAATTCTAGATCAATGTATAGTCAATTTTCAGGATGCAATGAATAATATAAAGATTTTAACAATACATGAAATATATTTTTTTGAAAGGCCAATTGATGTATAAAGTATCCCTAAAAACTATTCCTATCTATCTAAGCAATATCTTTCACCAAAGAGATGCTGGTGGTACTCCAAATGTAAGGTCTATAATCAGCAAAAGTTACATTATACCAAGGCCAAAGAAGGAATTGTTTAAAAAGGTTTAAATATACTGGTCCACTGGTATGGAACAACATTCCCAGTGACATAACGCAGGTTCCTAGCATTTCTTCTTTTCATAATTAGTGTCTCAAATGGATGAAATCATTAGAAAATTGAACAGTTCTAGTACAATAAATACTACATTTTCTATAATTTTGCAGCATTTTCACAGTTGATTTTCTATAATTTTGCAGCATTTTCACAGTTGAATTTTTTATGCTATATGATATTTTATATTTCATATATGTTTATGTTATGTATTCACATATGCCTGTGAATGTGTTCCAGTTTTGATACTTTAAATTTTAAAATCACTTAATTATTTTAGTGTCAAGCCAGATTCTCTACATCATGTTGTATATAATGTATATATTGTACATAACAAATAGAAGGCCTCAGGGTCGATTAGTTCTGTAAATTATTATTATTATTATTATTATTATTATTATTATTATTATTATTATTATTATTAATATTAATATTATTATTATTATTATTATTATTATTATTATTATTATTATTATTATTATGTAAGAATAAAGATTCACTTATAGTGACCATTCTGGTTGATTTACCTTATCCATTTCATCCTCCTTTATTAATTTTTCCATTATAAGTATTCTTTACAAAAATTTTAATCTATTACTTCAGAATATTTCAATCATCTATTTCACAGAGCTGTAAAAAACATTATTTAGAATGGCTTGTCACATGTCAAACACTGAACAATGTTTAAGTCTCTGACAAAGATCAAATGGAGCAAAATGCTATCAATTCTAAGCAAGATTACATGTTTAGCTAGGATCTAAATGATCATGATAAAGTAGTTACAGATATAATTAAGTCTGGTAAAAGGTCAGTCCAAATATCATGCAATACCACCTTGCCTCCCAGAGAACATGTTTAGATTTGATTCTCCCATTCCATCAATGCACATTTAACAATCTTACCTGTGTAATTTGAACATAGCTTGTCTGCATTTCCCTTGAAACAGATTTTTGATTCCCCAAATGCACATGCAGTATACATCCCAGGTAATGGCCTTGATTCAAAATTAATGTTGCCCTGAAAGGAAATAAAAAATAAGTATAATGAAAGATATATCAAACTTGTTCCAGTTTTATTTAGTATGAACCAGACAAAATTAAAGATGTGTGTGCTAATTATAGTTACAAAGTACAATACATGTTAGAGGGCTGGCTTGAGATCAATGAAACAGATTCTGGTTCTGTGAACAAGACATGAAAACAGAAAAAAAAAGTAATACCATTACAGATACTTAAACTACTATATTTGCTGTATGTTTTTGGACATTGTTTTCAGACACTGTTTCTTTGGGGGGGGGCAAATATAATATTTAAATTTCTTAAAATGTTTTGGATGCTGCTCCACTATAATTTTTTCTACAATTTTTGTTTTCAGACACAATCTATGAAGATCTGCTTCATTTTAAAGTAAAATTCACAGTGTGTTTGCCATTAATTTAACTGATAAAAAGGTCACTTCATTTGGTTGCCAATTATTTAATGTGATCAGGAATGTCCATGTATTGGTTGTCAGTGTAGACAACACATGAAACCACTTCACACAGGTATGACAGTTATGGCTTTGATTAGAAACTATGATCCCTGCTTTATATCATTAAACATCAGAGAGTCAGTATGGATTAGTAAATTCATTAGCATTGTATAACAAAACAAACCCCTTATCCCCAAGGCATTATATACCATGGGTTTAAATGTAGTTAGTGTTCTACAGGTAATAAACCTCTTTTGTAGAGGATAAATAATGATTGTGGGTCCAGCCTGTTCATTACATCATATGCTCTTTTAACAAAATCCAGATGGCTGCTCATTATTTCTGAACAGGCCTGTGGAAGAAATCTTATAAATTATTGTGGGAACAATTATCACCTAGATACCCTGAAATCTCCAACATGCATCAAAACAATCTTTGAGCAGTCAATTGTTTTGAATTGGCAGGCTTGGTATTTTTACCCCTCCTAGGTGTGTGTACAACACCCACCCTATATGAACCCTCTCATCCTTTGTGCTCTAAGATTAGCCCTCAAACATGTACCAGTATTTCTACTCTCATACTAAAACATTTCTGTCATAAATATCATCATAATTTTAATTCCAATTTTTTTTAGTTTATATTAATATCTTAATTACACAGGCATAAAGCTTGCAATTATTTGTAAGACAGATTTTATTGATCACTGATTAGGCTAGTAAAGGGTTAAACTAGATTGCAGGATTAATAATATATGGCAGTCATATTGTTAAGTACACATAATAGTGGCTCAAATACATGTATGGCTGAGTTTTCTGGAGGAGGGACATGTATCAAATAGACAAAATAGGCAAGTAATGCCAGTTTTTTATTCATTATCCTTTCTGTGGTGTTAGACAAAATACTTGTTTTACTTCATGGCAGTACATCATCATGTGAACTAATGGTAACTTCATTAAGGACGTGGGGGAGACACAAATTTGTATTTATTTTTGTTTGTTTGTTTTCTGGCACCTAATTAAAAACTTTAATATGTATTCGGACAACAACAAAAAAGTAATTACTATTTGGCATCCCAAAACATGCAGTAAATATGGTACATCCAAAATGTGGAGGGGAGGGAGACTGGGGGACAACTAATTTTAACAATGTAATACTTACCTGCCACTACGGTCTTGCTTACTCTTTTGGAGAAGGAATTGTCTTATCCAAATTTTAAAATTCCATCCTCCCATTATAGAGAAAAATTTTAGAATATCTAAAACTAGAAGAAACATAGACCGGGTCTGAGCCCCACATCATTGGCAACAGCTTGGGCCACTTTTTGTGTAATAACTACTGGTTATAAAGAACAATTGCCTTCACTCTGTATGCCAAAGTCCAAATGAAGAAGAAGAAGAAGAAGTAGCAAGTAACCAGAAAAATGAGTTTAATAGGTCCATGAAGCAGCAATCACCTGAACTGATGGGCTTTATTTCAAATGATGGAAAACTCCTTGTCAATAAGGGACTGACAAGCAATCTCAATGGTGAAAACAATCTACCTGGAAATGATGGATGCAAAAAATACCCTTAGGGATAGGAAAAGAAATTTCATGTCATCTCTTCTCCCAAAACATACCAGTGGAACCCTTAATAGATAGAAAAAGACATTTCATACCATCTCTTCTCCCTTTAGAAACAGCAAAACAGAATTGTAAGGCTGAAATAGAAGTCTATCTTGATCATCTCCCATGAAGATACATTATGACTTTATTTAAAGAGGGTAACTCAATTAGCTAAGAACTAACCTACCTTGAGGCCCTCAATTCATCTCAGACTGGAGATCTAAATAGGATGTGAAGCTGCCAAAGACAGTTGATATTTTGCCAGAAATCATGAATTGAAAAGGATAGAAATGGACTTATAATTACCACTGAACAATATAGTCTTTCGTACAGACAAGGCATGTTTAGTCCTCCTTACAAGCCTCACCCAATAGTTCATAAAAGAGATTTAATAAATCCCACAAAACATGTGAGATTCCATGAGTTGCTGTTAAGGACATCTACTCTGGGCCCCAACACCACATCCTTCCTCTGAGGTAATAGAAGGGCTACCAATAGACCAAGTAAATTAATGAACCATCACTGGGGATACTGAGAGGCTATGAGATTGAGCTGAGTAATGGAAGTCTTCACTTTGTGTGGAGCAATTGTGGAATCATTTGGAAGGTTTATGTGCTCAGACAATCCACCCTGAGGCTGAAAGTCCAATGCCCAGGCCCTTGGATATATTATTGGGGAAACACAAATGGAATGGCTGGTGGTTCAATTTGTTTACATGCAATTTCACTAAGGAATTTAACAATGTCTGAACTGTCAATCTGCTATAGACTGGTGTAAAGACCACTCCATGAGAAATATTTGGCCCCATGTGGACAACCTGCCTGAAAACTTGTCTTGCCCAGAATATGGTAAACCGAGAGGGTCAGGCCTTCTAAGGCTAGCCTGGAAGAAAAGTTCTAAACTTATACACAGTGGGATAGAACATGTGTTTTACTTTATCTAGAGGTATGCTACAATGATGTGCTGTCAAAGCAAGAAAAATTACTCCTAATATGGTTCACCCACCATTACTGGGATAAGACTCCTCATTTCAAATTGTTTGTGGAAAGAGTCGTTTGTTTTGAAACTATTAGCCTTAAAAATGACCCCAACCTGAATCTGAGAACAGTGTAATGATAAGAGTGAGATTTGAGGGAGTTTGGACAGAAACTAGTCCCAACTGATCCACAAACTGTAGCAGCAATAAAGATCTGGTCCTAGATAAACCCAAGTTTGACAGGATCATTTTGTGGTCTCCAGGTCACCAAAACAAAGTCACCAAAGGAACCTGGATTCTGCCTGTCCAGTAAAGCTCACATTAACCTGATGAGAAAGTTCTTTCCCACATAAACAAATTTCTGAGGAGGGTTTCTCTTGGTTTGGAATAAATCCTATCTAGGTCACTGTAGACCAGCAAGCAGACAAATCGTGCAAAAACTCTTTGAGAGCTCTTGTACAATAACCAATTACTGAAATACTGAAGGATGGGGATCTCCAGAGCTCTCAAGTGGCTACTCCCACCATCCAGGTAAAATCATAGGGAGCTGAGGCTGGGCTGATTGACAGGACCTAAAAACTGAAAATCTTCCATCTAAACGAAACTAGAGTTGGTTACTGAGAGGATGGCTTATGAAGATATGCATCCATGATGAATCACAAGAGTCTCCAACTGCTGTACTCAAACAGTGTTTATGGCTTGAGTGAGGTTGTAATCTCCATGCTGAATGGTTCCTCCTGAAACAAAACTTTCTGGTATCATACTTGGAAAATCTGGGAGCAAACGATTGAAGACAGGATATTCTCTATCCTCTCCAATGTGCCCTTCTATAGATTAGTATACTCCAATTTTTTAAATCAACTTTTACTGGTGAAAACAATGGAAGAGTAAGGTGATCCCAAAAATGAAACTGGTAGTCCTCCATTAAAATAGTAAGGACCCACACATCTTCCATGATGTCCAACTAAACCTCCTTTGGAAAGTTGGAGGTTTCCTCAAAACTTCTCCCTGGGCCATTACAGTTCCCTTGTCTAGGCAGAAAACATGGATTTGATTCTCGACCTGAGGCTCCATCCCTTTAAAAACAAAATTGTTAAATGCCCTTAAGGACAAAAGGATGAATGTTAATCAATTCCTTTCCTATTCCAATATGTATACACCAGCACCCTGTCTTCAACAGGACAGATCAGCAGCATCTGACAGGGGGTATGAACTCAATCCCTGTTCCTGATGAGTGTTACATGACCTCCGAAATGCATACAGTTTGTTCAATATTCCATTTTATCACATGTATCAGAATATATAAATATGCTGATATGACATCACATGAAATGCAGAAGATAATACTTATCCTACATTTCCAGAAACATCCAAGTTAAAATAAATAATATGAATGCTATATAAAAACATTACCATAAACACCTCAATTCAATCAATTTACAATGGAGTAATAGTATTGTCACTTAAAATAATACCAAATAAAAAAGACCAGAATGATGAAAACCATCTTTGAGCATAAGAAAAAGTTTTAAAGCTCCATAAGCGATTTGACCATCAATAAATTAACAAGAACAGGATCATAGAAAAAGATGGCAACTGTGTATTAGGCTGTGATGTAGGCGTCAGACTGGCTTTCCTTACAAACAGGGCAAAATGGCTTGTGTTCATGTCCACTGGATACTTTTTTATCCATGCTTTGAAGTCTGACTTCTCAAGTCATTTGGCTTGAAAACAGCACTTTCCTGGCACTGCTTGAATGATAGAAGTCCAAAAGTGAGTGTTTATGTATATGTTTGACTTGGATTTTTAAAGTAGCAGAACAATATTTCAGTCAGATTACTACCATGTCTACGATGTTGCAGTTTATAGTGTTGTCTAGCATAGGGGCATCATGTTGCAGACATCTTGCATAATGTCCCACCCAGTCAATTTATGCTCATACCAGGATGACCATTCCTAATACTAAACTCTTAATGCTGAGCACCCAGCAGCTGTAAGTACCATTTTTACATGTGTTTGGTATGACTCAGCTGGGGTTCAAACCTGCAATCTCCCACATCCAAGGCAGATGCTCTAACCCCTAGGCCATCAAAGCGGTCAATGTCCAAAAGATTTAACAAAGTAATGAATCATATATCCATGGATCAATTCTGCACTTTTTAATGATGTTCTAACAACTCTAACAAAAGTGACAAAATCCTCACAGAAAATGGCAGTTGGAAGATGAACTGAATACACATGTGCAATCCTACAAAATTATGCTTCATGCATTACTTCCCTTTTTTCAATGACTGAGAAGACAAATGTTTGGTGCCATTATATCAATCAACATACTGATATTTTTCATTTTAATTTGGAATGAAATAAAATATGACAAAGACAAAACTGAACTCCCATTTCCATCAAATTTACAAATGTCTACAAAAATTAAATAAAAGACATTTTTCATGAACTTGAATGAACATGAAAAGGCCACCCATAATTTCACAAACGTTCATGATCTGTGTAAACCATTAGCATAAACTACAAACAAAGGAAATCCAAAGGACATACATTTACCTTGCTCCATTGTGGTGTCAACATTGGAATTCCACAAACATCTGGTGGAAGCTTTACCATAAAAGCATTTCCTTCTAGAGTTATGTTAGGAATACACTTATATGTTGGTGGAACTGAAATTAAAATTACTGACAGTAAGTATGAAGAAAACTCAATTACTAATTACCTACTACTCATCAGTGATATAGATTCCCCTAATTCTAGCCTGATTGCAAGGAACAAATATTTTTACTTTCATGATACACCAATCAAATTTGACAGGTAATTTGGAAACAGATGTGTAGATCAGCAGAAAATTTTTACATTTCTGTTCTACCTCAGGATTGGGTTTAAAAGGTTAAAATATTGCATCAGATACTCTTTTTACTTTCAGACCATCATGTTCTTCATTTTCATTTTAATAAAATTAATTTAAACCATGCCATCATAGGCATTAAATTTAAGGCTTTAGAGAGCTTATATTTGCAAAAACATATTCTGTTTGTGGTAACAGCATTCAAACTTAGCAAGTAACTTCTTTATGGACAAACATTGGCTATAACTTTTCGAAATATCAGTGCAGCCCCAATTCAACACCACCCCACCCCTAATCCTTCAGCACACTGAATTGGATTGCAAGATGAACAAATACATCTCTACCCTTTTTCTTATGTACAAGTTTTAATTTTCCTTGTTTTTCCAGTTCTTAAATGACTCAAGATGTATCATGTTTTGGCCAAAATGGCCTTGAACAGTAAGGACAAAGAGAGAGATTAAATAGAAAAAGGATATCACCATAGCGGGTCATCTTAGGTGTCCAATCAAAGGTTTTTTTTATAGTTCCTTAGCATAGAATTAACTTTAATCTTTGAAAACTAACAAAGGGAAAAAGGTAAAAATGTGGAAGACATAAGGAACTTATCATGCTATAGGTGGCAAAACAGAGTGACATATCAGGGACTTTCTTTACCAATCTTTCCAGAGTTATAGCAGTAAGACATAGCAGATATAAATATGAATTTTGGCCCATAGGTAATTGTTCTGATGTCAGGATGGAAGAAGGAGCTGTAGGTTGGGTTGGGTGGAGAGTTTAAGAATTTGCAATAGTAAGACATCAAAGTAGCACTAGTTCAAAAACTGCTTTATCTCTTAATCAAATACATCATTTTCAAAAAGCAGGTATTTATTCATGTTATGCCATCAACTTTCCCCTAGATTACTTAGATGGATCTTAATCTGAGCTATCCAAAAGAAATTCACTTGTATTTTTGAAGCTTTAAATTTTGTCATGTACTACTTGCTCCTTGACTGCTTTGACTGTAACACCTGTGCATAATATCAAAAGTGCAAAAAAAAATATCACAATATCCTCAGTCATATAAATATTGCTTACAAATACTACTTAACAAAACTGACATCATCAACAATCAACAATTAGCATCCTAAACTGGGGAAAACTTACCAAATGGGTAGTTATAAATAAACACATACACACACACACACACCAGTATATAAAGTAGAACCTATCAGTAGCAGCCAATCAGGCTACAAAAAAATGTATTTGTTTTTCCAGTTTGCTGACCATCCAATGTTTTCTGTGGCTGATCCTAGAACTTTTGGCCCCCAGGGTAAATTCTTTTTTTAATTTCCTATTTTGATTTGTACAACTGGTCTTGCTCAGTACTTGAAGCTCTTAGTATATAATGTGTTTTATATATATATATATATATATATATATATATATATATATATATATATATATATATAATGTTGAAAACAAATATCTACCTACCAGTACCTTAAATTTAAAACCAGTGCAATAAGAACTACATTATTTTTTTCCCTTGACCTAATCAAAGAAGGCCATACTAGTGACTGCTGTGCACAGGATCACCCTTTAAAATTGGTTTCTGAACAAATAACATATACCTAAGATTATTTTATTATTATTATTATTATTATTATTATTATTATTATTATTATTATTATTATTATTATTATTACAAAGATTGTTCTATGTGCACTGTAAAATATTATCATAATTATGGGTACACATTCTCTCCTAAAATCTGTTCCAAACAAAATTACTGATTCCTGCCCACCTGAATCCATTCTGTAAATAAAATAATCACCAACTTAAAAATACACACCTATCTAGTTTCTATAAAAAAAACAATTTCTGATTTAATCAGTTACTCAAATGCCAAGATCAAAGGCTGTAAGTTCATGTCAGAAGCTAGTGATGATCAGAAAAATTACATGCCATAAATGGCCAATAATTGTGACTCAAATCATCACCTGCTGTTGCAGACATGTGAACACTGAAAAAAACCTAACTCTAATAAAAAACATAACTCAGATATCTTCTTAAAGGTAAACATTACTCCTTGGAGACTGCTTTAATTCACAGACATATTGATAAAAATATATACCTGTCACAAAGGCACAAAAGGTGACTTCCATTTCCGCTGCAATAACACAGCTATTTTTGCCACTATCCAGCAAATTGCTTTAACACTAACCCTAAAGGTCTTTCAAATTTGACATACTGACATCTTTACAATATTTGTGTCAAAAGTTGTGAGTGCAAGCAAGATAAGAATGTTGCACATCAATTCACATGATATTCCTATTATCAAAATGCCTTTCTAATGAAGCAAAATATCACTTTGCATAGACCTAATGGTCAATGTTGATATTATGCCTTAGTGACCACATAAAGCAGGAATAAAACAATATTTGATTAGAAAACACCTGGCCACTGACTGACAATGGCAGGAGACAATTACATACAGGACATTTAAATATGATTGATAAAATGGTAGTTTCATTAATGTGTCAGGACTGTTACCTTGTGCTGATGATGATTCAGAATGTTTATGATTATTCAAGAAAAACTAGAAAATCTCAGCACAGGCTTCCAGTGGTGACAAAGGAGCTTAGCAGACTGTTTCCTGTGGCTTGCTACAATGGGTTTTATATATTTAGAGTCCACAAGAAATATATAATATTGGTAAATTTTTCCTAATCATGAATAACAAAGATAAGAACTGGAATACATGGTTCCCATGCTTTTTTAAAGAAAAATTTCCAGGTTATTTCCAAGGCTCTTCCAAGATGAAATTAATTTTATCAAGGTTCAGATAAGACCATTGCTGAATGAAATTAATATAATTTTACATCATAAAATATTGATTTTTTAAACCTAAATGTGTTCTCTTTCAAGACTCTCTAAAGCATCTAAGTCAGAAAAGATGATAATGTACAAAACCAAAAATGTATCATACAAAACAAGTTTGACTATATTCCTATAATTTAACATTATTATATTCCCATAATTTAACATGTAAAGCCATTTCAATGTACAGAATACAATTTCTGACTTTACTTTGCTGACATGCATTATGCTATGTGGAAACAACATAATGAACATAAATAAGTTTTGTTTCCTTTCCTTACCAGCAGGCCTAGCAAATTTAAGTGTTGTAATGACTTATACATGCATGAAATCATTAGGAAAATGATTTATTTTCTCAGAAATGGCAAGTAATATATTCTTTGTGTCTTTAATCCACTTTCAGACCAGACTCAACTACAACATAGATAAAACCTGAACCTGTGCTAACCATTTGCATTACTAGTCACATGTCTTCACAAATCTCAAACAACTATATGGTAAGTCCAATAGTCATGTGATATCAACAACAAACTCCATTTTAATGCTGTTGTACAAAAAATAAAATATATTAAATGAAAGTCAGACTCTGTCTGTAAAAACCAGAAAAACATAATTCTCAACATATTTCGAGGACAAGAAACTTGCCGTCGCAGCAATCTGGCCAGTCAGATTCATCAACCAATCACATGACAACAAAACCAAAGAAGTTATTCAAAGAATAAATGCAAATAATTTGGTGTTCTTTTATTTTGTGTTTTCTTACAAACAGTATACAATTTTTTAATGTTTTATTTCTTTTCTATAACATCTAAAAATATGGGTTTAGAGATTTGTGTACTCATGCAACTAGCAATGCAAATCCGAGTACCAGATCAAATTTTATGAACACCATAGTTTTGTCTTAAGTTTGAGCAGATTAAAGACATAAGGATTTTAATACTATCAATTTCTGAGAAAATAAATAATTTCTGTATCAATTTCATGTGGGTATAACTTGATTTAACAAAGAATTTTAAAAAAGTGGCTGAGCTTTACCACTACCATGTTGGCCTCTTGTGATGCTAGACTGGTTTTCATACCTTCATGTGTATATTGATCAGTCTGCGGAAAAAAACTAACAGCTGTCCTGTTGGCCTATCAAGCTGCAGCACCTTTAGTGATGGAATAGCACCACATGACTCTGTCCTGGGCTGTCTGCTCCCACATGTCATAGCTAATGCCAATGATCTTCAATGACATCTTCAGGGTGTCCTTGTACTGTTTTCTCTGGTCTACTTTGTTATGTTTTTTTTGTTCAAGCTTGCCATAAGAGATTTTTTGGTGGTCAGACATGCAAGCTACATGGCTTGCCCATCACAACTGTGACTGCATCAAGATGACATATATAAGTATTCAGGATCTTGTCTTGATGGCTAGGAGTCTTCTTAGGCAGGTAGTGTTGAAGTGGTTCAACTATTCTGCATGGCGCTGGTATACTGCCCAGATTTTGCAGATGTATAATGACACAGGGCATGTTATGACTCTGTACACCTCAAGTTTGTCTGAAGACTAATGTCTCTCTTGTTCCAGACCTTGGCGTGTGATCACTATAATAATGTAGAAATCCCATGACCAATGTCTGGTTGATTTGAGTGCATGTCAGTCAAACCCTCTAATATAAGAGTTTCACAACATAACATCTTCAAATATAAATGTGACAGTTTTGTGATAGATGTGAATCTTTACTACAATATAAATTTATTTTGAGATGTAATGAACTAAATATTTTACCAAGACTTTTGACAAAGAATAAATGCATGTACAATCATTGGGTATATTTTTCAGTCTTATGTCCCACTGAATTTCAATCTTAAAAACTGATCATCTTGCACAAACCTGTTATGAGAGTGAACCTGTTTTGAGAGACCGCTTTTTGTTGGAAGAAAAGGTGGCCTCTCAAAATGGGCATAACTTTAGTACCTACCTAGCACTTCCAGATGGATTGTGTACTCTAAGAACTTCTGTGTTAACCCACTAGTTAGGACCAGCGTGTAAGTCCCACTGTCGGATCTTGTGGCATTTCGAATCTTGATGCTGTTCTCCCCGATTGCCATCAATCTGTCCTCATATAACTTGTTAGGTTCAAAATTTGTATTTTCCATCCAAGAAGCAACACGAATACCATTTTCCTTGTTCCATGTTTTGGCCTTGATATCACCAGAAGAACTGGCAGGTGTATTTGGGAAGAGCAGATTCGCATCATGAAACTCACAAACTGTTTCCGAGCTCTCGCCTTTAAAACAGAAATATACTTCTCTGTATATATGCATGTAACATGGTTATCAGCAACAGACCAAACTAATTTTGTCAATGAATGTTAGAAGTTGATAACAGACCTTCAGCCTTGAAATTACATGCAATTCAGATTGCAATGTACACTAAATATAATCAATCTGCTGCCAACTATGCACTTAGAAAATACAAATGCAGGAAATATAATGACACTGTTAAGAGATGAGAAATAAGGCATAAAATAATCAACATTAACCTCAAAACACTTCATTTTTTAATACAATAAACATTGATTCAAAAAAGCCAAATCCTGAAAGAAAATTTACAGAATTACTGGATAAAATGCATAATGGTTGAGATGATAAAACTTTTGGTATGAAAGGAGTGGCATTTCTAAGAATGACGATGCCAGATTCCATAGCTGTACACAGTCAGCAGGGAATTAAATGTATAGTGTGATTTTTAAAATCGTACCAAACATTTTATGTATGTGGATTGGACTCGGGTCAAATACAAAGCAGGCCAAAAACAGCTGGACAATGTAATCAGAAGTAACAGAAATTTACATATATATGTACACTCTTTGTTGAATAGTCCTCTGTGCAGGCACTAGTATGGTATGGTTGATTCTTGTGAATACTGACCAATGGGTTTTGGTGATTATGACCTTGATCAAAGTACGCAGTTTCAAAATAAATTTAATACAGAAAAACCATTATTTCATATCAAATTTTCTATAAATTTGATCTCTGACTTTTAAACAACAGAATCTATAGATGTCTCATTAACTCATTAATCCCTCAAGCTTATTAACTAATTAATAACCCCTGAGGCAAACAACTAAGTGTTCCCCTAAAACATACATGTAGATGGGATACTAAGAGCAGTGTTAGCCTTACAAGTGACTGAATTCTTGAGAATCACTGACAGCATTTGAATTGCTGATTTTTATTGAAGGGGCTACTTGCAAATAAATTAGTTGGGGGTTTTTTTTGTTCTGTATTCAATTAAGCTGAAATTTAATACAGATGTTCTCAATGAAATTATGAACTTAATGATGTAAATTTCATGCAACTTGCGGAAATAAAACTCATGCATAAAGGTAAATATAAATTATTTACTTAACAATTTGCTTCTCATATTATTTTAATCCATAAAATCCTTTATAAAATCATACTGAATAACTCAAATGTTCAGCACATAAAATAATTAAATTTTTATACTTACATCCTTTAATTTCATGTGAAAACTGCAAACAATCAAGCAAGGCATATTTTTCTTGCCCTTTATGTACCTTTCTTCCTTAGAATTCTCCAATGAACATTTAAAAACAAACACTTTGAACATGGAATTATGAACAAACTAAATTAATTTTCCCAAACATTTATTTACCGATACCTTCACAAAATCTTAAAAATTCTTGATCAGAGTCTGCAAGGCAACTTCCAACTCTTAGTGGCTGATTCTCGTCATTTACATCATTCTCAAATCTAAACAATTCCACTATTTCTGGTGGTATCCAAGTCAATTTGTTTCCTTCTGTGCTGCAGTTTCCTTTATCTATGTAAGCTAAAATTTGATTGAATCAACTACCAGTGCAACTAGGACATGGCTTGAAATTAACCAATGGCTTGCACTACTTTAATTCATTGAAACAAGCATAGACTAATATTACCATTCAAAAGTGGCAAGAAGGAGACAAGCAAGGTAAAATGTGCCACATTATTATGGCACTTTAAAGATGATTGAAAAAAGTAAGACACATTATTGTGGCAACAAGGCTAATGAGTTACCCCAAGTGCAAGCCATCCGCAAAGTTTGGTCAAGAACAGTAACTCATCAAAATGCATTTTTCTTTTGGTTACAATGACCCTGACCTTTGTCTTTTAAAACCCCAAAACCAAGATGCCTTTTCCACACATTAAGTTCAAGCACTCCAGACTTTGATCAAGTCATGCACTTTTAAATGAAAATTATTACAGTAAGCAAAAACCATTTTCTTCTTTCAGTCACAGTGACCTTTGACCTGAAAACAAAACCTTTTAAACCTTTTATAACAAAAGCAATAGGGTTTTTCCTTACCAAAATTGCAAGCCATTCACAAGGTTTGGTCACTGAAAATGCTGGAGAACATGAGATATTGTATAAAAACCATTTGTTCTTTCAGTCAATGTCTAATTCCGAAATCAAAAGTTTTCTTACCTCAAGCACAACCTATCCAAAAAAGCTTTATGCTCATTCTTAACCCAAAAATTATTTATCAAAATATAGCAACTATTGATGGTAGCCAATTCAAGTTATTGTGCACAAACTATATTTGTATTACAATCACAAACTATTTTTATATTACAATCATAAAGTCAATAGGTTTCTTCAATCCAAGAGATTGGTGCATGTTTGTGATATTTAAGAAAAATAACCATGCTGTGACCATTTGTATTACTTCAATCACAGTACCTTTGACCTTTTTCCTTTTGACCACAAAATTTATATTTTTTTCAAAGCCCAAATCCAAACTATCCACAAAATATAATAACTGTGGAGACCTCTAGTTAATTTGCAGACACATTTTTGTAAGATGTAAGTGACCTTGAAATCTGACCCTTCGATACCAAGTCGATTGGGTTCTTCCATACCCCGACCACAAGACTACCATAATGCCTGGCAATGGTGAATGGTGAAGAAATAAAGTTATGCCAAAACCCTTTGAGGGGACTTTTGGTCACAGGGACCTTGATATTTTATCTGGAATTCAATAGATATCTTCTTTACCCAAGGTATCAACATTTTAGGCTGGATAGTCAGTTAGCCAGAAAACTTTGTGGCTAATCAATGTTAGAGATCATGCTATTGCCACAACAAATACAACACAAGCAGTTTTATTATTTGTGCATTTCTTATGTTCAAGTGGTATCAATGCATAAATTATCATATGCTGAAGATGACTGGTCTGTGTACATGCACTCCACCATGTTTATCATGAATTCAGGAAGAGTCTATATTGGATATACTGTTACAACTCTTCAGTCACATTACAAAAACTAAGTAACAGAAATCAGCAAAACCAGTAATTTTTGTAATACTTAACAAATAATTTAATTACCAAAGTTATAAATGAAAATGTGAAAGGAACTTAAGAGTATCCCTAAGTGAATCCAAATTAATCCTAATAAAGTTGTATGAAAGTCCAAAAGAATGAAAAGTTCCATATAAATTTCAAGACCAGAAATGTGCTGGGCTGCCAAGAATCATGATTTTGTCAAGATGGTGTTGTCCAGAACTCCTCTGAATAATTCACATCAATTACAGAATAACATTATAATATAAAATAATGAGCACTTTAAAATTCCATTGAACAGCCAAACAAATCTTTTTTCCTCTTGAATAATATCTAAGTAAAACATATAGCACCTCTCTAGACTTACAGCAGTAACACAATAAATAAGATTAACTCCAAAAATAGGAATGTGTCGAATTGCTCAGTTCTCTCTTTATATAAATTCTATTGAAACTATATTTCACTCTTACTACTCAATATATCTTGACCTTGAGCTAGCTGCACCAATGGAACATTAATTACATACTTCTGGAACTGTCCAAATACCATTAACCAATGTGAAATTATCCCAAAGTCATCTTATGATCATTATAATAGCTTGTCAACACAGCCACAAGCACCTATTTATAGATCCTATGTAATTTTACACTATTTAATAGGTCCAGGTCATGTAAGCAAAATCTAACAAAAGATATTCTATGCAACTTACAGTCATGAATAAAAATTACACATATCTGATAAAAAAAAATGTGTACCAGGAATTACAAAAGTAAAGATATACATAACAATACCACAAAGAAACCAAAGGGAGGCAACTATGTTACAGTGATATAGCCAGAAAGCTGATGACTCCTTGATAAACATGATGACTGTTCTACAAGTTCTGGTGGCATAAAATAATGGAATGTAAATATAAAACCTTGTTTAAGCATGTATTTAATGTGTTCTGTTCTAGTCAGATCAGTGATGAAATACTTCACGTAATAAAATTAGTTACTTTTAGCAACATTTAATGAAGATAACATGAAAATTCACTGAACAAGACTAAGATATAATTTGTGATGCTATGTGGAATGAATTGTCAACAACAGCACCTAAAGATAAAGCAAAAATTAATACTGAAATACACACCTTTGGTTTCAGGTCAGTGTTCCTCTATTTCCAAGAATCACAAGAAAACAATTATTGTCAACTTTTAATTGCATTTCAACTGCAAATAATTTTCCTCTACTCAAACTGTAGACCAAGGATTCACAAGACTCTTAATTTCAATCTTGTTTAGCTTTAATTGCTGTGCAATGGTATGATTTATCAGCATCTAATTCCATGCCATAAAATTAACATTTAATGTTATGTACTATGAAACAAGACCCAAACATCTAAAGTGCAAAATAGTTTTACTATTTCAAATTATTAAATACTTGCACATAAGAATATATCCAACAAGTTCCTTATTTAAAAAAATTGTACAAAAGAAATTTTAGAAAACAAATCCATGCCATCATAAAATCATGTGCATGTGGTTCAGCATGAAAAATATACATCTGACGAATTTTATACCACTCCATCAGTAACTTGCACTCTCACTAATAAAGTGCTACATGTTTTTAGACCCCATTGTGTGCAAGTTACCAAAGAAGTGGTGCATTAAGAGAAATCTTTTGTCAACTTTAAAAATAAATATGTACAGTTCCGTTGCTTTGTTCTGATAAGTCTGATTTTGCCCTCTTTGTATCCATTTAACATTTATTGTTATAACTTTTAAATTCCTTATTACTTGCAGCTTGCTCTATCAAATGTTTACCACTCTAATAATTCAGTTTGCATGCATACTGACAGAACTGATCTAGTTGGTCCAGAATGGTCAAACAATTCATATGCTCTTATTTTTTTGTTATTGTATTTCAAACTTAATAACATGTTATGTAGATAAAGCACAATTTTGTTTATTTCTGTCTCAAAAATCTAACTTGTGCAAGAAGAATCTAACATCACACAAATTTTGAATTCCTGTTTTACTGCAGTTTTATTGTTCATCATTTTCACTGGTCAGTAGGACTAGGTCTCAAATACTAAGAGTGATTTCAACTAATCCTAATATAAAACAAAAATGCTCATGTCCAATTTCTATTCTTTGCTGGCTTGAGTTTGGAGTAGGGTAAATTGTATCCTCCTAATAAAATCTTCCTGTCATAAAACTTTTCCAAGTCTACATGTGCTCTTACATCAAAAAAAATTATAATTTATTATGCAAATGATACTTGCTTTGCAATCACTGTAAAGCCATACTTAGGGCTAAACCTTATTTAATAAAGAATACATTTTTCATTGCTTGTTTTATAGAATCATTTTAAATTATTTGATTTCTTAATTGCTTAAACTTTTAGAATATAAAAATTCACGATATATTAGTCTGATTGTTGTTTAATTTCACTGATACATTTACTTTCTGACACAAACCTTTCCTTTTTATTATCAAACAGGAATGGCACTGTATGAAGAAATGAATATATGTGTATACAAACCTCTACTTCTTGAAACAAACAAAAGAATTGAGCATACTGCAACACAAGAAAATGGATTTTTGGGGGGCAGCAACTCTCCTCCAAGTCTGTAAATGAAACAACATTTATTATGATAATTATAACAATGATGATTATTATAGTGTTATTGTTACCATGGTTAGAATGTTTGGAACCTGCTTAAGGATACCAGCCAAATCAATGTAGTTTGTTATTTTCTCTCGTTTTTTGCATGCACTTTGACAGCAAGTCCTTTGGTATTGTTATCTATGATCTAGGTCAGGTTCCATTTCACACAATAGTAACTAATGAATGTTCTGGATTTTGAAGTTACACAAATTCTTACATTCCTGTTTTTAATCACTTTCACTGCTGTATGATCATCCCTCTAGCCTCTCATATGTCTGTAATGGTTGTAATTGTACAGATTGGCACACTGTTATGCTGATCTTAATATATTCATGATGGCTATTTGCATGCTGGACTTGCTGATGTGATTGACTGAATAACCCTTACAACTAACAATTTGATGCTATCTATGGTCAACTGTCTCTATTCTGTACATTTTGTCTTTACCTAAATAGATGGAACTCACTGGTACCACACTTTCAAAACCACCCTCACTCTTGGTTTTTCTCTTTCTTTTTGTATATTCTTCCTATTAAAGTCATAATCATGTATCTTAAATGTCCCTTAATCTGGGTCCCTTAGTTTCTGAAACATAACTTTAGTTGGAATTATTTCGCTTTTAAAATAATTTGGTTTGCAGCTATATTGACTATAAATGAATTTGATTTCCAGCATTCCAAGACATAATTTGGAGAACTTAAACTCGTAAATTTCCCATCCTTCAGGCTTCTGCTGCACAATATTACTAAGATTTGTTGGATTTGAACAAAACATTGTATATACATGGTATGAAACAGTCCTTGAATGGGCCAGATTTTAAGTCTTTAATGACATCATTTAGAGAAGATATGTCCACCTGATTCCCCAGGAGAACTATGTAACAGAAATGAAACAGAGTTGGTTTTCTCCATTTGAATCAAATGAATAACACAAACACAATGTGATGAATGATTGGAATTTATAAAATGAAATACTAATGTGTGTGTGTGTGTATATATATATATATATATATATATATATATATATATATATATATATATATATATATATATATATGTATGTGTGTGTGTGTGTGTGTGTGTGTGTGTGTGTGTGAATATAAAAGAAGTACACTGAATCTCACACTCCTATCATACAATTGATCCAAATCACCCTACACTCACAAAATGACATTAAAAACAAAAAAGACAAAAATATGATTCATTGGTCTCAAGCCTAAAATGAGAGGCGCAAATATACTATGTATACATAGTTCCTATTATGTTATCATGTGAACGGAAGCAGCTTCCAGTCGCCATTTTGTGGGTCAAGCTTTTGTGTTGGATACTTGCTGCCAAGTGTAACGATGAAATCTGAGTCAATTTCCACGGAATCGGCTTTTAAGTAAAAATGGCTTCAAACTCAGTCAAAATTCATTACAAAGATGGACTAAAAAAACTAGTGTTGGAAAGATATGAATCAAAGATAAGCTTAATCGGTGGAATTGATCCGTATGAAATGGACAAGGGAAAAATTATTTGGTTAACACAAAAAGTGCTTACACCTTAGAAGATTTGAAAGCCTACAAATCACTTGAAGCTTACAACCAGTTTGTCAACAGATGGGTGAAAGACGTTCTTGCTGTGAAAGTGAACAACAATGTTCGTTACTAGGAAGGTGAGTTGAGATTCATTATATTTGTTACTTCATACCATTTCGTATTTAGCACATTAGAAAAGCAGTTGTAGTTACATGCATTTTATGGGGTTAATTTATAAAGTATTCAATTTCATTCAATCACCGACTGATATGTAGTCATCCTTGTATATCTGATAAATATAGGGGTATTTCAATTTATGGGGCTTGGGGATACTAGGTTTGGCAACAAAAAACTGGAATGGAGGAGAGGCCGTAAACAAACGTTTAATTGTTTCTTATGCAGATGTTGCAAAGTTCTACTTATGCACATACTTCATTTAAGACTGCTCAAAATGACTGAAGAACTAACTGCATTTTTAGGTACGACATTCACAGCATATGAATGACAAGGCATTAAAACCATGGATAATTGCACAAAAAGAGGGTATTGTTGAGGCAGCCCATTGTGATTGTATGGCCAGGCTTTGGGAGACATGCAGTCATATCGGTACACTCATATTTTACATTGAGACAGCTGTGCCAATAGATAATGCAAAGACCGTTACTTAGGAGAAAGCATACTAGTTAACACCATCAAGCATAGACAAGGTTGACTATGCAGAAATTTCTAAAATTGATATCACGTCTGCTGAAGCTAAGAAAAGGAACCTGGAAAATGCCATCTGTGGGAACACCCATAACAAGGAGAAAAAAACACTGAAGTCAACTCTCCCAAATGTTCCTGCACCAACTGATGCTGAATTTGATGACTTCACATCAAAGTTATTTGTGACCAAAACCAAACCTGTAGTGCTTTCAATAATGCCCAAGTATGTAGAACATTTTATTCCTACAGCAATGTCAAACAATCTTCCACAACCTCTATGTGAACTCAGAGATAACAAATGTGATCTAATATCTAAAAATGAACTTGTCAAACATTGTGAAAATCTGTTTTAAGACATTCATGTTACTGCAGAACGGGCAAAACTTGCAGAGAGGCTCACTCATGGACAAGCAGAGTCTAAAGATTGGCACCGGCTAAGAACAGGACAAATAACAGCATCACGAATGAAAGCAGTGTGTACATTGTCCATTGATAAGCCTTCTATTTCCACCATAAGAGACATATGCTACCCAGTGAGATTTTCTACAAAAGCAACAAGGAGGGGATGCCAGCATGAAAAAGATGCATTGAATGCCTACAGGAGCAAATTAGGTCCTATTCATAACAATCTCACAGTTGTTGAATGTGGGCTCATAATCAATCCTGAATGTCCCCATATTGGAGCATCTCCTGATGCTCTTGTTTCATGTAATTGCTGTGGAGAGGGAACCGTGGAAGTGAAGTGTCCTTATTGTGTCAGAGATACTGGGATACAAAATGAAAATATATCATACCTGGACAAAGATAACCAATTGAAAACAAGCCATCAGTATTATTATCAGGTACAGACACAAATCTTTTTAAGTGAAAAAAAGTATTATGATTTTGTTATCTGGATAAATAAGGACATATCTGTTGAAAGGATTCTGCCAAACCCCGAGCTATGGCAAGATATACAAATATTGGAGCACCAAAAGGTTCATACTACTGTCCAGTGTATGGCAATAAAGCAAAAAAGCTTAAAAAGTGCTAAAAGGCCATTCTTGGGACACAATCATGTAACATTTGTCTTAATAAATAATCACTTTGTTGTGCTTGTACAGTATGACAGTTTCATTGGGGTTGGGTATTGTAGGTTTAGTGTTGTTTAGCACTATTATTTTCATGCATGTTTGTAACATGTGACTTAATACATAAGCACATTGTGGTGATTGTACAGTATGACAATTTCATGAGGGCATTGTGGTGAGTTTACAATTATCTTTAGCAATATATTATTTGCATGCATGTTTGTAACATGTGACTTTATACATAATCACATTGTGGTGATTGTACAC
Source organism: Potamilus streckersoni (assembly GCA_016746295.1). Taxonomy (NCBI): domain Eukaryota; kingdom Metazoa; phylum Mollusca; class Bivalvia; order Unionida; family Unionidae; genus Potamilus; species Potamilus streckersoni. The sequence continues at coordinate 434,014 of JAEAOA010001939.1, forward strand.
TAGGACAGTTTCATGGGGGGTATTGTGGTGAGTTTACAATTACGTTTAGCACTATATTATTTTTATGCATGTTTGTAACATGTGACCTAATACATAATCACATTGTGGTGCTAGTACAGTATATTATTTTCATGCATGTTTATATATTATATAAAAGCAACTCATTCCCTTGTACAAGTGTTTTCTCTTCTGTCAGTATTCTACAACCTATAGAACTAAAGAACACATGTAAGAATATTTAGAATTAAGAACACAAGTTAATGATTTGTTATTGACTAATATTTATTGGTGATATAACAATGTAAGAATTGTTTTACATACAATATTATCACATAGTTAGTATTGTTTTCCTACAGTACGTGCAGGTTAATATTTTTGATATTATACATATGAACATATCACTGTATGTGATTCTGATTGGTCCAGATGAGATCATGAAATTATTGTGCATTAGTGCCTTTAATGATTGGCTCCGACCGTGGGAAAACGTTTTCAACCCCGCCTTCTGGAATGTTTTGATCTGAATGAACATTTTTTGGCAGCCATTTTTAACTCAACTCGCAAATGAAATTGAGGAAATATCATATCGGCAGTCTCAATATGGATAGGCTCCCACAGGGGTCCATTATGTCATGTTTAACAATATCATCATAAGAAAAATGCCATAAAACTACAAGACAAGAACGCCAATAACGAATAAAACTAAGGGATAAGAGTGGGTGGGTGGGGTGAGTATATCAGTAACATAGATATAGAATCCACCGTATATATAAGCATGGTATAAATGTTAAATTAACAAAGTAAACAAACTCACTTCTGTTTGGAGAATAATCTGGACATGAATGGATCTCATAACTGACAGATCTTTATCCAATCACACCATCTTTACGTAGCATATATTGGATGTAAAAATTAAATTTGTTGATGTCTTCTGTACAGTCTATTTTTCAAATCAAACACTACAAATATCAGGTCACAAATGCATTGCAGTAAATGTGGGACATTTTGCATCTGATAATCCTATTTCACATGAAAATCGCAACAATGTTATGTTTTTAAATACACTTTCTAGGGTTCACATACATTCTGTCGGCCTGCTGAGCACTGTAACAAACAATGTGGCAGCATCACATTGCATTTATAATTCTGTTTTAAAAATGATTTTGTGGTTATAAAATGTTCTGTTTACTCGGATGGGAGCTTTTTTTTTTATTTATAGTTTGTAAAACAGTACAATCTATTTTTACCATTTCCGCTTTCTTTGGGACTATATTTTATGCACAATAAATGAAAGGTACACCTGTCAGAATGAGCAAAATTATTCGTTCTTCTATCTATCTAAATAATTTCCACTGAAATTACATGTACGACTTCACGTTGTGTACTATGTCACTAATTTTTTCTGTGAATGGTATACATTCTAGTTTTATTGTTTGATTTAAAGTAGATGGGGTTTTTTTAAATACAAAAGATTGACACATTTCGAAAAAAACAATGTCAATTGAACAATGTTAGATATTTATTGCAGTAGACGTAAAATGGAAGAAAAAAAATAAATTCACAAGGGTTAACCATTACCAACATGAAATTAATGGGTCTAAAAATTTAAAACGACCTAAATTAGAACACAATAACACTTGCGGTTTGTGACACGTTGTGTGAACCATGCATACACAGCATCATCTAATTCGTTATCGCTTGCAGTCCATGCTCGTTTTCATTTCATCCCTTCATCTAAATCAACATCATGTGAGTAATTTCAAAGTTTCGCCTCATCCTTAAGCCAACCTCTAAATGTCGTCTCAGCAATTTTTAGTTCTTTGCAAAATTTTGATCTCGCTTCGTCATTATGAACACCATCTATGATGAATAGCTTTTCAGTCACTAAGTACACCTTTTGCCTAATTCCTTTGCTCTCCATTGTCACATTTACAAATGATTATGATAAATTACTGATATTATATACTTTAATGATATTAATACATAAAATGTGAAAATATTTTCGATTGGTCAAGTAAAATGAAATTTGATGACGGTAATGAATACAAGAATGTTTGCTCCTATTGGCATGCCTTTGAACTTTATTTTATTGTATTTACCTTGTTTAAATTGATACAAAAGACATATTCAAAGGAATAAAACAACACGTCTTTTTTAATTGATTCTTTTTTTGCAACAAACACTTCCCCAAACTGTTGATAGAAACAAAGCCAGCATGTAATTATGTTCTCACGGAAGTACTCACGGGTTTCGATGTGACGATCGACTGATTCTTTTCATGTTTTCATATAAGAGAATATGTATATTGCGATTATAGTGTTGAGACCAAATTAAAGGATTATAAAGTGAATTTTACCTAGCAAGACATTTAATTGGTATTTATTTCATTCTCTGTTGCCGCATGTTAGCATTTACCAGAATTTTTCATTAGCGCTGTTTATTTACAGTGTATTGACAACTATTTTTCTATTTAAAAAAACCTAACATAATATGTGATATCTTATTAGAAATTGCAAATTTTACAATATGGATTCTATCTTTATGGGCAATAATCACCATTTTTGATGATAAAACCGAGCTATATATCAAGGTTTAATTTACCAATTTACCATTTCTTATCACAACTTTTTTCCTGTTCAACACATTTTAAAATATATTTTCTTTGAAAAAATCAGGAGCCATGCCAGACACCACATTATAAGTGGGTTCGCAAGTTATCCGGGCACGAGTTATCAAGGGAGTGGTGTATGTAATAAATCTGATTATTTTACAAACCCTTTCGAGTCAAATGGAACAACAGACTCGCATATATTTGTAAGGCAAAATGTAACACTAACAATTTTGTCTGCAACTGGAATTTCTCCTTTGTCATTCATGAGGAAATCAACTGGGAGCTGTCCTTGAACCATGGTATATTTATTTCGCACTAGACCAATTACATGTTCTACATGAATTCGCAAATGTGCGATTTTTCATGTATTTTCTACATCTATAGGAGACAATTGTGATTTCCCCTTTGTAAATCTAGGAGTAATAACTTTAGCACAGTACATTCCAATACTGTCTGAAATATTAAATCCCCTGTCTGCTAACATAATATCTCCAGGCAATAACTTTGATAAAAATCCAAAATGTTCAGTTATGTATTTGTCACTTGCCCTACCTCCCCATGCTTTTAAAAGAAAAGAAATAAATCCCTTAGGTGTAATGCCAAAAAGAAATTTTATGGCATTGTTGTCTTTGTATGATGACCAAGTCTGAGCTCGTGCCATTAGGCTTTTAGGTCTCTGTATAAATATTTCAAAACAGTGAATAATGACAGCCACTTTTCCCCAAAAGTCTTTCCTAATTTCCATGGGCATGGTAAGCTGAAGCTCCTCCCTCTTGGGTCAAAACAAAAGAGGCTTTAATCTAATATAAAAACATGAATAACATTTAAAAATGTCCATGACACGGTTGATGTTGATACCTGAAATCTATATGCAATATCTTGCAAGGAGAGGTTGAGCTTAAATATCATTAGTGTCATTATTATTTTTTTCAAATTTCACAACTTCTAGTCCTCTACTGGTTGAAATGTATGGAGCAACAAATTCAAAAAGAGTCACCAGGGCCATGTAGCTCAGCATTCCAGTGTAATATTTAACTTTCTCTTCATTGTCACAAAATGATTCCCGATTCATTTTGTAGCTGTTTAATTTATTTTTCAGCAGTGTATTTTCAGTTATCAAGTGTTGAATTTCACTCTCAACTACACTCTGGCTAATGAAGTTAGTCTTTGGTGTTGGTTCTTGATCTCACGGGTTCCATCTTTCCCATTACATTAAATATACAAACAGAACTGCCCCTGTGATCAGTCAATTTATGCCCTTTCTGTGCAAAATATGTTTCATCATAATGCTGCAAATCTAGCAACACATTCGCAATGTCATGTTCTTCTCTGGTCTTCTGCCTGTGTTGCATTCAGTTGAACCTGTAATTTAAAAATGTTGAAGCCAATAGCTCAATGAAATAGAATATATGAGAGTACAACCAGGGGCGTAGTACTGTAGGAATGGCATTCCCTTCTCTATTTTAGCACTACACCAATGATTATACAACCTTTTTTCTTACACATTTATGGAAATTGTAAGTAATGCAGCTGTTTGTTGTTGTATAAATGGAGTATTATGGTATCTTAAATATTAAGAATGTACTTACTATTAGCATGATAAAACATAAGTAAATAAATATTATGAAATGACAGTATGGTCTCTGTCCTGATAATTTTCTTATTCGTTGATGATGTATTAAACTGTGTGACATTGCTCAAACTGAGGGTAGGATGAGAAAATTGTATAATATAAGGGAAACTATTTTGACATGCTAATGACTGATCAGTTTGTACCTTTCCATATCTGTTCCCATTGCTTTCATTTTCTCAGATTTCAAAAGGCCTGATAAGTCACAAAGTTTAAGGGTGGGAGCCCAATCAGGATGTGATCGATTATATAAGTCTGCGGGTTTTCCTGAAAAAGAAAACAAAACAACATTTAGCAAATAATTCATAGTAACTATATACATAAAATATGATATTTATAAAATCCTAATTAGAAACTTGAATGCATATTTGAAATATCAACAAATTTTTGTTAGAAAAACACTGCTAAGAACTAGTGCAAATGCACTTCAAGATTTAAAACAATGCGATATCAACCACAAATTTCTGAGTTATTCACTGTAAGAAATCTTTGGTATATATATTACTAATAATAAAAATCGGCACAACATTACATTCAATTACCTTGAATGAAGTGGTCTGAGCAGATTTGTTATTGCTTTGACGGCACGTCTCTTCTGTTGATGTTGGCTAACCATGTCCGTCGTTGCTCTTCACTTAACGTCTTCGTTTGCTCTCCTTCAAATTTCCTCATGACAGGTATAGTGTAAAAACTACGTTTCACAGAATCGTCTGCACGGTTTGTACAACCGTTAACCCAACATGTATTAACCATTGTGTAACTCCAAAATCTATATGAAGTGTTGACAAACAAAATCAGTGACCCACAAAATGGCGGATGACCTTACGGTGCCCGTATGTTATGACTTCATATGATAACTATGTATTGTGTAAAATGAGATTCACATAATCTCTTGAGAGAGAAGAGACAATGGAAAATGAGCAATACTCAAAATGTTATTAGTTTTGTTTCAACTAAACAATACTATGTTCAACTAAATACACAAACAGATGAACACACATCACTCTAAACTGGAATAGTCATTCACTTGACAAACTGTCACTCAACAGTTTATTCAATATTCAATATACATAAACTGGAACTCTGCAGTTTTACTAGATCCCTTTCTCATCGATCCATGTTCATATACATCACAGAACCCTTACATGTATTCATTCACATACATGTATTCATGCACATAGACGGCCTACCGCAATACAGAGAGCTACATACAACCATTAGTAGCTACAGTCACCTCTTTTCAGACACTGAATCTCCCTTAAGACATCATCAGCTCCTATAAGACACAGTCAACCCAATAAAACCTCATCATCTCCAATAATGTCCACTAAGCTCACAGTGTCCACTAAGTTCCCATGTGTTCACCAATGTCCAAAAAGTATCCAATAGGCTACAATAGGCTCCAATAGTGTCCACAAAGCTCCAATAGTGTTCACTAGTGCCCAATAGGTTATGATAGGCTCTATGGCCTGAGACAGTAGTGGATAATACCACAGACAAAATCCAAATCCAAATGACTTGTGTCTCAGTACCAAATGTATCATGCTTAAATCCATAGGAGTGAATAATAGTTATGGTTAAATGTTCATGTATACATTGCTTTCTGGTGACTTTTCATCGCATGTAATTTCGAAATCACTTTACTTGGTGGCAAGTGATTCACCCCAAAAACTGCACAACAAATAAAGGTGGAAAATAGATTCAAGGTATAACCAAGTTATTTACTGCCTTATTCTGTGACAGAATACATGTCATTGCTTCCTGTAAAAAGTTATTTGTGATCTGAGTCCACTTAATTCAAAATACAATTTCAGGCAAGGCATATTCAGTTATAAGTTTCAACATTTTTTTAAAAAAATGATACTAATGTTGCTCTTTCAAAAAATGTTGAAAATGATTTTGTGTTTTTGGTCTATCAAATGAATGATGAAAGAAAAAAACCAGATGTCTTTAACTTGCATAATATGCATGCTTTCTCAACTGTGTAACAATCATACCTTTAAGGAATGCCAAACTCTTTGCATGCTATTGCTTGACATGGCTATAATAGCACCTGCTAAAATATGAAAGAACAATGTAATAAATGGAATACTGTTTTCTCATTGGCCAACTAAAAATAAGCTATAAATAAATGCAGGACATCATTTTCTTTTAACCAATGAGAGGAGAGTATTCCATTCTGCAGGTTTCACTTGCAGATTAAGTGGATGCAATCATGGCTATGTCTAGCAGTATTATGGGAAAATGGTATTCCTAAAGTAGTATCAAACAATCTTCCAAAGCCTCTCTGTGAACTCAACAACAAATGTACTTTGTCTAAAAATGAACTTGTCAAACATTGTGAAAATCTGTACCAAGACATTAATGTTACTGCAGAACAGTCAAAACATGTAGAGAAACTCACTCATGGACATGCTGAGTGTAAAGATTGGCACCGGCTAAGAAAAGAATGAATAACAGCATCATGAATGAAAACTGTACATCTTCCATTGATAAGCCATCAATTTCCACCATAAGAGACATATGCTATCCATTGAGATTTTCTACTAAGGCAACAAGGTGGGGATGCCAGCATGAAAATAATGCAGTGAATGAATACAGGAGGAAATTAGGGCCTGTTCATTACAATCTCACAGTTGTTCAATGTGGAATCATAATTAGTCCTGAATTTCTACATAATGGAGCATCTCCCAATTCTCTTGTTTCATGTAATTGTTGGAAAGAGTAAAGTGTCCATATTGTGTCAGAGATACTAAGATCAAACATGAAAATATTTCATACCTGGATAATGGCATCTGATTGAAAACAAGCCATCAGTATTATTATCAGGTTCAAACACAAATTTTTGTAAGTGAAAAGAAATATTGTGACTTTGTTATCTGGACAAAGAAAAACATATCTGAGGAAAGGATTCTGCTAAACACCGACCTATGGCAAGATATAGAAATAAAGTCAATAGCATTCTTCATGCATGTTATTCTGCCTGAACTGACAGAAAAATTGTTCACCTGACAACAGTCTGCAAACACTGAACCTATGGCACAAATGGAAAGGAAGCTACATGTATCTCTGTTGCAACCCTCACTCAATAACAATGATGGTCAGGAAATAACAAGACTTAATTTGTTTTTGTTGAGTGCCTTATGATGAAACATTTGATGATGTAGGTTGTGATAATGAAAACTGCAGATTGAAATGGCTTCAATTTAGGTGCATTAATATGACGAGTACCAAAAGTATCATACTACTGTCCAGAATGTTGTCCAGTGTATGGAAAAATGGGAACCAGCCTGGATATGGGTGAACATACAGTAAATGTGGGTTTGGGTGGCCAGGATTGGTTAATAATAATAAGTTATATTTTAGGGAAAATAATCTTTTGAGAGCTTATCCTAGTTGTAAGTGAAAATAAAAAAACAGACATTGATTTATTGATAGAATTTTAGTCCTTTAACAGTCTTGAGTCTGGAACAATCATTACTAAAATTGGCACCTGACTCTTTGATGTAGACTTCAAAGCACATGTTTCCAACACATGCAGGTCCAGAAAATGCCGTGGCTCATATCTTTTCCTCTACACAAAAGCTTGCATTCAGGTTTCATCTATACTGATAGGTTTGATCACGGGCACTCGAAAATTTTAAGTTATTGAAAGTTTAATATCATGGTGTTTGCATAGGATTACTATGGGAACTGAATTAGTACCGTGATTCCTATAAACGGTCACACGAAACAAAATTATTGACCCACAAAAAGGCGAGTGACAAAGTCGAGCGGAGTGTTGCGGTCAGCATTCCATGTTAATTTAAAGTACTGATAATGTGATTTCTTGTCCGAGATGTCATCGTACTTTATTGATAAAACGTCAGACTCCTGTAGATTGGCATACAATGTCGATTGCCTGAGCTAAACATCTGTACCAAATTTATTATGTTAGGCAAAATGGAGCTTGAAATAACAGCGGTGATTCTTAAATAGGTCGCGCGAGAAAGGAGACGTGTCCTCCAGTACAGGACATTTCTCTCCTTTCTCGCCCAATACATTTAAGAATCACCGCTGTTATTTCAAGTTCCATTTGCATAGCATAATAAATATGGTACAAATGTTTATCTCAATATGATTTAGTATGACTTAGTCAAATTGTAAGCAACGATACAAGCTACTCCCCTCCCCCCAGCTACGATGTCGTAGCCTCAACTTGTTTTGTTGTGGTTGTGTCCACAAAGTAGGACTGAAGTACTAAAATTAGTACTACCCCCCCCCGATTTCCCGCTATAACAACAACTTAAACTGCCGACCCAGGGCCACGCAATTTTGCCATTTGTCAAATCTGAATTATCCATTGTGTTTTGTATAATTTTAAATGTAGTACGTGTCTATATATTATTTCGTCCTATATTTCTTATTTAGCACTTTAAGTCATTATCAACGTAAGGTATTGATTGACCCCTTTATCACATTCGGGTTTCGAAATTAATGTGTGATGTAGTGAGCAATGTAGGGCACTAATCAAGGACAGGCACAAAAAGGACGTTCGACAAATACACTCTTACCTCATTTTTTTTTTCATCCTGGTCAAAACAGTTTGAAATTTTTACCCTGCGTCCCCTCTAAGACGATGCTTTCTTAGCTTGGTTGCAGATTCGTTAAAATTGCATATGCTTAGGTCAAATCGAAACCGACATTTTGGGTTTCTCGTTTTCTCTTTCCATATTCCAGCCACTACTGAATAACAGACATAAAAGTAAGTACCATGATATGCTTAAGATGCGCATATTTGTCGTGGTGACTGCAAACGTGCGAACTGTAGATTAGCGTTCATCATTTAAAAATGCTAGATTTTTGGAAATTAATATTTAGACACATAACTTCACGCATGCGCCCAGTTATATTCTAGTTTCGATTTTAAAAATTTAAATTTCAATGGACATTTTAAGCAGCAGGGAGAGTGAACCCTACAAAGTTGAAGAGGTCTTATTTACAAAAAATAAAGGTTCCTACAGAGGCTAAAAAAAAAGGTCAATAACGTTAAACCAAAGTCTCTAACTGAGTATATTTCCATACGGTTAAGAACCGGTAATATAAACCACATAATAAAGTCATGAGGTTAGCTCAGTTTTGTTATCCAATTATTGACTTATTTTTTTTTTACGATTTTGTTTTCTTGTAAAGCGACTCAATTGTTGTCCTTCACCCTCCCTACTGCTCCTGACTTTGTCAGGGGATTACCCAAAGATTTTATCCAGACCAACTCAGTTTTATTACTTAACTTTCAAGTATGTTTATATTTTCTCTTAATTATAACATTTACTCTACGAGCGTATGTATCAATTAATATAGAGTTTCGTTTCTCAAATCAATTATATTTCCATCCTGATTTGTGAGTTTGAAATTCATTCTTGGCAATAATGGATTATGTACACACAGGTAGACTTGATTTATTGGTTCAGATACAATAAGCCACCCTGGGGGGTGTTTGAATACTGGACGAGTATAATATTTATAGGTTACTGCATTTGTATGGGAAAATATGAACGAGTTTTTCCGGATGGATATACTGCACGACCTTGGGAGTGCAGTATATCCTTCCGACAAAACGTGTCCATATTTTTCCAAACAAATACAGTAACCTTTTTATTATATGTTCATTTCTTATTCTTCTCAAGGCTTAAATATATAAACAAAAATACACTGAAAGAAGCAAATTAACTTAATGGATGCTGTATTCCGAACTAAATACATAAGCGTTGATGGATCATTAAACAACATTATTAATGAGCTTATAACACCGCCCAGATAAATTTGAAGTTGGTCGCGTGCTAGACGTAAGTTTCGAAAGAAAATGGCGCTTGCTGTACTTAAAACTGAAATTTGGAGTAATATTGTTAATGAATACGCATTGCAACAACTTTTCCATTTGATGTGAAATGAATACGTTTTGGTATTTTTGTCGATTCAACGTAATCTTTTGATTAATGTATGGATATATCTACATGAAGTGACTTGCATCAGTTTCCAGCAGCATCTGCCAATTTAATGTTTTGAATTGTGTTCACATCGGCAAACGTGTTTCTTTTCTGTCATTGAATGATTCAGATCACAATGTAGGAAAATTATGAAGCCTTTCCATTTGCAATTATCGAAAAGATGCTGAGGAATTTAATGTTTAGTTCATTTTTAGTGCAGCAAGGAGGATGTAGCTAAACTTGGAATTTACTCGAAATTACAGTACAATTTTCAAAATGTGTAATCAACCTTGAGAACCCATAACATGGCTCATCTAATTCAGATTTACAGACCTACAAAAGTATATTTTTGAAGAAAATTCAGGATATAAATTGTAAGTATATTTTTGGCCCATTTCTATTAACAGCTACAGAAGACAGTTTATGTGTATAACTTGCGTTTTATTGTGAGGAACGTCTATAGCGTCTATATATAGTTAAATCTGAAACATTGTATCAAAAAAGTAAACGCGGAATGTACCAAAGCAGTTTGTATGTGTCAGTCTATAAAACATTTTCTGGAATGTAGCTGTCCATGAAATATCTGCTTTAGTTCATTCATAAAAAAATTGTTTACATTAGAAAATAGTTCCTTTGTACGTGGGATACAATATGAAGGTGTTCAATATCGGTGAATATTGCACGATTCTGACAATGTAAAGTTATCGGAGAAAAAAGATGAGCATATAATAAATATCCCTGCTGAGCCTGATTAGACTTAGGTCAACGTGGTAATTACTGTCAATTATATCACATACTAGATTCAGTGCGATGGTGGATGTTATGTTAACAATATTAGGTGAAATATGACGACCCGTTCCATGTGGGTCATTATTATATCTGAGAACTGTTGGGTTGGAATTAATTTTTTTCATGAATCACATATTCTTTTAAAGTGTTCATCAATAAGATCACTAACTGATTTTTTTTAGCTTCTCGGAGTCAAATCCAGGTATTATAAATGTTGATAGTTATTCTTCTGTAATTCCACTGTCGTAAATAATCGCTTATGACTTACATGTTGATTTGGGTCATAATCTATCTGCCGCCGCGTTTGATGTTTTTTTTCTTTCTGTCAACGATAGCCTTATTTACATATTCTATGTCTGCTGCAACTTGATTTAGATGTTGTATTGTTTCAAATATCTGATTTTTTAAATCATCGTTATAAAAAAAGTTGATGCTGGAAAATAAATTTCTAAGATCATTTAACACGCGTTCATGTCCAGATTTAATCGATCTTGACATTGAGATAGTTTCCTCGACATTAAGTGTCGATATTCTTGCTGTACCTTTCTTACCTTGAATGAAATTATAAAATAAGTATAATGCGTATAACCACGATAAGTGAGTGTAATATCCATAAATGAATATTTTGTTCTATATTCTGGAAGTTGTATCAATTTCTTAACATCTATGATGAAATCTGATGGCTATGGTTCTCTTGGAACCTGATAGACTTGTGCAACTTCAGGCCATCCTAACACTGATCTAATCGAACTTTGATAAATATCTACAACATAATCAGGAGAATTTATTTCAATCACCGACGATAATGTTTGTTCGTAAATGGTAATTGCTATTTTTGATTCTTTCCCAGTAATAGATTTAATTCTGCGCTGGAAATCCTCATTGATTTGCTCTATTTGATAACTGCCAGTTTGAATACTAACTACTTGCCAATCGGGAGTTCAATCAGATTTATTCTTATTTGCGAATACTAGTGAATTATTTGGCTGTAGTCCACCAAATGGTTTTGATCTAATATTAGGCCAGCTATAATAAACCCGTAACTGAGCTAATGCTATCTCTTTTACTGGAATTGCAGTTAGAAAGTTAACGCTGAATTCAGGATTGGTCGCACTTATTGATATCATAGTAGTTTTTGAAGGAGTTGTGTTGGTGACGATCTGCTGTAATAAGTCTCTTGACGTTGTCAGGGACTCAATATCCGAACGATGTTCAGACGCTGACATTATTGTTTTTATTATTGTTTAATTCTCCATTTATTTTACTTTGGTTATTGTCACCAGAATCACTAATGATTATGAATGCTTCATCGTAGGTTTTAATTGTCTTTGCGAACTCCTCGCCAGATATTTTACCATCACTGAGATACGAGAAAATATACCCAGATAGTTTAGAGTAGGTTGTTGTTGCTGTATATAATTTTATCATATACTCAGGCAATTTATCATTCGCACATGTAGTTATTTTTTAGCAATAATACTAAGAATACCTGCTATAGTCGTTGAAGTTGAAACAATAATTGTTATAATTGCTGAAGCTGTCATTGTTAATATCGATAATATTAATCCGGATCCAGCAACAATAGCAGAAACTGAGTAAACAAATATATTAATGCCAACATTACGTCTACGATATTTTTTTTATTTTTACTGTATAATGGTCGATGGTATTTTTTAGTTTGGTCAGACATTCACATGCTTGATTATATCTGTGACGTTGAACGTTGATAGATGACGTAGTTATCAGATCCATTACACTATGACGTTAAATAAATAATTGCATTCCTTCAGCTACAATTTCCAAACACCAATAATAATGGGCACTTTTTAAATTTTTATCTGCTGCTTAAAGTATTAATTCTTCTTCGATACTTTTGTTAAAAATATAGATACTACTCCAGAGAGAACATCAGTCGAATAACGCCATGAAGGTGGTGCAATAAATATTCTAAACTTTGCACCTCTAAACACTTATAATCTATACACACCGGAAACTTCTGCAATATGTTTAATAGAGTTATTTTGTAATGTCCACCACTCATAACCAGATTCAACAGCGTAGACAATATTTTTTATCTGCTTGTGAGGAATTTTAATCATACTCGTTTTCTCATCAATATCAGGAATTCCACTGAAAATATCATTCAATTGTGTGTTAATATCAGCGAGTGTAATATCAACATTTGATGGATTTCCAAACAATTCGTTATTATTTTTGTTTATGTTTCTGCTAAAACTCAAAAAGATGTTCACGTGACCGGTAAAATCATTTTTGAGTGTGGCATTTTCATTACTGATTGGAATTTCTTTATCATCGACGTGTTTTTGTGGGGTTTTTTTGCAGCATCAAACTAAGATTCTGGTGTTCTGAGATTACTAATACCATTATTATTGATGTTGAAAAATGCACGCATTATACTACGTACTTAGATTCTTGATCGTCGACATACTTCCTCGTTGCAGCATCATTATCTGCGGTTAGATATCCAAGATCTGTAATTTTATTTTTGTTCATAATAATGTTCCCACTAAATACATCACCTGTCTTCTTGATATAATCATTAACTGACTTACCTGAATCTTGTATTTTGCCCTGATCAGTAAAAGTAACGGTATTATCAACAACTGCAGTAGGAATTCGTATAAGTACGTCTGGTAGTTGTATATTACTCGTCCTTTATCGTCCTTGTTTGTCCTGAAAAACAACCACATCATTTTGATCCACACTTGTAATATTTAATAAATTATCAATCTCATTTCTGAGTTGATCAAGGGTTGCATATTTATATAAATCACCTTCCTGCTGAGTTTTACCACGAGTAGATCTTCCGTAAATATCTAAAATTATATATAATGATGTCTGTTTAAATGTGACAGCATGGTATATTCATGTACGACTTTATGAGGTGGTTTTCTTGGCAGTACTAGGGATATAGCATCAAGCACATTAAGTACTTCACGACCACATATTGGTGGATCAGTTAATGTTTGTGTCGGTAATGCAGAACACCAGATTGGAGCAATATTATTGCTGTTGTTGTTATTGTTGTTGTTGGGCTTAACGCCATTTTTCAGCACACGATAGGCTATTCATGGCGGCCAGTATTAATGGTGGAGGAAGAAACCGGAAAATCACCGGAAAGAACCACCGACCCACGAGAATCTACTGGCAAGTTTTCTCAAATATCCACATTCGCCGAATCCTAGACTCGAACCCATGCAGACAGAGGTGAGATGGCAGTGATCCGAAACGTATTATTATCCGTGATCCGTATAATAATAATAATATTATTATTATAATATATTATTATAATATTATAATATAATAATAATATAATAATGACATAATAAAGAAATTCTTCTGGTGGTGCTAATCCATATGAATCAAAATAGATAATTCTATGTGGATCAATTGCATACGCTACCCAATGGGTACCTGGTCCAGAGTTTATTTGAGATTAATAATACCTGTTTCAGTATTTTAGTTCGGTTGTTTTGGTAATTTATCGCGCATGAAAACACCTCTAAAATTTTTTATTTTTAGCTTTTTAGCAGCATCGAATAAATCAAAATTAGACATAGGCGAGATCAGTAAACTGTCCCGTTAAGTCTTAGACCTTTTTCGTACTATGAAGGCGGGGTTCCTAGTAATCTGAGACCTTTTCCCTTTTTTTAGATGTCGAGTTGCTTTCTTTAATGCCATTCCAGCAGCAGTTCAAAAAGCTCATAATGCAGCTGCTTTTGCAACAGTTGGGTTTGCAGCAGCTATTATTGCTGGTATAGCTGCGAGAAGGGGAAATATACCACCCGTTTTAAAAGTATCTTTGATAGCGCCTGCAGAAAGACTAAGTTTGACGCCTTTATTTGATTTTTTTTTTGCTTCATTGAAGTTTTTGCATTGACGATCGGTCAACGATAATTTATTTGAACCGTTCATCTGTTCCTTTTTCAACGATATTTTTATTCCACAGTTATTGTTTGATGCCGATTGCAGTCTTTTGATCTGACTAGGAGTCAGAGTCACATTAGGGTGATTACATGACATTTATAATATTCATAAATGATCTAATTACGTATTACATATTTTCTACTGGGGCGTCAACGATTCTCATTCGTCCACCAGCACCTTCAAGAAGCATTGATTTATCGCTAAGTATAACAGTAATTGCTCTATAATTATCAATTACTCCTCTTGTTACACTAGCTCGAAAATGTATATCGACAACCGATTGTCTGGCTAAATTTAAATGTTCGACCTAAAAGTAATAAATCGGATGTAAGGTTGGAAAATCCAATTGTGATAATTGTAATCCAGTATCAACATTTTGATCACGCCCCATAAACGTCTCTTCTATTTCCTTTTAACATCGCTCGACGTGATCTAAATCCTAAGTTAAAATCTGGATCTACATTAATAAGCATACTTTGTACATACGCATTGGCATTTCTAACAAAATATCTTGTTTGTAATATTTCATATTGTTGATATTCTGGAGAATTAAAGGTATCTTTTACAAGCATCATTGATGTACCAGCTGATCTTGAATAATCATCACTGTATCTTACAAGACCAAGTATTGTTGTAGCAACATCAACGTCCTTCTGAAATGATTCAATATTTTTCCGTCCATCATGTACGTAGCGCTATCAAATAACGCCACAATACCATTATTAAAAAAAACAAACAACACTAACATCGGCGGTGTATTCAGTATTATCAGTTTTTTATATTTCACCTTCTACTTCAAAAAATGCTTCAGTGAGTAAGAAATATTTACTTGTATCATGAACCTGAAGTTCAATCCTTCCACGCTGATCTGGAATTCGTTCATCATAAGAATAATACTGATAATCACGCACAGACTCATTTTTGAGAACTGGTTCGTCCATGTCAAATACGTTTGAACATTTATTATAATTATTATCGTCTAAAACGAAGACCACTTCGAGAAGTGAGACCGCTTCGTGCTATGAGACTGGCGGGTTCTTTTTTCTTTTACTGATAAAGGTACATCAGCCAACTCTGCTAGTTTTTGATTAGCGACTTGATTTATTTTATTTTTACTAATATTTGCAGGCATTAATTCAGTGCTAGGTAATTTCACCGGCTGAGGTCAGACCGCTTGAGGTTTGCGTATTAATCGTGTTAGTCTATCTTTGATCTCCGAGAATGCTTTACTGGCAACATTACCAACAACGCCTATACCTTTTTCACGAACAACATCAACAGCTTTCATACCCAGTTATTCTGTATACCGGTAATCGAAAGTTAATTGTCCTGACTATGTTTGGTCCATGTTGAGTACTATGTATTATCATTTTACTAATAGTCATTATATTTAATTACATACTTAATCCAGTGACTTAGTCACTATAATGATCATCGGCGATTTCATTAATGAGAGACTGATACACACTACTAGCCATGATACCACCTGTAAATAATCGTTTCCAATTATCTACTACTTCATTAATGATTTCTCAGGAATTATTACCAGCTCGTTCTCCTCCAATAAATATTTCTAGTCGTTTAACATCAGCAAGGAATGTTGTTAAGACACTGAGTAATAAAACCACTTCTTTGGGTGGTAAGGCCACTTGCAGAAAAAAAAGTCTGATAGCCAATCTTCTTCCTCACGTTTTGTTTGTGCTGGTTGTTGTGTTTGTGATGGAGATGATGATAATGGTGGTGGTATTTCCAATGTTGTTTGAGGATCTTGTTGTGATTCCGACATTTTTTCAGGAGCTGGCTGTGTTCTTTTTGTATATTTTCGTTTTCGTTTTGCTGCTTCTTCTTGTTCTTTTAGCGAATATTGTTCTCGTGGTTATTTTATCAATTGCTGTTGTTGTTCTGGCGGTAACTGTATAAACTAAATATAACCTTCTATTGCATAAATATACTCAATATATCTTGGATCGTTGTTTCGAGCTTTATCAATGTCATAGTATATGCGAAATATCCATTTGTACCAATTATCACGACTTATATTATCATCAACATATTCAGGTTTTAAAAATTATTGTCGATTATCATAACCTTTCACAACACTCGTAGCTAATTGTTTTACATTTTTGATCTTCTGTTTGATATATTTAATGACATTTTCGGTAAATTTATCAAATATATTAACCCTACATCGCGCTTGTCTTGGTATTTCTGCCTGGTCTGCATCTTAAGGTGTTTCCGGGACTGGCATCAGCAGCTATTTCGGCAGGAAGTTCTCTAAAAATCTTTTTTGTTTTCTTGGTTCTTTCTGCTATTTCTCCAGTTACATCAGCGGTATTTTTTCCTAACACAGGTTGAATACCCTTTGTAGTCTCAGTGATAGGTTTAAACAATTGTTTTGTGTCCTCTTCAAATTCAACTTGAGATTCCTAACGCGATTGTAGCTGCTGCTTAAGAGAATCACGAACAGGTAAATATTTTTCAATTGCTTCTAGCCGTTCTCGAGTTAATCTAGCTGAGTGAGGTTCTCCAATACTCATTATTAATAATATTTTTAATAGATGTTTAATTGAATTCAATGATAGTTCACAGGTAAACAAAATCGCTAAAAATGCTTATATATTCTCTGACAAATCAAAGATAAAATAAATATTTTATTAATTGTCATGTGTATCTGTAAATTTATTATAAAAATATATCAAAACGTAGATAAAAAACAATAATTATTAGAGTATATCAAAAGGCGCGATAACTATGCTCTGAATTTATGTTGAGCAATATATAATTATTTCCCTTTGTGCATAGAGTAATATGAAAGTCGATGTTTTGATTTAGACGATATATCATTTTTTAGACAAATATTACCTAATTATCTGTTACTTACAAACAATTAGGTGTTAGTGAAAAACAAAAGTGCATCACGGAGAGATACTGGTACATATATTTGTCTCTATAGCCTAAAATTCAAGACAATTTACGTATTCAGGTCAAAAGTTATTTATAGCTTCGTAACACATACTTTAACGGACGATAACTCATGCAGAAAATACAATGTGATTATATATATGGTATATTTTTGTATTATGTTTAAAAATTAATTCAAATTCATACTACATTTCTATAATAATAATAATAATAATAATAATAATAATAATAATAATAATAATAATAATAATAATAATAATAATAATAATAATTTTTATTCAGTATCTACTGCTCGAACATAATTTCCCTGTGCATTCTCGTACATAAGTTACGTATATTAACTATTCGCATAGGGGTTATTGTAAGACATGGCATAATCGTATAACTGTGATACTCAATAATTCAGGTTCCAAAAAACCGTGAGAGTCAATAGGTGATATGAGTACTATTTTTCTTATACCGGTAATTGGGGAACGTGAAGTTCATCAAAATGAACAATTATTATTATTCTCAGAATGAACAATTATTATTATTCTCAAAATGAACAATTATTGTAATTCACAAAAAAGAACAATTATAAATATTCTCAGAATGAACAATTCTTAGAATTAATAATTCACATAAATTAATGAGTTTCATAAAGAACAATTCTCAGAATTAGCGATTCTCAGAATTAATGAGACTCAGAAGGAGCAATTCTCAGAATAAATGAGATTCAGAAAGATCAATTCTCAGAATTAATGAGATTCAGAAAGAGAAATTCTCAGACTTAGCGATACTCAGAATTAATGATTCTTAGAATGAATGATTGTCAGAATGATTGATTGTTGCAATTCTCAGAATGATTGATTGTTGCAATTCTCAGAATGAATTATTGTTGTAATTCTCAGAATTATTGATTATTGAAATTCACAGAATGATTGATTATTGAAATTCACAAAATGATTGATTGCCATTGAAATTCACAGAATGATTATATATATATATATATATATATATATATATATATATATATATATATATATATATATATATATATATATATATATATATATAATGAGCAGTGAAAATATAAATGATATTGTTTTTGGTATTAAAAAAATTTAAAACATGACGAAATTAAGATATTTAGTAATATCCACACGGAAAAGATTATATATGAATTTGAATCATTACAGCAGAGAAAATTTCAGAATAAATTCACTTTGCCTTCCAACTACAGATTCATAAAATCTATTTGTACTTCTATGTTAGAATCTTTAGCTGTTGTAGATGACACACAGGTAAAGCTATTTACACCTCTTGCGCGTTTAATCGAAAAGATAAAAAGTGCACTTTCACGAATTCGAAAGAAAAAAAGATAGACGTTCGTGTAATGCAATTGAGAAAGATTGTTATTTGATTCTGTGATAAATGACAGCGGAAATGATGTAGTTGTGGCTAAACAAGACCCTTGACAAGATAGATAGAATCGAACTTTATATAAAGTAAAATAATATTGTTCTCGTTTAAGAATGCAGTTATTTTACGTATTCAAACATAATGCTTTGGTCATATTTCATTGAATATGCAGATTTGTATGTTTTATTTGCGACCAGTTGTACTGATTGTGAATGAATGCCAAAATATCTGGCACCTGCACAAATTGATGGGAAATTTATTTCTTGGTCTGTTTCTGCATTTATTGATTTACTCGCTCTCGTTCCCAATATTTTACAACTTCTTGTATTTCAGCGTCTGGAATTTTGACTGTGCGATAGCTTGCAGGTTTGATAATTCGTTGTTCTGTGGTCATTCGTCCAAGTGGTCAACTACAAGTCCATCTTTAACGACTCCATTAAAACACTCGGATATGAACTTATGTGATAAATAATTTTTATTTCCACTCATATTAAATCTAAAATAACCAAATTTATTAAGACTACCGACTGGTTTTTTCAATCTACAGTGTCTAATAACACCATCTTTGGACGCCTCGTAATTTGTATATATTAGATGTCTTACAGATTCTATTTGCTCCATTTATATATATATATATATATATATATATATATATATATATATATATATATATATATATATATATATATATATATATATATATATATATATATATATAATATTATTTGTCGAAATCAGTATTTTGAAATCTGGTCATATAATCCTTTTCTGTCTTTATAGGGGATTTACATGTCGATGTATCTTTTTGAGTTCTCTATATTCTTTACTACCACAATTTGCACATTGCTGTGTCTTTCCTCTATCTCCACTACCATACTGAACACATGGTTTTGGTCCGGTACTTCCATGTTTGATGCTCTGCATATGATTTCTGCAGTATTTGTTTACACATAGATTATTACAATAAGACATATGTCCACTTGTCCAATTTTCAACCAAATACACTTTTTTTTGTTTGGATCATTATATATATATATATATATATATATATATATATATATATATATATATATATATATATATATATATATATATATATATATATATATATATATAATTAAATTTGAATATTTGTATTAATTATAATAATGAATGAATTACCAGCAATTGAACCATCTGCCACTAGATTTGATCTTGAAAGACTACCAGAATATAAATTTAGTGTTGTGATGCAAGATCTAGCTTTAACGAATGCAGATATATCCAAACGTATGCGTGAGACCAAAAAGGAATTTCGTGAAGATGGCGCTGGTTATGTGTGGTCAACTTTCAGAGTTGGAACCGATATTAATATAATGAATGACTGATTAGGAGAAGTCATTATTAACCACCTTGATAATCAAAAATATCTTTTTTTAATAAAATTTATTGTGAAGACAGAAGATGATATTTCGATAATTCGCGATAAAAGAGTCCCCGTTTATATACGGTCGGAAAATAATATCATTTTATTAAATAACAAATCCAAACCTGGAATACTGACTGGTATTGATGGACCGTATTTTGAGCGAGGGTATCCAGTTACTGCTGTGGTGTATGGATTGTATTTACTGAATGATAAACCTAATATTGCGGATCTCAAACCGATGAGACTGTCAGAGTCAAGAATAAACTGTGTAGCGGAGCGTATTCTAGAACATTTTACAAATGCGATACCTGGTAATGGCTTAACAGATTTAAGACGTGAAAAATATACAAATGGAAAGAAACGGTTACATATTCTGGTGCATCTGTTAAGGATGTTGCTGAATTAGAAAAGTTATTGATATTTCCAATAACAGTAAAAACACTAACAGGAGAGATACTGTACAAACCAAATTATACAAAAAGTGGAAACCCTATGCATGGACTGATGCTGTAACAATATTCCCACGAGACAAAATGATTAAATTTTATAATGGTCATGTATTTGATTTTTTTGATTTTGTTAAAAATGTCAGTAAAAGTTACCCTGTATCTGTTTGGTTATTTCAGAGTTCAGAACACGATTATTATGATCAGTTTGTACGGCCTAATGGTGATATTTCTCGTAAAGAATCTCTTTTTGAAGAAATGAGAAATCTTGCACTAAAATATACTTCTGACGATGTCAAAATTAGACAACTACTGAATAATTGTTTTACCGTACCATCGGTCGCGGCCCATTTCGCTCAGGAGAAAAATTCATGGAAACCGACAATATTAGAATTTATTTGAGGATATAAGAAAGTTGCCTAGAATATGGGCACTGTGGATTATGGAATACTAAATACGATTATAATGATGTTATCTCAGTCAAAATGGCTGCATGTTATCCTGGGAGTTTTCTTGGATAATGTGAGTATTCTAAATACTTTGACAGATTAGGACACCCTACACATGACATGGCCAGAGTTTCAATCAATGGACCCTTACCAGATTTGACCTTACAGGATTTGCATGTATAGAATCATTCGAGTTCGCAAAAGATCTCCATCCGATTACTTATGTTTGGTTTGGTAAACATTTTTCACAAAAAATTTGGACCCCAATAGTCTTATTAAGATATATGCTTGATGTAAGAATATTAGTATCCTTGAAGATAAATGAAGCAATTATATCATATAGTCCACAAAAGCAAGTTTGGTTACCAGAAAAACCAGACAGATTTAATATAGAAGATGTCAGAAAAGAATTTCCTGATCTCGCCGAAGATGACATTATTAAAATACGTAAATGCAGAGATGTGTACGATGAAAAACGTGCAAAAGATCTTGGTAGAAATATAATTGGTAAGTTTACTCAAGGTAGCTCATACGACCATAAACGACACAGTACAAGATTGATTATGGACGATGCAGAGTTAGATTTTATAATCGCTGATACAACAGAGAAAAACACATTTATAAGCCGATGTAATGCTTATTTATAGGATGGAACCAAACTATATACCATTGTAAGCCATACTGAGGGCAACTCACCGCAGTTTACTCATTTAAGATCTTCGATGCTAGCCTATGTTTCTATAAATCTACTGACGATGATAAATAGGTTTCCTCGTTACGCTGTTAGAGTCGCTACGGATACATTTTATATAAACAAAAAATATAAGGACTTATTAAAGCCACTACTCGGTAATGGAGAGTTGGGAACATGGAGGATAAAGCAAGTAAATATACTCAGTTATTCTTAATTTGCTGACGTTGAAATTAAGGAAATATATGACAAAAATAATAATCAAATATCAGATTCATCAAATCTACCTGTACAATTATGCTATCGCCCAGCAGATAATCGACGACAGAATATTGAAGGTAAAATTCCTGGTGGCGGAGTACAAAATCTGGTATTAAATGATATTGTTTTAGTCACTATCAATACTCTTGAGAAGGCATTGAACATGGAAAAATCACCGTGGACGTTAGGATATGCTATAACGATTAATTCATCACAGGGATTAACTATCTCTGATACAAATATCTGGATTGTAGATGATCGGATCGAGTGGTCAAACATAGTCTATCTTGTAGTATTTCGCGTCAGGCAAATAACTCAACTACATAGGGTTATTATAGATTACGTAATAACTGAGAAGATTACTAATGACAATGCTGTAATAAAGAAAAAATTGGCGTCTTATTAGCAATATGACAAAAAAAAAGCGTGACTTTGATATTGATACTGAATTTATTATAACAATACAACAACTACAGAATAATCACTGTGCAAGTTGTAACACAATAATGTTATGGCAATATTCGAATAATAATCCAAGACAATTTACCGTAGACAGAATAAATAGTGATCTTGGTCATACAAGTTAAAATGTGATGCTGACCTGGCTTAAAGGTAATCGACGCCTGGGTTCTAGTTCACATAAGTGAACGCGGTGGTAATTGTGTATCTGCAGGAATTACCTGCAATTGTTCACGCACAAATCCACGTTGAGGGGCAGTAGAATCTAATCTGTATATGGCAGGTCTTCCAGTTGATCTAACCACGCTAGAAATTATATGTGTGGTCACACTCCAGATAGGGTCAGTAGCTCTATTTTTCCCACCCTACAGCTCCCCTGGTTCATATAAATATCTCACAATTACATTACCTAATACTGGTTGTTGACCTCGTTGTCTGTATTTATTGCTACGTGGTATATTTTTTTTGTTATTGCATTAGAAGGTTTCATGGAAGTTGCACGATTAATTTCATTATTTAATGCAGACATCACACTAGGCAACCTTGCAACCCATTCACGAGATCGCTCACCGGACTTAAAATTAGTAGATATTTCCTTTGCGTATTGATATCCAAATAACCGTTCAGCGAGTGTTCGATTAAATCGTTCAACTATTATTTGATCACGATGAATTTCAGTATGCCCTCGTCTGATTTTAACGTTATGACTTTTTATCAAAGATGAAACTGCACCAAGAAATTCTTTGCCAGGATCAACTTGTAATAACTGTGGCCACGTTGATAAATTTGCTCAAATGCAGATGCAACTTCAGAGGCTGTCTTTGTCGATAATGGTTCAGTTTCTTTATATCTACTTGCAACATGAACGACAGTCAATGCGTATTTGTACGTGCGTGACTTTCGTCCACGTGTTTTAATAGTATCGTGTTGTAAAAAACAACATATCTGTTTGGTGAACTTTGTTAGGAACATTGACATCAAAATATGCGTATTGAATTTTTTGGTGGTGGTAAATAAATTTGTCATATTGCCTGTCGTGCTAACCAATTTGCAGCAACAAAACCTGAAACTTTTGCTGCTTCAGCAAGTTTAGTGTAGTGATCGTTGCTTTGCCTCTCCAATACCCTCTTGGGCTATAATAAATAGATTCCATTATAATAATTATATAATTAATTACCAGCCCCTAGCATTATTTTACTTTTCATAGCGGATCCTATCAGAAAACTAGCGAAGTTTTCTCTGAGAGATTTATTAGGTATAGAATTTAATGCATGAATCAATTTCACATCTGCAAGATGCCGCTGCTGCAAAACTTTACTTTTATAAGCAACGTCGTGAATATGACATGTTTGTCCAATCTTATTTACTGGATGCTCTCCTGGTCTTGGTTGGTCTTGATCATCGAGTCGGATATCAAGACGAGTTCCAGGAACACAATAATTATATCCAGGAAGGTGTTTTTCATCAACATACTTAGCCCATGGTATACCAGGTAATGTTTCTAAAGAAGCAGCAATATATCCACATATCTTTATCCCTGAATCAGACATGGAGATAAATTTATATTTTTGTGTACCACATTTTACACATTTACCTGTTAATGCACGTCGTTTATTTTTTCTTTATTATTGTTGTTAATCAATTGCTGGGTGTAGATGATCTACATCGAACACAATATAGACTTATGTTGTTAATAATATGGATACAATAATTGACTTTTCGGTGACACGAAAACAGGAACCAGTAAAGTACCATCCAGCATTACCAAATTCGATAAGAATGATTATAAGAGGTTCTTCTGAATCAGGTAAAACACAATTATTATCAAATTTAATAATGAGGTGGTTGAAATGGAGCAAACTATATTTAATAGCACCTTCTGTAGATGATCAGCATTGTTACGAAGTATTTAAAGATTTTAACGAGAAAGCAAAATCACTTAATAAAGACGGTGACGATATTATTGACTTTATCACAGATATAGATGAAGCCCCGTCTGTAGATGACTTAGATGGATTCATAATTAATCTCGTAGTATATGATGATGCAATGTTGGACAAACAATCTAATCCAGATATAATATTTTCTCGAGGTAGATATAAAAACACGGACGTGAATTATGTTACTCAGAGACACACACAGATACCTAAAGTGATCAGAGATAACTGTAATATTTTGGTTGTGTTTAATGGAGTAGATTATTATACCTTACAAAATATGTATTATACCTGGTATTCAGGGGACATGGATATGATTAAATATAGAAATTTCTTTTCTAAAGCACAATCTGTTCCGTTCGGATTTATAACGATAAATCTACATGATCCAAGATGAAGGTATTGTGTAGGTCTGGATAAAATCTTTGGTTAATTCCCTGACAAAGTCAGGAGCAGCAGGGAGGGTGGACAACAATTGAGTCTCTTTACAAGTAAACAAAATCGTAAAAAAAATAAGTCAATAATTGGATAACAAAACTGAGCTAACCTCATGACTTTATTATGTGGTTTATATTATTCTTAACCGTATGGAAATATACTCAGAGACTTTGGTTTAGCGTTATTGACCATTTTTCAGCCTCTGTGTGAACCTTTATTTTTCGTAAATAAGACTTCTACGACTTTGTAGGGTTCACCCTCCATGCTGCTGTTTATCTGGTGTGGTGTTTTTTCATCCAACAATAACCTATTGCTGAAAAATAAGAATAATTTTACACTGAAGATACGGATGAAAATAACTAATGACTTTTTAGAATGCATGGCTGTGAGATTTTAACTGGCAATAAGGTTAATTTCTTTTATATTGAACCAACACTACTGTTGTATTATTGAAATGAACTCCATGTGTACAGCTTTCTTCAGCTTATATACGCTGTTAGGGACCAGCATTTTGGTTTGCTTATGGTATCGCGGTACCGATTTTTTTTCTCCATAGACCTCAATGCTAATGTTTTGTGAAATAAATATAATATCCTACTTCAGCATGCATATCATTACCGTCTTCATCCAATAATTTTGTATTTTCATTAAATTCTTTAAGCACATTGTAACGTTGTAGAACATCTACAGATGGTGCCACTGAATGCAACTTGTCCCATATCGTTATCAGATAAAGCAACAGTTGTATCTTAGAAGACCTGATACTTGCCTTTATACAATTTGGTAGCGCTGGATGATACTTACTTTGGCTCTTACTTTCGTGTAGCTGAGAAGTCAATAATATCCATGTTGTAGAAATATATAATAAATAATATGAATTTATACTGTGTTTAATGAAGAGTCCCCACTTCTACAAGTGGATTAACAACAATAATAAAAATAAAAAGCGTGCAATTAAGAGGCGTGTGTAAAAATGTGATACAAGCAAATACATATTTATTTCGTCTCCTACGAAGACAGGTGGTGATATGGCTGCTTCATTAGGATAATTACTAGGGCTAAGTATCCTTGAGAAAAATATCTGACAGGATATACTTATTGTGGTCCTGGAACCCGACTTGGCGAACGAAACCACCCAAACCCGAATAGTATCCAATACATGTGATTGATCAAGCGTACAACGTTCATAATGTTGCGTATAAAAATAAAGGTTTAGAACAACGACATATTGTGGATGTGAAGTTGATTCACTCGTTAAATTCCATAAAAAAAATAAATCTGTCGGAGAAAAGCTTGCTAGCTTTTTAGTAAAATCTGTGATGAAAAGTAAACTAGTGCTAGTGGCTGGTAATTAATCAACCGATCATTATTATAATGGAATTGGTCTATTATCGCCCAAGAGGATATTGTAGGGGTAGAACAACGATTAGCAAACTTGCTGATGCAGCAGATGTAAAATGTTATGTTGCTGCAAATTGGTTAGCACGATATTGCAATATGGCAAATTTATCGACGCCAGCACTCCCAGCTTCTCGTAGGTCGGTGGTTCTTTCCGAGGATTTCCCGGTTTCTTCCTCCACCATTAATACTGGCCGCCATGTATAGCCTATCGTGTGCTGAAAATGGCGTTAAGCCCCAGAGCAACAAGAACAAATCCCAATGAAGTTTATCAGGCAGACATTTTGTTTGTACCACATGCTACTATTAAAATTAGCAGACGTCAAATGCGCACATACAAATATGTGTTAGATAAAGTAACAATTGCATCAGCACATGCCTGAAACTGCACTGTTTCCCAAACACACTTGTTTTTTTTTACATGTGAAATATGTTCTATTCTATATTGTGCTTAATTTAAACTGTATCCTCCCAATTAAATAAAACATTCTTTTCATATAATTAGCTCAACTTTTTTTATCTCCCTTCAAAGTAAATATATCTTAGACAAAAAAGTATGAAATATGTTTTTAAACCCTTGAAAGTCAATGCATATGTCCTATTAACAATTGGTTAATTAAATTCGTCATGATTAAACTTTATGTATAGTCTATCGACTTCAAAACAGTAGCGTAATAACTATTAAAAGTACCACATCTATGCAAATTATAAAAATTACAGTGGATCAAAGAAGAGAATAATCTCATAAACCATATGCGAATCAATTAATATTGATATCTTTATAAGTAAAAAAACCATACATAACTATTCAGTATGCTTTTAACCGACAAGAATGAAAATGACCCTAATGTTAGTCATGGATATAAGGAAATTAACACCAGAAATTATTACCACGGAAAGATATGTTATATATGGACATTATTGAAGTCAAATGATAATTACATTGCGTCTGAGAACTACCGAGGATTATTTTTCCACTAATCGATTTATAATTGTTCTTAAAAAATTTGAAATGATGATAAAAGAAACATTGTTTTAAAGCAAATTGGAACTATAGCTATCTCTTAATTAGTTAAACTAACCTTTCGTTTTCAAATCCTGTATAATCGTTGTCATTACATATTCTCTTCCAAAACTACCCATCTCTTTAAGAAGAAAGATAGAACATTTGCAAAAGTAAGAATTAGACGTGTAGCGCACTTAACTGACTAACATTTCGTTTCAGTTGTGTATATTTTAATGTGTCTGTGTTTATATGTGTGTGTAGGTTTCAATTAAGATGACAAAACTTGATTGGTAGTAAAATGTTACAGTATACAGCATAAGCATATGGTAATAGTGTGATGTAAATTAAATCATTATAGGATAGGAAAAATATTTAAATTTCCATATATAAGAAATGAAATAAGTAGGAAATCCAGCTACGAAACTCATTAACTAATAATAACAACACAATGAAATCATTTAATTTGAACCAGTTGCATTTTCAGCATATTACTTCAATTTTAAACAGAAAAAATAGTATTTTCAATATCTTGGTAGCAATACTTGATATTTGATACATAAAAAGTGTGTATTTAAAATGAATGCATTATTAGTGTCATTAAAACTAAATAAAAAAGACATACAAAGATTATAATTTCACAAACAATGCTAATGCACGAGTTATTTCTCCGACTGATACTGACAGGTAATTGATTCCGTTTAAGAATACTGCTAAGTGTTAAAAAGGCAACTATGATATATCTAGTATAATATGAAACATACATGAAAAGCAGAGTGCAGCAAGACAGAACCTTTCACAATCAAAGAGGAAAACACAAACAGGAAAATACTATAAAAAGGAAAACATAAAACTCTGGAAATTACAAAATCCTACGTCACCAGTGATAAAAGTGGAAGTGAATACAACCAACAATTCATGTACATGAACATATAAATCTTCAGAAATTTCATCACAAAAAATTTAAAAACTCTGCTCATATTTTACAATGATTAACGAGGAATAATTTGAATTATTGTCTTATACATCTCCTTTTAAAAATGATTTTCAGTGCCATTCGTCAAGAAAACGTCTGACCTAGCATCATACTAAACAGGTGATATTGCTTTGGTAACCACGAAGGCTATAGATCCTTTGCAAACGGCTTTGATCATCTATTTTGAAAAAAATAGTATTTACCATTATTTATATTATATGATGTTTGAAACCAGCTTTTCGTCTACGAAATATTTGCAATATACATGTGACTATAGTCAAAGTTTAAAACATCCTTTCGGTTTTCATTATCAGAGTGTGTTAATGTTTTCTAAATTGCTTCTTAAAAACTGCAATTATAATTGCCTGCTATAAGATCAGCTGGTAGTTTGCCTTTATATAGCTATAACACTGAACCTTAAGGTCGTCTGCTAGGGATCGATCTGAAAAAGTCTTGGGACTATTTGAAAAGTGGAAGATGTACTCATATGTACAACTTTATGAACGTCTGCGAGTCACATATGTATTATTTTTTCCTTACTTATGTAAATATTGTTATGCGAAGGATTCATAAATATATGTACATTTATATAGTCTATAGATTTTCTCCAAGATCTAGAGTAAAGGCAATGTTTCACGTCAGTTTGCATGGTGAGCAAGTTTGAGCAAGTGATTGCATTGCAAAATATACACGTGTGTCTTCTATTATATTAAATTAGCCCAGAAAGTTTTCATTGATGATTCTGAAATTACATGCTAAATTTAGTTTTTGGAAAGTTAGGGCATTTAGTTTGATTAACATTTTTACGTGACTGTCGGTCTATCCTATTAGGTTTTATATTATGATATGAGATAGGTATGTGAAATGTTGGTTGCTTTTATGCAAGTCTCTCTAGCTATTTTTATGAAGATTGTCCATAAAAGCATTCCGATTTAAGAGGCAGAGACATATATTTAAGTCAAACTGGAGCCTTAGCACAATACAATGTAGACGACGATAAAAGATAAAACTAGAACCGGACATGGATTTTATTAAGTTACACTTATTTTAAATTCGATGAATACTTGTAAAGTTCTGGAGAAGCAACACAACTTCGTGATTCAACAATAATTTAGTAAACCAAACAAGAATCATAACTGTATCAAATTTTTATAATATTCAAAGTTAAAATGGAGTTTTCACTCTCGTTACAGTTCGCTTTTTCAGCATATATCGCTGCTTTAAGTCTGTTTTGACCCCAGGTTATCTAAATCTTAGTCTGTTGTCTCTGAGTACTAGTACACGATAGATCCCATGTTCCTTCCCTAAGCACAGACTAAAATCCAACTAAAGACGATGTATAAAAATGCAGACTATGTAAAGCGCCTCATATTATTTTTTGTGGCGTTATCGATATATTGTGACGTTTCACACGTGCTACCTTGTAACATTATACACGTGCTTCATTTATGGAAGTGGGGAGTTCGTGATTTTTTTATCCTGTGTATTTAGGTAAAATCTTCACATCATCCTGTGGGTTAAAAGGACCCTGGTAGTTGAGAAGAGACTTGCCGATGCAATACACTACTTTTGCCTCTACTTCTTCTAGACGGGTGTTCGACTAATCGGCTAGTCACGCCGAGCCCTATGAGTTCTTTAGTTACTTGCAATCTTTCTTTATCTTTTTCCTTGCATGATACCACCCATATTCCTACATTCTTCCTCACGTCTTAGAAGACTTCCTAGAAGGCGGTGGCTCAACAGGTCAGTCGGGATGAAAATGTACTGAGTATATCTTACTAGACGAATCAAGAGGTGAATTTACCTACTGAGTATAACATCTGTGTCTACCTGGCACTTGCAAAGTGTCCCCTTCGTGGGAAGTCAGCAAGGATGCTGAATATTAAATACACCAACATGGATATTTCCAAAACAAATAACTAAAACGTACCAAAACTGCATCTGACTCGGATGAAGAACCATGTGGTGTGGATTCATTTCCACGCTTAATGGTGATACAATCTAAATATTGCATCAAAAACGCTTACTGTAATTTCTCCGTTTGTTATAGAAAAGACAATTACCAGATTGATTTGTACACCAAAAATGTTAAAAAGTTGAATTCGGGTTGCCTACTTGTTGAATGTGAGCGACGAGGTCAAACAGAAAACCTCAAAAAATGAAAACTTTCTTCGATATTCCAGTGGCCTCGTTCACCCACACAACACCGAATACGTCCAAAGGTGTCATTCGCTGTCGAGATTTGGCTGGAGTCAGCGACACAGATATCATTAAAAGAATGAAAACCGAAGTTTTTGCTGCAGTCCGCAGAATACGAATCAAACGTAACAACAATCTGCAGGACACCAACAGCATTATAATTACCTTTAATAAACCAACAGTACCCGAGTGGTCAAAGTTGGATTTTTGCAAGTGAAGGTTGATGTAGATATTCCAAACCCACTTCGATGCTATAAGTGTCAAAAATATGGCCACAATGAAGACTACTGCTCAAGAAAGCAAATATGTGGCCGATGATGAGACCATTTTCACCATAAATCTTTGTGTAGAGCAACTCCACATTGTGTCAGCTGTGGAAAGGAGCACCACGCCAATTGAAAGGACTATGACACCATGATCCAAATAACATTTTATGGGGATCAGACTAAATAAGTGACAGGGGCAAATGGGTTGAATATTTTATTACTAAACACAACTTGATATCTATTTAATACCAACTCTTCGACGTACTTGCACCCAGGAACTGGTACATATCGACTTGACAAATTGTTCTCCTTCACTACTTTTGTATTATACCCGAAGGTCGCTGATGACCCTCACAGCAATGATCACTTTCCAATCTCTCTTAAGAACACCAACGTAACAATTGAGGACAATATTCTATAGTAGAATTTAAAGAAAGCTGACTGGGCCAAATTTGAAACACTTTGTACATGGTGCATTGTGCATTTTGCTTTTGGTCTAGTAGAAATACGTAACTTTTCTTTAAAGCATAACGCATGAATGTATAAACTTGTCAATAAAGTAATGTGCTTTTGAACCTCTCGACGTATTGAAGTCAAAGCTGTTTTTGAGCTTCGGTTAAATACCAGATTTGGCTTTGATTAAAGTTATTTTGAGAGTTCCTATACAACAGAAAAATATTTTTAAAATTGGTATATATTGTTTGGCACGGTTGGATTAGTCTGATTCTGTCATTTGACTACTATCGTAATACTTAACATAATAATTTTTACTGCGGATTTCCAGTTCCAAACAGACCAAACCAATGGCTACTCCAATCACAATATAAATAATCGTAGCCAAAATTCCCCAGGCTGACATATATCTGCTTCCTTTTTGAGTTTTTAATTCTGAAACAGTAGAGACAGTAAATAGGCACTGTCATAGATAGACAATCTATTGATAGACATATGATTGGGCACGTAGGGAGGGAAATGGTTCATAGATCAGTATTATAGCAACTTCACAAGCAAATCTTGCAAGGGAAATAGGAACCCATAACACTAGGGATCCGTCATTTCATTAAGCAACTCTATTTATTGGGAAGAAGTTCCAGACTTCGATTTTGTGTTAAAATTAACACTTTATATCTCGAATATTTTGCCTCTGTGACAGCTCAGCAATGTCAAATTCCATCCCAATGAAACTGCTGTCTCCTCAAACTCTATATAGTCAATGAGACACTGGGAAAGGTCCAACAGTGTGAAACGCAAACACATCTGGGAGAAATTGCAATGATTCATTATGTTTAGCTAGAATTTCAATGATCCAATAGTTGGATAAATGTGCAAACAAATCCTGTTGAAGTTCAATGGACGATGGACGCACGATGGCCAGATTCTGAATGTCACTCTTCCATTTTATGGTCAACATTGGAATTCCACACTCATCTTGAGGAAGCTCTGCTCTCAAAGTTTCGCCTTTATGAATTATGTTATGGATACATAGGTTTGCTGGTGGAACTGAAACTAAAATTACTGATAATAAATATTTTAAGCACCTAATTATTTTATCTTTCAGTCTACATATATCCTAAATTCTAATATTTTTCAACCCTGGAGTTATGAAAGGAATATTATGGGAAAGGTATATACCTGCTTGTATAAAAGTAGGTATAGTGGTTTCATCTAATAATCTGGCCTTGCGTGCATATTACGCACCATCTGTCATATTTCTTGGTACCTTTAATGATACAAACATGACCGATAATTAGCACATATGTGTTTTCATGTGGCTCTAAGTTTTCTGAATTTCTAAATTATTCCTGGGCTGAGACGGAAAGTCCAAAATACTCCAATTGCTCTGTATTCTCTCTGTTCGTTATATATTCATTGTGGGCATTAAATTGAAGACAGAATTTCCTGTTGAATTTTACGAATTTTTTGTAAATCGGTTTTGTGTCAAGATGTTATGTATGAAATATTAAAATTAGCAGCAACAGAAAAATATAGTTGACTTTGTCTAGTTTAAGCAGGGTTTATTTTGTGACCTACAAATATTTTTCACTTATGATTGTTTGACGTTACACAAATCACATTGTTTTGTTGATTGGAAGAAAAAAGGGATTCTCGCCACAATAACGTGGGTATGAATAACTGCTTATATTTAGAATTATTTCACAGCAAAAGTGCAAAACAGTATAAATAATTATAATTTGGTGAACAATTTCAATTTACATTGCATTTTCCTCAAAACGCACGAAAAAAAAGGTCCATTTTACATATTCATTAAGTGTCAAATGAAATAACATTTTTATACTTATGTTTTGATTGGATGATGTTATAGCTAATTCTGTCAGAATAAAGATCTTTTACTTGCAAAACGATACAAGAAAAACTTCCTGTTAAGAGCTTATTAGATAGTCGAGATGTAGCATATGCTCCATACAGATGCCCAGCTTTGCGTATTTTATTACATCTGCATCCTCTTTTTAAATGCAAATAATTCTTAACCGTTGGGTTGTAGATCCTATAAAAAAAAAGCAATTGCTACAGGAGAAATACAAGGTGCATGTGAAGTTTTAACTGTTTATGTAGCAACGTCCTGTTGATTTCCTATTAGATGGTTGAGATATAAGATGTACTAACGTTCATAGAAATGTCATTGTTACAGCTTGTGACTGGAAATGAAAAATAATAATCTCTACGTACTGGCAAAATGTTTGAATCGAAGTCTAAACAGATATGAAACACAAGAAAATGTTATGTTTAATATCATCTCAAGCAAAATTTCACATTAAAGCGCAACAATAATTTTATCCTCGGCGGTCGTTGCGAAATATTGGATTCATTGTATAATCTTTTAATCACGAACCATACACAGGGTATAATAGTTAATGGACATAATAAGCCTAAAAGTTATGTCAGTTTAGTGGCTTTTGACAAAACTTTCCTTTGCCCGTTTCCTTAAAATATCCATAAACATATAGGGTACATACAATCTCTGTATAAATTTGAAGGCCAATAACAAGAGAATTTTGTACATTATACCTTGTAATAGTGTGAAAGTGGAAGTGGGTTTGACATCGCATATTTTCAAAAAAGAAAGAACGATACGAATGGTAATGACTTATTTGTAAGAATATTTTTTTTAAAAAAGTGTTACAACTGTTAAAGTTTACAATAGTTGTATCAGTTGTTAATAATATTGCTAAAGTTGTACAAC
Organism: Potamilus streckersoni; assembly: GCA_016746295.1. Lineage (NCBI taxonomy): Eukaryota > Metazoa > Mollusca > Bivalvia > Unionida > Unionidae > Potamilus > Potamilus streckersoni. Next base: position 468,414 of record JAEAOA010001939.1, read on the forward strand.
AAAAAATCCTATTGGTGGTTTAAGTTGCATCTTTTGCTGAGCCTCAAAACATTATTTCTTTACAAAATTCTTATGAGGAACTATGTTCTATTCATAGAAAAAAGTACTCCAAAATCAAGGTGTTAGAAAATACGTAATATGGATAACTTATAATAAAGACTTTGGGATGTTTTAATAATGTCTCCCTTTACTATCCAAATGAAAACATCAGTGCGCAGTGCCTATAAATTTAGAAGTATTATGAATCCATAAAACTGTTCTTTGTTAACTTTACAATGTTTTTGTTATTTAGATACAGTCTATGTATATATTTGTCTCTTGGGGTCTCAAAAAGAATAAAGGAAGCTGTAAATAGCAAGATTCATTATTGTGAAAGACAACTTTCATGGTTACACATCCAAATAGTGGCCTTTTCCATAGACCTAGTCCAAAGTCTTTTCTTTTCCTCTTATCAAGATGTATACCTTACAACAATAACGCCAGAAACAATAACAACATGTAGAGGGTAATTTCAGCTATTCTGATTTCTGTTCCTGGTCAAAAGAACAAGTACTACCTGCGTAACATCTCCAGATGCAATGTGAACGTTATGAACTTCTATGTTGACCCACTAGTTAAGCACATCGTGTGAGTACCATTGTCAGATCTTGTTCATTTATAATCCTGTTGCTGTTTTCCCCAAATTGCAAGCAGACTTTTACGATGTGATGGACTTGGTAGAAAGTTTATGCTCGCCATCCAAAAAGCAACACGAATGCCTCTTTTCTTGTTCAACATTTTGGTTCTGATATCACTAGCAGAACTCACTTGTGTATTCGGAAAGAGCATACTCGCATCTTGAAATTGAAACTGTTTCGCATTGGCCATATAGAATCGAAAATTATTTCTCAGTATACGTGCATTAACACGATTATCAACAATAGATCAAATCTAATTTAGTAACTGAGCGCTAAAAGTAGATTACTATGACATTCAGACTTACAAGTGTAGGCCTAATTAAACTGCAGTGATATCAGCTATCATTTACCGGCTGTCAGCTGTGACTTAGAAGTAGCGAATATAAATATAGGAATATCAATGCCACGATTCAGCGAAGCAAATGGTACAAGGTAAAAATGAATGCGCAAACTTCAACATGTGTTGGTTATTTACTTTTGACAGCAATAGTGGTTGCAAAACTATCGGATCAAACAAATGTTGCTTAAATTAATCCACTTTTGATATGAGAGAGTATCATTTTTCAGAACAGATGACTCCAGGTTTCATGGATGTGTTCAGCCAACAATGTTTGATAGATATAGCATTGTCATTCATTAGTAAGCAGGAAAAGTAGGTCACAATGATATATTGTTTTTGATACCAAAGATAAATCTTTCCTATGTTCAGCAAAGCCAAAAAAGGACACTATGTTATTATACACTAGTAAACTAAAATAAGGGTACCATGAAAAACATGCTATACTCTAGCCATGTGCTTACTTTTCGTCTATGTAGTCACTAGCATGAACTGGTAGGCTCTGGACGAATATCAACCTGTCGGTCTCAACGACTTTAAAATTTGATGAATTACACTTAATTATGAAGAAACCTTTTATTACACTTTTCTTGACTAACTTTTGACAATTAGAACACAGTATTTACACGTTTTTTTAATGATCTTACGTGTAACCCATCCACAACGTTTCGTGAAGGACCTTACTCTAAAATAGGTTATTCTACAAACGCATTTTCCTTTAGCCCAAATGACAGTGAAATTTGTTTGTATTTTTTAATTTTGAGGGTTCTTTTGTTGTTTATTTGCCTTTTCACTATGATAACTGCAAGAACTCCACAATCTTTGTTCACTGTAAGTGGCCTAGTGCTAAAGTTTTTATGCAAAACAATGTTTTTTTCAATCCGTTAGTGACCTTAAACATTGTCTTATAAATCCTAAAAGCGAAAGGTTTCTTCCTTACCGTAAATACAAGCTGTACAGAACGTTTGTTACAAAATGTGATGTGAAACCATTGCTATTTCAACCCCAGAATCAATATTCTTCTTTATCACACGTGTAAACTATCCACAAAGTCTAGTAAACAGCAGATGGTGTACCAAACTAGTTAATGCGCAGAAACCATTCTTTTTGTGCTCACAAAATAGACAGGTTTATTAGTATTCATAGTATTCATAATGCAAACCATGCACATAGATTGATGCAGATAAATGATGTATAGAGAATGTTATTTTTCAGATACCATTTGTAATATTTCAGACACAGTGACCTCTATTCTTTGATCCACAAAGCCGATAGGGTGTTTCCTTATCCAAGCCAAAGCCGCGCGCAGAGTTTGGTTTATTGAATTTAAAAGATATACAGGCGGACAACCAAGTCATCATGCAGAAACAAATAGGTAACTTAGAGGTGTACATCAGAACATAATAAGATGTGGATTATGGCAGTGGATTTTTGAGCGAAAAAAGCGTGACACACAAACACACACACACACACACACACACACATATATATATATATATATATATATATATATATATATATATATATATATATATATATATATATATATATATATATATATATATATATAGATGCAATAAACTGACGACGAACAGTACGAAACTAGTAACTAACTAGCCTAAGCGCTTTCGACTCTTAATGAGTCTTTTTCAAAGGCAAATACAAAACATAGTTACGACAAACAAATAAACACAAAAACGTTGCGTTTGTAAACCTCTACATTTCTATCTTCACATGTGTTAAAACTATAAATACAACCAGCTTGTGTAGACTAGTTGCGGAAACTGAAAACGTTGTATAATTCCCTAAAAGTCTACAAGCCAAAGCGACATCTATTTTTATTTTGTGTACATATGTAACGCAGATTATATCCCGGATATTTGGTTCTATACCGGTTATTCTTATAGTAAAAATTGAAGGATAAGAAGATTTAGAAAATGTTAAATTCTACTAGTGCATAGTTTTCATTTTCTAGTCTTCTTGGTTTAGACCGCCTTAGAACATTGAAACCAAGCGGTCTAAACCAAGAAGACTAGAAAATGAAAACTATGCACTAGTAGAATTTAACATTTTCTAAATCTTCTTATCCTTCAATTTTTACTATAAGAATAACCGGTATAGAACCAAATATCCGGGATATAATCTGCGTTACATATGTACACAAAATAAAAATAGATGTCGCTTTGGCTTGTAGACTTTTAGGGAATTATACAACGTTTTCAGTTTCCGCAACTAGTCTATACAAGCTGGTTGTATTTATAGTTTTAACACATGTGAAGATAGAAATGTAGAGGTTTACAAACGCAACGTTTTTGTGTTTATTTGTTTGTCGTAAATATGTTTTGTATTTGCCTTTGAAAAAGACTCATTAAGAGTCGAAAGCGCTTAGGCTAGTTAGTTACTAGTTTCGTACTGTTCGTCGTCAGTTTATTGCATCTATTTTAATTAATCCCTGACAGACGTGATCCCTTGGTGGATCCAGTACGCTTGAGAGGGTTGTTATTCGCCATATGATTTGTATTCTTTATTTATATATATATATATATATATATATATATATATATATATATATATATATATATATATATATATATATATATATATATATATATATATGCTAAGTCTCTGACGCAAACTCGGTATCACCTGGAGCGATCGTTTGACAAACAACGAGGTATTTGAACATGCCAAAATTCCCAGCATGGTCACACTTCTTAGTCAACGTCGCATCAGATGGCTGGGCCTTGTACATCGGATGGATGACGAACGGATCCCCAAAGATCTTATCTACTCTAATCTTACCTCTGGCTGAAGATTAATCAGACGGCCACATCGCTACAAGGATGTCTGCAAGCACGATATAAAAATTTTTGGGGTCGAATGTCAACACCTGGGAAGAGATTGCCATAGACAATTCTAGCTGGCGACATGCTCTGATCACTAGTCTGAAAGCCGGCGAGGACAAGCTATGACTGCTCGCTGACGAAAAAAGATCTCAGAGGAAGAGGAAGCAGCTAAAACCCAGACCTAACTTAAAATTCAAGTGCATCAACTGCAACAAGTATTACCACTCCCGTGCGAGGCTCCATAGCCACAGAAGACGCTGCACAGCTACCAACTGGGACACCTATCATGGGCGCTTTTCCATTGTCTCTCGAGACTAACGGATGACAACAAGGAAGATATATATATATATATATATATATATATATATATATATATATATATATATATATATATATATATATATATATACATATACATATACATATACATAAATACATATACATACATAATACATATCCCAATGCATATGTGTATATATATATATATATATATATATATATATATATATATATATATATATATATATATATATATATATATATATATACATATCCCTATGCATGTGTGTATATACGTACGTATGTATATATATATATATATATATATATATATATATATATATATATATATATATATATATATATATATTCGTATTTATGCGTGTCATAACTCCCCTCCCAGCTTTGGTGGGTGGGTGTCATTGCATTTTTATATCATTATTTAGAGATGATCGCTGACGGTGTAATTTGCCCAGGACTAGTTAATATCAATATAAAGTGTGAAACTTATAGGTGGAATATATAAATGTCTGAGGAGATATATAGAACAGAATAACATGAACCTCCATTACAAATAAAGACAAAATGTTCTCTCTACTTTTCCCTTTCTTTTCCAAATTCTCAAGGGAAAATATAACCTGATCGCAGATTTCCTTTCACGTGCATAAAGTTCAGTATTTTTGTATATATTCTATGTCTTTCGCAAGAGAGACGATGGTGTATCTTCCGGTTTGGGTGTCTTATCTGCACCGTCGCGAGTGGCTGAAAAGTCCGACCGTTAACAGTCTCTGTTGCACTTGCTGCAGGTGAAGGTTGATGCTTGTTGAGGCTGTTGTTGTTTCACCTTCCTCCTGGCTCTCTTTGTAGCAAGGTTTGTATTTATCATTTCTTCGGCTTTCCGAGTGCCCTGTCTGATAACAAGTCGCCACTCGTAGCGGTCGTTAGCACAGCTCTCCCAGTTGGTAACGCTGATGTTGGCCGTTTTAATGTCCTTCTTGCAGACGTCTTTGTATCGCAGACGTGGCCGTCAAGTCAGTTGTGTGCCTTCTGCTAGCTCGCCGTATAGCAGGTCCTTGGGAATGCGGCCTATATCTATTCTCCTGGCGTGGCCGTGCGAGCGAAGGTGCCTCTCGCTGAGGATGGTGAACATGCTATTCATGCTGGCGCGTTTCCAAAACCTTGGTGTTGTGCATTTTGTCCTGCCACTGGATGGGCAGAATGCACTGCAGGCATCTCAAATGGAAGCTGTTGAGTTTCCTTTCATGGCTCGTGTAGGTGGTCCATGCCTCATTGATGTAGAAGAGTGTGCTGAGCATGTATGCCTGAGAGACGTTCAGCTTCGTCTCCTCAGTGAGGTTGACATTGTTCCAGACCATCTGGTTCAGTCTTGCTATAACTGCTGCTGCTTAGCAATCCTGCCCTTCATCTCAGCATCAATGGAGAGCGAGTTGGAGATGGTGGACCCAATGTATGTGTAGTTCTCAACAACTTCAAGGTTGTACCCAGCAATGGTGATGGTTGGAGGGGAGTCTGCACCCTGCGCCATGACATTCGTCTTCTTCAAACTGATGGTCGTGTGTGTGTGTGTGTGTGTGTGTGTGTGTGTGTGTGTGTGTGTGTGTGTGTGTACGCTGTATTAATGATATATCACGAGATGTATAAATCTTTCATTAAAAGGAAACGGAGCTTGCTGAGTTTCCTTTTTAACAAAATTTATATGAGTGGTATATCATTGATACAGAGTAGAATCACATACAAATACATATATTTGCACTTTGAACGGAGTTCAGATTAACGACATGCTGCGGTTTATTGACAGAGTGAATAAACTCCTCACATCCCCGAGTGTATCGGCTACAAAATGTAGTTCTATGACTTGTGTGACTATTCACAAATACCTAGCATCTTGTTAAGTTGGTTGTTTTCTTCCTTAGTTTCTAGGCGTCTATATAAATGTAGATTTTTCACAGAAACAATAATAAAACCGTCTATTTAAATAATTAAATACTGCATTCCTAACGTTTGTCAAGGCCCTTATATTGTCGACTACTTTATTTCGTATAATGAGTTCACTGTAGATAATTTAACTTGTGCATTTAAGGTCCTAGGAATTATTCTGCTTTATCCAATATTTTCAAGCCTGACAGCTTTGCATACGTGGTCACCAGAAGCGGTGGGAAGTGTTGGGAAGAGTCCCTAATTCCTGAAATTATTTATCTTTGTTCACGTGTTATTTTAAAAATATGTGGTTTTTCCCAAAAAATCACAAATCGGCTAGATGTTCTTAAGCATATTATTTTTAACTACTAGTTCTTGCAAGGGAATGTCAATGTCTCTTATCCATTGAAAAGTAATATCTCTATTAAATTGTTCCCCAAATACTTAATAAGGGATTCCACTTTTGCTGAAATAGAGTAATGTTTCAATAAGTCTTTTAAGTTGTGGAATTTGGAATTAAATTCTCAATTAAATCGTAATTAAATTTAAAATGGGCTAATCAATACTTATGCCGTGGCTATATGGGTGTATCGGCTATTTTAAGTTTCCTACTGATTAAAACCATGATAGATGACTCAACGTGTCCATGTATAAACTATCAGTATGGTAATGACAAAAATGAAATTATTGAAATAGGAATATTTTCTTACGTTATTGTCATGTTCATGGCAAATCTGATATAAAAGAGTTCATTTTTATAACAAATTAATAGTGTCAATAAAATAACCTTCTTGTTAATATTAGGTTAATAATATTTTGTCCTCTGTGTAACTTATTCGACCACGTTGCATTGATTATGAAAGAATTTACCTATTAATGATAATTGTATAGATGAAAACTTCAAAATGTGCAGATCACAGTATGTGCAATTTGTCAAAGCAATATGGATCATTTACAGTTTTCTAAGTATCTATAGCAGGTCTGCAGTTACTTAGAGTGATCAAATGCTGATTGTATTGCTTAAATTAGTGAATTTAATCAAATGTTTTGAATGATCTAATCAAATCAATGATATTTTATCTCTTACGAAAGGAATGACACCCTATTTCCTTTTATATTTAAAAGCTCAAATACAACAGATCCTTCCTTGTCAAAACGATGTTAACGTTTTCAAACACAATAAACTTTCCGTCAAATAAATAGATGAATCGTTGCTAAAGGAATTTATGTAGTTATTTGCACGGCTGACAATTAAATATTTATAAAGAAATCTTAAGTAGATGAACATTTCTACTTAATTAAAAGGTTACCATGAAGTCAATAAGCTGCACGAATACATTTTATTAACTGGACATTAATGTGTTCTCATATTTGATTCCTTTTTGTACGTGTAGTACAGATTTTGCTTTATATGTACTGTAAAGGATATATGTATACTAAAGCTGTGAATTTTTTTACATTGTATTGTATTAGACTTTGATACACAATGGCGATCTGCACATTTATTGCCGTTGTATATGTCAAGATATAGCTAATAATCAAATTTATCCTATGTGCTTAACTAGACATTATGTTTTGTTATTCATATTAGTTTCAAAAATATACAAGGAATGGGAAATACATATACTTCTTTCATTTTGAGACTAGGCACAAATAATCTAAGTTAAAAGAACGGAGTGGTTCTTGCAATTATGTAATGACTATCATTGAGAGTCAGCTACAGCACTGTGAAGCGGTGGATTCGAATTTGCAATCGTTAATGCTTTTTTTACAATAAATCAATCAAACGAAAATCTGTATTTAACGACTGACATTTCACAATCTTTTATCGATATTGCAAGTGGTTATGATGATATGCTATTCAAAATACCAATGTTTTCAATACCCACTGTTTTTATATTTAATTTGTAATATGTAATTGACCTTTCGTCCATAATTGAGGGTAGAAGTTTGGTTCTTATTTTGTATACGTATTAAATACCTAATATTTGTCATGATAGTAGATTAAATTTTAAGACAATTATCAATTGTAGAAAATCATGTATACTTGGATTTAAGATCAGGACATTGGTATTCCCATCGGAAAAAAAATGACCTGTATGCTCTTTCCCTAACAGCTTGCTAAAACGTTTTTAACTGGAACTTACTTTCTTTACGAATTTAATGGAAAACTCTGTCAGGGTGAAATATTAATTTTTCGAATATTGTCATTGCGACACATGACAATGAGAGGTTGTTTACATCAAAATTATTATTCCTATCTTCACATATTTAGTGGAATCATTTAGTTATGTTCAGTTATTATTTTGAAAGATGTATTTATTTAAATTATTCTTTGCAATTACAAAGTGCTCTTTGATACTTTTGGAATAATTCTTTATTTTGAAATTATTTTGAATTCATTCAAGGACATATTTGATTAAACCGTTGATACATCAGCGCATTCAAGATTGTAATTTGTTTCATAACACCGATTGAATTCATTCCGAATAGTCTACTTTGGGACTTGTTAGAGAAACTTTTGAAGTATTTGGTACATAGTTCACAATACTGCAAGTTCCTTTAAAATGTTCACTTTGTATTATTGGGAAATAAATATAATAATAAATTATTTGTTGAATTTAAAAAAAAAACGTTTTGGTTTTTTGGTTACATAGTTTAATACCATAGTCATAACACCACTATCATGCAACCTCTTACTATCTAAAGCAACCTGAAAGTTTTGATTTGGAAGAAAGATTTTAGAGTATAAAAATATATTATTAAAAACAATAAAAAGCATGCTTGCAATGTTGCACTGTAGATTATACATTTTATTATTATTTAAGAAACTACATGTTTCTGAATTAAACAGAGAAATTAACTCTTATGTTAAAGCCAAAGATTATTTGTTTTATTACAGTTGTCATACATATCTAAATTCATTACGTACACCTGCCATTGTGGATGTAGTTTTTTTTCTTGATTGTTACGCATTTGACTTTATATTGATACACATGATACACATCTATAAAAAATATATAAATGATCTTTTTTATCTACTGTATATTTTATCCTGCATATTTCACAGCCTGACATACAGTGTATCTAAGTGTTTATATGTAAAGCTTACTGCGGACACTCATACATTAGTCAAATCACTCCTTATAGTTTTAATTTTAATAAAATTAGCATTTAAAGTATGGTTTAATTTCCTTTTCAATAAGTGTTTTATTTCTAACTCAGCTCTTTATATTTAAAAAGATTGAAGTTATCTTTGTCCTTATAACATCTGAAAATATTTTAAATTCTCCCAAATATAACCGTATCAGGCTCATATAACATTTGTTTGAAACTTAGTGCCAATGATTCAATATTACTATTGTAAAAATCTAATGAAAAATAACGAGATGTTTTTAAAATACAATTATTACAGGATAAAATATGATACCAAGAGTGTAAACCTTTATGTATCTCCTCAAATATACAGCAATATCACTTGTCTTTATGTTAAACATCTGGATTAATTTTTATACATTTAAGGCAAAAGGTTTCTATTTCTTTGGACTCTACAACCACATTGCATTCGATACATATTTGATTGCTGAATTCAAGCAGACACCACATAGATGAAATGTTGTTTTTCATGCGGTTTTCTATTGAACATTTCATTTTATTCATCGCAAGGCAATATTCTGTTATATTGAATGAACCAATAAAGTGAAAATTAGTGCTAAATATGCATTGTAAATACACTCAATAATTCATTAATTTCAAAGTACCAATCATTCTTTTCCTAAATAGTTTTCTACTTTTCTCCACGGTATTAGCCATAAAAATCATTTATCACAGCAACCCTTATTAAACTTTCCATTGTCATGGGATAAAAGTAACTAATCGCCGGCAGATCATATTTGGCGTGTGATAATGTAATTTACAATTAATCCACTATTGATAATATTCTCTTATGAAACCTGTACGGCCTCTGTGAGTAAAGAAAACAATATCGATGACAATACCTCCCTTTCTTGCTACCAATTGAAAAGTCTAATACAATTTCTAAATATTAACCTACTTTACAAAGCCATTGCATTCTTATTCATTAGTGTTATTATTGAAAACGTTTAAGATATATTACAAATTTATGAATGTCACAGAACAATCGTTCTTTATATAGTCAAATGCTTCAGCCACATCGACGAAAATGTACTCAATAATTGTATTTTCAGTGAAAGACATTGTGATATATGAAAACAATATAAAAATAGCCTCAAACTGTGTGTTCTATTTTAATAAAAAGAAACGGTCACTGCAAAGTATTGTAACATGGCCTTGACATTTAAGTAACTGAAAAATAAAATCCTGATTAAAAGTATTGCTAAGCAGTGCTCTTACAACTTTGAGAATGGCAGTTTTACACTCCAACCATTCACTACATTCAACAGCAATCTTATTAAATTAGTCGTGACGTGTTTCATTATAGCTTATTGATTTAAGCATTTCGTCAATAATATTCAGTTTTATTAAAACTGAAGTTACAACCTTGTCGTGTTTTCAATCTTCATCTTATAGCACCCTACCTTTTGAAGCTTTTGCGACAAATCCTACTACTCCTGCATACAACTTTGTAAAAACATCCAAAACAATAACAAGTTGCTTCCACAATGTGAAACAAATAAGTTCTATACTTACCTATATACACACACGTGCACACACTGCTAAAATAAAGTACTGCTCAAATCTCGTTGTGAGTGGAACAAGCTGAAACAAACAAGTACATAAAGTTATTGATAAGTTCTGTGCATCTGACTTTACACCATGTTTTCAAATAGACGTGATGCATCCAAGTTACGATCTGCCAAGCATGAAATCTTGTCTCAGTTTTGTCTGCATTAGATGCTAGAAACCCTGATTTATCCCACTCTGAATGAGATACATCATCAGCTATGACAATTTGAGTCCTGGTGATATGCTGGCATTGATTAGCATCTTTTGCTTGAGGTCAGAAAGACTAAACGTCGGATCCAAAACGTTACTGTGGATGATTTTAAGACTCTCTTGCTCGGTATTAAACAACTACTATTTAGTCAAAACTGAAGAGAAGCCTTTTGTTTCTATGAAATTCGCCCCAATTAAAATATATTTTTGCTCTATAATATCATTATTAAAGGTCATATTCTTCTACATGTATGTTTTTGAGTCTGCCAATTTGTGGATCCATGTGGGTTCGAGTTTTGGTCTCACCCAATGTGAATATATTATATAGCTTCTCTGGGTCGGTAATACTTACCGTTGTTTATCAGCTTCTTCCTCTACAAGTCATATTGGTCTCCATGTATAACCTTTCGTGTGCTGAAATGGCATGAAACACTCAACAACAACAACCATTCGATCTTCATTTTATGATTTGAATCATTGACTCTATAAAAATATATTTGACAGGCCAATGCTAAATTGTCCCACCAAGTTACTAACTTCAGTAAAGTATTATTTTCGTATTTCTCTTATGAAAAGAAAGCTTTTAAGTTTGAGTTCAATTTATGTCGACTGCATTGTTTTAAACCAATATTTATTTTATTTATTTATTTATTTATATATTTATTTATTTATTTTACCTGGAATCCTCCGTTTTATAGGATCTTATCCATTGTCAAAGTTCATCTACACGGTCAGAGTCCATTAGTTATGTAATAATGATAAAATGTATACTTTAACAAAAAGTAATCAAACAGTTATATTATCCGTCATGATAAATGAGGAGTGTTTCGAACTAAATTTCATCTTCGGTGTTTAATGATGCTTGCATTGCAACTATGACAAAACATTTAAATCGTTATCTTCCAACACTATAAATGAGAGTTGTATGAAAATTATGACCAGGACACCGCTTATCATTTTTCGGCATTCACACTTGACCCCACATGCCTTTACCTCTCGTCATGATAAACAAGTATGTACCGGACTAAGTACTTTTAAAAGGTGAGGTTTAGGTCTATTAAAACCATTCAAATCAGCATAGAAAATAAGTTGTACTATTGTTAAGATTCTATATTAAATTGTTGGGGTTTTTTCTCCTTTTATGACTAATATTGCTGTAATTCCGTTCCAATAAGTTACTATGAGTGGTGGTACAGGTGCCTTAGCGATCTGCCGATCAATGTATTGTTTTATCCCACTATTGTCTATATCAACATAGTCTATTATAAAAGCATCTTAGACGCCGCTGTCTCTAATTCCACCTATCAAATTCTTCACCACAAAATCGTCTTTCAACTTGACAATAATAACTTTAATATCTACGTTTGACGTGTATATATTGCCAGCTTGATCCTCAAACATCGCAAGCTCACCTGCATCGATACAAAGAACAACGCGACAAATAACTCAGACAAATCCGCTGTAGTGGCAAATCCGCAATGATCAACATCAGTACCTTCTCGTCGAGCTGAGTATCGACCGTAAATATTATTAGTCATTCTTGTATAAATTTACACATACTTTAATGTGAAACCAATAAGTGTTTGCCGAGTTGGTGATTGCACCAGTGCACGCAACGTGTTGGTGATATCGCAGCTTCGTTAGCTAAATTGCAAGTAGCTCCATGGGCTAAATACCTCTGTGAAAAACATTTGCCTAGATATAATTATTGTGGTCCTGGAACCCGTCTCGATATCCGATTCGATGATCATGATCAACAAAAACTTAGAGAGTATCCAGTAAATAAGACTGATCAAGAGTGTCACATTCATGATGTTGCGTATAAAAGTAAAGATTTTGTAACAACGACATATTGCAGATATAAAGTTGATTAATGCGTTAACTTCCATACCTGATAAATTTCTCAGAGTAAAACTCGCTAGCTTCCTAGTAAAATCTGCCATGAAAGGTAAAATAATGCTATGGTAATGGTATGATTAATGGTAATTAATTAACTGATTGTTATAATGGAATCTGTTTATTATTCCCCAAGAGGTTATTGGAGAGGTGAATCAGCGATTAATAAACTTGCTGAAGCTGCAAAAGTTTCACGCGATGTTGCTGCAGTGTGGTTAGCACGACAGGCAATATGGCGAATCTAACTACGTCCACCTGAAAAACTTTAATACGCATATTTCGATGTCAGCATCCATAACGAAGTTCATCAAGCGAATATCTTGTTCTTACTACACGATACTATTAAAATTGACAGACGTCAATACACGTACAAATACGCATTAACTGTCCTTGACGTTGCGAGTCGATATAAAGAAGCGAGACCATTAACAACAAAAACAGCAACTTTAGTTGAATCTGTGTTTAAACGAATTTATCAGCGAGGACCCTTTCGATTGCCACAACTATTACAAGAATTTCTTGGTGCAGTATCATCGTTGATGAACAAGCACATTAAAATTAGACGAGGACACACGAAAATTCATCGTGATCAGGCAATCGTTGAACGATTTAATCGAACACTTGCTGAGTGGTTATTTGGATATCAATATGCGAAGGAAATATCCGCTGGCTTTAAGACCAAGGACAGATTTCGTGAATGGGTTGCAAGGTTACCAATTGTGATAGCTTCATTGAATAAGGAAATTATTCGTGTAACTTCTATGAAACCTTCTAATGCGATCCCAAAAAATATATACAAATACGTCGAATCGAATCTTCTTAACCATTACTAGGTAATGTTACCGTAAGATATTGATATGAACCTGGCAAACATGATTAAGGCAGAAAAAGGGCAACTGATTCTATCTGGAGTGTGACCACACACAAAATTTCCAGCATGGTAAGGTCCACAGGTAGACCTGCAATATATAGACTAGATTCAACTGCTCCTCACCGTTAATATGTACACGAACAATTACAAATAATTTCTGTGGATATACAATTACCACTAAGCTAACCACTCCCCGACCTGGATTACATTCAAGACAGGTCAGCATCACATTTTCGGGTGTGTGACGAAGACTACTATTCTATCAACGGTAAATTGTCTTGGAATAAAACACTGCCACAACATTATTGCGTTACAACTTGCACAATGATTATTTTTTCGTTGTTTTAACGTTATAATAAATTCAGCATCTATATCAAAATCGCGATGTTTTTGTCACATTACTTATAGCTGGCTAATTTTGTATTGTTATCGACTTTGTTAGTGATTCCTTCGGTTATTACGCACTCAGTGAGATAAACTAAATTTGACAACTCAATAAGATCATCTACGATCTAAATATTTGAATCAGTAAGAGTTTGTCCCTGTGACGAGTGAATCTTTATAGCGTATCATATCGTCCACGGCGATGTATCCCTGTTTAAATCGCTCTCAACAATATCAACGACTAAAACAATATCATTTAGCACAAGATTTTGTATTCCACCACCAGGAATCCCAGCATCAATATTTTAGTTTCTAATACAGATAGATGTGAACATTTTTCTTTGTGTAACGTAAATAATTATTGTTAATACATATCTCGAACTATTCTCCTGCTTGCAGCTATCAAATAAGCAAGTCTATTGTAGTTTCTGGAATTACTTTACGCATTTTCTCACACTATTTTAACCGGTTGTAGTCTTATTAATTTTTTTAAACTCCTTCAACGATTTATCAATAGCCATATGGTCATCAGTTATTTCTTCATAATAATCTACAATGGTTTTCAGCCACTCATGTGGAGATGATCCAGTGAAGGGTGACGTTTGGCCATGATCGCCACACATCATAGCAGTATTCTTTAATAACAGCCAATCAAGAAATAATCTTAATACCTCGTTGTAATCATATTTAGCTTTCCACAATCCACCCTGTCCGTATTTGATACAACTTTTATGGACATTTTTAAGAAATTCAAATCGTGCAAGTTTCCACGAGTTTTTCTCCTGGGCAGCGTGAGCAGCGACTTATGGAACGATAAAGCAATTATTTATTAACAGTTCAACATTGACATCATCAGAGGAACACCAAAGGCGTTGGGCAAGATTCTGCAAACACAGATGCAGGCATCAGCATAACAAAATAACCTTTCCATAAACCTTATAACAACCAAAATAATAATCTGAGCCTGCCAAAGGCTTTCTTCAATGATGATTTTTCGATGAAGAATTGCCACATTTTCATATATATATATATATATATATATATATATATATATATATATATATATATATATATATATATATATATATATATATATATATATATATATATATATATTCCCACCAGTAAATGAAAATTTTCAATAATTTAATTGTTGCATAAATAATGATGCGGCATAGCATATAATACATGAAGTTATTTTGATACATTAAATCTATTATGTGTGATTATGTATAATCGATCGATTCTCTCCTTAGCAATGGCTGATCTAAGCCAGTGCATACGGGCTCTGTATTTCAGGGCTTTTCGTTTTCATATAAATCTGCATAAAAATTATTTATTTCTACGACGTGCTTTAGAAACTGGAAAAATAAATTAACATTCTTTACAGTAATTGTGATTCTGTTAAGAAATCGACTATTCTGATTCTGTTAAGAAATCGACTACTGTGATTTTATTCTGTATACTACATAAAAACTATTTTATCATATATGTCTAATGGGGTTCGATAGCTCATTGCTAACGCGTTGAAACTCTGGTGTCCAAGGTCTGTAGTTCGAATTTCGTGAAAGACAAATTGTCTGCGAAGGCGATATTATGCCAGAATTTATCATTTATTGGGACTCCGGCCGTTCCCATTTTAAGTGTCAATAGAAGCTAGCACACCTACCCACTATGTCAACGCGTGGTGGGTGTAGTTTTGCACCCCATCGGGTTTTATTAGGGGTAGGTGTGCTAGTTTCTATCGAAAAGTAAAAAAGGCGTCATCATCATCATCAAAAGTAAACAGCGAGGTGATGTGAGATCGTGACCTTGTGACTTCACTAAAGAGTAACACACACAAGGGCCATTCCAAAAGAAACATCGCTAGATTGAACATAAACCTCATTAAGGTTCCTGGTTGCATCAAAGACCTTTAGCCCTCCGAGTTTCTAAAGTTTCGGTTACGGATATTTAAGAATTCTCCTGGGGGGTAACAAAAATAAAGAGTCTTGTTGGCCACTAAAAAGGTTTACATGTATAGATAACACTCTGAGTTTCTAAAGTTTCGGTTACATATATTTAGGAATTCTCCTGAGGGTAGTGTCTAAAAGGAAAATCTTGAAACTTCATTAGGTTTATCTGATATTACTCGTGGTATGGTAGATTGAATGTCACCCCATTGTTTATTTTTTATTTTATTATTCAGAATTTTTTTTAATATTAAACATTTATTATATAATGAATTCTGAAAATATCAATGTTATTATTTCTGCGGTTAACAAATTACAACATAACGGTATAAGTGCATCTGATAATCTTAATCCTGAATTTTATTTTTTGTATTTTCAATCATTACAACAACGCAAGAATGAGAACAGATACACACTGCCATCATAAATTCATGAAATTTATCCAGCAGGCAATGTTACAGTCACCTGCAACAGTTACGGATAATCAAGTAAAGCTGTTTGTACCTCTTTCAAACGCTATTGATAAAATTGAGTTAGAATTATCTCATGAATACGAACAAAAAAAGATTATGAACTTTCGTATAAGACAGTTAAGGGAGCATCGTGAAAATGAAAGTGGAGATGAAAGTGATAATGAAAGTGGCAAACCAGTGACTGTGGTAATGGCTAAAAAAAATCCCTGTGAAAATTGTCAGTTTATTTATAGTTTGCCTAGTAAAAATAATGTATTCTGATCCTAGTTAGATTCGGATATTATTGGGGGGGGGTACGATGACGCACTGTAATATAAAATTCATTATGATCTCACATACAGATTTATACTTAGAAACTCATTCTACAAATCAAGAATCCGGCCGATCTGGTCTAAGTTTGAAATGATTAACGGATTATTAACACGCAAGTACTCTGGATTTGTTCGCTCTGATACAATCAGCTAACCGAGCGAAACTAGAGGACTAAATGCATATAATATATATCCTTGCTGAGCCTGGCTAGACTTTGAAAGATCTACTTGAAAACTCTCATCAACTGCATCGCATACCAGATTTACTGCAATAGTCGACGTTATATTTGCAATACAATATTTACAATACAAAAGGATTGAAACCAGGCCGATGCCAGCCTAGGCAAAGGGAAGTGAGTAAAATACAACCACAATATGATGTAGGAAAACTTGAGTACCTTTGGTGAACAAAACAAAGAGCAATGCTGCTAAAATACTAACAATATAATTTTTTATATAATAAAACAACACTACTTCAAATATAAAAGGGTGGAAATGGGAAACAATCACAAAACACAATTTTCAAACAACAGATTGTCAATACTAAGTCCTAAGTTGTATGTGCTAAATGGGGCTAAGTGGTGTAAGCAAAAGGTAGAATGATGAGTGGAGAAAAACACTGATTAAAACAGGAAATACGAGTTTTGAAAAAAATAAAATTCATCATGGAAGTTGTCAAGTTTTTTCAAGCTAGGTAACTGGTTGTATAAACGTGTTTGATGCATGAGCAATCACCACCAGCTAGTGTAAAGCAATTATGTAAGTCGCCAGAAAACTCAGCTTTCGGGTCCAATCCAACCTTGTAACTCGTACCCATGTGTTATATACATTGGTCAGAGATCAAAATAAAGCCTGAAGGATAAACAGGGCGTGTTCTACCTGCCACATAAAAAGACAAACAAGAACCCAGACAGTTCAGCTGATTGGGTCAGTCCCACAATATCCAATCAGAATTTAGCCAGGTGGTGGGCCTAAATCCTAGATTCAAAAATATTAGCCGATCTCTGTCCAAGAATTAGTCAGTATATACCTAGGCATTTATAAGGAGACATAGCCACGCATGAATTATATTCCGTGACACGTTACTCATGAATTGGCAGGAGACGTAGGACAAAGAATTGTGAACAAAGGAAGAAGTTTCAAAAGGTATTTATTTGCTTGACTTTTGCAAAAACATTACAGCATCATACTTGTAAGCATTTATATCATGTTTACTCTATTACTGGGATTGTTTTAGCATGTAGAATTACTTTGTAGTGTTTCATTTATGAGCTTATTTGAGACATGAATTTGAGTTACGTAGAATTAGCTAGATTGCTAGTTTAGCAGAATTAATATTATGAGTCATTGCTTGGTAGTTTAGCAGAATTAATATTATGAGTCGTTGATCGGTTGCTCTGTAGTAACCAGTACCTTTAGTAATGCGTATGTTAGTGTTCACTGGTTAAAATAGATGTTTGAATATATTAGAGCATAGACATTTGAATATTTGTATATTTTGGTATGAGTTGTGATGCAAAGATATGCATCTGATTGTGATATTGTCAGTATAATCAAATTATGAGTATGTACTGATGTGAATCAATTATCATTGTATGTACAATTGATATTGTGCTTTTATGATGTTGTTTATTATGTTTTATTATTATATTGTGTTTTACCATACAAGAGTGCATGTGTATTTCGGTGTGAACGGATGCGTGACCGATGAAATTTGATAGCCTTATCTGATGATAAGCTATATGTGTAGTGTGAAGTGTGAGTGCCTAGAAAAATTGTGTACAATCTTCATGTTTTACAGGAAGCTTTCAGGGGACAACTTCCAGTTAGAGGTAGAGTCCCAAGTTGAGAGAGAGAGAGAGAGAGAGAGAGAGAGAGAGAGAGAGAGAGAGAGAGAGAGAGAGATTTAGTCTGGGAGGAGCAGATAGAGAAGAAGGGGAAGGAACCAGAGGAAATTAAGAGAGACCTAGAGGAATCAGGAGATGAGTAAAAACCAAAGACAGGGCAAAAACTCTCACACTAGAACCATATGATGGGATAAGCTCAAAGTCGAGGAAAAGCATTTGAGAAATTCAAGCGATTGAATATTTTTTGTTAATTAAATTGTTATTGAATTTAACCCTTTGTACCTTTTATTATATAACCGTTGGCATTGCTGACTGGGGGATCTGAGCTATACACCAACATTCACTAACCCAACTTCTGAACCATAATTTGATCCTGGGTGGGTGCCATATCTAAATAAATATTGGAAGCACCCCACCCAATTTCTTAAAACCAAAACCATATGGGGGTATAATAAACCCATAACAGAAGTTTTGAAGAATAATTTGGAACTTAGACTTTAAAATGCAAGTTCTCCTGAGCAGAAAAATTTTCTACACATGAATTTCGGAAACCAAATTTTCTACACAAGAATTTAGGAATCCAAATTTTGATTCCTAAAACTTCTTATCTTAAACAATGTAATTTGCCTGCAATACATTTTTAACAACCAGGATTAGTTTTAGCAAATTATAATCTTTTTTTTAGATAATTAAGATAATTTGGTGCATGTAAAATTTGAATCTGTAAACTGGTAATGTAATTTCTTTTTTTTCAGAGAGAAATTATTTAATAATCTGTCATGAATTATTAATCTTTTTATTGTTGTTTTATCTCTATTGTTAGAGTAAGATGAATCCTTGTAGCATCAAGGTCTAACAAAGAAAGCTAACATCCTGAGTAATTTTTCAAAACCTTGAGGTTACATTACCAATGTCAGGTTTCTAACTGGTACTATGTTGGATGTGCGAGTTTGGTATAGATGTTAGGGAAGCTATGATAAATCTGGGTAGATAGGTCAGGATCATAGAAATTAATGTAAGTAAAGTTTTGGGGTTTCAGGAAGGTTTCAATAAATCTAGTTAAACAGGTCAGCATCATGACATATCTGGATAACTGGGCCATATTCCTGCTGTTTCAACATCATTTAGCTATGGTATGATCTGAGGGCGAAAGGAAGATGTCATTTGTCTAGTAATGGTTAGCTAATCATATTTTGAAGTAGTGAATGGGTGTGAGATTATTATTATTATTATATATATATATATATATATATATATATATATATATATATATATATATATATATATGAATATGAAGATAGATAGATAGATAGATAGATAGATAGATAGATAGATAGATAGATAGAGAGAGAGAAAGAGAGACAAGATATAGTGAAAGCAGAAAGATAGAAGAGAAAGAGAAAGAAAAAGGGATATCATAGATAAGAGGTATAAAAGAGATAAAAAATCAGACAGAGATATATAAGTTGAGGTGTAAAGAGAAAGGATACCTAATTGGCATATTGGAGTGACAGATAGATATTCCGAGAGGACAAATATACTGAGAAACAATGTAAATAAACATTAATGTATAATTTGGAGAGGTTGACAGAACTAGTGTGTGTACTGGATGAAAACAGTAGATTATAATATGACTTAGTGTTTTAATTAGAATACCACTTTTCCCCACCTCATACTGAAAACAAAAGACCCAACAGGTCAGACAGACCACATCTAACAGGTCAGATTATTATAATTATTAATATTTTATCAATAACTACACACACACACAATCTCTCTCTCTCTCTCTCTCTCTCTCTCTCTCTCTCTCTCTCTCTCTCTCTCTCTCTCTCTCTCTCTCTCTCTCTCTCTCCACACACAAAGTTTATATAGCAAAACAAATAAATCAGTTGTGTGAGTAGCTTAATTGAATACAACAGCCAGACACACAAACATCAAAAGTAGACATTAAACATTTGTCAAGTGAAAAAGAATGTGCATGAATTGCTTTGCATGATGCAAAATATTCGGACACAATTAAAATCTATATTGATGAAGTATGCATCATTTTCTGTGAAAATGAAAACTGGAAATAAATACCTTCCCACTAAAACCAAATTTTAAAAGATTTGAAAAAGGTATCAAAAGGAAACAAAATTACTACAGCTACTTTGCTTCAAACCTGCTACAGTTTGCATACAAATTAAAGTGTTACATATTGAGTAATGGGAGTAGTTCATCAAAATACAGTTAAAATATTAAAAACATGATGGAGCATATTACCTATACATAGAAAAATGAAGTAAATATAATAGCCATGGAAAATTAACATTGAATTAGACAAAATACAAACTGTACAATCTGGGATATTTATAAGCTTAAATCTGCATATACTTATAAAATATAATATTTGTTATCAAACCTGAAAGGCAGTGATTCTTTCACTACAAAATGAATTTTGCCTTCCAATAGGGCTTAGTCCTTCCTTTCTTTTGTCTATAATGTGACTGAGAACATGTACGTGTTTTCTTCAGAAAATCAAACAATGCTTACTCTGCTACAGATATGTACTTAACTCAAAATACTCAGAAGTAAGTCACATATATATGATAAAATCTACATAAAGAAATCATCTGAAAAAAACAAAAGAGATAACCAAAAAAATGATCTTAGGTCAGATGATATTTCTTTAAAAAAATAAATATGGGGAACACTTGATAGTGACGAGTATAAAACTTAAAATATAAAAAGAATAAAAAAGTAAATCAAAACTGTACACAAGATAATCTTCAGTGTAAACATCACAATGTGTCAATATGACTAAAGTCTGATCTTCACTGTTCTACATGAAATCTGTATCTATTCTGTGAGTGATTATATTTTTCTAGCTAGAACTTATTCTTCCACTAGTATCCACTTAATCTTCATGCAATGGATAACTTACCCATGATAACGGATTTAGCCAATCAAATGAAAATTTCTAAATATTAGCTCTTTAACATGGTATAATGCCTAGGTGTTGTTACAAAAACCAAACTTTATTTTTGTTTTAAGGCTTGTCATGTATTTTTTATTTATTTAAATTACCTTTTCAAAAAATAAATATATTTGCAATGTTTTGTTGTTTCTCAAATATCCCTCTGTGAATCATGTAACTGTTGTACATTGTGTATTTTTCTAAAATCAATGGGTGCAGATATAAGTGATAGTTTAAAACTTTATGATAGTAATTATTAGAAGAACAAAAAATTATTTCCCTAGAATGCAAAGTGAAAAAATATAAAGAAAGGAACTTATTATATTGCAAATTAAATCCCAAATAATCCTAAAATTACAGAAACAAGTCCTAATAATTAAAATTCTGACGGTGTTGATGCAACTAGTGACCCATGTAATAGTAAGTGTCAATAGTCTTTTGTTAAATCCCACTAATGCAATCCAAAAATACACCCTTATTTAAAATTTCACTATCAATTCAAGTCTCTATTTCCAAGAATGCTATTTTAGCACTTTGTATTTCCAGAAGAACCACTTGAATTAAATAATCAAATGAATAAATTCCAGCCCAAATGAATTCCTGGACACAACAATAATGCACCTGACTATGCTAAAATCTGATCAGTACAATACAGTTACAAGTGTAGCGATCAACACAATGCATAAAGTGGGAACTAATCAGATACAATACAGTTATTAGTGTAACCAGCAATGTCAGCAGCAGGCACTAAACACTATGCCAAAAATAAGGAATACAGTTTCAATCATTCCTTCCCAAAATAGGCATTGTACAATCTAATAATCCACTTAGTACACAATACAAAAAAATATTATTAACACAATAGTGGCAATAGGCTTTATTCCTTGAATTGGAACTCTTCTGTCCACACAGTGTGTGTCCACCTTGAAAGCTCAATATCCAGAGACTATTGATACCTGTAACCTGTCACATTATTAACATAAGCATTTGAAAAAAAAATGAATGCAAATTAAAGCAACCCCATCACACTGAGATTGGTACCAGCGGGGAGTGGTAGGGTGGGGTGTTGTCTTTATTTCAGATTAAATTTAAACTGAAAAAGGTAAAGCCTGACATGATGTGGATGCATACCCTCCCATTTGATAGGGTGACCTTAATTGACACTCAGAGAGGTAACAGAATTCATTCATCACCAAAGACAATCTGTCAAGATTTGATGCATGTTCTTTCTTTTAAAATGGAATTTTATTCCATTGGCAAGTTTCACCAGGTATTTTTTGGTTTATCATCATAAACTGCAAAGAAGTTAAGTACACTTTAGTTTATTAGGGAAATCTTTTAAATATTGTCATAGACTCTGGATTGACTAGCTGTGTATCATAATTAGATTGGGGGGGGATATTTATTACTGCATGTGAAATCTCCATTGTTCTCGGATATTTTTTCTTTTAAGATATTAGTGTTACATGTTAGCTCATTGGACCTTGGGTAGTGCAGGAGCATGTAGTTGTGGCGAATTAGTTACTATGTGGTTATATGAATTTTAACGTATAGCATCTCCCTATTTCCGATAATGCGTCACTTCATAGACATGTTCTCAGACTTCCTGCGGTCCATGGAGTCAAATTATATTGAATTGCTAGTTGGTTAGTCTCATATTTATTATGTCTGTAGAAATCTCTGTCAATAAGTCTTAGATATTACAATGTTCATCATTATATTACACTTGGCTTGTCAAGGTTTTACATTTTACATTCAGCACCATTTCTTGCACAAATTACATGCCTGTATTACCTTCATTGGATACCGAATGTGTTTTCTCCATTATGTAGTTGCTTGACGTGAGCATGATGACCTGTGTATTAAATATAAAGTTTCAGGTTGTTCGTGCTTCGCGGTAAACAAACTTTTTATCGCTCAAGTCAAGTTTGTATGGACGCCATTTTGTTTGTTTCTGACCCATGACCTCGATGATTCGATATTACAGGTATGTGATTCACATATATTTACACTCATATTAAGTCACAGTGAACGTATTGCCGAAAGTGATATCTGATATATGCTGACTTTATATAAGAACTGTTCATATTAATGAGTAATACAATTTGTTTTGTGCATAGTTGCAATCTTCATAGCAGTCGCAATTCTTGTATAGTACCATTATACCCTGTCATTGGTTTGCCACAGTTTATCCTGTTTAGAACTGTTATTCTGCTATTGAAAACTATATAGACAAATTAGAATATAGAGCTTTTGTCTCAGAGTGTTTACAGAGTAAGAAATAAGATGTGAGAATATTTTATATATATTGAAATATATCGAACCATATTCATGTACAGTTGACATCGCAAGAATTGTGCTAGACTGAGGTTTGCCAGTTTGCCAAATCTGATTGGTTGGCGGATTCAGTCTGCCAATTCTGATTGGTTCAGCACTGTCACGTGGTTAAAAACCAAAGGCTATATATTGAAGTGAAAGCCAGTACTTGTCAGATAACTGCCGAGCGCGGTCAAATTCAAAACCAGAAGTAACATCTGTGAAGTCGAACACCCGTTTTAGGTAATGATATACCGGGTATATAACTTGCTATAATAATAATAATAATAATAATAATAATAATAATAATAATAATAATAATAATAATAACAATAATATATGACTGACAAAGTAATAATATTCTGAATTATTTGGACATTGTTTAAGTGAAAAGCTAGTAAAAAAAGCAATACTTTAGACATTTGAACATTCGTATTTTTAGCAATATACAGAGGCAAGCATTTTGGAAAATTACGTAGGGAATGTTCAAGTAAATTATTCTTCCAAACTGTGCAGTTATCTCCCACCACACTGGTAACCTGGGTTAAACGAATACAAAGCAAATCTCCAACTCTCATCTGTTAGGGTCGCTCTATGATTTTCAATCATTATTTTATTTATTTAACATTGAAACAGACTATTATGTGCTTAGACATTTTATTGAAATGATCCGCAAGCAACGAGTGTTTCCTTGCAGGAGTATATTTGTTTTATTCCTAATAATGATTCATATTGGTGACAGCTTTCCAATTTCTCAGTTGTGTTACCCTCATTAAACATTTTTGTTGACTTTATTGCTGAGTGGAACTTCTTCAATGAACCCTCCCTAGCAGACAGGAAGTCGAGGGGCTTACAATATTCTTCAAACTGGATATCCATTTTATAAAACTTTAACACTCTGTCCTTTAAAGGATTTTTGTACAATAGATATCCAATACTGCCTCTGTTAATCTCGTAAGACATTTAACCATGCATCATATCATCCTACCTTTTAAAGAATTGTCTCCAGATGCATTATCTATTTCAAAGATTTCTTTATCCACAAACACCATTGTTGATTGCATAGTCCTTGGAGACCACTGTTGACAGTGAAGAGCTTCCCACTCAAGGAAGATAAATCAATTTACAAAAAGGCACATAGTATACAATCCAAGAATGCAAATAACAGAACAAGAATAAGAAATCCATGTGAAATATCTAAGCACTAAAAATTATGAATGATTTTGTTTTTTATTTTTTATCAGGTTAACAGACATGGCATTGTAAACATTTCTTCTTACTGTCTCAGGGTTATATGTAAGAACTTCATCCCAATGTATTCATCATAACTCTTGTCACTCGGTACATAGTCATATTGAGACTTGTATTCTTTTACTTGTTGTGGAAACAGTAAGTACTTTAGATGTGATTGAAGGTAATGTGTAAATATTTTTGTATGTTCCCATTTGAAACATGCTCTATTCATTAAATATGGTGGTGTAATGGATGTTAGATCGCTCTACTGACAATTCCTGATTGAAACCCAGTCAAATTATGTCTAATATCAAAATGATCCTTAGAAAACACTTTTGATAACAAGTTAATATTATAATCAGCACTATCAGCCAGCAGTAACATATGACATATTATGATCACTTACTTTTATGTGACATATTTGGATAACACACCCTAGTACTTTAATGTAACACAGCCATAGGTCATGATATCTGACATCTTAGCATCAAAATTCACTGGTGAATCCAGCAAACCTAAGAGGTTGTGTTGGTTTAATTGGGTCTAGTAGTCATCTTGACATATTTGACAGATGTAATGCAGTTGGTGAGATTTTATTCAATGCTTAAACCATTTTTAGTCAGCCATGAATACTCTCACAAACAGCCTTGACATCACAAGCCAGAAAGGTATATGAAAGGTCGTATTAAACACATATTGCTGCTTAGTTGTTCTGGGGAAACAAAATAAAGGTTTTCTAACCAACTGAAATGGAGGCAACACCAGTGTTTTAAAAGATCACCCTGTGCTTTGCATAATCTTTGAAAAGCATGTCCTAAGAAACATTTCAACCAAGAGTTATCACAATTGGTTCAGACTTTTATTCTTTTTGCTATATATGCCAAAATATCGCTTGTGAGATGAACTCAAATGTAAAATTTTTTATCATGGAACAATCCTTTCAAGATTAAATAATACTGACCCAGTCACTTAGAGAAAATACTACAATGGGTTCTCCATCTCGTTGTTATGCAAACTGCACTATTGCCTGTGAAACCATCTACACCAATTTTGGTATATACTATCTTAAGGATCAATTTAATCATGTCATCAAAATTAGCTTTTGCAGAATTTGGGGGGAAAAAAAGACCAAAATGTTGATAGACATGCTGTGTACAGACATATGAAAGACACAGCACCACATTAATAAAAACATATGATTTATAGTCAGGTCAGTTAATTAGTTAGCTGCAAAAAAAGCATTATATAGCATGGTTTTATAGTTCTTTTATTTTAAAAAAAACTGCTTGGCAAATATTTTGTTCAACAAACTGCAATGTCTAGAAAACAGTTTCATTAAGTGACATCAGTAGACCCCAACTTTTATCCAAGATCTGTGAAGTAAATTCATAAGGCAATATTATTGGCACTGTTCTATACATCAAGAAAGGTATGGCTACATATATACATAAAGACTGAAAATCAATTATTTATGACAGCTATTCTGAAACATGTTTCCTTTTTGGATATGGTCTATTCAACTGCAGAGACTTTATATGATGTTTTATTATTATTATTATTATTATTATTATTATTATTATTATTATTATTATTATTATCATCATCATCATCATCATCATCATCATTATTATTATTATTATTATTATTATTATTATTATTATTATTATTATTATTATTATTACTTTATTTAAAGAGGGTAACTCAATTAGCTGAGAACTAATCTACCTTGAGGCCCTCATTTAAAGGAATTTATTTATTTTTGCTGCATCTCTGAAGCCATTGTATATACTGAGTGTGGAAAGAGGAAATAGAGTCGGCATTTCTAATCTCAACTGGAATATTATTCCAGAGCAATGTTCCAGAGTAATGGAAACTTTTTTTTAAATAATTCCTTATTTGGTTTGGGAATTTTGTAATGTTTGGTAGACATTGATCGCAGGTGGGGAGTATTTCCAGGAAGCCTATATTTGAATAGTGATTGCAAATATTCAGGAGCACTATTATTGGCTATCCTGTACATTAATTTGGCTTTTCTTAAACAGATTTGGTCTTTAATAGGTAGTATTTTTAACTTACCAGCTAAATTTTCCTTGCTTTCTTTCTGGATTGATATTAACTCAAAAGTTCTTTTTTGGAGATGTGCCAGCTTTGCTAAGTTTTTATCATTTGAATTACCCCATACTGTATTACAGTAGTCTAAATAGGGTTGTATGTAACTGTTATAAAATAGTTTTATGTGCTTTTCCGGGAAAAAGTGTCTTATCCTACTGAGAAGCCATAAACTTGAATTAACTTTTTTACTATGTTTGATATGTTCAGTCCATGAAAGGTTATTATCTACCAAAACACCAAGAAGACTATTGTGACAGACCATTTGCAACCTTTTATCCTTCCATATCAGACATAGTTCATCGCTATCAAGTTTTGTTCTTTTTTTCCGTGTTGAGATAAGTAATATTTTAGTTTTACCAGTATTAACCACCATGCCATTGCATGTGCACCAGTATTCTAGTTTGTTTAGGGCAGTCTGTAAAGAAATTTTGAGTTCTTGTTTTGTGTTTTGGATGTCTGACAATGCTGTGTCATCTACATAGAGACATGTAGATGACACCGAGTCCTTTAGTACAAGTGGTAGGTCATTAATAAATAAAATAAACAGTAATGGACCCAGAATTGAGCCTTGTGGTACTCCACATCTGATTGTTTCAGGTTCAGACAGAACATTATTATTATAAATGTGTTGCAGTTATATTCACAGAAAGCATTCCACTTTTTCCAACAATGGATGTTTCTGTAAAATTTATACAAAGGGAAGAACACCTAATTGTCTCAAAAAACTGTGAATATCCCTTCCTAGACATTTTACAAGAAATCAAATCCAACTGTTTAGGTTTGCACAATATGATTGTGTTTGCTGTGTCCACAATGTTTCTTCTAACTCAATTTCCCTCATCTTTAAAAGCATCAGTTTATATAAATGTTGTATATTGATACAACAAGTCTTCATCTCCAAATGAGCCAGTGATATTTCTTTTAACTTGGTTAGCTTGCCTATTACTTTGCACAGTTCCGTCCAAGATGAATCTGGTAATGTAATTTTGCATAGGGTCAATTTCTTAAGCTTGTGTAGAGTTTGTAAGCCAGAGAAGTCCATGCAATAATTTTCAGCATGAATGCAACAAATGGACAGAATGGTTAGGTTTTTACACCTACCAATACCCTGAAAGAGCTTATGTAGGACCTGACCTGATTGTAGCACCTGATCTATATGTAAAATACTGGGAGACAAAGTCCCTAAATGATTACTCAGGGTTAACCACAACTTTCCAGACATTGCATTCTTTGTGAGCTGTACTGTCTTTGGAATATTAGAGCTTTTCTTAAAACTCTTCTTTTGTACCAACTGCTGCACTATGTGGTGTGTACATTCACATAATCTTCTATCACTGGTATTAATTGTTGGTATCTGTTCTGTGTCTGTCTCTTTCAAATTCAAAAGATCTAAAATTTCCAGAATTGAACACCTGCACAGACTATCAATTAGTGTAGATAAATGCATTCCAACTGTAAGATTATGTAGTCGGACAATGCTGAGTTTTGTCATGCATGTTATCCCTTTTGCTAGACAACTCCAGGAGAGAGATGTCTTCTGGTCACCCAGTGCAGGTATCTGTTCATCAGCATCATCTTTCAGGCAAAGTTCAAGTCTGCAGAGCTTATTGCAGGAGCCAAGCGCCTCTACAATGTATCCTTTTGTTCTTACATCTATCTTTACAGATTTTAGCACAAATTTACATAGTTCAGAAAAAATTTCTTTGCTCCATTCCCGTTCTTCATGTAGCAATAATGTACAATTTTCTATATCTACTAAGAGAGCTTGCAACTTGGGCAATATGGGTAATCAAAATATACATTCATTTCTATTTTCATTAAGCTGCAGAAAAAACACTGTTAGTTCTTTTGTAAATTTCAACCCTTCTGTAAGAATTGAAAGTTTTTCACTGCTTAGCTCACCTGTATACATTAATGTCTGAAGCCATTTGACTGGTGCCCCACCCAGTAACAGGGGGTCCTTACATTGTATATTGCACATTATACGTTCCTTATCCATATCATTCTCATTATTTTCATCAGACAGCTAAGCTTACTGATACCCTTTATGACTTCCTGTCCAGTATTTGGTGCCATATAAAAGTTTGGTGTTTAATGTCTTGAGGATCAATTCCATCAAATTTCAGCAAAGCTGGATGGAGAAAGCAAGATGTTGACAGACAGGCTGTGAACAAATAGAGATATGACTGATGCAGTATATGTCATAAAGTTCATATGATTTCCAGCCAGGTCAGTTAATGTGTTGGCTGCAAAAATAAACATTATGTAACATGGTTCATAATTCCTTTATCAGAACATAAACTGCTTGGCAAACATTTAATTCAACAGACTGCATTATCTGGAAAACAGTTTCATGAAGTGACATCTGTAGACTTTTATACAAGATCTTTAGGTAATTTTGATGGCACTGTTCTATACATCATGAAAGGTATGGTTACATCTATACATAGAGACTGCAAATCAATTATTTGAGATAGCTATTCTGAAACATGTTTCTTTTTTGGAAATGGTCTATTTAACTGTAGAGACTTAATCTGATGTTACAACCATATCCAAGGAAAGCATCCCACCTTCCCCAATATTGGATGCCTGCATAGAATCCATATGAAGGGAAGAATGCTTCATTGTATCAAAGAAATGTGAATATCCCTTCCTAGACATTTTACAAGAAATCAATTGCAACTTTTTAAATTTGGGTAATGATATGATCTTGTCTGCTAACTTTGTCCATGATGTTTCTTCCAGCTCAATTTCCCTCATCTCTAGAAGCATCAGTTTTGATAACTTCTGAACCTTGATAAAACAAGTCTTCATCTCCAAATGAGCCAGTGATATTTCTTTTAACTTGGTTAGCTTGCCTATTACTTTGCACAGTTCCATCCAAGATGAATCTGGTAATGTAATTTTGCATAGGGTTAATTTCTTAAGCTTTTGTAGAGCTCTTAAGCTAGAGAAGTCCACTAAATCATTTCCAGCAGAGATGCAACAAATGGACAGAATAGTTAGGTTTTTACACCTACCAATACCCTGGAAGAGCTCATGTAGGACCATGCCTGACTGATGCACCTGATCTATATATAAAATACTTGGAGACAAAGTCCCTAAATGATTACTCAGTGTTAACCAAGACTTTCCAGACATTGCATTCTTTGTGAGCTGTACTGTCTTGGGAATAGAGCTTTTCTTGGAACTCTTGAATTCTCCCAACTGCTCCTTTTTGTGGTGCATACATTCACAAAATCTTCTATCACTGGTATTAATTGATGGTATCTGTTCTGTCTCCACCTCTTTCAAATTTAAAAGATCTAAAATTTCCAGCATTAGACACCTGCACAGACTATCAATTAGTGTAGACAAATGCTTTCCAATTCTAAGATTATGTAGTCGGACAATGCGGAGTTTTGTCATGCATGTTATCCCTTTTGATAGACAACCCCAGGAGAGAGATGTCTTCTGGTCACACAGTGAAGGTTCTTCAGTATCATCTTTTGGGCAAAGTTCAAGTGTGCGGAGATCTCGGCTGGAGCCAAGTGCCTCAACAATATATCCTGTTGTTTTTACATCTATCTTTACAGATTTTAGCACAAATTTATGTAGTTCAGAAAAAATTTCTTTACTCCATTCCCGTTCTTCATGTAGCAATAATGTACAATTTTCTATATCTACTAGAAAAGCTTGCAACTTGGGCAATATGGGTAGTCGAAATATACATTCATTTCTATTTTCATAAAGCTGTAGAAGAAAGACTGTTAGTTCTTTTGTAAATTTCAACCCTTCCGTAAGAATTGAAAGTTTTTCACTGCTTAGTTCATCTGTATAAATTAATGTCTGCAGCCATCTGACTGACGTCCCACCCTGTAACAGGGGGTCTTTGCATTGTATATTGCATATTATTTTTTGGTTTGTCAACATACGTTCCGTATCCATATTATTCTTATTATTTTCATCAAATAGCTTAAGCTTACTGATACCATTTATGACTTCCTGTCCAGTATTTGGTGCAAGCTGACAGAGCATGTGAATCATATAACTGTTCTCAACAACAGCCTTTGTTGTGGTCATATATTTTGTACATAAATCTCGCTTTTCCAATGCTATTGATGATGCAACAAAAAAATCAAACAACATAGGATGACTGAATGTAATGTGGATTCTTTTTATCCCCATTTTTTCCCTAAAAGTTTTTTTCAAAATTCCAGTTTCAACACACAACTTAACATCAATCCCACTGTCCTTTGTGTTAGGTTCATTTTCTGCACTGTTCTCATCAGTTCTGACCTGCATCTGCAAATACCAGAGCTTTTCAGCTACGCTACTGATAACCTTCAACAGATAGCCATGGTCTCTCAAGTATTGCTTATGCTTTGTTTTGGCAATGAATATGGAAATATCAAAGTGCTGCTGCTCCAAAATTTGGCAAATGTTTGCCTTGAACTTCTCCCTGGTCATGGCACGTCGCAGGTAGTATTCAATAACAGTAAGAAGGACATCTGTTAGATCTACTGAAAGAGCTTTACTCTCGATCCAAAACATTATCAAAGACAAGCACTGAAAAGGGAGATGACACATGCGGAGTACTTGGATATGTTTTGCAAACTTCCAAAAGAGATCCACATTTAATTTTTCAACACGTTGTTCACTGAGAATGTCTAAAACTTTCTTGGTATATTCCTTAGATCTACTGGGACTCATTCCCTGTATCTGGAATAGTCGTAGTGGTTTCAGTTGCAAACAATCTAAATGACTGGACCTGGATGTAACAACTATGGAACACTGCTTGTTCTCTCTTAATAAGTTCAAACTTGCTTCAAGATCACATGTCACCTCGTCAAAACCGTCAATCAAAAGAAGAATGGATACCATATGTTGTGAACTACAACTAATGATTTTTTCAAAACAATCACTTCCTTTATAAAAAAAAGTGTTCCTTACATATTCCAGGAAGGATAAACCTTCTCCTTTATTTTGTAATGCAATATACAAGAGAATGTCAAACCTTGCAAGCTCTGGTATACCCAAGTCACTTTCTTTTAAATTCATTTCATTATTGTCATGATACTGGCACCACTTTCTAACTACATTCTTACACCAACTGGATTTTCCACTTCCACATTCACCAAGAATCATGGCCGGTATTGGCCAAATACTGTCTGTAGTACCTACATCATTATCGTCACTACAGAGTATTTCTCTGTATGTTGCAACTGTTGGATTGATATATTCGATACCTTCCACATCTTCTCCCAGGCTAATAATGTCCAAGTCACAGTACACTTCTGACACATCTACTAAATTCTCTTCATAGCAGGGAGACAGGGATACAGCTGTCATAGTTCTATATTGGTTGATTAAATGTCTTTTGATGGCTTGCACACCTGTAAAATTAAAAAAATCTGTGTTCATATCTAATTCTGTAAGCATTTATACTGATATCAACTGTCTCAACTTAAAAATAGCCACAACTCATTGACCCCTGGAGATTCTTTTCATTTTTAGCCTGAAATGAGGGTAGAAAAAGCATTTTGAAGGTTAGTTCAGAATGTTCAGGTGTATAAAAGATATTGTATTTTTATTGGTTATTTCTTATGAATGTATATAGAAAGGAGAACATTTTACTTTCTTGTGCATACTGGACTCAAGGTTTTCATGTTTTAAACTTAGTGAGGATCCTTGCATAGCAGGGGGGTTGTAGAGTTTCAACAACACCTCTCCCTCAAAAACTCATGCACAATTGGGGCCAAAAACATGGACTGCGCTATAAGCAAGGGCACAAGTTGCCATGGGACCTTGGTAAATTGTGCCATACCCGATGGACACATGACACCATGAGACCTCTGCAAAGTAGGTTATGCCATACCTACTGGAGAAAGCTACTGGAGTGAGACTGTGAGAAAAACTAGGCCATTTAATAAATAGTTCCCAAATGACATTATCAGCAGCTAAATTTGTGGTATGCTGGCAGATTTACCATTGAGTTTATATGGTGCTTGGAAGTTCATAATAAATTCATTGAATCTCAGCATACTGTTACAAAAAAGTATATAAACAGAATGCAAATCAGGTTTTCTGTTAGTATCTATATTTGCAATTTATAAGTTGATTTTTCTTCAGTGTACATTATTTAAATAATCAGTTTTGGTGGTCGCATGTAGGAGAAACTGCCAGATTGCCCACTGTCCAGATAAAATGGGCAGAATATTGTCTGCTAGTCACCTTATTGGGAAGTGTCTGTAGCTGAATACTTGATTTATAACTGCTCTGAAAATAATTGTCAATAATGTACTTTTTATAATGAAGTTCTTTCTTATTCTGTGTAAATTACATTTATTTTCATGATGCCCAACATCTGCAAGAACAACCGCTTTCAACAACCTTCACATGTATGTGAAAACAATGATGTATTACTTCGCTTAAATATTTTGCTGTTGATTAGTTTTGTTACCTACTTATTATCTTATAGCATATTTTGAAGCCAGAAGACAAAATAAGCAGGGAAGCAGACTACTTGTAGATACACCATAAAACAAGATAACTGTTTGTCAAAACTAGCAACATCTTTTTCTTGTAAAAATTGTCTATTTCAAAACTCAATTTTTTTACTTTCAGTAAGCAAAATATTGAAGTCCTTATTTCACTGCAAGTGAAACTTCTTTTCAACCTTGAGAATATTTCTAAGTGCCAATTCAGGATTTTTCTTGAAACTCACTTCTACACAATAATCAGTATGTGGGAAACAAGGATCTTTATTTCAAGAAGTATTGATTTTGCTTGGTTGCCTTGCCATCTTATGATCAAGGAGCTTAATTTAAAGTAGTCTAATTATATTAAGTACACAATAATATTTATAAATGTAATGTTTGAAATGAACTCACCAAATATATGACCAGTTTTGCTAAATATTACACATGTAGGATTTGAATGCCTTTAAATTTTTCTTTTCTTCCACATCCTTTTTTTGATACAAAAGACACAATTGACATTATAATACAAAGTAGTCAGCTTTTAATTCAGTGCAGCAATACAAGAAATACTCATGCGAGTCAGATATCAAACACTGTCATCACTTAACTAGATTCTTTGAGAAACACTTGCAAACATAGCAGTAGATTGGCACATTTTACATTTCAATACAAGGAAGCACATTGCATTATGATCATTATACTTAAACCTAACTAAATGGTAGAACTAAATTAGAAATTTTAATTGATAAGCAAACTTCTTTAATAGGTTTTTATTTATTAATGAATTACCTCTAGTAAGCATTAGTGACATTTTCATTGATCCAAATTTCATTGAATATCATTATTTACAGTATGCTAAGAATGTTGCTTAAAAAGAAAATGAAAAGAATAATCCTGACTTCTTTTTAAAAATTGACAAATTCATTATGTTGGTTCAAATTTCCAGGTCATATCTACCATTTTCAACAATAAAACAACTGATATATCAGAATTTCAGTTTCCAATTGTGATTGAGATTTTCTTCAAGTTCAACAAATAAGGGTTCAGTTTGTTTTGGTATTTTCTAGTTGTAAAAAATGGGATCTATGCCTGACACTGTGTTATAGGCGTGTTCACAAGTTATCAGGGTGTGACTCATCAAGGGAGTGATGTCATGTAATCTGATAAGTATTCTCAATGAAACATAATTTACTTAAAATTTGCTTCCTCATTCAATTATGTTCCCCACTCACACTGATGTCATAACAAGAAAGAGGATCACAGGATGCTGAGTATCCTACCTACACCTTGGGTATACTTATAGGGAAAAAAAGATTGGATAACACACCCTCCTACTTTATGTAACACAGCCAATGGTCATATGAACCATGACCACACTATCAGATTAAGATATCTGACATCTTAGCATCAAAATTCACTGGTGAATCCAGCAAACCTAAGAGGTTGTTTTGGTTTAATTGGGTCTAGTAGTCATCTTGGCCACTGCTTTGGGACCCACCAGATTCAGGTTTTGTCTCTGAAAAGCTCAGTCCATAAGATAAAATTTTGAGAATACTGATGCTTCATGCCCATCAACAGTTCTGCATCTTGGATCAAAACATTGCATTTGAATGTGAGACTTGCAGAGATCACTCTTATTTCAGAAGCTAAAAACCTCATGAAGCAACTCTGATATTTTGAGACATCAGAGTATGCAGAGCATTTAAACCCACTTAAACCATGAAGATATGGCTCGGAAGATGATGACCTACTTTCTCACCTTTAACAAAAGAGTCTTAATTCTGTGTGTATCAAGAAGGACTGGATTTTACATGGCCACTGCTCTTGACTTAGCTACCAATGAGAGGGAGTGCATGACAGCTCTCTGACTGCCCCTGATGGTGAACAAGTATATCCAGCAACAGCCGCTAATGTATCCATTAAACATGCCTAATATCAATGCTATTTTACCAATGTGGGGTGCAGGCACAAGGACACCCTGCCACAGCAGCAGCCAGTGGTCTCTTAAATTGAGTAGCTCAGCAGGTCACAGAACATTTTATGAATGCCTGATGAGGAAATGGATTAACAGAATCACAATTAAGAAAATTAAACAAATAGGAATAACATGTTAACAACAATGGAGCCCACATAGAAGACATCAGTTATGGAAAAAAATAAAAAAATTTGAACGTAGTAAAAACAATAACCAACAAGGTTTTGCATGATTCAGGCAACTATAAAACATGAGGCACCCCTGTAGTGATAATTGACCACAACACTCATGCATGGACTGCAGGTTGACCATAACACTCATGCATGGACTGCAGGTTGACCACAACACTCATGCGTGGACTGCAGGTTGACCACAACACTCATGCGTGGACTGCAGGTGTAACAAAAATCCTGTTGAGAAAAACTGCTACATTTTACCATTGTAATATTTTTGAAGAAATTTATATTAGCAAAAGCAATCCAGTCTCAGTCTGGCTGTTTAAGAGTTATCCAAAATCAGAATTGGGATACAGCAGATCTAGGTTTGATCAATTTGTGTTGTCATCAGGTAAACTTTATGGCAAAGAATCTCTCCAGCATCAGATGAAACAGGCAGCACTAAAGTATATCAACAGCATAAAAGTCATGCATGAACTGCTGAATAATTGTTTTATTATCTCATCTGTGGTTGCCCATTCCGCCCAGCAAAATAAATCATGGTGACCAACCTAAAAAAAACTTTCTTGAAGATATATTGCATTCATATATTGAGTTGGGACATGTGGGTCTCTGAACACTAGATATAATCCCAATGATGTAATTGTTGTTAATATGGTATCTTTTTATCCTTTTCTTGGAGCAAGTGAATGTGAGATATATTTCTCATGGTTTGGACATCCAACAAATAAAATGACCAGAGTTGCAATAAACAGTCCACTGTTGGCAAAAGATCTAACTTGATTTGCTGAGATTGAAAGATCTGTGCAAAAAATGTGATTAGGCTTCAATAGCACTATTGAGATTTATGCTCAATAAGAACATATTGACATTGCTGACATTCAGTATAGCAATAATTTCATATAGGCCACAAAACAGTTCCGGCTGCCAGAGGGTAAGATATGAGCCAAACAATTGTTGGGAAGTTTACCCATGTTGCCTCATCTAATATCAAGCATCACTGCACAATGTTAATTATGGACCAAGCTGAACTTTCTTTTATAATTGCAGATACACAAGCAGTGGGTTCAGGAAGAGTGCAAACCTACCAAAATGGAACTATGATCAGTACCAACATCACCTACTATGATGGTGATTTTCCCCAGTTTACTCATTTGAGATCTCTGATGCTTGCATATGCATCAATAAACCTGTTAGCAATGATTAACCATGTCCAAATGATGCCGTCAGAGTAGCCACAGGTTTATTTTATATAAGTAAATAAAGAATAGATCTTTTAAAAATCTTCCAATGATACTGCACTGCTCCATGGGGTAATTGGTGAATAAAAAAAATGAGAAAATATGTAAGTACATGTATTATAAATTTGCAGTTTAAAAACCTCATCGTGTGTTTATTACTAAAGTGAAACTTAATGGTACAGTGATGCACTAACATCAATGAGAATGGGTGAGAAAAATATTCTTAAAATAATCATTTGGAGCGAAATATGCATTGTGTCCAAAATATGTGAGAGATATTTCTTGGTTGGTTAGAAACAGAACAAACTGAGTCTATCATGTGCGGTAATCATGGGCAACCTCCTCAGTTTATGAGAGATCACATCGATCATTATGAAATGTTAACAGATCACAGAGCCACCAATGAATCACATCGATCATTATGAGATGCTAACAGATCACAGGGCCACCAATGAATCACGGCGATCATTATGAGATGTTAACAGATCACAGGGCCACCAATGAATCATGTCAATCACTGCAAGATGTTAACAGATCACAGGGCCACCAATGAATCACATCAATCATTATGAGATGTTAACAGATCACAGGGCTACCAATGAATCATGCCGATCATTATGAGATGCTAACAGATCACAGGGCCACCAATGAATCACGTCAATCATTATGAGATGTTAACAGATCACAGGGCCACCAATGAATCACGGCGATCATTATGAGATGCTAACAGATCACAGGGCCACCAATGAATCACATCAATCATTATGAGATGTTAACAGATCACTGTGCCACCAATGAATCATGTCGATCATTATGAGATGCTAACAGATCACAGGGCCACCAATGAATCACATCGATCATTATGAGATGCTAACAGATCACAGGGCCACCAATGAATCACGTCGATCATTATGAGATGTTAACAGATCACTGTGCCACCAATGAATCTTTAAGAGAGCTGAAAGAGTTAATCAGACTTAAGTCTGACAAGATTTAATGTGATATAATGCGACTTGTTATTCCAAAATGGCAATTGATGATTTTTGGAACTTATGGAGCCTTAATGATTTGATAGTTTCATCCAGGAATATAGTTCATAATTCACTTTGAGCTTCATAAGGAAACATTTGCAGTGCTGGCAGTCACACTGTGTTATCATCCAGTGGATATTCCCTATGTGAATATTTTCATTGATATTCAAGGAAAGTGCCCTGTGATAAAGCAAAACACTTACTTTTAATGATATAGTTATTGTTCCTGTGGATGTTGTTGAGCAGGCTCTGGCACAGCCATCATACTTGACTGTAGGATATGCAATAACAATAAATTAATTGAAGGGACTAACAATCTCAGATACCAATATATGGATTGTTGATGATTATGACAAAAGGTCAAATTTAGTGTATT
The DNA here is from genome assembly GCA_016746295.1 of Potamilus streckersoni. Taxonomy (NCBI): domain Eukaryota; kingdom Metazoa; phylum Mollusca; class Bivalvia; order Unionida; family Unionidae; genus Potamilus; species Potamilus streckersoni. The sequence continues at coordinate 507,019 of JAEAOA010001939.1, forward strand.
GCCAGTATCTCGAATTATAGCAATGTCTCAGCTGCACAGGATGATTTAGAATCAACCTCAGCTACTAACACAAAAGTATAGCAGATCATCAACCTCTGGTGTGCCAATGCCAGGCATGGTAAAGAAATAATTAACTGACTATAAGACAGATGACAAAAAAATAAAAATGAGTCTTATCACAATGTTGAATTTCAAGATGCTGAAACAACAAAATAATCACTGAGCTTGCTGCAACACAATAGTGTTGTGGTGGTATTTTCCTAATGAACATGGCAATTCACCATGGACCAAATCAATAGTAGTTTGGGTCATACAGTTGAAAATGTCACACTGATATATCTTGAGTATAACCAACATCGAGGAGCTAGTGTCTTTTGTTAGCATGAATCCAACTTGGTGGTAATTGTGTATTTTCAGGAATTACTTTTAATTGTTCAAGGACAAATTTATGCCAAGGAGCCACAATCTAGTCTCTATATTGCAGGTCTACCAAATAGATCTTACCACACTGGAAATTTTATGTGTGATTACACTCCAGATAGGATTGCTCTTTTTCTTACTACCTTCAAGTCCACCAGGCTCATATAAATACCTGACTGTCACATTGCTGCCCAGCACTCATCTTGTTGACAGGTCACACCAATCCACTGGAAACTCTCTGGTTTTGTTTTGGTTTCTTGTTCCAGGACCAAAATGATTATATATGGAATGTTTTTTACCAGGTACTTAACAAATGGAGTTCCTGATAATCTCCTGAGTGCCGCAGCAATATCACTGCCGCTTGATATCTCGCAAGATGTCAGACTGTGGTGCTCACTGGGATTGCTCATAAACTTATATTTTTTTGTGCCACATTTTATACACTAGCCTGTAAGTGCACACCTATTATTCTTCTGTAAGTGCACACCTATTATTCTTTGTTGTTGTTGCTCTTAATCCAGTAATATACATGACTGCCTTGCATGACTTTTCAGCAACACATGAGCAGTCAAAGATCATCCGCATCACCAAACTGTATCTGAGTGATTATCACTGGTCCATCTGGATCTGGCAAAACTCAGTTTTTGCTCTACCTGATAATGAGATGGATCAAATGGGATAAACTTTAATTAGTACCACCATCTGCAGATGACCAACCATGTTATGATGTCCTCAGGGCATTCAATGAAGCTACAAATGATTCCCTGAAATGCAAGCTTTCTGCTGATAAAGGTGTTGTTGAATTTATCACCAGCTTTACTGATTCCCTGTCGGTCGAAGATCTGGATGGCAATACTAATGATCTTGTGGTTTACAACGATGTTATTCTTGACAAACAAACAAATACAGCCAGAATATTTTCACGAGGCAGACAAAAACACAGATGTCATTTATGTTACACAGCAGCATCCTCAGATCCTAAAACTGATCAGAGATGACTGTAATTTTTAGGTTTATTTTAACAGCATTGATACACTGTGAAATATTCATCAGATTTGGTGTCCAGGCAACATGGACATAAATAGGTTTAAAAACTTTTTTTGCACATGTTCATGATTCATTACAATCAATTTATGTGAACCAACAACATAATATTGCATTGGTCTTGATAGAATCTTTGGTTCAGCAGCCTGTATACTACATTGCACATCAAACTCAGCAAACATGGTGACATTTGCAGCCAATTTCTTTTGCACCCAGTGGAGACAGCATCAAAGTGGAGACAGCATCAGAGTGTACTGGGCTGTATTGTTGTTGTAGGTGTATGGCTCATGGTTTTAAAAAATGGAGTGAATTTCAAAATACCATCAGAATCTTACCAACCAGGCTTACATACACTGCTTTGGTAATTAAGAAATCAATAGTTTTCCAAGGCCTGGATGATGAATCTGAGGGTCTGATGGGTGTGGTTGTGTCAACCCCTGGGAGTCCATTTGCAAACAGTCTGCCCTGCCCCCCCCCCAGCTGCTATTCTCAAAGAAACATAATTTACTTAAAAATTTGCTTCCTCATTCCCCACTCACACTGATGTTAGGAGAATAGACACAGGATGCTGAGCATCCAACCTACACCTTGGGTATCCTTCCAGGGAAGAAAGATTGCATAACCGGTTCTCCTGCTTAATGCAACACAGCAAATGGTCACATGAGCCATATAGCCCACTTTAATCATGAAGATGTGGCTTGGGAGGTGATGACCTGCTTTCTCACCTTCCCAGAAGAAACAAAATTAATGGTATGAAGAGATCTTGTATTGCTGCTACTCTTGACATATCTACAGATGAGGAGAAGCACATGATAACTCTCTGACTGCCCCTAATGGTGACTGGTTCTTGGCTACTATGCTTGTTTCAGTCATGGTGATTACCAAACCATCTGATCTGAACTGAAGATAGTAAAGATCAACTGAAATGGCACATTGTTCAACCTGCCAGCCAAAGCTAACACCATCATTAAACATAATACTATAATAACAGTTTTAGCAAGGTCCAAACTCATGGATCAAATGTTCTAAACTGAGCGATAATAACATCCTAAGTTGAATCCAGTTTGAAATAAAGCAAGGGATTTTAGGCAATTCAAAACTAAAACTAAATTGGCTAGCAGGACTAGCTGATAGGTCTTTTTCATGACTGTGGCTTACTTTACTGGTGTTCACATTTTCTCTTTGTAGAACCTGAGAAAAAACTTGGCTAGTTGTAGGACTGAGATGCTATGTTATCGATTCATAGCTAGTCCTTGAAAACATGTCCCTCTCACTCATAAGCATTCTGATTGGCTTTCTTTTGCTTGAGTTTCTCTCTGCAATTGAAGATCTAGATTCTTTCTCTTACAATGATGTTCTGACAAAAGCCATGAAATGGTCAAGACAAGTATATAACACTTATGACCATGATTATTGTAAGAACTTCAGTATGGCCATAATATTCCTGAGTAGACTATCACTAGATTAAGTAGACTGTTGACCCAAGACTGTCTCTTTGGGTAGAGGCTATCAGAGTTATCATGCTGTTCTCAAAACCTATTTTCTTCATTATTTCAGTACTAAGACCACTGGGGAGTTGGGTAGGCAAATGCCCACAACCCCTCCCAACTGTCTGATAGTTCATCCATGGCACAAACGTTTGGGTCCAGAACCCATGAGACAAAGGAGGGATCCACTTTGTTGCAAAAGATTGATCATCTGATGCCCCCTACCCAGATCAGACCATTCCGCATGTATAATCTGGCCTTGCTGGGAAGATCAGTCAGACCAATAAATCTGCATCTGTGTTTACTGTAACTTACAGTTGGGGCTTCTCCAGAAAAAATCTTGTTGCAAGCTAACCATGATTGTGCCACTGAAACAGGAATGATCATACCTTGTTTTGTGATATTGATAGTTTGATTGAGTAGACTGGAAAAGGGTACCATTGACCCAGCAAAACAATTTGTAATGGACATATATAAATGCAACCCAGAATGACAAAACCCAATTCGTCAATGAATAACCCTAGGTGTTGCAATAGCTCTTTGACACTTTCCACCACCTGTTTGTTGATGAATGCTATATCTCTATCACCACCTGAAGAATTTGTTCCTCCTGATCTGATGGCACATCTGTCAGAAGATGATAGGAAGCATGAGGAGGTGTGGGATAAACAAAATCCAAATCCCCTCTGAAATGATTTGGATCATCCATTTGTTCAATGGCAATAGGATGATCCAATGTTATCAGAATCGCAGATTTCTCCAGTAAACTCAATTTGGACCATTGAATTCCCCATTATGTTGGTTGGTAAAGTTTTCTGCCCAGTCAGAAAATTATGTAGGACAATTTTAACATTGAAGATGTAGTGACAATTTTACAAACACACTTTGATGTGGCAAGAAATGTTTTTTATTATTATCATAGGCAGTGGAATGTATTTTGTACTGGACTGTTAATGGACTGCTTCTATTTAGGGATAAACCATTCCAAGTGGCAACAATGATCCAATGCCACTGCCTCTATAATTCTAGCCAATATCCTGTGGGTAATCAATGAATAAATGGAAAGCCTGCTCTCACAGAGGACATTGGCACACTTGTATGCATGGCTTGTCTGCCTTGAGTATGGCCAGCACAGTAATCAGCCATGTGGAAAGCAGTCTGAATGATGAGGTACAGGCTGTACTGTGGACATGGATGAAGGGAGATATCACTAGAATCCCTGTCATAATGTGATTGGGTAGTCTTACACCATGGAGCTGAAAAGATCTATCACCAAAATCCCTATAATTGTAATTCTATGTATGGGATTGTTAGAATGGACAAATCTATCATCAAGATCTCCATAACTGTTGAGAGATGAAGCCATATAAGTATCAAGATGGAAGGATCTATCGCTAATTTCCCTATAACTGTAACTGTATCTAGCAACATGCATCAATGATAGCACTGTGTACTATGTGGTCTTAAGATTTTTAGGTTAATGAAAGTAAAACCTTTCATAAAAAATTTGCAAAATTAAAAAAAATATTTACCACCTGTTTAGGAATAAATATGAATCCAAATAAATCTCAAATCCTGTATGGATAGTTTCAATTAAACACAAATCTGGCTTTGGATTCAAATGAGGCATCTCATGATATTGTTTTATAAAACTGTAGCTTAAAACCTTGCAAAACCTGGTGGAGGCAAGGGGAGGTAAATGGGCAAGAGTTATGGCCATACATCTATACAAAATAGATGGGATGGATTTGGGAGGGAGCAGGCTTATATTGTAGCATTAAATTTATTGGCTAATGCATCTGAAGGAAAAACAACATTGTTAACAAGGAAACATAGAAATCAAAGACAGATTATCAACACAATGGATTTAATTGGTATTTAAATCAACCTCACAACAGAAAAGGGATGTGGCACGGTCATATTATAATATATGTCAGATTACCTTTTGGAAATGTCTCCTCTTCTACTGAGGCATTTTCTTTATTGAGGTTAATCAATGTCATCTTTGGTTCTTCTGATGCTAAGAAAAGAAATTAATTTAACTTACAAGTATACCTTATAGAAATATTATATGCACATTTTGAGACCAGATATATGACTGGGTTTCTTTTTCTATGCATTTTTAATGGTTGTATAATAAACTGTATTTCCAATGCATAAAACAAGTATCTGGAAGAATAAGAAAAAATAATTATTAAGTCCTACAAGAATTAGTATGATCTAGAAACAAAGTTCTAACAGCAATACCAATATGGTTTTATTTCTCTCACTAGAATCACAAAAATTGATCAGACACATAAAATAACATTATTATTATCAACATAATGAAAATATTTAATTGGTATTTAAATCAACCTCACAACAGTAAAGAGATGTGGTACAGTCATATTACAATATATTTCAGATTACCTTTCAGCGATGTCTCCTCACCCACTGCTGCATTTTCTTTATTGGGGTTACTCAATGTCAATTACAAGCTTCTCTTATCAAAATATTATAAACAAAGTTAGAAACCAGATATATGAATGGTTTTCATTTCCTGTGCATTTTTAATGATTGTTTAATAAACTAGCAATAGAAAACGGGTCTCTGGAAGAATAATAAAAAAATAATTTATAAATTATACAAGAATCAACATGATATGAAAACAAAGTTCTGAGAGCAATATCAACATGGATGTATTTTAAGTCAAACATTTGTTGGTGTCTGACAATCAAGTTGTTAAGTGAAAGTTACCTTTTTTATCAGAGTTGTCTTTGTGACTACAATATTAGTACTACCCATTTTTTTTATTAAGTTCTCAAAACTGCTTTTGATATTAAAATATTATATTAAATGTTGCCTATATACCTCCCAGTTTGTTAACCCCCCAAAAAATGGAAATCTTTATTGTGATAAAAAGTGCACATAACTTAGTCAATTTATTCATTGATTTATAATTTCTAACCTGTATGTGACCAAAGTAGCTTAAACACTTAATGATTAATGGACTATCCACATACAAACATGGCACCATGCTGCATACACTAAGGGTGTGTTGATTTCCTCAGACAACATTGTGATGTAGTACATCGCTTTTGGTAACTGCTGAATAATTCTGTAAATTAATATAATGTTGAGAGTTTAGAGTTATATTCCTCTGCACACATGCAGATAGAAATTACACCACCTGGTAAATTCTCCTTTGCTTGATTTGACATTGTAAATATCAGAAGCAGATGACACCTAATTTTCCTTCTGTGTACATACATGTGTAATCCTTCATACACCACTTTGCTAAAAATGGATTTGTCCAGGAATTGGAAATGACTGGTGAACAGAATCATCTTTTACACTTACGACATCTATTTGGAATGAAACATGCAGATGGTATGAGTGTTAGGGTTTCACCTGGGCATAATCAAATTATAAATCAATAAATGAACTAAGTTCTGTGCATCTTTCATTTTATTTGTCTCTTTCATTTTTAAAATTGGTAGGGGGTTACAAACAAACAGGGAAGTATATTCAGACTAAAGAAAGTTTTCAATGTACTTATAGAGAAATTAATAACATATTGGGCTCCACATATAAAGTTATAAATCATAATTACAGATCATTTTCATTCCCAAAAAAAAATAAATGAAGAATTCCTTAACTTCAGGAAATCTTACACTTTTACTAGAGGGATTATACTATGAAATAGTTTTGTCAAACTTTTAACACCACATAAAATGCTACAAGATATGAAAGTTCAATATTTAGGGATACTAGATGACTGAGTGGTCTTATTGTATCTTATGTACATTTAATTTTGGGGGGGGTTACTGGCCTTTCATAATGACTACATGTTATATACCTTTGTATTTAGTACCTGATTTTGTCCAAAATCAAGGTCATGATATACCTAACCAGTAACATTTATTTTGTAAACAAAAGAATATGTAGCTAATATTTCTTTATGAGTGGATTAAATATTCAGATCATTATCAGTGTATTCTGCCCAGCAATGTGATTATATCCTTAATTCAAAATTCTGCATCTCTATAAAATTGTATACATATGAAGTATGGGACAGTATTTTAATGTCAAGCCCAGAAAAACCAGTCTGCTTCCAAAATTAAGTTAAAATTCATGTATTTTATATACACCTCCCTCAATTACTCATACCTCAATAACTCAGGAACCTTCTTATAATACAAGATCAGGTGGGAATCCCAATTTTTTGTTTACTAGAAAATACCACAATAATTAGCCCTAATTTATTGAACATGAAGAAATTGGTCCTCAAAATTCATAAGTTAAACCCTGATAAAAAATGTTGGTCAGTGCATATATATTTGAATAAACATCATAAAATTATCAGCTCTTAATAATCAATATAGTGTAAATAATAACATCTCATAAAATTTTGATAAATGAAAATGTCACTAATATCTACTGATGGCAACACTTTGATAAATAAAAGCCATGTAAATAATTTTTGTCAAGTGAAATTCATGTTTTAATTGTATCTTCTAATTTTGTTTCACTAAAGCCATCATAAATGTAATATGCCTTCTTGTATTAAAAATGTCAATCTACCAGCACAGCCATGTCCACAAGCTTTTCTATGAGAACCAAATTAAGTATCAAACTTTTGATTTCCAACTTGCAGAAGAATATATTGTTACACTCAATAAAAGCAAGCCTGCTTTATAATATCACCATTATTACTTCTTTTGTATGAAAGATAATAAAGGGGGTGGAATAAGGCAAGTTAAAAGGCAAGCAAATCCAACCAGTATATGAGCTATCAATCACAGTCGTGTCAGGGCAACTGATCATTTTAATACTGTTATAAATATTGGGTTGCAATTAAATTAACCTACTCATTCTCTAACATAATTAAAGATAACAAGGCAGCCAAGAAAAATTAATACTTTGTGAATAAAATCTTTGTTTTAGATCAATGGTTCATTGTAGAGAATCTAGTTCCAGTAATTAACTTGCAATTCCAGAATGGGCATACAGGCATACAGGGATTCCTCAAGGATGAAAAGTTTCACTATTACTATTTCACTACTACTTGAAATAAAAATCAATGTTTTTTACTACTAAAATCAACAAAAATTTAAAATTAAGTTCCAACTGATGGTTGTTTCACAAAAAAATATCCCTACATTATGTGAAAAAGAATCTTGTTTAGTTCTGAATCAACAACAAAAAGCAATGCCTTGTTAGCATGTATACTTCAGATTACCTATTGCTGAGTCCTCCACTACCATCAAGAAATTTCTTTCATCAGGATTATACTCAACAATGTCCTCTTCTTTTGGCACTAAAGAGAGAAATTTAATTAATTTAAGTTATTTTTACTGAATTCATGTAAGCAAGTTTAGAGACCAGATACTTGTAAAGGTGTACAATTCCTTAAAATACATATCCTGAATTCAATTTGATGAATGGACAAGACATTTTGTATTAGAAGTGTTTATCATTTGTTTTTGTGACTTAAATATTGCTCGCGTTAGCCACACCAATTACATGTATATGCTGCAAATAAATATGTTCATCCGTCCTCAATGAGCTGAAGGAATACAATGCCTGGAGTCAAGTTGATGAATAGAAGGAATGTTTTAGTTCAGAAGTGAGATTATCATTTCTCTTTGTGTAATCAATACTAGTACTGACCCTTGCTTTGTTTAAATTTCCCTAACTTTCTTTTAATATTGAAATTCTACATTATGATTCACTGAATACTTTTCATAGTGTTATGAGGAAAATCAGTAAATAAATAAATAAAAGAAATATGGAATAAATACCAACACCATTTTAAACCATTAGTACAGAGCAATTTTATTCCTGAAGAAAAGAATTGTAGAATTCCTTATTTTAAGGAGGTCCTAAATTTTTGAGGGATGTACAAATGCATCCTACAAGAATTTATTATGAAAAAAACTCCCAAGTGTCTGGCAACTTTGTTTAAATTTTAGAACTACATACAATGCTGTAAAAAATATTTAAGTTCAAAATCTGTGATAAAAATGAAATTAAATAAAACTAGTATCCTTGAACATTACACAAAGTCTTTTTGAACAATTGAACATAAGAAAATGTATATATTATGAACATCAACTATCTGCCAAATTTTCTACTGATGGTATAAAAGAAAGTTACAATTATGTCATGAAATTATTCAATTCCTTAATTTCTCTGCACCAGTCTTGATTTATTGTGGATATTTTATCAAAGTTCCTCAAAACTGAAAAGTCATAAAGTTAAAATCTTGAGTGATCAAAATCTGCAAACACAACTGTCACATAGATCTGACACATGGATTTGAAAAATCTGATCATTTCTAAATTATGGGAAGCCATTACATTCGTTTGTATGTGCAAGTTTTTTATTCTGAAGGTTCCTTTGTTTCTATGTCACATGATATGGATCTCTAGACTATCCTGTAAGTGTTTGATATGACTGAGGTATGGTTTCTTATCTAGCACAGGCACTACCCTGACATTTCTAGCAATGAAAAGCTACCTTTGTTTCATGTTTGCAAACAAAGATTAAAACTATTTTATGAAAGTTTTCACATAATAAATTTGTAAAATGAAAGCTTTTTTCAAGCTTGAACCATTATGTGAAAATGAGACCAGATCTCCAGATCTGTTCTGTAATGGTAGCTGCAAGGAATTGATTATGCACATGTGCTTTACAATACAGCAGTTTTGAGCAACCATCATGACAAAAAACTGTTGGTCAGATGTTGTACCAGTCAACTGCAAACATATAAAACACCTTCTGTCATCATACATCCACAGCGTGAATGCCTGCTTAAATCATTCTCATGGCTCCATCACATAAAACTGTACATAACTCAAAATTATTGGTATCTCTAAGTTCTTAAATGGACCTATATGACTTGTTCACTTCTTAAAACATTTCTACCTTAGTTTATTTACTTATGCAACAAAAAATGTAGTTTGAAAAGACCAAACAATCTGTTCTAATTTATGCATATGCAATTTAAATTGTTCATAACATTTTATCCCCTACAAAAGATCAAATGGTTCTTTTCTGCTTCAGATACATTTGGTAAAGATAAATTACAAATAACTGCAAATAATGCCATACACTTCACCAAGGAATGCTCAAGCACACGGACAAAACAAAATTCTGAAACATCACAAACTTTAAAAATATCAATAGTTATTACAATAATAAATATATTACTGAACAATTCTTAACACAGATCAAATGTGCTTTACTACTGTATCAATATGGCAACTCAACAGACAATTTCTTTGTGACTAGAGTTATCCTGCATTTGTAATCATACATCCATCAATTCTACATGACCGAGAATTTGATTCCACCAATCTAATAGCCCTACAGGATGATTAAGCACTGTGAATGAAAGAGATCACTGGAATATATGATGCTTTGTACATTAGAAAATGTTTCATCACAAGCTCTTTACAGCTGCAGTCAATGAGCAAATATCATCCTAGCAAGAAGCATCATTTTTTAAAGCATTTATGGGTGCTTATTTTATATACATTTATCATGGTCTCAGTGCTATAAAAATGCCCAGGGTTTTCTGTTGTATCATGGATGGCATTCTTTTCCAGGATCACATAAGACATGTCAGATTAGGTGTTTTAGATTTTGATAGCTAAGATAGGTCTATACTCAATGCCTTTATTACTTGTGTCATGATTGTCACATGAATGCATAAATAATTCTAAAGCTAGCATGAAAGATTCCCAAATTAAACATCTTTACAAAAAATGCCCAACCCAGTCATATCTACAAACTGCAATATAAGTGGCAGTGACTTCTGGATATGTGGTGTGACTGATATTAGTTTATTAAGGAGAGCTGAATCTGAGTTGTATTTGTTTACTGTAATGAGTTTTACAAAGTAAAAATTAGTGCTTTACTAGTGTGCTCAAGACAGTGATTATTTTTATAAAGTAAATATCCCTGGTTAACCAGTTTCCTTAAGCATGTGTTTATACATTAATAATTTTTACCTTGTACATTGGCCAATTAATTGGTTTTAGAAAACAAACATGATTGTCACTGCCTTTAAATATAAGTCAATAATGTTCTGGTCCCAGATCTGTACATGTGGTTTTCCATTTCCAGCAACATGGTGACAGACATAGCCATGCTAATTATATTATCCTCAAAAAACGTAGACTACAGCTTGAGTAATAGTTTTGAGAATCTTTTGTGCTGCCACATTAAGTTCTGAATAGACATGTATTCACGAATGCATCAATTCAGATTCTGTCAGTGCTGCCGGAGCTGTTACCAAGTTCAACAACTTCACTTTTACCTATCTGTCCAGGATCAGACAGCATGGGCAGTCAATACATTCAGCTTCCAGTAGGATATCCGATTTTTCTATACCTCCCACCGTTCCAACTGCTACCACAAGTTCTGTAATGTGTCAAAACTGCTCCTTTTTGAAACCATAATATGTTTAGTATCCACTCTCATGGGCTATCAAATTCCATGACCTTCATGCTCTTGTCTAGTGTTTTGTGTTCCAAACACATGTCTCCCGCTTTCTTTTACCCTGATGGAATCTAGTTTCTTATGGTCATTAATCAAGCCCCAAGTGAACCATTGAGTAAAGCTTCCTTCTGCAAGACAAATAATTGAGATTCATGCCTTGTCTATTGACACTGGCTCTCTCTGGTTTCTAGCAGGTTGCACCCTCCTATTAGGTATGTTGTGCATGGCAATGGCGAATTATACCATTCTCTTAAGGAGGTAGAACATGTCTTTGCCAAAAGCTGAATGTTTGTCAGAGGTTAGCATAATATCATGTCATGTGTTTCAGTGTCGGAGTGATCTGCTTCTGGAGTAAGGTCGATTGCAGCTGGAATAGCATTCATGTCTGAAGATGGAAGATTAAATAAAATAAATGATTAGTGTGGCAGCAGAACCATCACTTTTACTGAAGTTGGAACCATAAGCAGCACATTATCAGAAAGGGATTCAAGTCACTAAGATTAAAATCCCATGTAAAGTTGCTCATGGTAAGATATTTGTTACAATGACTAAACAATGCAGGACTGAGGAAAACAGATGCCCATGTTGTTCCAGTACTGTAAAGTGCAGCATGAGTACAGTGTATGTTCCCTGGGTCAGATGAGCTTTGACAGCTTACATTGTCAACACCTTACAATGTGGCTTGCCACCAAAACTGCTACAATGGCAAATGCAGCACCCCTACTTGAACAAGGCACACCACACATTTCACATGGAATAATAGGATACAAAGTTCAAGATGTCTACACTATCACAAATCAAAGAATCAGAATCCTCCTTTATCATGAAGCAGCATACAGCTACCATAAAGCTGGGTACTGATGACAGATAAATACTTGCTATACATGAGACATTGGCACCATTAACTTAACAATGCAGCAAATGTAGTTACAATCACAACACTGAGCTTTTGCAGATAGGTCATGCTAATTGAACATGGCATCATTCCTGCTAATATATCATGTTTGTCAAAAGACAATAATGTCTGCAAATGTCAGTGAAGCAATCTTTCACCAATGAAAATGTCATTTACATTATATTAAAAGCAGATAAGGCACAGACACTACTCACCACAACAATGCCCAGTAATGCCTTCAAGCTGTGCAGGAAGAGTATCATAGTACCAATGTAACTACAACAAGCATCTTGATGAGCATGCTAACAGCATGCCAATCTAAACTCACCTGAACATCAGCAAGGCAGAGATTGAGTATTACTTACTCTCTAGCAACAGTCCTCAAATTGGTGACAAAAGCAAGCTTTCTGACTTTTACAAGCCTTCACATGAACAGCAAACATAAGTGCTTTTATTTATCATTAAGGGCCACAATGTCATGTGCTAATTGGTCTAAAAATATTTATAATAGCGAAGTGGGTGACTGGAAATAATTTTTATACAGTACTGGCTGGAGCTGCCCATTTTCATACCAATAACTGATAAAATGACACAGAATCACAATCGATAACAATAAGGTTACTAACAAATTATTTCAGCTAAAAATAAGTAGCAAAAGCTGCTGAAGTCAAACATGATGTTTCCAGGAAAAGGCTCAAGAAGCAAGCCATAAGTCATATGTACTTGACGGCCGCACACAAAATCCACTGGTCGCAATTTGATATTCCAATACATAATTAGGTGTTCTGGGCTGACCTCTTATTTCTGCCATATAGTAAAACTGGGCAATATGCATATAAATACATGTATGTGCTGATGGAAGGTTAATGTCACTAGTCATTACTGGGAGGCTGAGCCCCTGGCCTCAAAGGAGTCTTCTGAAGTCGATCATGCATTGGCACATATCTATGAGCAGGGAGAGCTTATATGGCCAAAAACTGCTGCAAGTTGAAACCCATCAAGATGCCAGGATGCTTGAGAGATGTAGTTTTCTGCCAACTTGGTTGGCACTGTGGAGATCGAGACTGCAAAGCATACCTCTGAGTGGTTGTGACATCAGCCTGCCATTGTGGAGGCCCTAAACAGTGACATAACTTGACTGTCAAGTAAATACGATTTCATGTCATTCATAAAACTGCAGTGTGGGCTAGGTCCATGTCATCTGTGATGCAGATGATTGATCTTGAAGAAAAATGCTTGTGGTATCAACTTGCAGGGTTGGAAAGCCAATGACCCTGTGTGGTCCATACCTGTCTACAGGCTAGAACAAAGACTGACTCTCCCATACTATATTATCTGCTTAGTAATGCCTAAATGTGCATTTGTTCATGAACAAATGCACAGAACACCTTATTATGGATTGTAACATCAGGTTGTGCCTGTGACACAACACAATGCGAGGTCTTCTGTCTAGGTACATATTACTCAGGTTGAAACCACTAAGGAGCTGCGGTGTATGTATAAGAGGATAAAGCAGCACAGAACTATTTTGCATATGCACACCAAACATGTCAGCCTCATACTGCCCATTAAGTGTCCCTTTGCATTGTTCATATAGTCTACATTAAAACTGCTGCCTGTCTTTGGACTGTAGACTTAGAGGATATCAATATAGCTGGCAATACAGCAGTTATTTTGGTTAAGACGAAACACATCATTGATTTTGCGCAGACCTGCAATGGTACAAAATGATCACAGGTATATCTCTCATTTTATCGTTGAAACAGTAGATAGGACCTGAAATTTTAATCGACATTATGAAATATAAAATTTAAAAATAAGGCATACAATTTTTCCATTTTCTTTCCAAATGGTCATACATCGCAATTAAAGATATGAATGGAAATTTTTATCAATGAAAATGTCACTTACAGAGTGGAGGCAGTACTTTAATAAATAAATACAAATTAAAATTTTTTATCAATTGAAATTTCTAGTTCTTTTTTTAATTTTTTTTAAGTGTAATTATCGTGTTCCCTTGTAATTAAAAGTAAAATGTGTCAATCTACCGTAACAGCATGTCTGCGAGCATTTCTCTGAGAACCTTATTTGGCGCTGATCATATTTTGATAACTGACATGCAGAAGTATTTGTTGTATTGCTGCTCTGAATTAAAAGCTGGCCTTATTTGTATTATCCCATTAATTATATCTTTTGAATCAAATAAAGGAGCTGGAATACAAAAAAGTTAAAACGCATGAAAATCCTACAAACTTAAAATCTAGTAGTCCCAGTCGTATGTCAGATAAACTCACTTCATTTGATCAGTCACTGTTATAAATATTACTGTGCATTTAACATAAACTAAATTAAATTTACCGACTCCTTGGTAACTGTGATCAAGGACAGCAAGGCAAGCAAGCAAAATCAATACTTCATAAAATAAAGAGCATGGTTTCACAGATACGGACCATAGTGGACAAGCGATTTATCCTTCAAGGATAATAAGTTTAATTATTACTTCCAATGAAATCATCACATCAATACCGTACTAATTGAACAATTCAAAATTTGAGATTCGACGTAGATGATTGTCTCATGAAATAAATTCAGCTTGTGTTTGAGAAAAAGGAATCTTGTTTGGTGGTGTATCAACTGTTAGTCTAGTTCTCCGCTCTTTTGACTCCCAATTTGGCAGGATACTATTAAACACCACTCCAGGAACCAGACTCGTCAAGAAAACAAAAGGCAGTGACATAATATACAGATGGTTTCGCATACATGTGATGGTTGTTAAAACCAGTTGGGACAATCTTTCATATGTTGGACATTTTGAAAATAAATGTCATTTAAACAGAAATACGAACAACTTCATTAGAAAAAGTGCATTATTAAAAGTCATTATCAATGTGACTGTAAAATGAGCATTCAGTCATTAAACTGCCCAGTTTCCTAACCCTGACCCACCCCCTTTGCTTTTTTCTCAATGGAGCCCTTGGTAACTTATGTCCTCGCTTATAGTGTGGTCTATGTTTGTGGACCCCTTTGTACTGCTTTTTACCCCTTTGTACACAAGTTATCGAGGGAGTGGTTTACATAGGAACTGTAGTGAAAGGGAGGTATTTAAACCTTGATTCAGCATGTTTTGAAGTTTGGAACCCAGCTGATGATTGGTGACGGATGACTGGTGAATGCATGACAACTGTTGGTCAGTGTTAGGTAATCTATACCAGGTGATAAGTGACCCATCAATGATCAGTCACTTACAGTCAATGGAGATCTAGATTTCATCAGAACTAAATAGCTAGAGCAACATCTAACCCTCCTGGCATTGCATACATTGCCTGACCTCAGGTGCTATGGGAATCTTGACCAATCTTAAAGGGAAGGCACAAACAGTCTTCATATTAGCTCTCAATTCTAACCTTACATATGTGGCAGAGTGAGGAATTACTGTGCATGATCTCAAGACACTGCTTCCCCATGGGGTGATGCACTCAGCTGACCCAGAAAGCTTATTTCCTTCTATGAAAGAAGCTTTGTTCTTTTCAGAACATGCAATGTCTTGTCTGAGGAGCTGCTCTTCCCTTTTATATGTGAGAGAGTGCAGTACACTATCATCTGAGAAACATTTGTTAACTTCCTCATAGTTAGTAAATAAAATTTCTCTTGGAAAATGTTATCTCTCCCTCTTTTATTCAGGGAGGCACTATCAATTCCAGCGAATTTGAAATCCAACAGATTCATCAGAAGAACATGCTTCTTTCCTCAGCCCCATCAAATGTAATTGTAAGTGTCATAACCAGACTTTCATATGGACAGCACCAATCAATGACTCCCTCCTTTGTGGGTGTGATGGTAGAGCCTAAATAAAAGTGCAATATCTACCTACATGAAGAAAAATGCATACTTTAACATATTTAGTGTATGCATGATTAGGAATTTTATCTTGCTAGATCAGGCAAGATAATACTAGACTGATCTCTATGACAATAACATTTTACTGGGAGCCATTTTTACACATAGCCAATTCAAAACAAAACTCTATATTTTAAAATGTCTCCAAATAAATCAGAGTTCTACAACTAATTAAAGGATTCCATATTGATCTGAACTCAGTAGATCAATTAGAGTCCCCTCATATTTAAGTACTGGCCTCAATTATTAACTGTTAATGTCTATAATCAAATTGTAGAATTCTCTAATTTGTTTGAAGACCTCTACAAATGAATAGGAAATATCAATTTAATTGTACAGCTATCTAACAGAATTGGGATTATCTCTAATACTGCACTGGTTCAACAAATCTATGAATGGATTGAAGATATCTGTAAATGGATCAGAGATCTCTTCATTTGAGGATATTTATAAATGTTGTTTCCAGTCTTTCAATCCCAGCATTCTTCAAATGACATAAGAATTGTTGACTTGATTCGTTATTATTGAGTGTACATGCATACATAGTAGCAGCAGGAATGGCAGATTCTACAAAAATACAAACATCAATAAATCATCAATAAATCAAAACCAAAATTTTTCAGAGACCCAAAATTTTTCAATCAGGTTAGCTTACTTTTGCTACTTTATTTTTTTTTATTTTGGGTTTTTGTCTTTTTTATGATATATTTGTTTATTTGCCACTCACTCATTCATTGTTGTCATCCTCCTCCCTGATGCTGTGTGGGTCTGCTAAATTAAACCATTATTATATCAATAATGGAATCTCATACAGCTAAACTAGCTCTTCAGTGACTAGAGGAAATTAAGAAATATCTGCCCATCCATAATTCTGTCAAGCAACATCTACAAGTGCATCATGAGTCTCAGATTTATAGAAGGTGCAGAACAATTATTTAAACCTGTTATGAACATTACCAAAGAAGTTACAGAGGTTACCAAAGATCTTCACAAGTTAGACCAAACCATTAAAGCAGTGGAAAAAGAGCATAAAGAACCAAGAAAACAAAAAAAGATTCTAAGAGAACTTCCAGGTGAAATAGTGCTGCTCAACAATTGTGATAAATACTTGAAAGTATTGACCAAGCTCATGCTAAAATAGGTGATATAAAGGACCATATACCAGAACCAGAACCAAAACCAAGACAATCAAGAGTCAAAAATAAAATGATTGATAGATTTACCTAAAAAACTATTTTCTTTATAAAAAGTATTGACATGGTAAGATTACCTTAGCTTGCCATACACAGCTTTGATCAAAGGGCAAAATGTCTAAAACCTGAACATGCTGATTATCATGTAAATCATGAAATCAGGTACAATTGGATATTTTGCATACACAAGAGTTGATCAGGCCTAAAACGATGATCCAAGATAGACTGAATATGATGATGGAATAAACAATTATCTTAGTTAGCAACAACTACCACAACAACAACCAGTTAAAAATAAAAACTAATGAAGATGATCATTCTACACCTGGTGCTACTGGAAATGGTCTTGGTACAGGTACCAGAGGAAGTGGTTTTATTGCTCCATGCCCCAGCAACGATCTTGCTGACGTGGACAGACTAGAAATTCTGACTGGTGGAAAATGAACTGGTAATAATTCCCCAGAAATCATTAATGAAGCAGTTGATATTCGTCAGAGATTATTTACAGGCTGTATCATGGATATTAATGTTTATCTGTACCTTATTGATGAAATTGACAATGATTACCATAGTGATTGATTAAGGGTATACAATTAGATCAGTAATAAGAAAATAAGATGATTATACATGATGCTCACTGTGGACGATCATGGTCAGGGTGATAAATTCACAATTACTTACATATAAAGCATACTACAGAGATGACTTGGTGTTGTTGTTCAGGGTCTATTTAGAAGGATTATAGCCACAAAAGCAATACCAATTGCAAAGCAACTGGGAATGAAAGCTATCAATGTTTCTTGTGAAAAAGGTATTGGTGCTGTTGACAATGTTGCCAGTAAAGCATTTTTGGCAGTCAAGGATAGCCTAGCATGATTAATATGATGTAAACCTCAGAAAGTAAAATTACCCAGCACAGAAGTTATGCCTGCAAATGTTTGTAAAATAATCAATCAAGCTGCAAAAAAAAAAACTAGCAGAGTTGGCTGGTATACCTATCAGAAGAAAAAAATATAACTGCTAGTCTAATAGGAGGAAGTGGTCTTCAAATATAATAAAATGTTCAAGCATGTATCTGATCCCACACTCGACATGGACACACCAATTCTCAAAGATGAATCGATACATGATCATTAGTATTATTCTTATGACACAGATCAGCATGGAAGAATCAAATTACAAGTTCAGGATACAAGCAGATATTTCTTACCCACTGAGGCATTTGTTGAAGTAGAAGGTGAAATTTTAAGAACAGATGTTGCTGAATATGGAGCTGATGTTAGGGTTTGTTTTGTCAATAATGACATCATGGCATTGTTCGACAGCGCCATATACATGACTGAAGGAAGAAATATTGTATCAATCAGGAAGATGTTGCCACAACGATATTTGGCCTTGCAAGATACAGCGATGATTATTCAAGATCAGCTGGCCCATCAATGATGTTTCTTGAGGATACTTCTGACCACCCTGACAACAGACCGTATAATGTAAGACGATGAAGAAACTTCACCAACAATGCTGATGCTGATGTGTGGCTGGTGGTTCATGGTGCTAATCCAGAATTCAACTTAGGATTTGCATCACATTGTTCAATGATGAAAAGTGGAAGAACATTCTCATGTGCAATTCCACTATTACATATTTCTGAATTTTGAAGAAATGTCAAAAAGGTTATTTTTGGAGCCAAGCATACAGATGTACTTGTAAGAAAAGCTACAGATGATGCAGCAATTTGGTGCCCCATCAGTGATTCTGGTAAGTAATACTGACAAATCTTTCATTGTGGATGCCAAAAATGACTCCATCACTCACCGAAGTACAACTTTCTCTCTTTTATAGACTTGGGTGGTAAATCAATATTATCATAGTTGACAATGGCCACAAAGTATCATTAACTCATTAACCCAAGGCGCCCTGATAACTCGTCACACTTTTCCTCCCTCATCTCCCAAGCGCCTCGTTAGTGAGGCAGAGTTTACCTAGCTTGTATCCCGGTCGCCGAGTTTGAGAGGCAGTATTTGGCATGGCTTATATCCCGCACGACGAGTTAAGTCGTCACAAACCATTGGCTAATTTCAAGCCATTTCCTAACTATGCAGGCTTTTGAACCAATAAAATTTTAGCTTACTTAGAGTGAACATGGCTGAACACGTGAAAAAAAATGATTTTGATAGCGCCAGAAATAATAAAGATATTTAGATCCAAAAATAATATAAATTGACAGAATCAGCCAGTTGAAGCAGACTTTTACTTGACAAACTCTGACGGAGAATTTTCAGGATTTTTATCGGTTGAGATTGATAGTGACATTGAAATAGCCATTGATGATAATAGCGAACGTGATGAGTTCAAATTTTATTGTTTTATTTGGTTTTAAATTTTCAGTGAGAATTCTAAGGAAGAAAGGTAAATCAAGAGCAAGGAAAATATTTGCATCTTTGAACGGTATTCACAGGAGGTTACATTTACAAAAGAGATGACAAGTGGAATTTCTATGTACATAAAATATAATTATTTTATGTGTTAATCATTGTGTGTGTATTCCTAATAGATTTTATGGATTATTTATGGCAAGAGAAGTAAATTAATAAGTACATCATTTATTTTCATCTTTATACAGGAGTTTATTTTCTGCATGTAGTATGAAATTTATACTATTACGTACATAATGTTATTGAGAAATGTTGTGTCAAATTTCAGCCTAATTAAACGAATATAAATAAAATAATAAATTTACTGCAAGTAAATTCTCTGCAAAAATATGCAAGCCAGGTGCTGTGAGTACTTCTCAGGGATACAGGCACTGGTAAGACTAATACTGGTCTAGGTGATCTCTGCAAATATGCTGTAGGGGACTGCCTAGTTATTTGGCTCAGGGGTTAATGAGTTAATGGTTTATTAACATGGCAGATAGCATCACAGCAGGGTGTTTCTGCTCTGTGATATATATTTGTTGCTTTCCATGATGATGGGTGAGTAAACTCCCAAACACAAAGTACAATGATATTTGGCAATCTTGATGTTACTGAAGTTTCACTGAGAATAAACGGGCATCAAGAACCATCAGAAGATATGTTATTAAAATTTTTAGAATAACCTTGTTGCAGGTGCATATCTTCATTTGATGACATTCATGAGACATGATCAAAATATTGATTCTGGTCTACAAATATCACAACTAGAGTTTACAATGCTGTATCCAATCTATTATTTCTCACTGGAACATTTGGATTAAGTTAAGCAATCAGTAGTTGATATACATTTTTGAGTTAATGTGGCAAGAGTACCTATTGCCAATTACAGAGCAATCACTATTATACTCCAGATAAAACAATGTTGCTTGAAGGTGTTGGTGTATGACTGAGAGTCATTGATGCCCCAGTAGAAAACATGCAATTAAATTGATCATGATCTCATAATGTCATATCATCATGTTAGTGTCAGTCTGACTCCTAGTCAGATTATAAAAATAGTATCAGTATCCAAAGATAACTGTGGAATAAAAATAAAATAGATTGCAGGTGGTCCAAATCAACTTATTCTTTCTGTGGGCCCCATTAAAGACATCGCTGCTGCAACTCCAGCTGTTGCAACAGAAGCTGCACTTGGTGTTTTTGTAGCTGCTGCTTGCATGAAATTAAAGAAAGCAACAGGTCACAGAATAAAAACTTCCACAAAAAAGGAATTGGTCTAAGACAGCCATGAACAGTTCATTAATACTTCCAATGTCAAATTTTGATTTACTTAATGCTGCTGCGTGATTCAACATAAAATACTTCAGAGGTGTTTTTATGCAAGATTAATTACTGCACAATGTTGAAACTGGTATCATCAATCTCTATGGAAGTTCTGGTAGAGGTACTAATTGGGTTGCATATGCAACTGATCCACGTGGAATTATTTTTTTTTTATTCATATAGACTGGCACCACCAAAGGAATTTTTAAAATATGTCAAGTGATAAAATTGTTGTGCAAAAATATTCCAATCTGGTATTCAACATTACCAACACAGACAATAACTGATCTGCTAATATGCAGCCATTAATCACTCGATGCTTTTTCAAAATCTCCCAATTTACCTCATAAAGTCGTGCATGAGTGTAATATGTTGTCCAATATTTCAAACATATCTTAAAGTATAATGGATGATATTTATGGAAGAACCTCTGCCAGAGCTTTCGATGGCAAGAAAAAAA
The DNA here is from genome assembly GCA_016746295.1 of Potamilus streckersoni. Classification (NCBI taxonomy): domain Eukaryota; kingdom Metazoa; phylum Mollusca; class Bivalvia; order Unionida; family Unionidae; genus Potamilus; species Potamilus streckersoni. The sequence continues at coordinate 528,642 of JAEAOA010001939.1, forward strand.
AGATGATATTGATTTATCAAAGTATGCTACCAGAGGTGATCTTGCTGATATTATGAACCTATCTGGAGTTGACCAGGATAAAGCTGTTATTTTTCAGGATAAATACGGTCTTTTAAAGACCAGTAATATTACTTAATATTATGTGGATCGACATAATTCGTTGAGTTCTCAGTGCTACCATGGATAATATTCTAGTATTTACTGACAGCAGTAGAATCAGAAACTCAAATGTATCAATCACAACTATCAGAAATAAAATTATAAAAGTTTCATTAACCATATATGATCCACCAGTGATAAATTGATAGGTGAACTCAACATGAATGGAAATAAAATCATTATTTTAAGAGAATCAACCAGTGATGAAGATGCCACAACTATGAAATATGTAAATGATAAAGACAAACTAACCTCACTGCGATTCAAATATAAGGTTGATGTAAATATGTTTATGAATACTCGTAGAAAGTTCAGAAACTTAATAAAACTGGTGAAGATTTCTTTGGAAGTCTATTCACGGCCAATATAGAACTTTTTCAAGTTAAAACAAAACTTGATGACATTATTAGTGGAATTCCTAATATTGTTAATAAAACTAATCTGATTAAAATTCCTCACAAGCAGATCATCATGGTATATACATTAGCATCAGAATCATCATGGTCTCCTCAAACTAACACTATCAAACATACCATGGAAGTCACTGGTGTATATAGGCTGTCCGTATTCAGCAGTGCAGAATTTAGTATATATCTATGGCATAATTCAACCAATGCTTTTTATGGAATGTGTCTATTGTATTAAATAACAACGTCAAAGAAACCCTTCTACTGGAACCAATTGACAAAAGATTAACTGCAGTGTCTTACTAGTGGTGTCTGTAATTTGTCGATGAAACACCTCAATTAATTACTTAGCATCGAGTATATGATTTCACAAACATCAGATCTAAATTGTGTAAACAAATATAGATATAAGCAAGTGTGCTTGTTACAGACCCAACTGAAAAACATCATTGATGAGTACACAATAAATAAAAAAAATACCTGGAACAGCAACTATAATCGGATTATTGTTAGCCACATACATAATAGCACCAGTAATAGTAACTGGTGTTGAAGTTATAGCAGAAGTTGCTGGTATTCTTAATATACCGTATTTTCCTGCATATATCCCATGGGTTATACCAGATTTTACAAACCTCGCAAGGGGTGTGTGGGTAATATAAGGGTGTGGGCTATATCATAATTTTTTTTACATGTAATAATATTTCAATATATTGTTTTAAAAACATAACTACATAACTTTTATATTGTTCTAGTTTTGTTTGTATTATAGCTACTATGGTGACTTCACAACAACTTACGGTATCGGGCCGACAGTCGTTCATGTTCTGATTGAAAATTGGTTCCTCTTCATAAATTCATATACCCAATGCACTCCACCTTGAAAATCATCAATGTGCTTCTCTGCCGCCATGAGTTTGGCCTTCAATTTGATGGCAACTGTCGAGATTGGTTGGTTGTTTTCCTGCTGCGCCATGATCCACTGCTTCAGATCAACTTCAAGGTGAGGCCATTTTGCTTTACGTCTGTGACAAGCATGTTCATCTTCTCCAACGCTCTTTTTTTGTTTTCTCCAAACTCTGATTACATTAACATCAATATCAAATTTTCAGCCTGTAGCTCTTTTGTAATGCACTTCAGCATATGCAATGGCAGGTATCTTGAAGTCGGCTGTGTAAGAATTTTGTTTCGGCATTTTTTAAATTTAACAGAAAGAAATTATTTAAACTCAAATTTACACTTCACAAGAATACAAGATTATTTAGAAATGTCTGCGTTTATGTAGCCTGTAGTTGAGGCACAGCTCCTGGAGACAGCCTACACGCACAAGCACTGTGTACCAAGCCTGAATAGTTAATTCACGTCATGCAAGCTACATTCAAAACTGACAATTGTGGTATTCAGCCTAAGGACCTCACACCATTGCATATCCGGCTCACAAGTACTTGGCTTCAAACTTCAAATCTGCCGGCTGCCATAGAGAAGTCAGGGTGACTAACTTGAACTGATGTAAAGGGATGAATATGGACCGGGGCCGACTGACTTGATAGCGTAAACACAAATTTGCATGTTGGGTGGGTGAGTAAAAATGTAGTAGTTGTAGTATTGTTCATCATACACGTGTGAGCATTGACAAATTAGGTCCTTCTAAAAACAGTAATGGTAGACAATGTGAGCATACACAATAAAGTTCATTAATCTATGGTTGCAGGTTATACAAAGGTGAGGGTTATGCCTACAAATTTTTACACAAAACCCCAAAACCTGCGAGCTATATAAGGGTGTAGATTATCTGGGTCTGCGGGATATATGCGGGAAAATACAGTAACTGCCAAAATGATATCTACATGTGCGGCTGGTTGTATTTACAGGTTTAACTCATGAGGAGGCAGCCATCTAGAGGTTTACAAACAACGTTTATGTGTTTGTTTGTTTTGTATATATTTTGTATTTGCCTTTGAAAAAGACTCATTAAGAGTTGAAAGTACTCAGGCTAGTTAGTTACTAGTTTTGCACTGTTCATCATCAGTTTATTGTATATATATATATATATATATATATATATATATATATATATATATATATATATATATATATATATATATATAAATTTAGATATATATTTGGCTTAATTATAAGATGGTGGAATTCAAGATATTATCTGCAATTAAGCTCTCTAAAGCCAAGATTCAATCTCGACAGGATAACCCCTCAATTATCAAGGTGCACTTTGGTTGATTTAACAAACAGAACTTTTATCAATCGTGAAGCCAACAGAGAATTTCATGATGATGGTGCATCTCATGTATGCTCAACATTCAGAATTGTTTGCCATGCCAGTGGTGTCGTCGGTGCTACAATGAAATGAGCAGTGATAGTCATTAATTATCTCGATGCTGCATGAAAATATATTTTTCAAATAAAATTTATCATAGCAACAGATGACACATGAATTATCTTTGACAAACATGATCCTGATCACATGTGAAGATATTGTAACAATAAATAAAAATTTGAAGCCAAAAATACTGACTGGAATTGATAAACCTTAATATGAATGAGCATATCCTGTAACGGCAGTTGTTTATGCAATATATCCACTGAATGATAAACCTAATATCAATCAAATTCTACCAACAAAACTTTCTCGTGACATTTTGTTACTTGAATTACATTGCTGAGTGAGTTACACAACATTTTACAAATGCAAACTGAAATGGTTTAATGGATCTAAGTCATAAAAAATAAATGAGGAGGCAGAAACAGTTAAAGATACTGGAGCAAATATCAAAGATGTTGCTGAACTGGAAAAATTTAAGATTTCCAAATAAGAATGAAGACATTAACCAGAGTGATTTTATATGAATCAAAATATAAAAGAAATGGCACTTCGATAAAAATTATTGATCATAATGCACATACATGGGATTATCAATATTTCTACAAAATTGAACTGTTAAATTCTATAGCAGCACGTTTGATTTTTATCAGAAATATCAGAAAAAGTGACCCTCTATCCTTCTGGTTGTTTCAGAGTTCAGAATATGTGAACTATGATTAGTTTGTATGATCTAATGTGGATATTTATCGTACAGAATATCTCGACAACAAAATGAAAAATCTTGCATTGAAATACACGAACACAGATTAAATCAGCGCTGATGGCGCTGATGAAATCACTGTCAAATGATTACTCAGTAATTGTTTTACCGTTATGTCGGTTGATGCACATGCTCCTCAGAAGAAAAATTCATGGCAACCAACACGATTAGAATTTATTGAAGATATCCAAAGCAGCTGTATTGAATGCAGACACGACAGATCATGGAATACTAAATACGATTATAAAGATATTACATCAGCTGATATGGTTGTATGGTATCCTGGAAGTTTTCTTGGATACGGAGAATGTTCCGAGTATTTCAAAAGATTTAGACATCCAACACATGAGATGACCAGAGCTGCGATAAATGGACCCTTACTAGAATGTGACTTAACTGGATTTGCCTGTATTGAATCATCTGAGTTAGCACGAAATCTCCATCTGGTTGTTTATGTTTGGTTTGGGAGACATTTTTTAGAAAAATGTTGGGTTCCACTAGTTTTAGTTAGATATATGATTGATATGGGAGTTTTGATGCTGCCAACATTCAGTGAAACAATTATACCATATCATCCACAGAAACAAGTTTGGTTACCACAACAAAAGAAATGTTCTAATGATAAACTCCTGATATAACTGATTATGAAAATAAACTTGCAAAAGATCTCGGCAGAAAAATAATTGGCAAATTTACCCAAGGTGGATCACATGATCACAAACGATACTTGTAGATTAATCATAGATCAACTGGATTTTATAATTGCTGATACAACAGAGAGTGGCAACTTTTATAAACAGAAAATGTAAATTTGATGGAACTAAATTAGGTACAATCATGAGTTATATTAAAGGTGAATCACTACATTTCACTCATTTAAGATCTTCAATGCTTGCATATGTTTCAATAAATTTTTTATTGATGATATACAGATTTTCTTATATCGTGGTTAGAGTCACTACAAATTTATTGTATATCAATAAAAATACACAGAATCACTTAAAACCGTTAAAAATTTTCAATGATATGCCTTGGGATGAATGGAGAAAAAAATGAGAACAGATTCTTGATTATTCTGAATTTAATGATTATATTTCTGAGGATAATTATTGTAAAAAAATCGTTTATCCGAATTATGATCAGCTCCACCTGTGTTTAATCCTGTAACCTGTCATAAGACTGTTTATCTCAACAGGTGCGGTGGTTCTGGTAAAAAAAACACGTGCGACTTCATTATTTTGGAATTTTGATATGATTGTTTTGACACCCACACATTGACTTGCACCAGAAATGGACAAGCATGGAGTTAATTTGTGTGCATATCACAGTTTCTTCTAATGGATGGGAGATACGTTGACTCCTGAGTGAATGGATGGATAGCTAGTTATTAGCAATTTAACAAAACAAATAAATGTGACTTTGATCTCAATGTTGATTTTATCATGACACTGAAACAACAACAGAATAATACAATAATGTCATGGCAATATTCAAACAATTCACTGTGGATAGAATTAATAGTAATCTTGGTCACACACATGAAAAAGTGATATTTACCTGTCTTAAGTGTAATCAACATAGAAGTGCTGGTGTCCTGCTTTTACATAAGTGAATGTGGTGGTAATTGTATATCATCGGGAATTACTTGTAATTGTTCCCATACAAATCCATGCTGAGGAATAGTTGAATCTAGTCTATAGACTGTATGTCTACCTGTGGATCTTACCACACTGGAAATTTTATGTGTGGTCACACTCTAAATAGGATCAGCTGCTCTTTTTTTTTGACCACTTTCAAGTTCACCAGGTTCATATAAATAATTTATAGTTACATTTCTCAGTACTGGTTGTTTTGAGGAAGTGTCACATCATTGTACTGGTATATATGTCATTTTGTGATCGCATTAATGGGTTTCATAGAAGTTGCACGAGTAATCTCATTATTTAACAAAGCTATCACACTTGGTGGTCCTGCAACCCATTCAAGAGATATTTTGTCCCAGACTTAAGGTTCATGGATATTTCCTTTGCATACTGATATCCAAATAATTTCTCAGCAAATGTTCAAATAAATCAATTCAACGATTGCCTGATCACAATATCTACTTGCAACGTCAGTGACAGTTAACGTGTCTTTGTATGTATGACTGATGTTTACTGTTTTAATAGTATTATGTGGCAAAAACAAAATATGTGCCTGATGAATTTCATTGGGAGTGCTAACATGTAAATCATATTTAATAATAGATTATCATGATTTCCATGGGGGATTAACTATACAGTATAAGAATCCTTCCCAGATGTGGGGCCAGATTGTACGTCTAAGAAGCAGCATTTTTATTAAGTACCAACTAGACCTTTGAATGGGTGTGTATGTAAAGTTTCATGGCAATCCTCAAAGAATCTTAAAAGGATTAATGATAACAAACTTGTGCTAACAGACAAACAAAAGATGATGGGCAACATGCTGAGTATGCTCTTAAAAATGTTGGTAGAAGAATATCCACAAATGTTTATCAATTCCATAACCCAATGATCATCTGTCTTGATGAGGTTACCAACTTTATTTGATTCGTATAATATATTATTAATTATTTGTTACACAAAAATCAGGTTTTTTATATTTGCTTTGTTTCTAGATCGTTTAATTCTCAAAACGGTGTGCATTCATTATTTAGGTGGAAGCATGAATCATTTCACTGCTGTATAAATGCACATTTCCAGCATTTTTCTCTACTGCTTTGTTACTCTTGTGATGTCACATTCAGGTTATTTGAAGTAAAGATAAAAACTGTTCCATAAATTCATGTGGTACTCAGGTACAGAGAGGGAGAAATTGTTTATTGTATGTGTTACATCTTGGGGGTTTAAACTTCAGTAAATGAACAGGGTACAAAAACCAATCAAACATTCAATCTTCCAAAATATAAATTGATTTAAATAAAAATCTGAAAATCAAACAAAGAGAAAGAATTAAAATTAACTTTTTTACAGTGTATGAATTCCTAATGTAATCCTATAATCCTGAAAATGTTCCATCAAGTTCTTACTAAACTGGAAACAGTTCTGAGGTACTCCAAATGTAACCACTATAGTGTTTCTGTGTTACCGTGATAACACTACTGAATTCAACAGAATTATTAATGCAAATGTTTCTGCTTCAATGTAATCTCATGAATGTTGACTATCACTAAAGTCCTGGAAATTAGATCCTTGAATAATAACCACATAATAATTACTGTTTAAAATCACTGAATATTCACTCTCCTAATCCAACAATCATATTATCAATAAATCACAAGTTCTCTCTCTAGACTCTTATAAATATGTACAACTGTAGAAGAATAAATGCAATGCACGTACCTTCCTTATACAGTATTCTAATACATTTCATATAAACAATCTGATTCACTGGTATTCCCCTCCTCACATTCATTCTTGCTACTTTAACATCATTCAAACAGTCATCCATAAAAAAACCTTCAAAAATCTCATTTAACCAATCAAAGAATAATATGAGCCAATTAAAAGCCAGTATTTCATAATGGAATGAAATATTATAATGTGGACTAGATCTGTGATTTAACTGAGAAAGATAATATATCATTTAGATAAAGATGTATCAATAGAAATTATTTAATGTAGCAGGGACTAATTAAAGCAGTTAGAACAAAACATATACTTTAAATAAAACTATTAATGGTGGATAAATAAATAGTTATTTTTAATAAAGATTTAAAAACTCGAAAACATTGTTTAATATGGAGCTACTATCATGTGCTAAATGGAATTTGTTCTACTTCTGTCTTTTTATATGCCTTTTCTTTCTTAACATGTTTTATTTTTCTAAAATAAAGTTATTAATAGTTTTCCAAAATTGCACACTTATTGTATGGTGTAGTCTGTAAGCAAATGGCGTCTCTTATGCAGCTACTTTTGATCAACCATACAGTATAGAATATATAAGAATCGATTGTTAGATAATACTGCTGTGAAATTTCTGTATTATGTCTATAGGAATATGAAAAATATACTGAATAGCACATAATGCAGTGAACTCAAATTCATATTAGCTAACAATACTGTTTTAAATCCATATTAAAAAAAACCTCCATTTTCAAATTATAAATAGAAGATATGCATATTCTTTAGTGTTTCAATATCCCATTTATGTCAGCAATTTATCCAACACACCTGCCACTAATTCATTTCTGTTTTGAAAAGAAAACAACACATGCACACATCTCCTTGGAATGAAAATTACACAGGTTCCTACTTATTTATTCCATTGAAAACATATGATATTTTTGTAAATCTGAGCTGAAATATTAATAGCAATAATAATAACAACAAGAAAAGTTACACTAATAATATCATTAGTATACTTTCATTTTTAAACTAATTCAAGAAGTTGTCAAAATTAACTATTGATTCGTTCTGTTTGGGGCCTAGAGTGGCCGAGTGGTCTAATGCGCTCTGCATTATGGATCACAGCCATCTCACCTCTGTCTGTGTGGGTTCAAGTCTAAGATTTGACAAATGTGGATATCTGAGAAAGCTTGCCAGTAGCTTCTCATGGGTCAGTGGGTCTTTCGGTGGATTTCCTGGTTTCTTCCTCCACCATTAACACTGGCCGCTATGTATATCATGTGCTGAAAAATGGCTTTAAGCCCCACAACAACAACAACATTCTGTAAACATGTACTAAGCATGTTGACAATTCAGATGTTTAAATGGATAAGTGGATATTAATGTAAACTTGTAAACTAATCCACACAATAGTATGCTAATATGTTTTGACTACAACTGGTAATGGAACAATAATGTATTTTAAAATAACATACCCTGGAAACATGGGGGAGATTCTTATTTCTTAATTTGTGCTTGTTTGCAAGCTTTTTAGAATATTTAGCACCATACATGTATACAGCACATAAAATACTCATTTTAATCTTTCATACTGCACAGATACTGGTTAACAAAGAAGAATAAAATGCAATGTTTAGGAGTTTATAAATTATGTTTTGAGACTTTATTGCACATTAATAATGTCTAAATCTTTAGCTATAAAACAAATTGCTAGTGAGCATGCACCCTCAATATACTTGAAAATGTTAGACATAATGGCAAACAAAACATGTTATGAACAATCATGAATAGGTAATACTGTTTAGATGTTTAGATGTTGATGGGAACCATATTGATCATTGCAGACTCATCCCCAGTCACCATTGACACAGTTTCATGATGACAAGCATCATGTAATACAAATTACTGCCTGAAATAGAGGAATGGAAAGACAAAATGATTCCTATATATTGCATATTCTTTGTGTTTTGGGGGTATACTGTTATCTGAAGTGTATTTACCTTTGGGGGGGTATAAATAACACCACAGCTTGCACATTATGAACATTTTTGATGCATGGTATAAGATAACTCTTTCATAAAGATTGGCTTGCCCTTGACATAGTCATTCGCCTCAACAATCTGCAATGTCTGGTCAGTTTAAACAATTATTCAATACACTACAGACCAATATCAACCTCAAATAAGAGGTTCCATTGATGTTCATCTGATCTGAATGGATCCATTATGCCTATCTACTTTAACAATGGACAGCACACAATGACAGATTAGAGAGACCATAAGACTAAACTTGAAAGTATGACATCAGTTTCAAATGTACTACAAACCAATGGCATGTTATCACAGGAAGTTGTAGTGGAAACAAATGTACCAGATATATCTAATCAGATATTATGTTTTACAGCATCTTCTTTTTCATTCATTAGTTATTATACCGATCAATTAAATACATAATTTGACAAGGTTGAATAATGTTTGTTTAATTTGTATGATATATATTTTATATTACTGAAATATCATATAAATTAAACATATTCATGTCTTGAAATACATAAGAGATCATGTTTATGAAAAAAAATATATTGATTAGTTGCTAAGGCCAGTAAACATTAAATTACAGGATTTAATTTATAACAGTGAAGTTTGAGTGTGTTTTTTGAAAAGATAGAAATACTTACAATGACATTTCCCACAGATATGTTTTCGTTTCCTGTACACAAGGAAAATGACCAATCCAATCCCAATCATGGAACCCAGTACTACCATCACCACGCCCAGCACGCCCAGCATGGAAATGTTTTCGTTCTGGGTATGTAATGCTGAAATTTTATATGTAAGATAATCCTTGATATAGACCACCAGATAGAAAAGCATGTAGTTATGTTACCAGGTAGATAAGCTGAAATTGTCCATGTACAAGCCACTGTGTTCATAATCTTACTGATGTTCAAATGTCTACTGAAAGACCTTTGAACTTGGCACCAAAATAATATAAGGGTGAATAATAAATCTAATGTATATTATTGCTGAGATACATCACAATGCTAATGTTGATTAATGTCTGATTTGTCAAGGTCATGAATAGCACACCTAGATTCACTGCATCTAACATGACATTTTAAATTAAAAACTCCATTATGATATGACAACCTAATCATCAGGAACAAAAATAAATGATCATTAAATTGTCTGCAGTCTCTGTTATTTAGAAAGTAGAGTAGGAACAAATATAATTTTGTAATTTTTTTAGAGAAAAAATATAAATACTACTATTTTTATCAAAACATGTAGTAATATGATTTTGTGAGATGACTCCAGTAGCGACAATGTTGAGGTAATTTCTTCACCATTTTCATTAGGAAACAATTTTATTTTGCAACAGTCTTCAAAAGAGAACTCAATGATTATTCATTAAGAAGGAGCAGTCACAGAATATTTCCAAGATGGCCAATATTATGAATATACTGTAGAATGGATCTACAGGTTAAAGAAATTTTTGTGCTATTAAGATTCTAATCTGGATCCATGGGTTATGGCACCCATTATCTTGTCACCAACCCTCATATCCAATTGACTATGTACACATCTAACAAAGGATTGAACATAGTTGTTGCATAAAAACATTCGGGCACACACTTGCATCACAACACAGTGAATAACAGTTTATTTTAAGTAAAAGGCACTCTAAATTCCTGTAGCATTCAAGGCATATAGAGGTTAAAATATAAAAAGTTACAAATATACACCAAACTGGAAAAATTATAATCTCTGACTTATACCAGGAAAGGCAAGGGTACTGTACATCTGAATATCAGTAGAGGATGAATTTAAAAAATCTCTTTCGTATACAATATTAATTCTCCATATATAATCTCCCTTATTATTGCCACTCACCTGTGTGTGTGTGTGTGTGTGTGTGTGTGTGTGTGTGTGTGTGTGTGTGTGTGTGTGTGTGTGTGCGCTTTACAGAGTGATATCTGGACCAAATATATGAATATTTTAAATAAAAATGTACATTGTTACAATTCTTACCATCAAGAGTAAAATTTGCACAAAGTCCATCAACATTTCCCCGGAAGCATTTTAATGCCATGCCATCTGCACAGGCAGTGTATGTTCCTGGTTGCAATCTTGTATTTAGAATACTGGCATTGCCCTTGGAAAAGGAAAATTATAAATACAAGAAACTTTATTCAAATTAAGCAAACAATTCAGCTTGATCATCATAAATATATCTGGGTTACAGAAAGGTCAGATGAAAACAAATGTCACACCTAGATAATACATTCACAGAGGTAGATCAAGGCCTCTAAATTGTCTCAAAATAAACTTCTCAAATTAAATAAAAATGCTCTTACTAATGAAATTAATAATACTTACACAAATTAATATCTAGTATTCCAGTGGCCAGTTCTACCATAAAAGAAATACTTTTGTGCTACATATAAATGCATTTACAGCATGCAGATACTTTATCACATTTTAGACAGTCCCCTGAACTAATTAGCATATATTTATTGCCGCATGCTCTACCCCCACTTCTGAATGCTAAGTTGACAAGACATTTTTTTAGTTCTAGGGAGCAAAGCAGAACTCAACACATCTCACCAATTTCTGGAAAGGTAGCAGATGGGCTTAACTAAAATTTAATTGGTGATGTTTAGGCGAAGTTTTTTAACAGCAAAATAAATAGATTACTTGAAGAGATTACTTGAACATATTTACATTAATTTAGGACATCAAGGGAAAAATTAAGAATTGATGAAGATGACTAACTTCAAGCATGAACTATATATATTTGACTTTAATTTTAAATTTGAGATTTTTTCATTGCTAAACATTCATTTACCAAGTTTCATAACCCTCTCATTATTAGTATCTTAGAAATAAAATCCATTGTTAAAAAACTAACCAGAGTAAGTGAAGCTTTTCCTGCAAATTTGAAAAAAAAAGAAATGACGACAAATGATAAAGATCATATGCTACTGATATACATAGCTTTAGAGCTGTACAATGCACAACAAGGTGTAAAGATCAACTTGAACTTTAGGGAGAAACAACTTCTCCTTTTGGAATGAAGCAGAAGTGAGAACAGGACAGGGACAAGTGGCTGCAAAGTAAAAAATATGTCATATATCTTGCCTAGATTACAGTCTTGTAATTACAGATAGGTAAAACACTTTGCCAACTGCCACTTAAACAATAGATACCATATTTGTAAGTTTTAAACACTTTACTATGAAACAGCAATTGAAAACATTTATACAGTAGTTTGTAACAACTCTTATGACATGCATGTGAGAGCACATGTACAGGTGTCTTCATGCCATAGTGTTCATCCATTCCATCCACCTTGATCACTAAAGCAAATCTTTTGGACCGTAATTTGTTGGTGAAGTTTTTACAAAGTACAGTGTGATCCGGTTATAAAATGGTAGTTGGGAGCCATCGAACCTGACCATGTTATGAACCGAACCATGTTGTAAGCAACCATTTATGTTACCAGCAAATCTGCAGGGTTGGGGAAGGGATAATAAAAGCGGGTACAAAAATTTGTGCTTAATTGGCACAGTTACCATTTTAAATCAATGTATATTAAATTATAACAGAATGCATATATAATATATTAATTTATTCAGAGAACCACGCATTGATGCATACACATTTATCGTTTAAATATACATATCGATCTAATCTAAAGCATGAATAGAGCATCAACAGTGTACTCACCTATGAATCTCATCATATATATTGGATCAACAATAAAAGCATTTCCATCGAAAATGTCTGCACACATATTTAAAATATTCAGTAATTTTGTCACAGATTGGTATGCAAAATGATGAAACAGTATGTCCGAAGGTTAATTAATGGTGTCTATAAATTTCATACTGCTAAATTTTCTCATCCATGATTTGCAATACTTTATTTTTGTTTGCATGCATATCCACAACATTTCTCTTAGTTTTGCTTTGCCCCTCTTCGATCCTTGGATTGTTGATTCCTTAACAACTAAATCTTTCGCTATTTGTGATTGTCTAACACCTGACTTAATCCTGTACAAAGTTTCAATCTTTCTTAAACAGTAAAAGCTTTACATTTCCATTTCTCATTTACCATTCAAAATGTCCTCTAATTAACACTTGTACACCTATTAGTTGAAAGACTACAGCAGGAATAATTGTCAATAAACAAGCAGGCTATATTTGTAGGGAATGGAGGACATTATTCACTGGTCAACTGATTGCATAAAAGAGCACTGGCTTGCGTTTGTTTGATGTTTTATAAATTGTTGACCCATAATTTGAACAAGTTTAGCTCGGCAATTGATTTTGATGATGAGCAATGTACTCAAATTAATTGATTTATAAATGCAGGTGAGAATCTTTTATCAATTGCCACACAGTTTGTTGCTTAGTTGTGTATGCACTTTATAGAACGTATGTCTGATATTGTTTGAGCAACGATTGCATAGGTAATGCATTGAAGACAAACACAAAGTAGACATGATGGCTTCTTTTCTTATGGACCAGTAATAATAGCATTAACACTTATGAGCTGTCATCATTCAACAATAAACATCAAAGTTCTCAAAAGGCCCAGCCATGGGTTCAGATACTCATATTTCTGATTTTTATTTAGGCACAAAACAGTTAAGAAATTTGTTAAATTTAAACATTTTAGGAGCCACGCCACAATCGTTTTTTTTTTTTATTCAATTGTGATTTCCTCCTAAAAATGATAATAAACTTTCTACACATTATTTTTTACACTTTTAAGAAGAAATGTTTTCCATGTACAAGAATAATACATGTACATTTCTTTTCATACATACATTGTTTGGGGTTTTTTTGTTTATGAGAAAAGTACCAACTATAAGGTAAATGAAATTTCAGGAGCTATACCACGATTGTGTTATACCCGAATTCATTTAATAACAGCGTGCATTTTAGCGGGGTCACATTGTATGAAAATAAAATTGCTTGTACTAGTAGCAGCTGATTAACTAGGTACTTTATTTATGCATTAATGATGAAATGAAGCATTAAGGTAAATGAATCAACACACAGCCATATACAAACATACAAATATGGTGTTATGCAAGCCATATAGGTTCATTTATTTTTAGATAGAGTGATATTTCTAATGTGAACATTCACCTTCTATCTTGGTTCAGCAAGACATGGATAGGATTACAAACTTATTATTTTAATATTTGCCAATGTATATCAGTTGGATATTATTAGAGACAGTCCAACTGAGAAGATCTTTTTAAGACTGTTGTTTTTTTGTTGTTGTTTTTAACACCATTTTCCAGCACAAGATAAGCTATACATGGCAGTCAGTACCAATGGAGGAGGAAGAACGTGGGAAAAACCAGAAAAGAACCAGTGACCCATGAAAAGCTACTGGCAAGATATCTCACATACCCACACTGGCCAAACCCTAGACTCGAACCAATGCAGACAGAGGTGAGATGTCAGTGATCCTTAACTGTGAGTGCTTTAGGCCACTCAGCCACTCAGGATTCATACTTTTAAGATACAGTGATGTCTGCTGCTACTGCTATTGCCTCTTGGCAAGTTTGTTTTCAAATCAATTTTATAAAAGAAAATTATGTAAATGTTGCTCTTTGGTTCTTCAAACTAGATCTTTAAAAAGTGCTTTCATCGATTCTGTTCTTAAAACATCAATTGACATTTACATATGTTTTTGTATCAAAAAAGAAGTTGGTAAATTTTCATCATTAAATGAAAACTTGCAGAAATCAGTCAGCGATATCTAGTGAAGGGAAGAGTTAATGGTCAAACAGCTGTTAAAACACATGACTGAATGTGTACAAAAAGCAATTTTCACTAATTAGATGGCTGAGTTGAGGTAGCATCTCAAATACTTTAAACTACTGTCACTCAGTGTACATATAGCAAAATGACTGGACAATGTCGTTTTCTTTTTCTTAACTGAAGAAGGAAAAGGTTACACTGTTTTTGTGAGTTTGTCAACCACTTTACCTGATATTGTGAACCACACACAATGTTTGAAAAACTTAGAAATACATTATTTCATGACAAAACTGGTCTCAAAATTTTTATCCAAGTGCTTTGACAAAAATATTTGATGTTATGGCTTTAAATAATGGAATATCCATTACACCTGATTAATAATAATGCTAAATCCTGGAATTACATTACATTCCAAAGCTTAAATCAAGTACCACTTAAATTCTCCCTTCTCTGTGAATAGCAAATATAAAGCACAACTATATATATATATATATATATATATATATATATATATATATATATATATATATATATATATATATACATATACACTGACAGAATTCATCCACTTTGGTGTCAACATTGGGATTCCACAGCACTCTTGAGGAAGTTTTGCCTCTAAAATATCTCCTTGACGAGTTATATTGGGAATGCAACAGTTTGTTGGTGGGACTGAAACAACAGAAAGAAAAGCTCTAAGATATTTTTGTCTTGCTTCCTGCCCTGTTTAATAATGATTCATATTTATTTTCCAATACCCCTGACCTTCACTGAAGGTCGAGATTAAGTTGGGGGTAAGTATGGATGTAAAGTGGCAGTAAATGGGATCAAAGGGTGTTCAAAGTTAAGATCTGGCTGGATAGTCTTACTGACACTTTATATTTATATCTTAAACATTCGACATTCAAAACTCTTCTAATAACTCATCTAGCAGTGGAATCCAGTTTGATGTACCTAACCCATTTCAATGATATATTCCCCCTGCGTCTTTATCAGCCTTATGTTAGGATGTACCTAACCTATTTCAATGATATATTCCCCCTGCGTCTTTATCAGCCTTATGTTAGGATGTACCTAACCTATTTCAATGATATATTCCCCCTGCGTCTTTATCAGCCATATGTTAGGATGTACCTAACCCATTTCAATGATATATTCCCCCTGCGTCTTTATCAGCCATATGTTAGGATGTACCTAACCCATTTCAATGATATATTTCCCCTGCGTCTTTATCAGCCTTATGTTAGGATGTCCTAAATTCATGGACAGTTACCTAGTCCCATTTCATTGCTGAATTCTTAAAATAGGCTCTATGCATTGAACATCTTTATTTTCCTAAGTGATTTTACACCACTGTCCCCTATGATTCAGCTGTGCATAATTGCAAAAGTTACAAGTCTATTTACCTCTGATTGTTTGGTTACATGTGTTTTACATGGTGTTTCATATCATTTACATCATAATGAAATGTAACATGTTCCAAAGCTCATCATGACAAGAAAAATGCCATGTGATAGATACAGCATTATATTTGTAAATAGAGATACATATTCAGTAAACATAACAGGAGGTGAATACATGGTTTAGATACATATGAACATACACACAATTTTTAAATGAAATGTAACAGTAGTAGACACAATGATGCATGTAAATATTAAAAGTATGAGTGAAAATAAACATGTACAAAAGGTTGGCATAAACAGAAAACAATTAACGATCAAATTAATAAGTTTTACTTTGCCCTAACAATTATTAATTAATTTTGAAATGTTGACATAAATATGGTTTTTATTCCAAGACTTAATTTTATAAATGGACCAGCATTGTACATTTAAAAATGTTATTGTGATCGTGCAGTAGTTTTATGTGAAACATTAATTTGTACTTAAGTATTTGTACCTATGACTTGAAGATTAATATATTCGGATGATCCATTAGTCTGAGGACTGTTATACATCAGCTTGTAGGTCCCGATGTCTGATTGAGTGACTTTAATTATCCGGAAGCCATTTTCTCCTTCTTGCATCAGTCTTCCTTTATAAGAAGGACCTTCATTAAACCCAAGCTCTTGTGGCCATGACACAACAAGTATGTCTTCCTTGAACACTGCTTTATTTATCACATTACTTGGTATACTACGCCATGTTAGACCGGCATTTTCATATTCACAAACACTAACATTGTCAAATGAACCTAAGAAAAGTTAAAAAGAAATGAATAAAAGTTATGTGTTTGTAGGATAAAAGTGATTTATTCCATAAGTTATACATGCAAAGTTACAAAATAACAAATATAACAACCTAATAGATTTTTTAATTGGTATTGGTCAGTTAGCAAGAATACTCTGTAGCTAATCAATGATAATGAGGAAAGAGTAAACCAATTTTTGGGTCACAACTGCCACAGGGCTAAATTATACAAGGTTCCACTTTATATTAATTTGATGATGTCAATTATCTTTCATTTTACAGGTGCAGAATGCCTTTAATTAGTTATACATAAGGTGAACCATAAAATCATAGTTGTCATGCTAATGCCACCAATAATATCCACAGATACAGCAGTTGTTTTCTGCTTATTTCTCATGTGCACTGCACTAAATATTTTCTCGTTTGCTGAATAAGTGTGCTTTATGTTTACTGGACCAATCTAATAAATATCTTACTTGCGTGTTGGCATCCACATGGTTTCCTTGCCTACAGTAGATAGTAAATCGTTGGCTTCAGTGTTAAAACTTCCCTTTTGTATCCACTAGCTAATGTCAGCACAGCGTCTGTTACAATGTGTCTATCTCACAATTTTTGGATCACAACTTATACAACAATCAACATACACATGACAAATTCATCTGACATAATAATATACTGACCAGTTAATTTTTCAGGAAGGAGGGGCTGCCATTTTTAAGCTGAAATATTTAATTTATCTAAATCTAAATATAATTACATTTTTTTGAAACAATATATTGTTTATAATATGGTGATAGTTTATTATAAATCAGTGCAAGGTTATTTTGTATAGCTTTTGGCAGATGAAAATTATTTTTAAAAGTCACAGGCCACTTCCCCAGAACATGAAAATTGTTGGTCCCAAATACTATAATCGTTGTTTACCATGACACTTTTTGCAGTATGTTCAGAAATACCTCACTCTGCCATGATACAAAATTTTTCATAACACACAGCTCTATTATATACATGTCTTAAAATAAACAAGGATTGAACAAGAAAATGTCATCCTTTTTTGTAATTGCTATCATTTTTTTATGAATCCATGACATCAGGCCCCCCCCAATTTTTTTTTAAATAAGTGTTTGCAGTCAGCTGACCTGTTTTCTTTACTGACACTAGCATTTTTTCCTCTGGGGATAAAATAAAATATTTTTTAAAAAATGAAATTTCCCAAAATTTATTTGTGTCTCTTTAATTAATCTGATTAGCCTTGTACATTGAGTGCTTATCTACTAACAGAAAAGTTATCAACAAGGTCAAAAATGAATATATATATATATATATATATATATATATATATATATATATATATATATATATATATATATATATATATATATATATGAAGATAACTAAAGATAATGTTTAACAGAAAATTTATCAGCAAGGTTAAAAAGAATTGATCCATTTCTTAGCAACTTTTACCATAAATAAAAACACATGATCTGGAAAAGAAAAATTTGGCAAATCTTTGTTCTGATTTTGAAACACAACAGTTATGACCCCATGATATATATGAGACATGGTGACAAATTATTTTTAACTTGATGATTTCTTTCATTCAGAGGATGTTTTCTTTCTTTAATTTACATGTATTTTTGTATGATTTCAAATTAAACCTAAATGTCAATGACCACTTTTTGAGAGCTTGGCATTGTGGCAGCAATTAATTATGATACCTTCACAGATATTATAAAATATTGAGAATGTCCTTAACATTTCACGTTAACATTTAAACAGCTGAATTCATTTTGCATGCGAACAATATATTGCTGTAATCTTCTACTGTCGACTTCATATCGCAAAGCACCGAATTTAAGATTTGTTGACTATTTCAGGAATTACTTCTATTTTTAGAGGTGTAATAATTATTGTATGACATCAAAATATGCTCTATGTATGGTCGCCATGCAGACAATATATGTCATTCGCATCTATTATGCTACTTAACGTCCATGGTTTAACTTTTATGACATACAGTAGATACAAAAGTTGTACACTAGACTTTTGAATTCCAAACTATTGATACTGTTGTGATCATCTTGAATTTGAATGAGCTCTCGATCCAAAAGCATCCATGATAAATGTTTATTTTGGTATAATTACACTGATTTTCCTTAGAATTCTATCACAACTAGAATATTTACTATATAAACAGTAGCAATTAGTATCAATCATGCCGTTAAAGAATCGTTCTAATTAAATGTCATGAAACAACTCCTCAAAGATATGACCACTTTTGAGAAACATGGGGTATCTGGTAGCAATATCATCAATTCCTGAACATAGTCCTAAAACTTAAGACATATCACATGATTTTTTGTTTCTGTGCAGTGTGCAGGTCTGTTCCCTCCCATGTTTGTGTGCAGGTATGTTTCCTCCCATGATCTATATGTTGCCACTACTTAAATTATGGAAGGGAATTAGTTTAGAATTGTAAATCATCAAATTCTGTTCCAGTTCTAGTCCTACAATTCAAGACATTGACCCTTCTAGGGGTGAAACAATTCATACTGATGCATCAATACTTTTGCTGTAATGATACACATATCAATACAAGAGATGAAAAGTGACACAAAATGATACCTACCATATGCAAATTATTTTAATCTTCAGCAGTTATCCATAATTGCTAGTTGTTTTCCTCCTTATTCTTTAAAATGAGGATTCATTTGAGACAAAGAAATAATTGATAACACTAACTCGCCTTCTTTTGCTACATAGGATCAATTGCTCATAAATCTTAAACACAATGTGATATTCAAATGCTTTTAAAACTAACATTTTTTGACTACAATAAGGGACTTAAAGACTTAATAATGTTTACTTCCATAATTATTGTCCATAACGCTTGTTTCTGTAATCTTGTCACTGTGTATGTATTTTTGCTATTTAATATTATAAAGCACTTAAACCTCTTGAACATTAGGCACTGTATTAACTTTAATAATAATAATAATAATAATAATAATAATAATAATAATAATAATAATAATAATAATAATAATAATAATAATAATATTATTATTATTATTATTATTATTATTATTATTATTATTATTATTTTCTACACCTGCCAGCTTTATTTAAAATAAACTATCCCAAAGTGATCTGCACTGAAACACCTTCTGGTGTTTTCAAGGGGACATAATAACTATAAAATGGACTATAGCATCATCACCACATCAATTAAATTACTGATAAGTAACATACCTTCCCTTGCTCGATTTACATCTTATCATTTTTATTTATTTAAATGGTGAAAATTTTGTGATATATCATTTCATGATATACTAATCTCATATTTGTTTTGTTTCAGCAATGTATGTACTAATTCCCACATTAGTTTTTCCTTTCTATTATCAAACAGGAATGACATTGTAAGGAGAAGAAATCAATATACATTTATACCAACCTCCACATCTTGAAACTATCAAAATAATTAGGCATACAGCAATATGAAAAACTGGATTTTTTCTGGGCCGGAACTCGCCTCCAAGTCTGTAAATAAAACAATATTTACGATGATGAATATGATGATTATTATTATTACTGTAAATCAGAGAATAGAGCACACAGATTATCCACATTTTCCCTATTATGCACCCCAACCCCTTGCAGGTATATATGTCCACATGTAATGCAGTTTGATTTTTACTTGTACTATCATGTTGTAAAAATATTTTAAAAGACTCTTTCCCTGTTTCAAACAACACCGAGTTTGAAATAGTAAACAAGTCTAATATTGATTACATATTTATGTTTTACATCATAGCTAAAGTTTCAAGACAACATAATAAAAAGACAAGATCAGCATGATAAAATCAGCATCTTCGGTTTAATAACTAATTAATGAAGAGTGACAGTGTTGTTGTGTATACTAAAATCTTAAACTGCAATAGATGGAAATTTGCAAATATGAATTTTTTTTTGTAAATACATCATTGTCAATGCTATCAAAAGATGAGTAATACAAACTTTGTAAATTAGAATTTGTGAGTCTGCTCCATTGGCCTAGTGATTAGAGCATCTGCCCTGTTGAGGCATACCAAATACATAAAAAATGGTACTAACAGCTGCCTCACTAGGTGCTCAACATTAAGAAGTTAGTGTTAGGACTGGTGGGCATGGTGTCAGGATATGTGACTGAGTGGGACATGATGCTACATGTCTGGCATGAGGCCTCAGTGCTAGACATCACTATTAACTACTTACACCTGTGTAAATACATTTATGGGTGGAATATTGAGGTTGGGTCTAATTTTTACCTTACTCTGTTATGATAATGGTCTGAGCCTGATAGGGCCAACTGAATTGCCCTGTAGGGGTCAAATGGGTTTCATTGGCCAGTCAGTGTTGGGGCTTGCAAATGCCCACAAATAGGAGAATTGTAAGTAGCATCACTTTCCACTGAACTGCAGAGGATCAGAGACACAGTACTTGTTTTGAAAAAAATAATTTTGTGGAATTTAAGTCCCACAGTAGACTTTCATGAGTTGCTATACAATTTGGTACCGTACTTCAAAGCTTTGGTGGTAACTGTAATGTGAGTAAAAAAATTTCTTTTTCCACATTTGCTTTCCCCTACTAATTTCAATAAGCCTCTTGCTCTAATTACGGGCCATTCTATTTGCAAATGGCTATCTCAGTATATTGCCTCAGGCACAGATGATCATCTTGCCTTGCATTTTAATTATAAAAAATGTCACTGTGGTGGAGTTGCACTGTGTTGGAGGAAGAAAAGTGGAGAAATGGATGAAGTTTGACTTGTATTCCCATTGTTTTCTTTGTCCAGATATTGTTGTTTTGCTTTTGAGTGACAATGACATACAAAATGATACTGACCCAAACACATTGGCCTTCAAACTGATTTTGCTTGCCTCTCAATTACATTGCAAGTACCATGTTAAACACAATGTATTATGCCAGATGCTTCCGCGTTTCATTTGTAGTGGTCACACACCTTATAATTATCTCAACCTTGCATGGTTGGTGAATGAAATTATGCGGACAGAGGTCACTTCCTATCCATACATCACATTTTGGGAACACAATGGTAAATTTCCTTTCCCTGACAAAAGCAATGGATTGCAGTGGTAAATTCCAGGTGGATGGCATGCACTTGTCAAACAAAGGGCAATGGTATTTGTACAAATTACATGGGATGCAATCATGACTGCTAGCCAAAAATTTGTAAGATAGATTAGAGGACTGATGCCATTAACTACTCGCTACATATATTTGTTTTCTCTCCCTTCAATATCCTTGCAATTTTCCTTCTGTTTCCACCATTATTTCACTCCATATTAACACATTGCATATAATTACTTCTTTCCTGAATGTTTTCTAGCTTGTCCTGAAACTTGCCTAATTCCTTAAGTTTCACATGATAATAATCTATATCAGTACACTCTGGGCTCTTATGTTCCACAGTACATAATTTTAGCTACACTCTGCATGCTGGAATTACAAGTTGCCAAATTTATCCAACTGACTCCAATTCACTCTGTCAGTTTGGAAGTTCAGTGTGCATCTGTTGCCTCTCTATGTTTGACTTTGCAGATACAATCCTGCTTGGTGTTATGTCTGGTTGACATGGTGGGGGTGGGGCATGTAACTGGCAGCTTTAAAGCTCTTTGTAGATCACTTGAATATATACATATATATATATATATATATATATATATATATATATATATATATATATATATATATATATATATCTGAAGTTTGTGCCATATATTGCCATACCTTAAGTCTATGTGCTATTATTATAAGTGAGCAGTGGAACTCTACCATCACCATTACAACCTCTCAGAGATAAGCTTGCTCAGTATTTTTATGTTGGGTATGTGTGTGATTTTATGACATAACAACATTCTCAGTAAATTCCAGCTACAGCACATGTTTAAGGTTCTTCTAATTGATCAACCGTGACATACCATTGGATTTTTTTTTATAATACTGGGCTTAATAACAAATACCTTTTCCATCAAATTTACTGGCAAGGCCTAGCCTGGCCATGTCCGCATATATGTAGTCGGTGGTGATGTGCATCAGTAATGAGTCAGTGTCTGTGTACAGCATCTTGAGAAGATCCTGTTTGATTTTGCTTTAACAAAACTAGTAAATGAGCAGCTTCGATAAGTCCAGCTTGGATGATCCCACACAGGTTGGTTTCATCAGAGTCAGTTTTGATTTTTACTTTGGCTGCAAGTCCTCCATCAAAGATCTATCTGGACTCGAAGACTGGATCCACAATGAGCCTTTTGAAGTCTGTCCTGCTTGGTTGATTCGCAGACAAGATTGACTTGGTTTCAGTTGCGTAGATTCACTATGATCTTCCCAAACACAGAGTTGTTGATGAGTTTGAAAAAGTTTTTTTCAAAGTTATTGATGGCCTTGGTACGAAGTCCATATTCATCTAAATGTACGAGGACATTCAAGCTTGAACACTTGATGGATATTGGCAACATGCATGCCCTGTTATAAGAGCCTGTACAGATTTCTCATAGTTGTGATTGGTCCACAGGCTTGGAATGAGTTTGGCGCATTCGGTGCAATTACGACCATACTCATTAACAATCAAGAACTGATATGGCAACCATGAACCTGGCACCCACAGTGCTTCGTGTAAGTGCTCGGGATATTTCAGGTCTACTTCATAGAAGTATCCAAAGTAACCGAGGATGCTGTGATCATACACATCCTTGCGAAGATGAATCTGCACATGATAAATCCACTGAAATCCATCCACGGTCAGAAATTGCATCATGGCCAGTTATCCATACACATTAATGGGATAAAGATCGCTGTGGGGGTAAGCAGTATTATACCCAGACACACTGGGTTGTTGGCCCAATAAACAGATGCTGGTCAACATTTGCAGTTCCAGCTCAAGCTTGATTTTGGACAACATTGTGTCTCAGCCCATTCCTGGCGCTGAAAACCAGTGGGTGAGTTCAAGCTTGTACATGTATGTGGTAGTGTTAAGAAATGCTTCAAACACTTCGGCAAATAGAATACGTCCATTTGCAGATACAAGCTGTGATTCTCACCGAGACTCTTGCACTCAAATGCAGACAAAACTTTCTTGGCATGGTCGTAGCTGGCAGTGTAAACACATTAGCATGACAACAATGAGTAAAACTCCTCGATTGGACGAAGCTGAACCTCAGCAACTTTGCTATAGTCATTTATGTACTCGTACAGATAAATGCCTTTCCTCTTGTCCAGGTCCATACTGATAGGGAAGTACTGATGAGTGATTTTGATGTTCTCTGCAGTCAGATCATTCACAAATTTCACAAGAGAAACATTCATTAACTGAATCAAATCGGTGATCTGTAATTGTCCTTGTCAAAACGTCAAGTATTTTTTCACGTTGTTGGGAATCATGCTGACCGGCGAGTCACCTACTGCCTGCATGATTAAATGGTCAACCTACCATTATTAAGTACTACAAAAATTTTGGCTTTGTTGGGGTAAAGTCTTAACTGCAAATTGCATGCATTGTGTGCTGTACCTCTGTACCTGCCAGTAATGTGGCAGTAATTATAAACTTTAGAACCAGGACATTTACATTTATTGCTGGTCAGGCTTTGCTCTTTGTCAGTTACAGCTTTTTTCCCAAATTCAGCAGCGAGTGGCTGAAGCAAGCTCACGATTTGTGCATGTTGGTGCATCGAGCTGATCTTGAATCCATTTCGCTATAACTTCGATCAATCAGAGGAACACTTCCAGTGTCTTCAATGTAGGCACTCTGGGCATGATAAAGGGCCAGTACACTCTGACTTGCTGTCTCATCGAACCACAAATTAACAAAACCCTCATAGAAATTGCACTGTCTGATCAGCGATGCTTTTTTCCATGGCCACATTCAAGCATTTTGAATCCACGTAGATGATAAGGAATTTTCATCTTTCACTGCACTGCAGTAAATTTGACAGTGCTTTAAGCAGACTCGGGGATGATTGTGCACTGTGGTTTTTCACTGATACCTTTGCAGTAAAAGACGTGACTGGAGAGCAGTTCTTGAGTGTCAAATACATGCATGCAACATCTGAATAGATATTTCTTTCTGGTGTTTGATGTGCCAGTTAACCAGCCATTGGCAGCCAACCATGATATTTTTACCCATACATAGCACGAGACCGATTTTGAGTCTTTCGTTTTATTCAGCAACAACAAATCAATTTTGGGGTCAGCCATGCTGTCTGTGAGGAGACAGTGTCAGTGTATAAAAGCCTTCGTTATAAATGAACACATTAACACAGATACCTGGGTTCAGTTTTTCAAATTTCTTCAGAGTGTCTTTGGTCACTTGCACATGAACTCGATATCACCAAAACTTAGTTTTCCAAGGTGTTGTCAATATTGTTGAGACCTGTTTTGATTGTCTATGGCCTGGTATAGTGCCGACAAGATGGCCCACCCAAAACAATGATTATCAAACTTCAAGCTGATAACAGACCTTAGAAGGACCCATTTCGGTGTTACTATATAACTGGATCCACGAAACTGATGATAAGATGACAAATGGACTTCGATCTAGCCTCATATTTAAACGGTCCATACTGACCTTATATTGATGTATTTCTTAAGCATTTCGAGAATCTTTTCGATGCTTCTGCCAAATTTACCATTGATCATGCTGTCTTAGCAGTTCTCAATTATGCTGGCCCCACTTTGAATCCAGTGCTGTAGTCTTAAATCCATCCTTTTCACAACAAAGTAGCATAACCAGATGCTCACTAAGAACTATTTTGCTTTCATCCCAGCGTGACAAACGTTTTGTAACACTGATACGATTTCAGGAATCAGATTTGTCAGCAGTTGTTGAGCATATTTGCCTGGTGCGTAGGTGAGCTGGACAATGTCTATGTGATTTTCCAACTTATCACTACATTTCTTTGAATTCATACACATGATTGTTTTGATTTTTAACGAATGGACTTGACTGCTTCAGTAGCAATAGCAGATGCAAGATGACATTTCGTAGTTTTCATTGTTGTTGTTGTCCCAGTGGTAACCGGTGGTGGTGGTGGTTGCGGATTCAGGGCAATGATGGGTCTCGATAATTCAAGTATGTCTGCTTTTCTCATAATACTTGGCATGCTTATGCATGCTGCAGTGTGAGCTGTCATAACTGTGGCACTGTAGGCATCCCTACAGTAAGGCAAGGGTGAATCGTCTCTCTTGTTGGGAAATTTAGTTGATGATTTGATCAGAAACTGCACCTTCTTCAATTTTGGTACTTTTTTTTTATCTATTTCTTTTGTTGCTGTGGTATCTGTATTTGTGCTTGGGCATCCACAGACATTTATAGTTTTGATTTCAATCTGCGTAAACTATGTTATTCCCTAACAGATTCACAAGGCTAGCAAAGTTGGTTGAGTAATTTTGACTCCGTTGCCACATTTCAGGCAAGATCATGCCCCTTCTTGCAATATCTGCATGTGTGTTCTGCAGTACACATAATAGCAAGATCTGCCCCGAATCATTCATGTAATATCTGCATGTGTGTTCTGCAGTACTCATAATGGCACGATCTGCCCCAAATCATTATTGTAATATCTGCATGTGTGTTCTGCAGTACTCATAATGGCACAATCTGCCCCTAATCCTTCTTGTAATATCTGCATGTGTGTTCTGCAGTACTCATAATGGCACGATCTGCCCCTAATCCTTCTTGTAATATCTGCATGTGTGTTCTGCAGTACTCATAATGGCACGATCTGCCCCTAATCCTTCTTGTAATATCTGCATGTGTGTTCTGCAGTACTCATAATGGCACGATCTGCCACAGGGTTTGTATTTTCCAAGGCAGGTTACTTTGCATTTGTTCTGTCCCAATAACACATGGATTCTGCGTTCCAATGGCATGAAGATTCCAATTTACATATTTTGAGGCATTTATCTAATTGACAAAAATATTGCCACATTTTTTTCTGTTAGCAGCATTGCCAAATAAACTGACCAAACCTGTCTCAGAGTAACCACAGCGAACACTTTTTGCAGTATTAACAAACACATTTTTCAGAAAGGAGTCATCATGGAGTGCAATAGCAATATATATTGTGTCAGGTAATGGCTACATAAACCCAATAATGCTGAACCTACCATGGGAAATTTCATCCACTTTGACCAAAAAGAGATCGACTATAACTTTCATTATATGTTTGCGCTGTCTATTTTTGCTGCATGGTAATGTGCTCTGTAAATTAAATTGAGTTGAGATACCATTTGTATATCTATGGTACAAATGCATCTGTATAATTAGCCTTCTCTGAAAAATCTTCGTCAGTGGCTTTTTAAAAATGTCATCTGCTTCAGATGCAGTTAGTGTCATTCTGTTTCTTTTGAGGGTATACACTTTCATGCCCGATATTTTTGAGTTTCTTTCTTGCCTCTTTTGTATTTTTTTTGCTTCTAATTTTATTTCATTTTTTTACCTCAGATACGTGCCCAAGTTTATTTTTGATCTATTTTTAAGGTCACTGACAAATGTATCCGCTTATCAGTGTACGTTTAGTTTCAGATAATTGTCCATGACGAATTCAAATGATACTGAGTTTTAAGTTTTTCCACTACATCCCTGATCTTCCAATCTTTTGGCAGAATTACGTCATTGCTAGTGATACATATAAACTCATTCATAAATGCTTTATCAATCAATTCCCTGTCTGTATCTCAACATTTTCTATATTAACAACTCAGCTATATTTTTTCTATATCATCATCATAAAATGAACAATACACATAGATCGCAATTTGGAAAAAATCAATACACAGCTAGCTAACAGAGTAAGCTTAGCAGCGTGTGTATATCATCACTACCATAGATCTGCAATATATCCTTTAATCTATCTCTGCATAACTTTTTACTTTTAACAATCGCTGCAAACTAGAACAGCACAGTGAATAGCATGGAAGGGACTGTTTGACCTTATTTGATACCCTATGGGGACATGGAGAGAGGATAGATGTACAAAACTCTGACCCCCATGACTGAAACACTCAAGTTATGTGTGTGTTTACCACAACTACCAATTACATGTACTTCTGGGCAAAAAAGTAAGGATTAGACAAAAGGATGGGTGATCAGGAACCCAAAGGTACTGATAAGGCAAAGCGTTCATTTTGATACTACTTTATATATATATATATATATATATATATATATATATATATATATATATATATATATATATATATATATATATATATATATTGCATTTATATATATGTAGATTTTAAAATCATACTAATTATATTCATATTTGTAGTATATGTGTGTTTGAATTGAAATAAATGCAGTATGGTTTGGCTGTATAACTAAAAAAGCATATCAGAAGCTATACATTGTAATTAATTTTCACTGATAGCAGTAACACTATTAGAATCTTGTAACTGCAAGTTGGTAAAGATGCTTAATAAATTACCACTTAATTATTTTATTTTCTTTAATGTTTGTGTAAAATTAGTCAAAAAGATTTCTAACATTGTTTGAAACAGCCCGTAATACATGTACATAGGAATAAATACACAGGTGACTTCAAGCAATACTGTTCATCCTAATTTCATTGTTCTTGATAAAACATTAATGCAACTATTCATAGACAACACACTGAAGCACTAAAGTCGCTATATAACTAAATTGGACCCTTTTCTCCTCCAACCAAACATCCATAAATTCGAATTGCACAGTGCGAATGCATCTAATTTTAGGTCATTTCTCATAACTACTCACTTTCTTGCTTCGTTACAAAACTCCATTAATAAAACTGCATATTTAAGATTGCATTATTTGTCTACCTACTGGTAATAATGACATGCACTGGTTAAATATCGGTTTCATTACTATATATATTTTTCGCATTTTCAGTTTAATGAAGTGGTAGATCGTATACGCATCGATGTCCGCCATTACAAGTTCATTTACTGTTTCAAACTGGTTTTTTACAGAAAATACGCAAATACGACCGTTAAAATCTTAATTTATTTACAAAAAAAAAGAACATGCTCTTCATCTATCATATTTTTAAAAGCAAATTACTATTTGGATATTGATGTTTAAATTTTGAAACAGAATTTGGTATATTTTCATTATATCATAGTAGACCCAACTTCGTGAAATCAAGCAGTGATATTTTGCTCCGGAAAAGAGTTAATGGTCAGTTAGCTATTAAAACTTTCCTGGGGATGTGCAAGAATTTCTTTGTCGCCGTAAATCTGATTGGTATCTGTAACATTATACATGTGTGACTGACCAATCAGCACTCTCTGTGTATGAGTCATAGCTCCACTGGTACTATCTACAGGCACTGCCTCTCTGATAGCTCTCGGTGTTAAGACTTCCCAGTAGTCACTTGTATATATTAGAATTATTGATAGTTAGAACACGGCCTCTCTTATTATGTTTTAACACAATAACACAACAGTATCAACGCCACGTAAATACCTTTGGTCTTGGGTTACAACAGTGCCAGAACTTATTGGCTACAGCGAGGAGGCATCTCAAAGTCGTAATCTACAGTCATATTACGTCCGAAAAATCAAAGGGCAAAGTCGTTTGCTTTCCTAACAGAAGAAGGCGAAGTTTACGCTTCTCGGGCGACTTTTTCGCCTACTTCGCATGGTAGCATCTCTCTCTCTCTCTCTCTCTCTCTCTCTCTCTCTCTCTCTCTCTCTCTCTCTCTCTCTCTCAAGGTCAAAGTAAGCGGTGAAAAAGCACAAGGGGGGCATCTAATGTACTGTATAGCAAGCGTTACTTAAATCCTTGAGGTTGCCTGCCATATCACTGGTTTGGTTTGAGTTATTTGAGTATGTGTACATGTATCTTAGTCACCTTTGTAACTTTCTGCGCATGCAGTTATAGTGGTATGGTGTTAATAATGCATGCAAGGGAAGAGCATACCGACATACTGCCTCTTGAAGAATTCTTTAGAAAATAAATATCCATAATTTTAATATGATACAAATCTGGTTTCACTGCAAATGCCTATTTTATTTTTACTTTTGTTTGTATGCACTACTTAATTCTTTAAAAGTGAATTTCATTAACACCTGTAAAGTGCGCTTCATTTTTCGAAAGGTAGTCAAAATTGGGATCTTTTATATAACAGTGATCTCAGAAGCGCTTAATTACGCATATTTGGACGCAAACTTTTGATTGGGGACGCATAAAATTGCCTACACGGGAGTCCTCCGTACGCACGTTTTTGTTGCAAGGATGAAACGTTTGCGGAAAAATAAATGTTCTAAATCACTAGGAAAACTAAAGCAATGTTGTTTTTTTTTTAGTTTTAGTTTGCTGCTAACTTCTTTGATCAAAGATCGCCGGCTATCTTTGATGAAGGTGATCAAAATATTTTCCTATATTTTTATATAGGCAACAATTAGCGGCTCCAACGGTGATTACAATTTTTCTCTATATTTTTCATATTGACGACAATTAGCGGCTCCATCAATAATTAGCGTCTCCTTCTACAATTAGCGGCTCCTAAAACACTTTTTATAATCTACGTCTCCGTAAAAATAATAACAATTAACGGCTCCAAAACAGATGAAGCTCAGTCTACAAACTACAATCACCGGCTCGTTCAATAGTTGAGTTGAACGAGCCGGTGATTGTAGTTTGTAGACTGAGCTTCATCTGTTTTGGAGTCGTTAATTGTTATTATTTTTACGGAGACGTAGATTATATAAAGTGTTTTAGGAGCCGCTATTTGTAGAAGGAGACGCTAATTATTGATGGAGCCGCTAATTGTCGTCAATATGAAAAATATAGAGAAAAATTGTAATCACCGTCATTTTAGGAGCCGCTAATTGTTGTTGGAGCCGCTAATTGTTGCCTATATAAAAATATGGGAAAATATTTTGATCACCGCCGGGTACCTGCGGCTTTCCATACATTTCACGTTTCCGCCCTCAGAGGGTCTATCGTAGCTAGTCGGTTGCAGGACTAATTTGATTATATTACAGCCTACAAATATCAAGGCCAGAGATCAGCATAAGTGGATTATGACCTAATAATTTACTGTTAGGATTATTTATCGATAGGAAATAAGGATTTGTTTATGTAACAATTGATTACCGTGCATTTTTATATCCAAGTTTGAGGTTTTTTGTCATGGTGTCTTTGAATTTCTACACTCCAAACTCGACTGTATCTACCGTTTTTATCAGCCACAACTGTCGTAGCCAAAGATATGGCCAGAAGGTATATTTTTGTCGCCAGTATGTAAAACATAACTGCAATTTGCGACATTGGCGAAGCCCAGCGCAATCACTATTATTGATTTTATTTCCGGTTGTTGCCGTATAAATATTGCCTGCGAACTCGAAATCAAGATACTTGAATAAATGCTGTTTGCAAATTTAGACAAGTGTTTTATAGTTCAACGGAAAAATGATGAAGATTTCATCCATAGCCCATTTCATACAGGATTTAACCGAGTTGCTCAGTAATTATGCGAAAACTCCCGAGTCACTTTATACTCCAGCCAATCAAACGCTGGTAGGCATCTGTACATAACAAAATGGCATACAGTGTTGTTTAGACGTATCAGATTAAAACAAATCAAGAAATGCCCGCTAAATGCCTGGGACTTCTGCAGCTTTACCGTCGAAAAATATTCCAAGTTTGCTATACTGCGGATTAATACGAAAAATTCCTTTTATTGGTAAACGAAACTCGATTTATGAAATGCGGTGTTATGGTAAAAAAAAAAAGGATTACATTTTTAACATCGACACCGTTTCCATACTCGCAAGTATATGTCCAGATGTAAAACAGCTCATAGCTACTCAATTATGGCTATAAAATCCAGAAAACAAGACAAGATAGTTCCAATATTAAATTTCATCAATATATGTGGCATCATCGCTGTTGAATAGGCATTTTTCAACTCTATAAACGAAGCTGAAGTAGTTGGAACAGTTAATGCTAATGCTGATGCGTCCGCCTTGTTTGGACCACTAGTCTGGTCCCCTGCTTAGTATGCTCCCTGCGATGCACTCCGCTATACTATACTAGGGAGCATACTAAGTAGGGGACCAGACTATTTGCCTACCAGCTATCGATTGGATATTGCGGTCAGTTGACCACCCGCCACGAGATCAAAATTCCGAGCAAATTACGAAGTTCCCCGAAGTCTCCATGAAATGGTCTATAGCCAAGCCCAAATGTAAGAAAGTACATGATTTCTGGCTTAGTTCGGACTGCAACTTTTGCTGGTGGGGCAGCAACTTTTGCTGGTGGGACTCCTATTTTTACCAAATTAGGAGTCCTGGACTTCTAGTTTTAAAATCCTAGCGAGACCTCTCATATATATTTCCTTTGTACAAAACGACCCATGTCTCCATGTATACTGATTGCACATTTGTATCAAAAAGTATGTGGCAGTGTCATTTGTACAGTTTTCAAATTGGATGATTGCTTGGAGAGAAATCAAATTAACTGCATTTACACAGTGTGCAAAATGGACACCCACACCCTGCTTAAAAACATGTATACACAGATAAATTTTGTTTTCCTATCACTTGAAATTTGACCACCGTTTTATTCTTGCTACTGTTTATTCGGTATTATGCACACTTTAGGTAAACAGACACAAAGACGCTTATTTTTGTAACCTTCCGAGGAAATTCAGGTTCCCTTGAATTTCGGAAACACTTCACCCACCCACCCCACTCCAGAGGCGTAGCTAGGGTGGGGCAGGGTAGTACATATGTCCCCGGGCGCCAAGGTACAGGGCGCCAAAATGAGGCTTACAACGTTACATTATAATAAGTAAAATAGAAAAATGTGATTAAACGGGGAGGGGGCTGGGGCGCCAACTTTATTGTTCATCCCCGGGCACAAAATATCATAGCTACGCCTCTGCCCCACTCCTCAACACTTGAACAGTAGTAATTGACAATAGGTACAATTCAGAGTATATACGCCCTTACCTTTTTTTCTTCATCTTCAACGATACCGTTTGAAATTCAAAATATGAAGCGGCCTTAAAATAGTGTCATAGCTGGCGTTTTCAGTTTCGTTTTCATTGCATAAGCTTCGGTCAGACCAAATCCAACATTTACGAATTCTCCATGATCTCCACCTTCATTCCAGCCACAAGAGAATAACACCAAAAAATATTAACAAACATTCAGAGACACACTTATGTACAACAGTCAAAATGAATGCAAATTGACGAACTGAGAATTATCACCCACCATTTAATAACCCGGAACATAGCGTGAGTCTTTTGAGCTAGTCGTAATACTATTTATAGTATCAGACATTATCAAATTCCATTACGTCATTGTAAATATTGGCGCCCGTTTCACAAAGCAACTAAACATTAACAGCATCTTAACGTATTAAATTCTGCTAAGTTTTAAGGTCTTTAGGGGTCCGCCCTTTTTGCTCGAAACTCAACAGAAAATTGCACCGTCCCACCATGTCAACATCACAAGGGCTCGTATCGTTGCTTACAATTTACTCGTCCTACATGGATTGCATAATAATAATAATAATAATAATAATAAGAAGAAGAAGAATAGTCATTATATAGTACATGTATGTTTGCTATGTTGACATCATTCCGTTAACATACAGGATATCACATAGCTCTTTTTATTTCTCAACTTTCTCAAAGATTGTCTTAAACTGCATCTCACTTCTAGTTGGAAGATGAGAGTACGCTTGAAACAGCCATGTCTTTCTACAAAAATCATCTTTTCCAAACGGTGGTAACCTTAATCCGAATGACAGTCCATTTTGTTTTCGCATACACGGGTAAGTCCGGACGGAAAAACAATGACGATACCCAAGTAGAAGATTCAACGTCGATCAATATCTTTGTGACGAGAACAGATGAAGTTAATTCATTCATTCATTTGGAGATTATAGTCGTATATGCATGGGCGTTTGCCTGACGACTTTCAATGCTAAAGCCCCTAAAGGGACTAGAGATCCCAACCCCAACCCCAATGTGGTTGGCCGTCAGCCCGGGTCCACTGGGAGACACATGTCCCAGGGCTGGGCCTTATCGCTACTGATCAGACCTTAAGACCTTGACACTCATACAGTCCGCACAGGAAAAACACCACCCAAGCCAGCAGCAGAACAAGAGCACAAGAAAAGCAACCACCACAGCAAGGCCTACAGAGCCCCACCAGATTGTCAAATAGTACAGGACAGACAAACAAATTAAGTCGTGGTAAAATTCATAGTCAGCATAGGCTTGCTGAGTTTCGGATCCAACCCAGGTGTTTGCTAGTATGTTTTCCCTATCACCTGTTGGAATGGCCACATGTAACAGACAATTAAACAAACAGACAAAACAAAACAAAAAGGTGGGCAGCTCTGCTAACCAGGGTTGTTTCATCTGTAGTTCTGTTAGTAGAGGTAGTTGTAGTATAAGTTGTTCTAGTTGTTGAAGTGATTGCCCCAGAATCATGCACCACGAGTTTGGCATATTTGAAATATTGGCAACTTCATTTTTTTTCATAGTGGGCACAACTCCAAGACGTAGCAGCAAGGAAGATCTAGAAGTCCGAAGTTCTGTTGGTTGATTGAAGTAGTTGCAATATGTGTTGTTCTAGTTGTTGAAGTGATTGCATTGCCCCAGAATCACGCACCACCAATTTGGCATATTTGAAATATTGGCAATTTCGTAATTTCTTTTCTTAGCGTGCATGACTCCAGGACGTAGCAGCGAGGAAGATCTGGAAGTCAATTGATGATACAGTAGTATATTACCCCATAGCCCTTAGAAGGGATGATTATAAGGATTTTTTGTCTGATTAGGGCTCCAGGGTGTATCAGCAGTCTATGTTGTCCTTGTTGAGTAGTTTGAAAATTCTAGGAGTTAGTAGAGGTAGTTGTAGTGTAGGCCATTCTAGTTGTTGAAGTGATTGCCCCAGAATCATGCGTCACCAGTTTGGCATATTTGAAATTTGGCAATTTTGTAATTTTTTCTTAGTGGGCATGAGTCCAGGACGTAGCAGCAAGGAAGATCTGGAAGTCAGTATATGCTATAGTAGTAGGTTGCCCCAGAGCCCTTATAGGGGTTGGCGAATAAGGGTTTTTGGTTTGAATAGGACTCCAGGGCGTAGCAGCATCAATGTTGTAGTTGTTGGTCCGTCCCACCGTTGTATGCACCAAAGCTGTAGAAATACACCAGCTGCAAGCAAACGTTGTTGTAATGGTTAAGTATAACCAGAATTATTAAATTAAGGTAAAGCCAAATATGAGTTTATCTCATACGGGTCAAATAAACCTGAGTTGTGAATACACCTATATTGAAGAAGTTTAATGATTTGTATACTAAGCGTAAACGTTTCTGAAGGAAAGTCAAATTTATGGGGCTAAGGTGTCCCTTAATTTTTTGTTTTCACAGTTGGTAAGAGGAAGAGTATATTAATAAAATACCAATCAGGATTTTCAAGGGCCATATAAGAGTTGTAAGCCAAAAAAGGGCTCAAGTGGGTCGAAATTTGAGCCCTAAGTAATAATAGCAAACAAAAAACAAAACAAAATAGTCAATGACATCACTTCAAAATACATTGACATACAATTAGCACAGTTGGTAAGAGGAAGAGTATATTAATAAAATACCAATCAGGATTTTCAAGGGCCATATAAGAGTTGTCAGCCAAAAAAGGGCTCAAGTGGGTCGAAATTTGAGCCCTAAGTAATAATAGTAAACAAAAAAAAATACAAAACAGTCAATGACATCACTTCAAAATACATTGACATACAATTAGCACAGTAAGACAATACGAGCCTTGGTAGGGAATCGTTGTTCCGCACGAGCTTGCAGACTTCCGGATCCTACCCAGGTGTTTGCTAGTATATTTTACCTAGCACCTGTTGGAATGGCAACAAACATTGGATCCAGGTAGAAATTATTTATGAGGTGTAAGTGAACCAGGAACTTGAAAAATTAAATGTATATAAAGGACTATAGTGATTAAAGCGCCTGGGTAATGAGGAGTTCCTTATTCCAGAATAGTGTCGTCTGCTATGCGCAATATAAGAAATATTAAAATATCTAATATTTAGTTAATTTAAAGCAAACATTTTAAGGGGAAATTATAATTAAACTGAATATTTATAGTATTAATCACAAAAATTAATTATAGTGTAAAAAGATATGTACCTGACCGTCAGTAGTGTAGAAAGCGTATGAAATTACAATAGGATAAATATCAATAGTCAGATGAAGTGAATTAGAATCAGATCGGATCGGAAATTATAGTCGTATATGCAACTCCTGGCCTGACGACTCTTTAAGCCTCTCACGAAGCTAAATATTCCCTGCCCGAAGGTAGAGAACTCCAGAAGCCCCCTATGTGGTTGGCCTTCAGCCCGGAGACACGGAGGCGCATGGTCCTAGGCTGGACGTTTTCGCTACTGACAAGACCCTAAGACCTTGACAAGTACGTTACATTCACACAATCCATCAAGGAAGAACACCACCCAAGCCAACACCAGGAAGAAGAACACAAGAAGACCCCCACCACAGCAAGGCCCGCAGAGCCACACCGGACAATGAAAGCATTGAGACGGGACAAGACAGACAAACAAGGATAATGGGTGCTATGGCAGGAAGTCTGTACCCCACAAGAGCTTGTAGGTTTCAGGAGCCCACCCAGGACTTTGCTAGTATGTTTTCCCTAGCGCCTGTTTGCAGCATCCATCGTCATACAATACAAGACGAACGGACAAAGGGACAGGACAAACCATGATGGGAAATCGTAACTCCGACCGGGCTGTCAAAGTTCCGGATCCCATCCAGTATATTTTCCCTAGCACCTGTTGAAATGACCACATGGAAACATAGAGTGTATAGCTCCGCCCACTGGGACTGCTGATTGTAGTCTCAGAAGTGCCATTGATGTCTTTGCGGTGTAGGATTCAAGTTCTTGAAGTTGTTGCTGGTAGATGCTGTGTAAGTTGTTGTAGGTGATGTAGTGTTTGCCCCAGAGCCATGCACCACTATTAGGCATTTTGAAATTGTGGCAATTATGAAATATCTTTTCCGAGTGGGCATGACTCAAGGACGTAGCAGCAATGAAGGTCTGGTAGTTAATCGTAGTTACGACAGAGCTCGCCCCAGAGTCCTAACAGGGGAAGGTTTATACGGGTTTTTGGTTTGAAAAGGACTCCAGGGCGTA
This sequence comes from Potamilus streckersoni, assembly GCA_016746295.1. Taxonomy (NCBI): domain Eukaryota; kingdom Metazoa; phylum Mollusca; class Bivalvia; order Unionida; family Unionidae; genus Potamilus; species Potamilus streckersoni. Next base: position 565,869 of record JAEAOA010001939.1, read on the forward strand.
GCTGCATCGTCTCAGTAGTGTAGATGATGTCTTGAAGTGTTGGATTTTAGTTCTTGTAGTTATTGCTAGCAGACGCTGTGTAAGTTGTTGTAGATGATGTAGTGTTTGCCCCGGAGCCACGCACCACTATTTTGGCATATTAAATGAACCTCCTTTATTTATAGGGGAAGACCGATCGAAACAGATTGAAATGGCTGACCAAACAAAATACACGTTGCAAATTTCGGTCACTTCGCGAAGTCTGTCTTCCAATCCGAAGAGAGTTACCTGATACGTCACAATTCCTATATACGTGCACTAGCGTTTGTGCGCAGTGAATTGATGTGACAATGTTTTCTCAAACATAACGGAATCTAAGAAGATAATGACTTGGGGTGCACCGGCTGTGGAGATGGCATAGCATCGGCTACTAAAGTGAACACAGTACAACTTTACGAAGAGGTTGATTTATACTGGGATTTAGTAGATTTTCTATCTTCACAAGAATTTGTTCCGGCACAACCACCTTCGTCACTTTCTCCTTTACCAAGTGTCGACGATTTTAGACATAGACAGAAAGAAGAATTTTAGAAATTTTTACAGCAACAGAAAGAGGCAGAACAGGCATTTATCCTTGAACAGCAACAGCGAGAAGAGACAAGAGGGAAACGACATGAAGAAGAAGAAGCAGCAAAAGAGAAACAAAGTCTAGGAGAGAAGGAGAACAGTGAAAGTCAAACGGTCAAGATACTCTTGGATACTTTAGCTGTGTTAAGAAGTCTTAAACAATTGTATCAAACTTCTTTATTAAGACCCAAGAGAAAAAGACCTTCCCGAGCCAAACAGCCTAACCTTGTAAATACACCAGAGGCACCACCCTAGTGATTTATACTCAGTCATTGACAGGAGCAAGTCCACAAGTAGACCTTGGCCTTGGCAAAGTCTTAAGGCAGTTAAAGCGAATTGCTTCGCGTACCTGAGTTTGTTCTCATTAAAAGAAAACAAAAACACAACGGCCCTTTACAGTGCCATCAAATACTCTCGGAAAGAGTTAATATTCATTTTGATAAATCAATTAAAACTCAAAAATCCCTTATATAACACTAGCTATAAGTTTTTAGACTCTTATTCTAAGAAATCAAAACCAATACTTTTTGAAAAGTTCATAAACTTCTTCTGTGTCTGTGTTTGGTTCACTTTCTCTCTCTCTCTCTCTCTCTCTCTCTCTCTCTCTCTCTCTCTCTCTCTCTCTCTCTCTCTCTCTCTCTCTCTCTCTCTCTCTCTCTCTGTATTTTGAATTTCCTCACATTCGCATTTGTTTCCTCCTCTTCCACCTCCTCTTCTTCTTCCTCTCTTTTTTCTCTCCTTCTTTACTCCTTTTCGTTCTAAACTTCTCGGGGTTCTTCCTTTTCTTCTTCTTCCTCCTCCTGCTCTTGTTGTTTCTTAGGGCACTCTGAAGAGTAATGTCCTCTCTCTTGACAATGATAACAGGCATCTCGACTTTTGTCTCTTTTGACACTGTTTTTGTTTTACAGTTAGGACATTCTGTAGCCTAATACCCTTTATTTGTACCGTTATAGCAAATATCTTGACTTTTATCTCGAAATGAGGAAAAATAGTCCTTCGGAGTGTCCGAAGAAAACTTTCGTTTGACACATCACAAAGCCCTAATCAGAAGTTCCATCTGTGTGGGTTCTTCCATTGTGCTAATCGGTTTGAGAGCAAAATGAATACTGAGAGGGAAGGCACTAGCCTCTTATATATATATATATATATATATATATATATATATATATATATATATATATATATATATATATATATATATATATATATATATATATATATATAAACACTACCATGTCCTTTCAAATGTTGTCATTTGACTTTTTACAATCAAGATTAAACGATCGCATCATTTCGTAAAGAAAGGAAAAGAAGAATGTAAGAGGCAGAAACGTGATTTATCCCCTCGCAAAGTAGCTCAAATCTTGTTTCAAATTTATGCCAGTGACTTTGAAGATGATATGAGAGAACCAGAATCTAAATTCAGAGAGTCTATACCAAAACAAAAGAAATTACCAACAGTAAACCATCAAAATTACTATCACATTCGAGAGACGGACAAACGTTCCTCAAGAAAATTTAGAACCACATCATACACGTACACAGTGAAGTTTAAAGATTTCAAATCCGATGTACCGTTGGAAAAAGCAGAGGAGTTCATCACTGTTGTGTGTGATTCTTTGTTAATCAATCTGAAACAGCAATGTTAAGCCAAAGAAGACGATCGTTTGAGACTTTCCATTCATCATGACAATTTGAAGTTTCCCGTTTCGATCGAATTTAGCAAGCTATCAGAATTGACACCTTCCAAAGTCATGGACAAAATTCAACAAGTACAGAAATCCAACGACGAGTTTCACATCTCCGACGGAAAAGTGACTGTTCATGACTGACGCTTCTCTTCCCAAAGTGTTATTTCTTGATGAACTTCGCAGCATCAAGCGTAGCCTCGTCCAAATTAACAATCTTCAAGAACGTGTTTAGCCCGTGCCATCGTAGTGGGACGAACGTATGACGACAAGAATGACACGATAGAGTGGAAACGAGCCTGGAAAACTATTCAACGATCTGACCGAGCTAAACAACAAAGAGAGGCAGAACTCTTGTTACAGCAAGCGGGGATATTAAAAGGCACACTCTGTGACATTTTTGAAATGCAAGAGTTGCAAGACGTCTTGACTTCACGTTATACATTGTAAGTGCACCCTCAAGAAGTGCGCGGACCTCTGTTGTTTCGAGGCAAAGATTTCAAAGATGGAAATACATTCACGTCTATCATCACGATGAACACTTTGATGCCATTACCAGTATCACTGCATTCTTGTCATACAGTTATTACTGTGAAAAATGTGACTATGGCTATAACAATCGAGATTAACATAAGCATTGCGGATCGAAATGCTCAGGATATTTGGCCTCTAATCCCTGTCTTAACGAAGGACAAAAACGAGTCGATTGCTCTGCTTGTCAGCGCACGTTTGTTAGTCATGCCTCTTACCAACAATATTTGAAAACTCAAGGTTCACAGTAGAAATGTGCTTTTTAACTCCTGATATTGTGCCATACTTGTGGACAAGGGATAACTTCCAACAACGCTAAGGCCCACGCCTGTTCTGGAAAGAAGCGACGTCATATTTGTCGTCAATTTGTAGACTTGGAACAGCGATGTTACATTCAGAAACACAATTCTAAACATGAAGAAGGAGAAGAAGAAGATGACCAGAAGAAGAAGAAGAAAGACAATTTCATCTTTTTCGATTTCGAATGCATGCAAGAAACTAGCATTCACATTCATAATTTCTTTGTGGCTCACAGAGCGTGTGAGAAGTGCATCAAAGAACCTATTTTTACTCATTGATCTCACTGTAGCATGATTCCTGGAGTACGTGAAAAAAATCTTTCAGGAATCTAACACGCTAGCAGCCGAATTTGCCCAATGTATCTTAGACCCTATCGACGAGACGTGGAGCTAAGAAGACATCGAACGTTACAGAGATTGTCATCGCTATGCCACAGTGATTGCTCACAATTTCTCGGGATTCAGTTTCTGTTGAGATACTATACGGAACAAACTACCAAACGTCCTAAAGTGACTTTGAACGGAGCCAAAATCATTTTCATGCAAGTGGGTCAAGTGCAGTTTAAAGATTCGATAAGTTACTTGACCATGCCTTTGAGTCGTATGCCTAAACTGTTCGGCGTGATAGAAATGGCTAAATGCTATTTTCCTCACTTTTTCAATACCGAAGCTAATTAACACGCTTTTCTACCCCATTTGCCTGAGGGTCCCTACTACAACCCCAACAATTTGCGTACCGAATAAAGAAAAGCTATCTACAATTGGTACCAGAGTCATGCCTCGGAACCTTTATACTTTCAGGAAGAAATTTTAAAGTATTGTCGTTCCGACGAGGACATTTTACGGTGTTGCTATGGCAAATTTCGAAAATTGTTCATGGAGCACGGAGAGATCGATCCTTTGAAAAAAGCCTGCACCATTACCAAAGCGTGTTCCTTAGTGTACCGACAACTATTCATATCTGAAAACACGCTAGCTGTCATCAGTCCTCAAACAGCCAATTTTGTCAAACGTCAATACTCAGTCAAAGCTCTATGCTGGTTACATTGCTTGTGTGACAAGGAAGACAAATGGATTAAACATGTCCGCAACGGAGGAGACAAGAAAGCCATCGGAAGGTATTCAGTGGATGGCTGGGATTTAAAAAAAAATAGATTTTGTACGAATTTAACGGGTGCTTATTTCACGGTTGTCCCACCTTTTACCCTCAACGTGGCACTAAAAACCAGTTTTTACAATGCACCATAGAAGAGTTGTACCAGGCCACTTGTCAACGTCACTTGAAGTTAGAAGAGCAAGGATACCAAGTGATAGAAATGTGGGAACATGAGTACGATCAGCGATTGAAAACTGATCTCGAGTTTAAGTGCATCGTGGAAAGTTGCAAGAAAGTGGACCCTCTGAACCCACGGGACAGTTTGTACGGAAGACGGACGAATGCCACCTGTTTGTTGTACCAAGCTGACGAGGAAAAAGGAAATCAAATATTTTGACGTGTATTCTCTGCATCAAGTGTTACGACCCTGGAGTTTAAGTATGTGTTAAGGAATCAATTTTGTATAAATCTTTTTATTTCATTTTATTTCATTAATATTATCTGACATGTTTTTTATAAAAGTGTTTACTTGAGTTGTAGATGTGACTCATGTTAGCACGTGCTGTGTATGATAGCAAATTCATTACAAATAAACATTCTGGAATAGCCACGAAAATGATTGGTTGATACTGGACCAGGCTTTCCTGAATGTCCACAGAAGTACTACGAAAATGCATGCGACTTCGTGCGCGTACCGTACAATTCAAACATTGCATTAGCTTTCACATATATGCTTGAGATTTTGTAATTCATGCACAGTCACGGACAGACTGTCTTGGTCGAGAGTCAGCAGTCGACAGTCGTAGTAGAGTCTGTTATACAACTTCTCATATCCTTAAAAAGGTATCTGTTGTGCCAGAAGTTGTCCGTTTGTCTACGCAAAATAACATGCCGTGTTAGAGGAACTATTTTCACTTCGTCTTTATAATTATTTTCCTAGAGAACAACATTACGTATTTGGACATTTTCTCCCTAATATTGGAACGGAACAACACATACATTGTTTATTGTGTAAATTCTGGAATTTGCTGTTAACCTTCGTCTGACGTGGTCAACCGCCATTTTGGACCGGAACATCATACACTTTCAGACTGTGCTTAGAACTCTTTACAGGACTTATATATTTTATTTTGAACAAAATTTGGATCATTTCTGTAAACCGTAAGTCTTGTTTAAATTATTTACATTATTTCATGTGTTCTAGGAAAATAAATTATATCTTTGTTAAAATTTATAAAGCTTGTTGTATTCACTTTTTCTTTTGTTACTTCGAACGAGCCGTTACGTAACACAAGTGTGTATCAGATGCGAATACGGCTTCCCAATCACTTTACTTTACCGTACGGACACGCGGGTATTGGTCAGCATATAAAAAGGGACATCGTCCAAGACCAATAGTTCATTGTGACAAAACAAATCTTTTACACAGCAAGTATCCAGCAAGACTAAACTCGATTGCGATGATGTGCCTTGCGATGACAGATGCCGTACACTGTGACCTCAATGATTCAGTACCACATTATTGTCATGGAAACTTTGCTATGACGACCAAGCCTATCGTGGAAAAGGATGATGATGGTATATGTGTCAAACCTGACGGATGCACAAGTTTTGCTATTCATTGTACACCTTTTCAATTTACTGGTTTTCATTATCGGTGTCATCCTCCACAAGAAACCCTTCGGATACCACCCTACGTATGTCATGTAAAACTGAACAATTCTGCATATTTCACCATGCCCTCATCAAACTAAACTTGTACAAAGCGAATATTCATTTCCTGTGCGTTTTACCAGAATACTGTGATTATGAAAATCTGATCCAAACCTTTTGAGGAAAATGGCCAAACTATCTAGGAGGACCTATCCCGAAAAAATAGTCATAGCCGGATTTTTCTACTTGGGCGAAGAGGATAAAGTCAAATGCTTCAGTTTTGGCGTGTCACTTTACGAGCGAGAACAGAAAGATTGCGTTTACCTGAAATATGCTCATTGGTCTCAAGATTATCACTACCTATTTTTAGTAGGGACCTCGTCCTTGAAGTGGGATCAACCATGTCGTGTTAGAAAGTAGTAACGTGGTTAGGAGTCAAAGAGTTGGACCACCCGTAGACAAATATTTAAACTATATATCAAACACAATCTTCAAACATTACCACTCGAATTGCAAGAACATTTGGCAGGAACTTGCCAGGGACAAATCTCAATTTGTAACTAGAACGTTTGTGTCGAGAGATTCACAAGAGAAAAGTGAAAAAAGTCAACCGACGAGTTCGATTTGTCTTGATCAAGGGTGTGTTCATTCTTGTTTTTCGCTTTAGACCATTTACAATGGAAGATTTTATTAACTTTTTTTGACCGTTACCCTGAATGACAGTGGACAGAAAAAACATACTACGTTCATTACTTTCGCTCTAGAAGACGTGCTTTGACGAACATGGTCATGGATCTTTTACAAGAGAACATTCGTGGATTACCTGTGGAGTTGAGAGAACGCATTTATCATGAGTTGGTCAAAATGTAAGTCAAACGCAAAGAAGAATTACATCCGTTACGTCACCGATGTTTAAACCACTGGTACCTCAATGCTATAAGAGGATTGATTCTGGAGAAAGTGTTCAAGTGGTCAGACATTGATCAATTAATTACGGATGAAAAGAGTTGTTATGTTGATAGAGATTATATTTACTACCAGTTAAACTTACTGAATCGAATTCCAGAGGACGAGTTAGAGTCACCAAAATCTTGTACAAGATGTATACTTAGTGGAAGAGGTAACATCTGATCGACTTATAATATGTCAGTTAGTGAAGAGAAAATTTGGATTCGACAACGGAATAATACGACTATGTTTGTGCATAAATTATGGTTATAGCTGCCGAGAAAAGAGACAATAAAAACGTTCTACTATGCAACAACCTTTATCATTAGTGATACAACAGATTCCATGGAAGGAGATCCATGACCATATTCAAACAGTGCAGGATTATCCTTGCCTTTTAAGAGAACTGTGTTCATTGAATTGGGGTCGACGTGTCGCGTGTGTGTGTGTGTGTGTGTGTGTGATTGTCTTAGTGACTTGCTTTCTAGGATTTCGTTTATCGTTCGATGATTTGTGGACACTTTACGAACAGTGCATACCACATGATAAAACATGAAAGTGGTCCTTTTAAATTCCCACAAGAGACCCATTCTCCTCAAAGCTTTGCGCTTTCATGGGGATACTTCTCGACCTCTACGGGAAAACAAAATTCGTCATTTTTAGGTATCTGAAGATGTGTGTGTAGCTTGTGACTTACGTTTTCACTTGACAGATGTACATGACTGGAAAAGTTGGGGTTTTGTGGCTTGGTCTAAAGAAGTTGCCGACAATGCCCGAGATTTGTCATCCTAAAACATTAAAACGTTCCATGAAAAAGTCACTTTTAATCCTGTGTTAGTGACGGCACCAGACGAAGAAGAAATACAGCCTGTCACCGAGGAAATCACTCTCTTCAGGACAGAACTGTCCTGACATCCCAGAAAGACCATTCCAGGAGAACCTTTGTGTGACAGTACCTAGGAATGAACAAACATTCAGAACAATACACACTGTCCCTAGGACACTACATTTGGATGACAAAAAATGTTGTAAAGTAGAAACTTGTTTTTATATTCTACTATGATTGTTTTAATGTGTCTTGTATCCATGTACTTAACCAGTTGATATATATATATATATATATATATATATATATATATATATATATATATATATATATATATATATATATATATATATATATATATATATATAATCTTTTGTGTTATACCCAATTAAAAATATTTTGTGCAATAAACGTGTCCTGAAAAAAGTATAAAAACTCTTGTCTTGTCTGTCATGTCAAAAATGTTGACATTTCTGACATAACTGTGGCTACCCCTACTGTCTCTGTTCCGTCCCCATCCACTTTCAAAGTCATTGACAAACATTTACATCATCCTAGTTTGGAGGCCTTGTATCTTCGACATCCTTTTAACATGCTCATTGCTGGACCTAGCGGTTCAGGCAAAACCGAATTTGTCAAACGTTTGATCGAACATAAACATCATTTGATCGATCTTTAACCTCAACACATAGTGTGGTGTTACAAAGAGTGGCAATCGTCGTACAGCCTTCTATGAGAAAGTCAAGGTGAATCCATTGTCTTTGTGGAAGGCATTCCTGTCGAAGACAACGGTATCGTGTCTGACCTCAGTCAAACCCATTTGGTCATCTTTGATGACACGTTAGGAGAAGACGAAGAAAAAATTAAACTGTGGTATACACGTAAAAGGCATCATCGTAATGCCAGTGTCATTTACTCAAAATTTGTTTCAACAAAGTAAAGCCCATCGTACCGCCAGTCTTAATGCTCAATACGTCGTTTTGTTTAACATTCCTATAGATAAATCGCAAGTGCAAGTCTTAGCCAAATAGTTAGGAATACATTGGCTATGTCATGCGTACGAAGATGCCGCTCAAACTCCAAACGCGTATTTACTCGTGGATTTAAAACCCACTCCCCCGATTATTTGCGATTTCTTACCCATCTGTTTTACCACTGGTGCCAAGACGGAGGACCTTTCATGTACACGTCCCCGTCGTCGACTTAACAATGACCACCAAAGAAAAAAAATCTATCAAAACCTTAATCACTTTGACTCTGTCTCACACACCGTCAACATGACGTCCCTTCAGTCTCATTTTCCCGTTAAATTGATTCGTGCCTTGTACGGCATTAATCGCGAAAAAATCCACAAATACGTGCTCGTGTCTTAGAAACAAGTCTCAAAGAAGTCTTACGATGGTTTACAGTGACAGCACGTTAATTGCTGCAAGGCATCATTCAGATTCCACATCAAACCAAACGTTTTTTTAGAGAAACAAAGTAGCCTTAACGCAACTGGATGATCCTCGCATTGACACTCAAACCAAAAAGCAAATTATTTTGACACCTGGAAGTCGTGGTTCTCTAGAAGGTGTCATCATTCGTTCCACATTAAAATGGGATCCCAATGCACCCAAACTTGTCCCCAAGAACAAAAGACCAATCCCCGACGTATCCAGAAGAAGATCAACGGTCTCAAGACTAGGCAACCGCCTCAGAAATAGAAAAAAAGCAATGGTGGGAAGACCAAATCACCGCCACAGAACATGAAAAAGAACCCACCCACCCCAGAAAGCAGTTTCTACCTACAAGAGAGCGTCTCCAAAAACGTCTCCTCCAGCAATAATACCCTCTTCCTCTTTAGCAGCAGTGGCTGCTGATCACAAAGTACTTGCCCCTAAAATTCAAAGTACAAGAGAGATCAGGCGTGTTACAAAGTTTAGTGGATTTGTCCAATCAAGAATTGGTCCGATTTAGTCCCTTGCGATCTCCTCCATGACGTGTGTTGCCTATCATATCGTTGATACGACGTAACGAAACGACAATCAGTGGCGATGTATTCCAGTATAAAAAAATACCTGAAGCAAACCATATGAATCAGTGGTTTTGTGCTCCTGAACGCCTAAAGATGGCCTCACCAAGCAGTGCACACCGTCGTTCTTCTGTTCAAAATGTAAAAGGAAAAAGAAAGGGACTGCCTCCTCGTTTAACCAAACATGGAGACCTCTTGTACGTCTTGACCAAAGTTCCTCCGTCCATGCAAAAAATCCTCATTCAAATTGCCTCTAAAGACGTCATCAATACCGTGTGCGAATGTTGTCTGAAGGTTTCGAAAGGCACGATACCTTTGTTTCCACATCAGAAAAAAATGTTTAGCCAATCATCGACACGTTCTTCGCAACATGGTCGAAAATTAAATCCCAATTCGTCAAAAGAAAAAGATGTGGATGCAACGAAGAGGAATTATGCCTATTTTACCTAAGTTGTTGAAAGGAATATTGGGATCAATGATGGGAGGAATGTTTGGAGCAAAATAAAATAGACCAAGAAGATAAGAGGAGAACACTGAAGTCAAAAGATCTCGAACGTGAACCTTGAAATCTGATGGAAGGACGCAAACTTACTTTAGTCCTTTACAAACGATGGATGGAATACCATCGCTGACAAGAACAAAGAGATGTCCCAGTTGCAACACGAATTACAATCGTTGATGAATCGTTAGCGATTTGTCCGAAACGGAAAAATTTCAATAGTAACGTCAATTGTTGCAACGACTTCAACTCTTTCACCAAAAAACTTTAGACGAAACGGCTCAACCCACTCTGAAAGATTTGAAGACCTTGAAGAAAAGTCCATCACCAGCACCACTACCCTCAGTGGTCAAGACAGAAAATGAAGAATAATTTCAAACTCCACCAAGTTAACAACACCACCAACATCCAAAATTGGTTGGTTTAAAAATATGATGGCAACCTCTTCTTCGACAGAAGTGAAAAAGAAAGAAGAGAAACCAGAACTGAAACAAGAACCGATTACCCCTGTTCCGTCATCCTCCTCGTCGACACATATTGCTCGTCGGACACGCAAAGCATTACAAAACAAGAAAATAAAACAGAAAGACAAGAGTAGCATCAGTGAACATTAGATCACTTATTTGAAAGATGGAGAAGGTCTTAACAAGCATTTACTACGATCCATCCCATCCTGCCGGTAACGGAGAAGTTCAGAAATTGTATCGTGCTGCCAAAACAAAATTTAAAAGTGTCCATTTACAACAAGTGCAACAACGGTTACAAGAACAAGCCACGTACATATTACACAAACCCATTCGATTTTCTAGACGTCGCACCAAAGTGGAACATATCGATCATCAAAGGTAAGCGGTTTTAGCCGATGTCTCATTTGGCCACCTACAATCGTGGCTACAAATATTTGTTTTGTGTCATCGACATCTTTTCCAAATTTGGTTGGGTCGTGCCCTTGACTTCCAAATCGAGCAATGAATTAGTGGGAGCCCTGAAACTGGTATCGAAACAAAGTGGTCGTCACCCTCTTCGATGGAAACCAACAAAGGTACCAAATATTTAAACTAAACTTTTCAGAAAGAATTGAAGAAACGTGCAATTCATTTTTTACCACCAATAATCCCGAAACCAAAGCCAGCATAGTGGAATGTTTACAATGCACCTTGAAAGAGCGCATGCTGAAATATTTTACACATCAACACACTCTCAAGTACATCGACGTCTTGCCACACTTCGTTGAATCGTACAACCAATCTTACCATTGGAGCATTGGACATACCCCGCAAGAAGTGACTCCCGACAACGACGTGACCGTCTTCGAGCGCCTGTTTGGTCAGTCGCTGACCCCAAAAAATGTGAAGTGTCAGCCACAGGCGATTGGGTACGCATTGGTAAAACCAAACGCACTTTCGACAAAAGTTATTTACCACCGAATTGTTTTGTGTAACTAAACATGTGCATGGCCGTTATCCTCCCGTCTATACATTGGAAGACATGAACGGAGAAGTATTAAAAGGAATTCTTTACTTACCCGAATTACAACGTGTAACCAAAAAAGAAGACGACGTGTACGAGATAGAAGGCATTCTCGATCGAAGAACACGAAAAGTGGAAAAACGCCGTTAAAAAGAAGTTAAAGTACATTGGAAAGAACGCTTTTCAAATCATCGACTATAAAAAGAAGTGACTGTCATGCCCTTAAAAACAACCTCAGCTCATCCAGTGCCCAATCCTACCCCCAGTTCTTCTCTGCAAGAGCTACAAAACTAACATTGTGGGTGTTGTGAACGTGTGACTAAAACTCAAATCGTCTTTATCTGCCAAATCTGTGTGGTGTATTGTGTCATCGATGCTGTCATTGCCAATTTTTGAGTTTGCAACAAGAAGACAAACAATTGTGGACCATTTTACTCAGCAGTGACATTGGTTACCTTCTTCTAAATCCGTAACTAAAATATTATTACAACGGAAACAGCAACACCAGCTGGTGTCCAACGTGAGTTCGAACAGTCAACCTAACCATCCTCAGACACTAGAACTGTGGAATTATGAACAACCAATTTTACTTAAAGTTACACAGTGACAGTTCCATGGAGGTGTTTCCCAAGAACACTTTGTGCTGTTTCACGGTCAAATTACCTCAGGCCATCCAGTTAGATCATGTAGCCCATTGGGAAGTGGCTTTGGTGGAAATGATTCACCCTACATAAATCAAAAACATCGTCGACAAACAAAACGACCACTTTACGGTACAAGTTAATAACCTGAACGTGCAAAAATTCACGACTGATGAATTTTTCAGTGGTGTACCTAGCTCTACCAATGAATACAAATTTATTACCGTGAAAAATTCATTTTAGAAAACCATTATTCTAAAAACATTTTGTCAGTCATGTATCCTATGTACCAAGGTGTCGCTTGACAACGAGGACATGGTTTAGGGAATATGCTCAAATCGGCGTATCGAACAGTGGTTCCAGTGTTGAAACCGATGGTGAAACAGGGATTGCACGTCCTCAAAGCTGCCACATTGACACACGGTAAACAATTTCTCCAAAATGTCCTGATTGACAATCAAAACCCCAAAACAGCTTTATTAAGAGCAAGCAAAATTGTTTTGCTTCAAACGGGCAAAGATCTTTTGGTACGGTGAGAAATTCCTATAAATACCACGATCGCTGCTGAGCCAGGCATTTCTGCTTCCCTGACGCCCCACAAAAGACAAGACAGAAAAAGATGACGACGAAAACACCCATTCAAAGGACTTCACGCCCTTAGAGATAGAATGACTAACTGCTTGTGCTTGTTCAAAATCGGAACTGGATATGTTTGCCATGACACTCACTATGAAGACAATGCAAGAATCCCAATTGTTTGAATTTCATCCCGTCTCCTCCTTGACGAATTGCGCTCCCATCGAGTTTGAAATCAAAGGACAGCCAGAAGATTACATCGATCTGAACAGCAATTACTTGTATCTAAAAGTGAAAGTGAAAACGAACATCGACAATGTAGATGACGATGATGAAGTAGCAGCCGTCAACAATTTAATGCATTCCTTGTTCAGCGAATTGGATCTGTACTTGAATAACAAACTGTTCAGCAGTAGCATGGATACTTACTCTTACCGAGCGTCCCTAGAAAGTCTTTTGACGTACGGAAAAGAGGCCAAGAATACTCATCTGGATGCATGTGTGGTGTGGAAACCTGACACGCCTTTGGAAGACAATATTATTGACTTTATGAGAAGAAATGCCAAGACGACACGATTCAATAATGTGAGTTACAAAGCAACGATTATATCAAGATATCAATTTTAAAAGAAAGAAACGATAACAGTAACTTGTGTATAATATATTGAAATTTATAAGTTATTGAAAGACAAAAACCTGCAAATTTAAGAGAGTGCTATGATATTGATTTGGACTGTAAGAAAAGCATGGCCCAATCAAAAATTCATATCTGAAGATAATAGGACATTGAAATGAATTTAGATTAAACATTGTGATTGTTTCCTTTGCTTGACTTGATAATGGAAAAAAACCTAATTAATAGCCGAGTTCGATAGTTCAACAACAGAAAAAAGCCACGAATAATGTACTATCTCACAATTCAATCAATAAAACCTTATTAATTTCGTTGTGATTCTTGGAACAAAGTAATTGATAATCAAGGAAATTAGTTTGAGAGTTCGTAATGTGAATGACCGCTTACTTAAGAAAAATACTGACCACGCTTTCTCTCTTAAACTTGATATAAGGTTAAAGCTGTCCTTGACTAGCACACAAGAAACACGCGTGACTTTTTAGATGCATTAGACAGACCTCTTTTGACCTTGAATGAAAACGCTCATGATCAAGCAGCTTACAGAATATAAAAAAGACTTTGAGCTGCTTTGGTCTCAGTGCGATTTTAGGATCAAAGAGTGTCGTGTCTATTTCTTACAGGTAAGAAAGTTATGCTTTATACTCGCTTTTAAAAGTTAAAGATTTTATAGTAAGTTGTAATATCCTTCTGAATTATTTTTATTTCATCAATATAATGTAATAGTGAGTTCTCTTTTCTACTATGAAATATTTTACTGATTTAATATTTTACTGAATTGATGTTCATTGTATTTATAATGTAATATTATTGAGTTTCCTTCTTCCACAATCATAATGTAATGAAATATTTTACAGCTTCGATGTTCATTAGTATTTGTTTGAAATAATTACTAGCTTCATGTTATAACTTAATTGAGAATAAATATATATTCTTTAAATAAAAAGTATAACACTCACAGATCTTTTTCAGGTCGTTACCTTACATTAAATAGAATAAAATACATTTATTACAGTTATTGAATTTTAGGCTCTTTGAATATTTAAATCACTTCTATTCAAAAATGCAGAAAAATGAATGGACAAATGAAATAGTAGATTGTGGAAGAACTATTTAATAAGTATTGTAATATGTATTGTATGTAGTTTCAACATAAATAAATTTACATGTATGTGTCAAGCAAAATATACCATAACTCAGTCTTCACTTTAGCATTGAAGACCTTTTGAACAAACATGATCTTTTGGAAAGGCGGTCAAAATTAAAAAACCAAGACAAATTATGCGGTAGTAAAAGAAATTATGCGGTAGTAAAAGAAACACAATAGGTGACATCCACCCAACAGATTGAAGGAAATTTTAGGCGCTATAAGTACGCCAAGTTCACAAAATTCAAACATTAATATATTCAAAAATCACAACTCAGAGGCATTCGACAAATTGCAAAGGTGGCTAACACAATATTGGCATAACGACTCCCGTAGGAAAAACTGGATATAATTTGACCAGATTTCATAAAGTTCCAGAAGGTCCAGCGTTACTTTCCTTTGTCCGTCGTTGTTCTTCCCCGCCTGTCTTCTCTCTTCTTCTTTGTTCTTCTCCGGGAGCATCGGTGTGGGGGTGGGGTGACGCGTCCTTTTCTTCAAAGTTCCAGAAGACCCAGCTCGGGGCCAAAGCGCCCTCTTAAAGGGACATACGCCCAGCTCGGGGGCCACAACCAGTCGCACGAATGCCGATCAGGCAATACGCGACTATAATCCAAAGCGCAGTCCAGTCTAGCATTCAATACAAGGCCCTCAAAACCTGTACAGGAACTCTTTCTAATACATCCCTGGAGGAACAGCAGATATTTACAAGAGAATTGCCAATACCATTACGAAGGAAGGAGCTAATTGTACGGTATGCATTTAGAATTTCGACACATCCATCTAGCACTCCCACTAGACTAGTCATAGAGAGGTAAAAATATATATATATATATATATATATATATATATATATATATATATATATATATATATATATATATATATATATATATATATATGAGAATTATTTACTATGTCATCATTCGAGTGTGTCTGTTACGCACGAGCTTATATAACACCGACTCAGTGCCATCATTTATTGGTGATGTGTGCTTAGTCATGACTGTATATGGGCAGGTGCGTGTAGGTAATGGCGATTGGTGCCATTTAATCTCGGACCTGGGTTTATTTCCCTCCTCATCAGATAACACCTGATATATCAATAGTAGTGAATTCTCACTAGTAGTGAATATACACTACATAATAAATCTTCACTAACTATAACAAAAGTAGTGAATTACCTTGGTCTAAGTTTCTTATTAATCTACTATCTAAACTAAAAATGTCAAACTAAAAGTTGGACTACTGAGATGTTGGAACAGCAGATTCAATTCGCAGAACCCAGGAAGAAAGGAACATTATTTAAAAGTGAGAGTGCTAGATTCGTTTTTTCAGGGAAAAGTGAGAGCAACAGATTCAGGGAAAAACCAGTATATCCTAGAGATATATTCAAGGATTTAGAATCTACAAAGAAATAGAGGGAAGATAAATGGATCACCTAAGCATTCAAATGTCAAGTACTATAAATTGGAGAGAAACAAACCTACAAATCAGTTAATCAACTGCCAGTAAATAAGATCAAGAGAGGGATTATCATAATTGTATTGATTATCAATAAATAAGAACAGAATAGATTCATATCTACTGTTCATAAACCCCAGTCCCGCAAAAATACACGAACACTCACATGCACTTATACATCAGGAACAGTAAAAACCACCCTATCTTCTCTTCTATATGGAAACAATAGACTAAACTAAGGGGCTCTCAAAGTAGCTCCCCTTGGAACCCTATAAACCCCAAGCCCCCACTCACACACAAATACAATTATAGCATACACCACAAGCAAAAGTGATAGTACAAAACCTTCTAACTGTCCAACAAATCTCCTTCCCCAAACCAAGACACATTACCTGGTCTAAGTCATAAAACAAGTGCTAGGACTCGTACTAGTAATACCTGTGTGAGATCCTGAAACCTACTGCACTATGTAGGTTAAGATTTCTCACCATGACTAAAGCATTCAGGTAAGGTATCGCTAAAGGAAGGTCAACTAAGAATATTACTATTAACACCTCCATCTTACCCTCCTTCCTTCTCCTTCACCTTATTGCCCACCTCCCACCTAATATATAAATATAGAAAGAGGAAGAGGCAAAGAAACATAGGACGAAGGTAAGCGAAAACATCATTTCAGGACAACTCATACTGAATATAGCAACGCTGAATGGCTCTACCACAGAAAAGAAAGATAACGGTGGATCACACAATCAGACGTCAACTTAATAAAGAATGTAGATTGCAAACCAAGTTTCGATGTCTCACCCACTACCTCCTGAGGACCAACACTGACCAACCAACAACACATCACACATCAACCTGCTCATCCTATTCACCATGGACAACTGGGAACTTCAACCACCACAAAAACAAATCCTTAAAAAGATAATAGACTTCACAAAAAGGAGTCTTCATCAAACAGAACCTATCGCCAAACATTGAGAATGTACACACAGTAGACGCAGCCATAAAAGAATTACATGAATCTTCCAAAAAGCGGAAAATCCCAATGCAAATATGGAAATCAACCAACCAAGATGACACGAACAGCCCACTCCTCCAGCCAAACAGAAATCAATACATTTGGCTTATTAATGAAAAATAGAACAGACATATATATATATATATATATATATATATATATATATATATATATATATATATATATATATATATATATATATATATATATATATATATATATATATATATATGGGAACAATTTAAACAGTAGATTAATAGAAATACCAAGGAAATTTAGATATATAAAAATTTATTGTTGAAATATAGGGAAGGAGAGGAATTATGGAAAGGCACAACAATGAACACAAAATACTAAGGGATATATTTACTAAAAACAGTAGATGTAAAATAGAACTAGAAGTTTGGGGGGTCAATTGGAATGTCATTTGGAAAAAGTGGAAATGTATTAATTCATTAAAAATTAAAATTTTAATTTTCAAATATCTACATGGTACATGGTTGACTGGTGAAGTCGCTCAAAGAAGACACATGATCAGACTTATACCAAAATGTCCGTTGTGTAAAAAACATGATTTTACAACAACAAAAAATCATGTTATAACTAAGTGTGAAAAAACTAAAATAGAAAGAGATATGGTAAGTAGCTTAATTTCGAAAACAAAACCTTATAGAGAAAATATACTATTACATTTGGATGGAAATTTTTAAAAACTAGAATACATGAAAATAATTGAATATATAATTTTTGTTATGAAAAAATGTGGTCAAGTTATAAGTATTAGAAAATAACATCTTATACTAACAATGTTTTTAACATATTGTTTTAAATATTTTATTGATAATATCTACACATGGAAGAAGTAAGGGACAAGGACGTCGTATGGCTATATCACATGGCGTTACTCGAAGTGGGCAGGCCTGCGGAAGACCCTCAGAAAACCCCATGTGTAGTTTTTGTGTAGGATTATTTCTTTTTGGACATTGTGTATTATAAAGAACTTCCTGTAATAAACACAGGGTGCTACAAAAACTAATAAATGAAATATGTACACCCCATTTTTGAAACAGAGATAACGAAACGTAAAAAAAAAAAAAAATTGTGTAAAGGGGAGACGACTCATGATACATACATACCAAAACATTAGGTATTGTTTTTTTTTTTTATTAAACATTTAGCTTGCACCGTCTCACCCTCAAAAGTTTCTAAATTTAAAAAAAAATTTATAAACCTTATAAATGATAATTTAATTTAATTTAATAATATATATTATGCATACAATAGTATTGATGATGAATGGAAAAAGATGAGAGTCTAAAAAAAGAAAGAGTTAATATGCATATATATACATATATATATATATATATATATATATATATATATATATATATATATATATATATATATATATATATATATATATATATATATATATAGTTTAATACAAACAATACTATCATACAGGTTAGAGAAATTAAATTCGTACTCTACCGAGTTTCGAACCCAGGTCCGCGAGTAAATGGCACCCATCGCCTTGCCTGCACGCACCAACCCATACACCGTCACGACTAAGCACGCATCACCAAAAAAATGATGGCACTGAATCGGTGTTATATAAGCTCGTGCGTAGCAGACACACTCGCATGACGACCTAGTAATTAATTCTCATATATATGTACACAGTCGTTCCAGATTCCTATGAAAGAAATCAAGGTATATAGGATTTTTGTATTACAAATAATTATAAATATATACCAGACAGAACAGACTGTGCTATCCCTGGATTCTGTAGTAGAATCTTGATAATAGTGGGCAGAAATAATAGTTTAATACAAACAATACTATCATACAGGTTAGAGAAATTAAATTCGTACTCTACCGAGTTTCGAACCCAGGTCCGCGAGTAAATGGCACCCATCGCCTTGCCTGCACGCACCAACCCATACACCATCACGACTAAGCACGCATCACCAAAAAAATGATGGCACTGAATCGGTGTTTTATATATATATATATATATATATATATATATATATATATATATATATATATATATATATATATATATATATATATATATATATATATATATATATATATATATATAATTCTAGTTAGACAAATGGGCACAATTTGACTTAGCGGCTGTCCTGACAAATACACTTTATAGCAACATAAAAGATAGCACAAAATGCATGGCATACAGAGGACATAGGAGAACCTTAGCCAAGGTCACAATAATATAAATAAGGGGAACGACTCCGATAAGGTAAATGAAATCTTATCTGAAAAGTGAACCTCTAGATACACTATGAAGAAAATTTACCCAAACAAAATTTTTTTCGGTTAAGTAAGGGGGAAGCGTATGTGTTTGGTGACCCCCCCCAAAAAAAAAAAATTAAGAGGGCGCTTCGTTTCGAGATGGGTCTTTTTGGAACAATTGAAGATCCCCAATCGAACGTCTTACATTGCCTCCAACAGCAGACTCGCAACTAGATCTCCTACCCGAGCCACAGCCCCCACCCACCCAAGCCCCCAAAATAAAGTCCACCTAACTTTATCTCAGTCAGGTAGGCTTTCAGATCAAATTAAGACCAGTTATGCCAATGTTGTGTTAGCCACCTAAACAATTGTTCAAATATCACAGAGTTGTGAATTTTGAATATATAAATGTTAAAATTTTGTGTACTTATAAGGGCCTAAAAAAATTCGCCAATCTTTTGGGTGGATGCCACCCTTTATGATATTTACCATTTGTATTTGTATTGGTTGTTTAATTTTGACCGCCTTTCCAAAGGATCATGTTTGCTCAAGGGTCTTCAAGGTCAAAGTGAAGACTGAGTTTTGAGATAATATGCTAGACAGTTGGCCTCGCGGCCCGGACTGTCCCTCTCTACAGAGCTTGTTTGTGTCCAGGGAGGGATTATGGGACAGCAGGGGGATGGAAGTTAGTCCTGGACTGTCCCTTGCATTTGAAGAGATGCCAACACCTATAAGGTGCTTTGTGTGTGAGTGCATGGGTGGAGGGTTTGTGTGACAGCAGGTAGAGCTTCATGAACTATCCCTTGCTTGAGGTTTAGGCAATTGTTGAATAGCAAATTCTTCTCAGAACGGCGATGAAAGTTATATAATCTTTCCATATTGGCATTTGATGTTTATTTTCACCTAGGAGAAAAATTCTCTATATGAAAAGATCCAGCTACAATTAAATTTGTGGCTGTGATGAAGTTGTTGATCTCATAAGCTATGAAAGATAGCACAACTTTCATATGAGCTATTGTAGTGGATGTTGTTCTATCAGCTGTCCTTTTCTTGCTGCAGGACTTCTGATGAGACTGATCTTCTTGTAGATGTTGTCCTCTTGTTTAACTTCCAGATTTATGTTCTTCTGGTGATTCATGTCCGAGTAAATTGTCATAAAGTCCGTTGGATAGTTATAAATATTTATCAATAATTGAATATAGTAATTAATTAAATACTATACTTCTTACAACTAAAAAGAAATATTTTTCTTAATTAAATTTTTTATATTAAAGTTATTATTAATTTAACCTAAGTTTATTATTATGATTATTAATAAAACTAGAATAGATGAAGCAATAGTAATTTAATTATAATAAATTGATAGTAATAGTATTAGCAATTATATTAATATACTATTACATTAGGTAGGATTTGTCCTATCCATGATTATTATTATTATTATTATTATTATTATTAACATTATTATTATTATTATTATTATTATTATTATTATTATTATTATTATTATTATTATTATTATTATTATTATTATTATTATTATTGATAATATTATTAAAAAGAGAATTATATCATAGGATATTAAATAGAATAAAATTATAACTTATGAATACTTTAAGTTGTTCTGTTATGAATATTTATTATTATTATTATTGTTATTATTATTATTATTATTATTATTATTATTATTATTATTATTATTATTACTTTGACTACTATTAAGTTATTTAATATCGAATATTCAGTATGGTGAATGTATAATACTATGTGATCCTATTATGTGACATTATTGTGATTACTTTAATTATATTATATATAACATAAGTTTAAATATATATATATATATATATATATATATATATATATATATATATATATATATATATATATATATATATATATATATATATATATTTCAATGAGTGAAAGTCTGAATGGGTGTTGAATAAACTGCTGACGTATAAGGAATGTAAATTCTGATTGAATGGTCAGTGTTTGCATTTCAATATTTCAATCCTTCCCGAGGCCAATTAATGATTTTTAGTTAGATGAAAGCGCGTCTAAATTTCAGCCAATCAGCTGTAGCCTTATATAGTTTGCCAATTTGGAAAGAGGTCCCGATTTTGTAACTCGCTTCCACTTTGCCCGACACGACAAATGGAAAATTGCATGGCAAGACTATGGCATGAATGTGTATGTTTTTTCTATGTTATTGGGTAACCCTTAAAAGGGCTGTTTATTTATGTTCACGGGAGTAATGGTAGTCTTTTTTCACTGTTTAGATTTTGTCCCCAAAACCTCTCTGGTTATTGCTGTTACTGCTGATGCTGCTTTTGTTGTTCTTCAACAACATTTTTTATTCAAGTAACAAGGAACATAAACAATGAAAAATACTATCAAACAAACGGATGGATTACATCAAATAAACAAATTAATTATGACAAGGTTGACAACATTGTGAAATTATGTGAGATTTCCATTGATGGAAGTCATAAGGCCGTTTCTTAGCTAAAGACAAAATATAACCATTGCGGTCACAAAACCATCGATCTACTTTCTCATAGTTTTTGAAAAGAGTGACGATCAAAATAAGTTAATAAATGTTCTAAAGAATATCCCAGACTGCATTAATGAAGCAAATACACACAATATTGTCCATACACCATGGAATTGTTGAATTGTAAAATTAATGATATCGACTTCCAAAGGAGGTAATCCATCCGAATCAAATACTCCACACAATTCTCTTGAGGAAAATAGATGGCTACCCACTGAGTTCCTGGAAATTGACTGTTGTCGGTGTTGATGACATAAGCTTTATGGTCTTGAGGTTTGTCATGAGGTAGTTTATCATTAGCAAACACGACAGGATTACAAAAAAATAGTATACGAACTGTTGTTTAAAATGAATTAAAGTTCTTTGGTATCCATTTTCTTGTTTTGTTTCTTGTTTCACAGGTAACGATAAGTCATCAATTCAATTGTAACTTTTGCTTGAAAAGATATGACAAGTAACCCTTTCGTCGCCTTGTTTCCCAACTCTGGGCTAAGAGAGCTTCAGTGCGATAGATCTCCAGAGTAGACAATGGAGGACAGGAATGATCACGCAAGCCTTTATACCAATCATGCTTCTTCCGAGATGAGACTCCAAGCCTCGTCCAGATATTCGTCCTTTTTGTCTTCTTGACTCAACATCCGACATTTATCATGTTGAATTTGACTGGGATGATCGTTTTGATATCTATAGCAATCTTTCTTGACCGATTCAGTAATTTTATCCGAAAAGTGTTAGGCAAAACAGGACACTAAATATTGTTTTTGTTCTGACCATCTGGACGTGACCACTACGTTCTTTTCGTCATGGTCTTGGCGTTCTGCTTTCACAGTATCCTCTCATTCCATAGATTCTAATAATCTAGAATGACTTCTCTCAAGTTATTGATTTATATGGTATTATAAAGTTGGGCATTCAGGATGATATTCACCGTCTAATCGAGAGCATCTACAAACTGACGTTCCACACGCAGTTGACCAGATTTTATAAGGTGGAAATGTCCCTCGTCGTTTCCTTGGTCTGGAGTGAAATAAAAGGCCAACAAAGTGTAACCTCCGGCATAATCTTCGGACGAAATACCGTGGCTAGTGTTGATTTCTAGTTGTCCAGTAGCTTCGTACAGGGACAAGTACGATCTTAGGTAATTTTTCTGGGCAAATTTAGGTTCTCAAGGGTCTGGTACACAAGGTCTTGCCATCGCGACTGACTTCGATCTTGGACACTTTGTAGTGCTTAAACTAAATGATTCTTAGCGTGGACTACTTTGAGGGCTACATTGTTGACGATACCAACGATTAAACGTTTGCGTAACTGTTCTTGGAACAGATGATCTTCCCTCTTGGATCGGAGTCTAGTTTTCACTTCTACACGTCGTATTGGGTACTTGGCGGTCGTTCTGCTCAATGTATTAATATTTCAGGTAACACTTCTACATGATGCACGTAAAGTCTGACTTCTTGGGTGAAGGTTTTGTAATCGGCAGCATCAGCCATCAAAAGGAAAGTGGCGCTGCTACGATTAAGTCTCAGACGGATATCCACTCCGTTTAGCAAATGCTAGTCTTGCAATCACATGTCCAAATGCAAACAATTCATCAGTTCTAAACTACATTCTACCTTGATTTTTCGTCGGCGAGCCATAAATCCCGCATTGTGAGGATTACCAGCTTGAGTTGCAGTTGCTAAGTCGTCGAATGTCTCCGATTTTTAGGTTTCTAAACCACGCAAGCATCAAGATAAGTGTTCTTGGCCTCTTTTCCGCAAAAGATTTTTCAGGTACGCTCGGTAAGGGTATGTATCCATGCTACTACTGAGCAGTTTGTCTTTCAAGTACAAATCTACTTCACAGTACATGGAATGCATGAAATTATTGACTGGTGCTACTTTGTCATCGGCTCCTGGAGCGTCGTTGTCCGTATGGACCACTTTCTTTTTCAGATACAAGTAACTGCAATTCATATCGTAGTAATATTTGGGGATGTCCTTTGATTTCAAACTCGGTGGGGGCTGAGTCAGTCAAAGAAGAGACCGGATGAAATTGGACCCATTCGGATTATTGAATCACCATCATGGTGGGTGGCATGGTAAACAAATCCAGTTTCTTTTCTTAGCCTTTCTAGCTCTGAGGTTGTGAAGTCCTCTCAACGTGTGTCTTCACAGTCTTTTTCTGCCTTGTCATTCCTGTGGTGTCAGGGATGTAGGTATGTCAGACTCAGCAGCGAACGTGGCTTTTACTGGAGTTTCGAGTCGACACAAAATGTCTTTGCCTGTTTGAAGCAAAACATTTTTGCCTGCTCTCAAGAAAGCTTCTCTGGGAAGGGACAATGATGATATTTTGGAGAAATTCTTAACCGTGTGTCAACGAGGCATCTCTCAGGACGTACAATTCCCGTATCACCATCAGTTTCAACACTGTATGAAACGCCGATTTTAGCATATCTCCTAAAGCATGTCCTCGTTATACATGATTTATAAGAGGTTAATTCTCGTTTTCAAAACTGAAGTTTCGCTGTGACTTTCCCTTTGGTGAATGAAATATTTTGTTCCATATCTCCTTTTATTGTAATATTGACAGTATCGAAATACAACTTACTGGCGGGCAAATGGTTAGGATGTAAAAGTTCGCGGTGAATGTGATTGGTGTTTCCACCTTTCTCGTCAGCAGCTCACTCCAAACCTTTACTAAACATGAAATTGAACCTATCAGGAAAGATGTTCACCAAATGTTGACCACTAAAATAATAGATCACAGGAATTGTCAACAGATAAGTGGTTCGTTGAGTTTTGGGGTATTTTTTATTTCATAAAGTCAGCTACACCATTGCGTTCATTCATGACTTTTTGCACTTCTTCGTCAAAAACTTTCATCGACAAAGTGTTTTGATTTTCGACGATGTTTTTGATTTGTGTATGGTGAATCTTTCCACTAAAGCCATTTCCTAATGGGATTCGTGTTTCAATTGGATGACCCGAGGTAATCTGGCCGTGGAATAAAACAAGGTGTTATTGGGTTAAACCTCCATGGAACTGTCACTGTGTAACATTAAGTAAAATTGATTGTTCATAATTAAACAGATCTAGTGTCAGAGGAGTGACTGGAAGTTAGAGGAGTGTCTAAAAGAGGATAGTTAGGTGACTGTTGAAACTAACGTTGGACACAAGACTCCCGTTTTTGTCGTTTCCCTTAGAGGAATATTTCAGAGATGATTGGGAAGAAGGTAACCAATACAACTTCTGAGCAAAATGGTCCACAATTGTCTGTCTTCTTCTTGGAAAATCAAAATGACAATGACAACAATGATGACACAATACACCACAAAGATTTGGCAGAAAAAGACGATTTGCGTTTTAGGCACACGTTCTCCACACCACAACCACGAGGGTTGCTTTTGTAGATCTTGCAGAGAAGAACTGGGAGAAGAATTGGTCACTGTAGAAACTGAGGCTGTGTTGAAGGGTATGATGGTCTATTCTTGTTATAGTCGATAACTTGAGAAGCGCAGATCCAAGTGTCAAAACTTGACTAATATCCTTTCCAATGTACTTTGACTTTTTTGACACGGTGTTTTTCCTACTTTTCGTGGTCTTCGATCGAAAATGCTTTCCATCTCGTACACGCCGCCTTATTCTTTGGTCACACGTTGTAACTCAGGTAAGTAAAACGTTCCTTTTAACATGCTCCCGTTAATTTCTTCCAATTTATAGACGGGATTATAACGGACACGCACTCGTTCAGTGACACGAAAAAATTCCGTTGTCCAATTGTGTAAGTAACCTTTGTCGAATGTGCGTTTGGTTTTACCAATGCGTACACCATCGCCTGCGACTAGCAGTGCACCTTTCTTTGTGACAATTACTGTCAGAGACTTACCATACAGGCGCCTGAAGACTGCTACTTCGTTGTTCGTAGTCACTTCTTGGGGGAAGCAAGTCCAATGTTCCGATGGTAAGATTGGTTGTAATATTTGACGAGGTGTGGAAAGACTTCGATCTACTTGAGATTGTGTTGATGTGTAAAATATTTCCAATGTGCGTTCCAAACACTTCACGATGATGACTTTGGTTTCGGGATTCTCGGTGGTGAAAAAATGAATGTTACATTTATTCAATACTTTATGGAATAGTTGATTCAGAAATTCGGTGCCTTTGTCAGTTTTCCATTGATGAGGGTGATTACCACTTTGTTTCAATACCAGCTTCAGAGCTCGCAGTAACTCCCTGCTCGATTTGGAAGTCAATGGTACGACCCAAGAAAATTAGGAAAAGACGTCTATGACACAAAACAAATATTTGTAACCACTATTGTAGGTGGCCAAATGAGAGATATCTACTAAATCATCTTGCCATTGATGATCGATTTCTTCGACATGGGTGTGACTTCTAGAACATGTTCGTCGAATGGGTTTGTCTAAAGTATCCGAGACTTGTTCTTGTAACCATCGCTGCACTTGAGGTAAAGGAACACTTTTCAGTCTTGTTTTGGCAGTACGATACAATTTCTGAACTCCTCAGTAACCGGTAGGATGGGATCTTCGTAAATGCTGGATAAGACCTTCTCCATTTTTAAAAAGTGATCCACTCTTCACTGCTGATTCTCTTGGTGGGGTGAGAGAATGGTTTGGAAACGGCTTTACGTGTTTGATGAGCCACGGGAGTCGAAGTAAAGGTGTTAGCGGTGGTGGTAATGGAATGGTTTGGTCTTCTTTTTTACTTCTGGTTTCCGTTCTTTCTTTTTCAATTCTGTCGAATGAGGAGTGGACATCATCTTTTTAACCCAAGCTTTAAGTTCTTCTTGTTCGGGTATAGGGGATGGGATCAAGAACGACACTGCGTTCTTACTATGAATTGGAGCAGCTGACGGTGTTTGAAAGATTTCTCGTGCCTCTTCTTCCTTAGGCATCCGTGGGGCTCCTTCTGTTTTGACCACTAAGATAGTGATGGTGGTGGTGGTGGTGGTAGTGCTTGTGATTGCCTTTTCATCAAAGCCTTAAAATCTTTCAGAGTGGTTGGAGCTGTTTCGTCTAAAGCTTTCTGGTGAAAGAATTGCAATCGTTGCAACAGGTGACCGTACCGTTGAGATTTTTTCCGCTACGATCCATTAACAGTTTCAATTCGTGTTGTCACTGGGACATCTCGGTGAAATGAGGATTGGGAGGTAAATGCGTGGTCCTTTGTTCTTGCAAACGATAGTATTCCATCCAACGTTTGTAAGGGACTAATGTCAGTTTTCGTCTTTCCGTTAGATTCCAGAGGTTACGTTTGAGAGCTTTTCATTCCAGACAAACCTGTTATCTTCTTGGACATTTATATCTACATAGAATGTTTCCAAACGTTCCCAATACTCTGTTGAGCAAGGTCCTCCAACTGTTCCCTTTACTCTTTTCAGCAACATGGGCAAAAAGGGCAAAATTCATCCACGTTGTACCAACATCTTTATTTTGACCAATGGGCATTTCCTTTTGAACCAATTGGCAAAGAACGTGTCGATGTTTGGCTAAGCATTTTTTCTGGCGTTTAGATAAACGTATCATTCCTTTCAAGACATTCAGACAACATTCGCGCATGGTTTCGATGACATTTTTGGAAGCAGTTTGAATTATTTGTTTTCTCATGGGTGGAGAGGCGTTGGACTAGACGGACAATATGTCACAATGTTTAGCTTAACGAGGAGGCAGTCCTTTCCTTTTTTACTTGTTTAGCTAGAAAGTGGTGTCCACATCTTTTAGGGGTCATCTTTGTTTGTTGGTTCTGTGCCACACACCAAACAATACACTAATGTCAATGACTTTGCACATGGCCTTTTAGCCTTTTTGGGACTATCTCTTTGTCATAAAGGCGACAATTTGTTTTCCAAAATTTACCAAACAATAATCCTCTTTAATGACTCTTCGTTTTCTTTCGACGAGTATGTATTTTCTGTGGGTGACGTCTATGCTTGGCTAATCGATTTTTTCGGATGACGAGACAGTCTTTTTGTTTTTCCTTTTCTGGACAAAAGAGCAACAATCGACACACGTCTTTTATCTTTTTTTTTAGAAAGTGCTATAATCTTTCTAAAATTAAACCTTTTGAGAAGTTCCATATCAAATCCTCTCTTTTTGTGGCTCCTTTTTTCTTTGGACGACTTTGTCTCTTCTAGCGGTGACGTTGATATTTGGCGAAACGTTTTCTCAGATGAAGTGACTGTCTTTTTCCTTTTCCTTTTCCTTTTTGGACGGAAGAACGATGACGTGCACTTCTTGTTGGGGCCATTTGAGGGCGTTTTTCTACACAAAAATACTGTTCCGTATAGTTTCCTTCAGGTCTAATTGTAGTGGAATTCGTCGCCACTAATTGTCTTTACGACGTATGAACTTGATGACAGGCAACACACGTTGTGAAGGAGTTATCAACGGACTAAATCGGCCAGTTTTTGTTTGTACAAATCCAGTAAACTCTGTAACATGCCTGATGTCTCTTGGACTTTGATTTTGGTAGAAGGTCATTTTGTGAACAGCGGCCACTGCCGCTAAAGAGGAAGAGGGTATCACCGCTGGAGAAGTTTTTGGAGACGCTCTCTTGTGGGTAGAAACTGTTTTTTGTGGGATTTTCTTTTTCTTTTTCTGAGGCTGTGACTTAGTGTTGACGCTGTTGCTCTTTTCTTTTTCTGAGGCTGTGCCCTAGTCTTGACACCATTTATCATTTTCTTTTTCTTCTGGGTACGTTGGGGAGTGGCTTTTGTCTTGGGGATAACTTTGTGAGCACATGGATCCCATTTTAAGAGGGAACGAATGATAACACCTCCTAGAAAGCCGCTACCTTGAAGTTTCAAAATGTTTTGCTTTGAATGCCAATGCGAGGATAGGCCAACTGCGTCAAGGCTACATTGTTTCTTTTTTTTTTTTAAAAAAAAAACATTTGGTTAAATGCAGAATCTAAATGATCCCTTGCAGTAATTGACGTGCTGTCACCGTAAACTATCGTAAGACTTCTAAGACAAGAGCACTTATTTGTGGATTTTTTCACGACTGATGCCGTACAATGCACGAATCAATTTGATGGGAAGATGAGACTTAAGGGACGTCATGTTGACGCTGTGTGAGACAGAGTCAAAGTGACCGAGGTGTTTATAGATATTTTGGTAGTGGTTGTTAAGTCGATGAAGGGAACGTGTATACGACAGGTCCTCCGTCTTGGCACCAGTAGTGAAACAGATGGGTACAAAATCGCACATAATAGGGTGTAGTTGGTTCTAAATCCACTAGTAAATAGGCGTGTGGGGTTTGAGTGGCATCTTTGTACGCATAAGTCAGCCAAGGTGTTTATGACTGTTTGGCTAAGACTTGCACTTGCGATTTATCTCTAGGACTTTTAAAAGAAGACCACGTAGTTAGCATTGAGACTGGTGGTGCGATGGGTTGAAACAAATTTTGGGTAATGTAAATCATTCTAGCATTACGATGATGCCCTTTGCGAGTAAACCACAGTTTAGTTTAATCTTCGTCTTCTCTTAACATATCGTCAAAGATGACCAAATGGCACAGGATAACACCCCATTTTTCTCTTGCTTGATACATGCTGTGTAACAGGATTCATATTTCTCTCATGGCACTTGTAGTGACAATGAACTATTGGTCTTGGACGTTGTCCCTTTTTATATGCTGACCAATATCGGTGTGTCCGAACAGAAACGTGAAGTGATTGGGAAGCCGTACTCGCTTCTGGTGCACGATTTGATAGACTTTTCCAACGGTCGACTGACGAATTTATGTGCGGGTAAGCGTACAAGATTGTTAGGTTGATAAGTAGTCACTTTAACGTCTTCTTCCTGTCCAGACTGCAAAGTTTCTTTTAGTACGCCAAAAGTTTATCACTTTACTGGTGTGATAATTGAGAGTCAATCCTTTCACTTTACAGTCGGTGTGCACTTCTCCTTGGGGGTCATATCCTTGGGATGTTCGTCGGTCCATGCTCCTAAACGGTCTCCTTCGATTTTAGACGACCGACGTAGCTGAAACTATCAAAATACATCACACGATCTCCTAGCAGTTCTAATGGAAAGTCTCAAGCGATCGTCTTCTTTGGCTTGATAATGCTGTTTCCTTGTGGTTAACAAAGAATCCCACACCTTGGTGATGAACTTCACTGCTTTTTCCAAGGGTACTTCGGGCTTGAAATCTATAACCTTTACCGTGTATCTGTAGGCCGTAGTTCTAAATTTTCTGTATGACATTTGACAGCCTCGCGAATGTGGTAGTACTTTGCAGGGTTTACTGGTAGTGATGAACTTTGAGTATAGACTCTCTGGGTTTAGATTTTGGTTCACTCATCTCATCTTCAAAATTACTAGCATGAATTTGAGCCAAGATTTCAGCTACTGTGCGAGGCGGTAAATCCTGTTTCTGCCTCTTACTTTCTTCGCCTTTCTTTACGAAATGATGCAATCGTTTCATCTTGATTGCAAAAGTCAAATGACTACATTTAAAACTCCATGGACACCTATATGTCCATGTCAGACCATTGCATATATAAAGGTCTAGTGACTTTCCTCTCGATATTAATTTCACTCTCAAACCGATCAACACGATGGAAGAACCCACATAGATTGAACTTCTGATTAGAGCTTTGTGATGAGTCATACGTAAGTTTTCTTCGGAGAAGCCTACGGACTACCCTTCCACCTTTCTAGATAAAAGTCAAGATACTTGCCACATCTGCCAGAACAAAGGGCATTGGGCTACAGAATGTCCAGGTCGTCATAAAATCAAGACAAGTACCAGAAGAGACAAAAGTCAAGATACATGTTATCGTTGTAAAAAGAAAGGACATTTGTCCTCAGAGTGTCCTAACAAACAATAGGAATATGAAGAGAAAGAAGAAAAAAAGATGCCCTCTGCAAAGGAAGAACCTTGTCACGTTCAGAAAGAGAAGACAGAAAAAAGACGAGAAAAATGTAAGGAAGAAGAAGAGAAAAACGTTTAAAAGTGAAGAAATTGAAAAAAGAGAGTGAAAGAAAAATGACAAAGAAGTCTATGAACTTTTTAAAAGTGTTGTCTTGTGTTGTGTTGTGTTGTGTTGTGTTGTGTTGTGTTGTGTTGTGTTGTGTTGTGTTGTGTTGTGTTGTGTTGTGTTGTGATATAGAATTGTAAAAGAAATTGTACCAGAATAGACCAGACTGAGAAAAGTGTCTCTTGGTTTTGAATGTTTAGAATAATAAGGACCTACACTCGTATACTCACAACACGTCCATCGTAGGGTTAAAGGGATTTTGAGTTTTAATTGATTTTGACAAAATGAATATTAGCTCTTTTCGAAAGACGTGAGTGGCCATGAAAAGGACCATTGGGTGTTTTGTTTTTTTTTTTTTCTTAGAACAAACTCAGGAACGAGAAGCAATCCGCTTTAACTGCCTTAAGCCTTTGCCACAGCGAAGGCCTACTTGTGTTCTTGCTCTTGTCAATGAATTAGTAGAAATCACCAGTGGTGGTATTTCTGGTGTAGTCACATGATAAGGCTCTTTCGCCCAGGAAGGTCTTGGGGGGGGGGTCATCATAAACACGTCTGATACATTTGTTTCAGATTTACAGCCAAAATGTCCAAGAGTACCGTGACCGTTTAACTTTTACTGTTCTCCTTCTCTTTCAGCTTTTGTTTCTTCTTTACCGCTTCTTCTTCCTGTCATTTCCTTCTTGCCTCTTCTTCTCGCTGTTGCTGTTCAAGGAGAAATGATCGTTCTCCCTCTTTCTGCTGCTGTAACATTTTCTCCAATTCTTCTTTCTGTCTTTGTCTAAAATCGAAAGAAAAGAGAAAGTGGCGAAGGTGCTGGTTCTGGAACAAATTCTTGTTAAGGAAAAATCTACTAAATCCTGGTCGAAATCAACCCCAATTCATTGTCTTCTTAGTTTCCGTCATGTTTCACAAAACAATATTGCATCGATTCACTGTGCACAGACGCTATTGCATCTACATAGGGAATGTGACGTCACAGGTAGTTTTCTTCGGATTGGAAGACAAACTCCGTGAAGTGACTGAATTTTGTAAAGCATGTTGGAATTGGTGAACAATTTTAATCTGTTTCGAACCACTCTTCGACAATAAATAAACGCTTTTCACTCGATTTCCTTCACTTGTTCTAGTCACAAAGACGTGGACAGACGTTGAATCCTCTACTCTTGTATCGTCGATGCTGTTCCGTAGGGACTTACTCATGTATGTGAAACAACATGGACCATCATCACGATCACCATTGCAACTATTTGGGAAAGATGTTACGTGGAAAGACAAGGCTGTATGAAGAGAGTCCTCGTCTACAGACCAGAAGTGAGAAACAGTTTGAGGAATTTGAGGAAGATAAGAAGACCTATGTGATAGTGTGTATGTTAACAAAATGGTGTTAACAAACAATGGTCCTTTTCAGGGCCACTTCCTATGCCTCGAAAAGATATTGATTCTTTCTTGCATAACAATCTTTTTTATTCGATTTTATAATTTGTATATATTTATTCTATCTCTTCACTAAAATAATTTGTTTAGTCGATTTTATAATTTATGTAGGATAGATTGATGTTCATCAATCTATGATATGTCTTTCTACTATACGCGTCCCTACATAGAGTAGCTGCACATATTTAGGTCAGCCACTTGCAACATTGTCGCAAGTGTTCATTACTGTGACATCACCCTATCTATTTCATTCCTCTTGTTTCTATACAGTCCCAGTGTGTGCTAATACAAAATCCCCATTAGAGCCAAGTCATCCCAGGGTATGCCATTTTTTTGGATAAATTGTGGGGACAAATCATCCCAGGCTGATTTTCCTTCTGCGAGCTCGTTGGGGCTGAATCGTCCCCATATACTACACTAGTGTATATTAATCCATGTATTCAATAGCACATACAGACAGAAGTATAACAAATTATTTTATTAGTATACCATGTCTGTATTAGTGCACGTTATTAATTTTGATTTAGTGTGCATCTTAACCAAACTATTTATTAGCAATTAATAATTTGTGAGAAAATGAAGCATGTTTTTGTAACTGGTAACATCTCTGAACCCAATATGAAAAATTAACAGCTAACTTACCTTTGTTTTAATATTACTGTTTTAATAATACAGTAAGTATCATACTGAACTTTGCTGTTATATCAGATATCAGTATGGAAAACTATATAAAAAATAAAAAAAAAACCACACCATCTGGAAATCATTCAGGACTTGCCAGCTACCATCTCACGTAGGTTTCTTATTTTTCTTCTTTATTTTTCTAATTATTGGTTTTCTACTGGCATATATTATGTTTCTGTCTGCTATGAGATTGTATTCATATAAAACAATCATTCAATGTTTCATACTCTTTGCAACTGTCACAGTTATAATGGCAATAATGCATTTAAAATAATCTACATTTAGATGGGCTATCATGAGAACACAATTTCAAATGAAATATAAAGTAGTTGTGTGGTACGAAATATTTTCAATACAATACATGTGTGACTTTAAAAACGCTTATCTAGCCAGCACACTAGAGGAAGCCAAATGGTTGAGCATAATTAAAAGGGACATAATTCTCCCAAATCACAACAATCATGCTCCATGAAAACTGCTTCACCATCCAATTTGGCAGGAATGCTGTACTTTCAGATGAAAGAGAAATGAATATAGGGATGGATGTGAAAATGGATATAATTTAATATCACTCCTGTTTTTGTGGAAAGCAGAAAACTGTTTTGATTTGGTCGAATAACTTCTTAGTGATTTAATCTAAAGTTCACACAGAAAAATTGATAAATTATTTAGAACAATATATTAGTATGTGTTTTAAAAATCATAATTATGAAAATTTGTTTAAAGCTGATCTCTGATGCAATACCCACTGAAACTCAAATGCAGGTCCCCATTATATTTGGACAAGGAATTCTACAATGTTAAATTAGGTTAAAATGTCAAGATATGCACTGCATTAGTTTATTTAAATGACAGACACATAACATGTATCAAAATTTTTTTATTATTTAATTTATAAAATGAAACAGAACTGGATGATGAACACATCAGGTAAAAGCAAACATACAAATTAAAGTTTAAATTTTAAAATACAATAGAAGTGAAGAAAAATGCAAGTATATACTAATAGTAATATACACCATATGATATTCTTTGGCAAACTACGTTTTAAGTTTGAAAAAGTCAATAGCTAACAGATTTTTTATCATGACAAACAAAACAAAAAGCAACAAAAAAATGTAGACCTTTTATACCATTCTATTATTGTGTTCTTCCAATGTAACTGTTCTATGTTGCTGTCTGAAAGGGTATAGTGCCAGAGACAAAGGCTATTTACCCCACCTGGGAGAACTATCAGAACAGCTCTCAATAGATAAGACAATAATATATTTGGTATATTACATGACATTATATGATGTCATGTAACATGCTTCATGGAAATTATGACAACTGGAGCAGATGTTGCAACCACAGCAGGTATATTACCTTAGCATAGGTTGTAACATAAATATATGAAGTCAACCAACTGAATCTTGAGAATATGCAGAAAATGAAGTACAAGTAAACCTTTTTTTATTTCTTTCTTCAATTTGCATATAAACTTTCACACTCTATAATCTATTATGAAAATTTCAGTAGGAGAAATATTCAATATCATATGGTTTATACCATAGCAGTTTAGATCTACAGTTGGTGGAACTGCACAGTACAGGACAAACAACAAAAACTATCCAAATGGAAACCCATGCTTCTTATACAACTGTCTGATGTGACCCTGAGTATTTTGGATCCCTGTAAATTCTGGTTGTTATATGTCTTCCAAATAAATGTAAATATTTAAGTTAATTTAAATAAAAGATAAAGATCCAACACCAATTTAATGTCGAACATAGATAACAAATGCATTGTTTATCCCATTCACAACCAAATTACAAAGGCTCAACTGTCAATAATTTGCCAATAATATGAATCTACTTTGATCTTGTACAAAAAATATATTTTGCATAGTTAATTTGCATATTAAAGATGGACATCATTCACACAGATGATTTTAATTAATAAAAAAAAGTTTCATATGTAATAAATAGTTCACTTGCTGCCTGTAATTTTACATAATTTGCAATCAACTGCAAACAGACCTGTTTTATCAATAGTTTGACAAAACTCCATCCATAAATAAAACCATTACCTGGAGTTTCCCATCCAAACACTCACTGTTGGTTATTCATCAGTGATTTTGAAATATCTCACAAACTATCTGTGGCTATTTCCACTTTCGCTGATCCCTTATTCTGTTACATCCAACCACTTTCTACAACAGAGTTTTTTTTTTCTTTTTAAATTGGCTGGTACAAGGTCACTATTAATGGCATCTAACTTCATCTTATCTAATGCCATTTCATTATTTGATCTGTGATCCAATATCCCCATGTTATTAATTAAAAGTTTATCACAACAAAATCATGGGTTTGACATGTGGTCTTATTCATAATCACACAGATGCTTGAAATGTAGCACATCATAATAAGTCCATCATCAACATGAACAAAGTAAAAATACATGGATATAACTTGTGTGCTGCATTGATGTGGAAAAAAAATCATAATCTGTTAAATTGATACATGGAACTGAAGCCTGTACTTTTGTATTTTTTTTAGAAACTGCAATGAAATCACTGGAGTGAACAACTGTACAAATCAATCTGCATGTGTAAACAGAACTGCATACAGTTTTTGACCAAAATGTTTTTATGTTAGTACCAACAAGAATTCAGTTCCATTCAAATTGCTTTGAACAAGGTTTAAAAATATATGCATAATGATAATACAAGTAAGTTGTCCAGACTAAAACTAATATCATCATCTCTAACATAGGATCCAAGATTTCATCTTTGTAAATTTTACTTTTATAATAAATTATGAATGATTATTTTGAACATGTGTAGTCAAAACATGAACTGAACTTAAACAGAAGAAACAGATGTGTTTGCTGACTTGCTTGCCCATCATATAAACTAGCAGAGGCATTCTTCCTTTCTACTTCTACTGCCATGAAGGAAAGCATTTATGATGGGTGGAAATAATAATCATATCAGCACCTTTAAATTCACATTGACAATTAAAGAAAAAAGATCCTGAAATTTTCAATCAATATCACCTCATAGATATTAACTACTAAATATGGAAAATGTAAACAAGCTCAGAAAAACTTGTGCTTACAGGAATATTTCAGTAAAAACTTTTAAAAATCAAGTATCTACCATTTGTCTAGTGACACTATACTGCAGTGCTAAAATACATAGACATGAAAACAAACAAGGATCTCAGAATGGTCAGTTGTATCTCAAAGTAGGTTTGTGTCCAAGTTACTGCTTACTATAGCTAAGACTTGTTCAAGTGAAATATTTTAATAAAAAATAAAATTAAGCATGATAAGCCTAAAGTTATCTATTCTTTACATCTGACTGTGCCTTTCTTGCCAACATGGACTAACGTTCATGTTGATTTTACACAAGCAAAAGTTATCTTTCTTTACATCTGACTGTGCCTTTCTTGCCAACATGGACTAAAGTTCATGTTGATTTTACACAAGCAAAAGGAAAATGATGATGCTGCAATCGCTGGAACTATCAAATGAAAACAGATTTATCTGGGCTTAAAATTAAAAACATCAGTTCCTAATTTAGCTTCACCCAAAGAAATGTAGCCATTGTACACATAAATCTATTAATTGATACCAATGATAGTCTCTAATGGCAACCAGCACTGAAAGTAATGACACAACTATTTTTTGTAGAAATATAAAATATTTTCCATTCTGGTGTGGGGATTAAACATACCATATATAAAACAGCAACATGGACATTCCCTTTATAGTGTACTAACAACAAAATGAACCAACATTTACTAAATAATCATTACATGTATAATGTAAAACAAATAAAACCAAATGTATGAGTGGCATAATAAATTGTTTCAAAATGCACTGAATAAAAAATTCTACACCAATGAAAATAGTCAAGTTTTAAAAAATAATATCTGAAAGAAGGTAAACAAAACTTTTCCTTCAAATATTACCCTTGTCTATTAAAATAAATGAAACTTTACTCTCATGTATTAAAACAGTCAAACTTTACACAAATCATGCAGTAATATTACAACATACATGTATTGTTAGGACAACCATTTGGTAAATCCAATCCTTACACAAATTATACTTTAATATTAAAACATACTGCTAGGACAACCATTTGGAAAATCCAATCTTTAATCTCTGTATAAATTTGTAACCATTCCAGCATTTATTTGTTAAATTAAAGTATGAAATATTATCTGGATAAAATACTTTTAATAAACCACAACCAAAATCTATGAAGTGATAAATATGAAAAGGATGGATTTTGTGATAGTGGACACAATCAAACTATACTTGAGTAACAACCAGAGTTAATCTGCATGGTATGTGCACTTAAACTGGTAAAACAAAAATAAAACATACAGTTAAATCTGTAAATTAAAATGCCTATGATAACTGGTGATAAAAATGAAAGAAAAGAAAAAGCACATCAATGTCAAAAGAGGAAAATGTAAACTTGAAATGTCAAAGCAAATTCTATATAGAATGTATTTGTCAAATGTTTGAAGAACTGTATATCTAATATTTGAATTGAAACTAATTCAATGCTCAAAGAAATTTTTTTTAGACACAGGCCCCGGGCTGGTGACTTAAAAAAACTCACAAGCCCTGACTGAAATTCCGCAAGCTCAGGACTACTTTTCACACATGCCCTAAATGTCCCCTTTTTTTATTACTGTCACACAACATTGTAATAGCTACAATTTAAATATAAAATCAATAGGGTGCCAAGGAGTTTGAAGGTATTGCAAGTGTCATTAGTGTTCATCACATTGCTGGTGTGCTTCACAAAGCAAATCCAATCAAGAGTTCTGAAATTTTTGTTGGGCTTTACTGACAGTTTAATGCTTCGTAAATCAGTTTAAAAAATGAATTGCACATGAACACTATTCTGACAAATAAAACGATCTTGCTTTGCATTAGGCAGTAAAATCTGATTTCAAAGAAATTTTGTCACAGTTCACAAACATGTAATATGGCTTAAACATTCTAATTCAAGGCAGTAATATATAATAACGTTTGCTTTTGTATATGCATCTAGTATCACTTTGATTTAACTATAATGGGTTGTTTCACTTCCTGATCTTACCTATGCAAATTAGCACAATGGGCTCACCCAATGCATCTTTCAAACACATCTCACCAGCTATTTAGGCCAATTTAATATGTGAAATGGTGGTTTATACCTGAACTCTTTGCCTTCAGCTTCAACAATGACTGTTTACCATTTATACATACTTCTTTCTTTTGTTTTCAATTTTTATGATTATTGAAAATCATGATTTCTTGAAACATGCCTGTATCAGGGGGTTTGGCACACCATGCTTCAATCTGATTAAAATCAGATCTCAATTTCACATAGGGCAGTGGTGATCTGATTTAAATTGAGTCGTGTTATGACAGATATGTCAACATCTTGAAAATACATTAACACATTTTATCAGTGTGATCAAAGTTTCATCAGGCATATTAAAATTTATTTTTGACAAGCCCAATGGGCAGCTCACTTAAAATAGGACTATCAGATTTTTTGAGCACTGTAATATTTACTTTTCAAAGATTGCATGTAAATGACACTTTAAATCATAAATTAATTTATTTTAACCATCAGCTTTCATAAAAGTCACATCTTTGTACTCAAAGAGCATTTCATATATTTTCAAGGTTAGACAAATACTTTCTGCACTTGCTTATTAACCTAGTCCAACTGCAAACTGCACAGACTCAGATCTGCAATGGCATAAAGTAATGGCAGATCTGGGTCTATGCAGTCTGTCAGGAGTAATCTGTAGAACAAACAACGAAGACCCTTTTCTACTGTAATATAACATGATAGCAGATCAGGGCCTATGTTATTTGAAGCTGGACTCAACTTATAAGCGAGCATATATTATCTGGATATCACCACTGTACCAGAAGGGGATGCAGATAAAATATCAAACTGACCTGTGTTTCTTTGTGCATTGAAAATCTACATTATCATACGATGTAGAACTAGAACACTGGTAGATAATAAAAATGAATATTATCAACACTTAAATCACAACTACAAAAGAGTTACAAAATTTGTAGTATTAAGAATATAAAAATGGAGTTTCAAACATCAAAATACTGATACAAATAAATGGTAAATCAGCAAATACTCCTCTAAATTATGACCAACTACACCTGATGAGGACATTTCCTTCATTGCCTGAGATTTACGTAATTGTAGATTAATGTACAAATATAGTACATAACATAATCACTCAATAATACTGACATATACAATTTCTAATAAATACTGGGACAACCAAAATCAGCATTACCAGAAAGACACAATAAATGCACAAATGTAAATTATGCAAGAAAAATGTCTGTCTCAAATTTAAAACCCTTCTACAATTTTCTTTACTCAAAAAGATCAGAATATTAACACGAGTAAATTGTTTTACATTTGACTTGCAGTATACAGTTGCCTTTAAATCAGGCCTGACTGCAAACAATGAGGTACAGGTAACATTGTTCTACTGATTACTTATAACAAACTGCACAGACCCATATTTACTTGCACGAAAATCTGGATCTCTGCTGTTTGCAGTTGGACCCATCGAGTAATTTAGAATATCAGAAATGAACTGTAGTATTCAGTGTAAGAAAATAAATGCAAATAAAATTTTACTTAAAAATATTAATGCTACTGACGACATAAAGCACCAATGTGGAAAGGTAAAAACAAATGACTGGAAAAAAAATAAATATTTCAACCATAAAATTTGTATGATGAGAGTGCCATAGTACAACAGTCAAGTTAAACCTATGAACATGTACTCTTGAAATCTTATAGGTATCCAACTCAAAACTCATCATATACAATACCTGAATGATACAATCAGATACAATACCTGATTACAATTAAATACAATATCTTGAATGATACAATTATACTTATACAATTATACTGCCCAGTTATACTTGGGCAGTACTTGAATGATAAATACTTGAATGATAAGTCTAAACAGAGTGTAAACATGTCATTGATCTAATAATAATTTGTAATATTTTGATACTTTTGTCGCGAAATTAAATCTGTAGATACCAAAACTATGTAATGAGGAATAAAAAGACATATTAGTGATCAGCGCATCATTAAAGGTCATGTCACCCTACAATCTGCCTGGCACAGCTTCAAACTTGTGTTGCATAATATAGTTAAGGCAATGTACCTTTAGGGATATCAATTTTCTAAATGATAATGTAGAATACAGGCAATTCAACTCCTTAAGATCTCATCAAT
Source organism: Potamilus streckersoni (assembly GCA_016746295.1). Classification (NCBI taxonomy): domain Eukaryota; kingdom Metazoa; phylum Mollusca; class Bivalvia; order Unionida; family Unionidae; genus Potamilus; species Potamilus streckersoni. Next base: position 606,188 of record JAEAOA010001939.1, read on the forward strand.
ATAAATCCTCATGTCAAAGTTGGTTGAAATCCAACACCCTTGTTAAAATAAGAAGGAAAATGGGTAATCATAAAGCATAATTCCTGTAAATCTTGTGCAACACTGGAAACTTAATTCATTTAAGGCATCCTTATTATAAAGCTACATACCAAATTTGGTTAAAATCTAAGAAACCACTGGTAGAGTTATGCTGTGGAAAGTAAAGATGTGTTGCTGGGTAAATAGGGGGACAACTCCTGCAAATTGTGTTACTGAATACTGGAATATTTTTTTTTACACAGCTAAAAAATCCAAATGTGAAATCCAATAAGGCTTGGTAAAGAAATGCTGTGGGAATTAAAGTCAGTACTTTGTACAATCAAGAAAACAACTCTTCTAAATAATGTTGTTTAACACTGGAAACTGAACTCCTGCAAGATTTCTTCAACATAATGCCACACACCAAATCTAGTTGAAATCCAAGAACTCCTGTAAATGATGTTGCTAAAGGCTGGAAGTCACTCATGTTCTCATAAGTCTAAAGATCCAACAAGCTTTGATCAAGTCATGCTACATAAAAAACAAGGCAGGTGGTTAGACACTCAGCAGATCTGTCAACTCTATTGAGACTTTGTCAGTAAGGCAGCTGATATATTTTTCCTTAAGTTAGACAAGGCATAGACAACTTACACCTGGGCATGAGCAGGATAAGTGATTTTTTTTTCAATAGTGGCTCAGCCCAAATCAACTACCATGGTAAAAAAAAATGATGACAAATGGTTTTATGGACAACAATTTTTACTGAGATCTTAATTAATATACAGTGTCCTTTTCTATTAAATCACATTATTTGTAATAAGAATGTACTTTTTCATAACAAAGAAAGCATGAGGCATGGTTTTATCTGCCTAAACATCATATGTACCTTTTTGTTATTGACAACTTCTAATCAATAATACCCAACTGAATGAATAAGGATTTGAGAAATTTTACAACTCACAAAAGCATTTCTTTAACAGAAATGTATGCAAACTCAGTTATACTTGGGAAACTAAAATGATTTTCTATTCTAAATATTGTTCGCCAAGAATGAACAAGTTCTCATTTAATGAATAATCAACCAAATAAGATAACCACATAGTGGAATAATTTGTTTATTCAAAACTACGGAAATTGACATACTTGGTTTTTCTAGAAAATGGCAATTTGCAAAACTGTTATCTTATTAGCAACACAATTTCAGAATCTAATAAGTTTTGTCGTTCTTAAAAAGCATAGAGCAGTCATCCTGAACAAACCTTGTCAATGGCATCATATTTCCAATTAAAAAAAATATGAAGAAAATTTTCAGGGCTGAGTTTTGTAAAATATAAGTTTTGAGATTTTTGACAACTGAATAGATCTGATTGTGTTACTATTAGTCACTTAAAGTTTTTGACACTAAGCTAGTACTTCAATTATGTTGTTGTTGTTGTTGTTGTAGGGTTTAACGCCATTTTTCAGCACAAGATAGGCTATACATGGCAGCCAGAATTAATGGTGGAGGAAGAACCCTGGAAAACCCAGGGAAGAACCACCAACCCTCGAGAAGCTGCTGGCAGGCTTTCTCACTTACCCACATTAGCCGAGTCTGGACTCGAACTCATGCAGACAGAGGTGAGATGGCAGTGATCTGTAATGGTCATCGATTTAGACCACTCAGCCACTCGGGGCCCCACTTCAATTATGTGTTCAGAAAGCTTCTTAAAAAGCAGGTCAAACAAATGAAACTTGGTCTTACACATTTAAAAGTACATATACCTTAGTTATATTTTCTAAGGTACCATATCTGAATCAGAATGAAAGACGTTTTGTTATCATTTCACTTGCAAATTTTTTTAAATGAATGTGTAACACAGGCTGAAAAGTAATGTAAGTTTTAAATTATTAGGAGTCAAACTACATCCTGGAGCTGATGCTACCCTGCTACTCAAAAATGGTAAAGCAATTTTCAAACTAGAGTCACTCTCTCCTATCTCATCATCCTTAATCCCATACTTGTGAGATACTGAGGCTTTTAGCAGCAGCTTTATATATAAGCCAATCACAACAAATGTTTGATGTGTTTGAAAAAAGCAGAGCTGTTAAGACATAATTCAAGAAAAGCACCTGCTTTGAATTGGGTTGATAAACTTGCTCAATTACAGGAAAGTTTTTGTCTCTCTTCTGTAAGAATTGTTTTGCGAAAATAATGTAGCAGAAAGACACTGAAGTAACGGCTACTATTACATCTTGCTTTCTTGCCTGTCCATTCTGATTATTTCAAAACACTATTTTACAAATTTTTTAGCTGGTCAAGATATAAGGCTAATGCTGTAAAACTCAAAAGTGATCAGTGACATGACATAGGATAATAGATTGATTCAAATACCCATGACATGATAAAACCCACAACATGACTTAGGATGATGGATCGATCAAAATAGCCATGACATAACATAAGATGATGAGATTATACTAAAAACCTATGACTTGGGATAATAGACTGATCCAAATACCCGTGACATGACATAGGATTATGGATCGATCCAAATATCCATGACATGACATAGGATGAGGAGATAATTCAAAAACCCATGACATGACATAGGATGAGGAGATTAATTCAAAAACCCATGACATGACATAGGACAATGAGATTGATCCAAATACCCATGCATACATGCCAACCCCTTGTCAGGAAAAAGTGTAATCCAAGTGGACAAAAAGAGTAATCTGAGAAGAAAAAGAGCAATCCACATATAACATGATACAAATTCAATGAGCATATGTACAAAATGATGGATTTTGTTCACCCCTATTGTCTTTTTAACATCAATTACAGCTTCAGGTTCATATATGTAGCTCTTTTATATTTAAAAAGCAACATACTCGTATGTTTATTTCAAAACATGTTGTACCAGTTGAAACTATTAATGTTTTCCACACAAGTAGATGTTGTTGTTGTTGTGCTTAACGCCATTTTTCAGCACATGATAGGCTATATTAATGTTTTCCACACAAGTAGAACACTAGGTACTAGATTACTAAGCCTAGATCTGAATCCAGTTTTATTTCTGCTAACAATACAGAACAATCTCTCACTGCCAGCATTAGAAAGGTAAAGAACCAGTATTCTTTTTTATAACCTGACCAGGAGAGGAAATTTTTATCTTCCATTTATTGGGTCATTTAGGTTGGAAATAAGATGGAGAAAAAAAATTCTGTCTGCAAGAATTACATTGTCAGGTAGAATGCCAACTTGATACTTCAGGAATTCTCCTTCTAATATATTAGCAGCCTTTCATGCAGCAAAGTGCATGAAAAGTCAGAGACAACATGTGATGTACACTGAGACATTTTTCAAAATATCACTGATAAATTATTAGCTGAAAACCCCATACAGTTCTGCCAATTTGTCATGTTTATTCAAATCATGATCATGCAAACTATACATGTTTTCTACAGTGGAATTTACTGTTAATTCTGGTAATGAAATTAGAGCACTCTGACATTGCCATTTTCAATGTCAAAATCTCTTACACAGACTAAATACAAGTTTTTGTCATCATACTTATTACTCTGGTCTGTGGCAATGCTAAACAATCCAATTTTCATGGTTTCTGCAATTTTAAGTGAAGTATCTTCATCTAAATACTGAACAATATTAGATGATTTTGCTTTTGCACATGCATGTATTCTGCAAATTTGGAATTGGGAAACATCCATTTGATCAAAGGACCAATGTAATCTTTTACCACTAGGGGTGTGTTTTATTAAGAACTTGGTAAATAACACCTCTGCATTTATAACGTTCTTGTCCACAATTGAGTTTTGTTGTAAAAAAAAAAATTAAATTAGTTATGGGAGTTAGTAAAATTCAAGCTTTCTTTAGATTTCAAGTGTTGCTCCACATCAAATTTACCACCATGAATAATATTAAAATCCTTTCCACACAGCCTGCAATGGCCATGAACCTGCCCTAGAATGAAATGCTGTGTTATGTATTGTTTTTTCTTTATTTAATCCGTGAAATTAATTGAAAACATTTTTGCTCTAGCACACACAATGACTTGAATAAATCTGACTGACTTTCAGTGCCAAATATCCTACAGACTGGTTCAATACAAAATATGAATTAAAACAGAATCTGCAAGTAAAGATTAAAAATTAGAAACCCAGTCTGTTCTCTCTTCACTAAGCCATACAGTGGCTATAAATAGAATCTAAGGTCAAAAGATTGAAAGTAGAAATGAACATGTTTCTTAGAAAAAGGGCATTAGCTATAAATAGAAGATTATACTGATAGAAAAGTGCATGCAAGTATATGGACAAGTGTACTCTTATAATGTAATTAGAATAAGATGCCTTTTCTAGAATATAGTATGTGGGATTAATGGGATGTTAATAAAAATGATAAAACAAATTATTTACTTTATGGAAGGGGGATATAATGAAATTGTGTAATCCATATATGTTTATGCTTATGGTATAATTTAGTGAAAACAAGTATAATGATTAGGCCAAAAGCTAATGGTTGGCATGTATGCCCATGACATGACACAGGATGAAAGACTGATCCAAAAACCCATGACATAACATAGGATGACAGATTAATCCAAAAACCCATGACAAAACATAGGATGACCAGATTAATTCAAAAACCTACGACAGGACATAGGATGACAGATTAATCCAAAAACCCATGACTTGACATAGGATGAGGAGAATAATCTAAAAACCCATGACATGACATAGGATGACAAGATTAATCCAAAAACCCATGACATAACATAGGATGACAGATTAATTCAAAAACCTATGACAGGACATAGGTTGATGAGATTAATCCAAAAATCTTTGACATGACATAGGATGACAAGATTAATCCAAAAACCCATGACATGACATAGGATGACAGAATAATCCAAAAACCCATGACAGGACATGGGATGACAAGATTAATCCAAAAACCCATGACATGACATAAGATAAGATTAATCCAAACACCCAAGACACAGGATGATAGACTGATCCAAAAAAACCATGACATAACACAGGATCAGGAGATTAATCCAAAAACCCATGACATGACATGACCTGACAGGATGATAGATTGATCCAAATACCCATGACATAACATGAAAGCAAAAATAAATAATGTTTCCTATTGCACTACTTGTAAAATTAGGACAGGTAGGTACATAAGTATTATTTTTAACATTGTATATTATATTATGATATGGCAAACATCTAACAAGATTAACAAATGCTTTTGAAGTTTTTATTAGTTACTGGATTCAAGCTTCTTTTGATGTTTCTTGGTAGTTAAATATTATCTGTACAAGTATGAGAGAAGACGATGCTGTTACTGTCATTAAATTCAGTCAAAATTGAGCAGTCATTAAAATACAGTATAATTATATTGCTACCTAAACAATGTTGGCTATTTTGAAAATAAATTAGGAGCATGGTTAGAAATTATTTAACTTGATACCAATAAACTATGAGTTAAATGTGATTCCACTCTATAAGACAAAGTTTATAATAGGAAATGTTAATGGATACAGATTGCATAATACATGATAAACCCAACATGATTGACATGGCTATAACAATTACAGCATTCCCTAAGTAAAACATACCACAGTATAAGACATGGATGCAATGTTATTTTTTCATAATAATATTATGTATGAACTACCTCAATATAAGGTTGTCCACTTGCATAGTTCCCATGAACAGTGTTATAATGAGGGAGTACTGAAGGTGATAAGGCCATAACAGAAGGCAAGCTAAATACTTGACTCTAACTAATGTAAAACAATACAAGAAATGAATCAAAAGTTTTCATAAATTAAATGAAATTAAATATTAAAATTTCTTTTATTTACAAAGTAAATGTTTACACAAACTTAGTGAGAATTTTGTATTCTCATGATAAATAACCTGTTAGTCGTTTCTTCCACTTGTTGCCCCATCACTGTCAGATTTTTCTGGAATGGTTTCAAGAGGCAACCTGAGCGAGTGTGAACCAGCACTGTCCTCTGATTCAAACACATCATCCACATATTCATTTAAAAGTCTGCGCTTTGGACGGTAATTTCTGTAGACCCGCAATGGCCGAACAGGTCCTCTGGGCACAGATACTTCTGGTGAAGACGGTGGACTCACTTGATAGACTGCAGGTGGGAATTTATGGATCACAACATAACCACTTTCAACATCATCTGAAAATTATAAAATATACATTCGATCGATCATTGTCATTTTAAAACTTATAAAACTTTCATTATGATGTGTTTTTATTGTTTCAATTTCCAGATTTAGCTTTTTTCACTGCTTTTACATAAATTTAATAAAACAATTTCGTGTACATCATTCCAACTTGAGATATTTTTAAGCATGAGCAAAATTTACCACACTGCAAAATGGAAGCTGCATGTTTCCCTTGAGAAAATTTTCTAAATTGTACAGGGTTTTTCTGATCCCACAGGGACACTATCTGATACCCTTAAGTATGAAAGTATGTTTAGACTTCTTATTTTTATCTTCAGAAGCTATATAATTAGCATATGGACTCTTGATGAGACTACAGTGCTGAAATGCTAAGAAAACTCTATAAAGACTTTCTCCAACAACACAGTTAACAACTTGAGCACCCTTGTAAAGTTGATGACTGCAGTAGTGATGTGTAAATATTTGTGTATTTTTATTTGACCTACCTCCTTCATTACAATGTGCAGACTCCTTCATATGACGACAAAAACGACAGTACATCAAGAATATGAATCCAGTAAGTAGCACCATGGCACAAAGAATCCCAATCAAAGCAAAAGCAAGACTTCTCCAATAGGATGAACTGTCTTTTGAAAGGACCTCTGGTGGGACTGGCACTTCTGGCAATTCTTTCTGTGCTGTTGTATCAATGTTGACATACTGTGAACTTTCAACATCTTCTATCAGCAGTTTATTATTATTCAAAAAATGCCACTCTTTATTTGATTTGCCACACACTGTATCATGATCTGTTCCACACCAAAGAAGAGTCTGTGTGTTCCTGGGACATGTTTTACATGGCTGACAACTAGTTAATTTTGTGTCAAAATATTCTGAAGGGGGACATCGTTTGCGTAGTGCTAGAACAGCTGTGTGCAAAGTACACTCCAGCAGAAGCAAGAGATAACATGGGACTTTAGTACTCCGCATCATGGAAATATGTTCTTAGACCATCTGTGTTCCTGAAATATATAAACCACAAGTACATATATTTTATTTGAATCATACAAGAATTTGCAAGTAAGAGGGCCAAAATCTCAAATTACCAATTTATGATATAAATTTAGACTATACAAGATGTCCAGATGAAATATCCAAGTGAGCTATCTTCATCTAGTGCTTGAACATTTTATATTATGGATCAGAATTATGCTATTCATCCAACTGGCATCAGTAATGACAATTTGCTATCAATACATTTAGCATGTGAAAACTACTTACAATTACCTGGGACTTAATTCTCATAACACAGCAGCAAAGTATTTTGCTAATTTTAAGAATGTACTTACCAAAACTAATTTGAACAATTTCTCTAGTGTACATATGTGTCCCTATATTTCATAACAATGTAAAATAATTGAAAAGACCAAGAAATGTAATATTTTAACATCTGTAAATTGCATTTTAATGCAACACATTTCAACATTCCATAAATCTTACTTCCTTTTTCAGCCATAGGTTATTATGTTTGTGACCATTTAAGAAGAATGAGACCATAATAATTGTTAAGATCATTTGTGCTTCTTTATCTATGAAATTGTCATATTTTTCATTCACAAAAACTCTTCTCAAAAATAACCATCCTGCAGGAATTTATTTAATGAAGCGACATAAGGGGCATGAAATTTTGATTAACACTCTTTAAAACAAGGCCATCCAGTCTAGGCCAGACTCACAAAGGCTCTATACTATTTTCAGTCTTTTGCTTTTATCAATTTTATTTTGATAAATATGTCACATACTAAAGTGAAGATCAATTATAATGTTTCACTTACAAAGCATAGAAGTTAAAATTATATCTAATTTATAAAGACAGGCTAACTATCAGCCAATCCTGGCAACCAATCTCCTTTACATGTGTAACATCTTTGAAAAATTGCTGTAAAGTTTCCATAGCGTGTTGTTTTGCTCACCTGTTATACATTATATTCTCATGTTACTACTGTAATTCATGTAAAATACATAATGATAAAGACAAGCATCCATATATAGTCCTTGTATCACAACGTCTGCCATTTTGGACTAGCATGAGAGTTTTGTATTCTGAGATTCTACACTGTTGCATTTACAATTATTCTGTCCATTGATAGTAGGGTACTGACAATCAAGTAATCTGCATGTTATAGTGACCATTGCAATATGGTAATACATAAACAATTCATGCTATGCTGCAACAATACATGACCATATGTTACTAGTTAAGTATCACCATCGGATTTCAGGATAATCTTGGGATTGTTGTTCAGTGGACTGTCTTAAAATTGCACCCAAAAATATCAATGTTTGCAAAACTAGTCATACCTTATGTTATCATAAGTCTATACCTTGTTAAAATCAATAACACGAACAAATCAGCTAACAAGATTGTTGTCTGAAGTTCAAAGATATTATGCACGAGTCAGATCACATGATTGCCTTTTTTGTCAAGAACCTAGAGATTGAATCTATGATAGCATATACTAGTCAAATTGTGAAGCATGTTAATGTGCTTGCTTTCTGGTGGCTTTCAGAATTGACAGGCATTGACTTTAAAACATTACTGTAAGCAAGTTATTGCTTGCTACTGGAACATATGGAATAGTCGACATGCACTTTCATGCTCATGTTGGTAGGCCAAGTCTAACTAACCATCATGGTGCCACTTGTCCATCACAGGTGGTTACAGATGCATTCTTTAGTTTTCTCTTATGTAGTTAGAGAGAACAATTATCAGAATGAGGGCCATGGAAGTATTATCCATTTTGCAAACTGACCTACGCTTTGTACAACATATACATTAAGTTTCCAACATCAGGACAAATATAGGCCATCATACAAATTGATATTTGGTATTATCATCAAATATACGCCATCATACAAATTGATATTTGGTATTATCATATCAGAGTAACTACTTTGCATAACCTGCAGACCTGTTTACCCATAAATTTTCCTGTCAGTATTTTAAGCAATGCCTGTCAGTATTTTCAGACCAAAGTCCGTATTTTCAGCACACAAATAGTAGATACTATCAATATACTATAATTATCATTATGTAGTATTAAACAACATAATGACTATACAATATTGTGTTAATAACTCTTAGTTTTGCAAAGACGTTGGTATTCAATTAATTATGTTTCAAGGCACAAATATGCAGAAATTGAACACCACTGACTTAAACATCCTGTTCATATTATAGTGATAAAAACCACAAAAAATACAACATAACCAAATTTATTGTTATTTACCTCCGTTACTTTCTCTAGAAATTCTGTTTTCTCAGCTTCACACATATCCATAAAATTTTAATTAAAGCCAATTCTCTATTTTACATGGTTAAGGACGACTTGATATAAAACATTATGACATTGTTACCACCCATCCACTTAGAAAATAATAAGTTTATCTAGATAGGTGAAGGCAATCTTATTTATCTGATAAAATCTAGTATCATCTTTGTCAATATATACTAGAATGGAAAAAAGGTTAATAAATTATTTTTCATTGCTTCCGTTAACTTGTCAGCTGTACTCAATGACAAATTCATATTTGCGATCAACTCACATAGAATCGCCTCAGCATGTGTTATTTGTTTTTGAAGTATGTTTTGATCACTGACTTCCTTTCCTTTCATCATTGACAAATTGTTTCTATTTCCATTCACTAATGATTTCAATTTTGTATGATTTTCCGATTCCACATACCATGAACAGTCACTCCTTCCACCATGTGCACAGGAAAAGTCCAAGTTGCAAACAGTGCAATGCACAAAATGTTCTCCTTTTGACGATGGTTTAAGGCATAGCCACAGAGTAGAATAAACTGGTAGAAAATGCTGCTTTCTGTGTTAGACTTTCAATTTTCATCATCAGTTTCGTGCTGAAACTTTCTTGTCGGCGGCATTTTCCTTTGTTTAAACAACCGGATGTTGAGAATGTCAAAATAAGTGACGTGGCACAAAATGCGGACGCGGATGAGAACCGAAGAGATGATACAACGAAACGAAATGGAAAAAAAAAAAAACGGCTTAAAAAATTAATTTTAAAAAGTAATAAATAAATGCAACCTCAAATCGTATTTTCAGTTCAATGACCGTATGACCGTACAGATAGGCTTTATTCCGTACAAATACGGTCAAATACGGTCGGGTAAACAGGTCTGAACCTGGAATCTGGTTTTTATTTTTGCCTCAATCATCTGATTGAAACTGGAAATTAAATGTATTGTAATACAGAGCAAAGAACAACAGATATACAATATCAAGGTTAATGCCTTTATTTACTTATTCACCGATAACAAACTTCAAGACCTGATCTAGCATAGCATTATAATATATACCATGAAAACTGTATTGCTCACAATGCAATACACTAAACACACATACATGACTGAATGTTTACATGGTTTGCCATGGCTGCAATGAATGGTTGATTTGTCATGTGGTGCTCTTATAAGGTTATAAATTGGGAAGCACTTTAATTGTTGGTCGGACAAGGTTAAGAGTTAGTGTCAGAATTCAAAGTTACAGTAAAGCAAATTCTCCAGTTAGTTCATTTTTGGATCTTTACAAATAGCACAATACAATATCAAATAAACAAGGATTCTAGAATTTATTACAAAATAGATTGCAACAGTCATCTCCCACCACACGTAACCGCTCCCCCTTCCCATTCCAATTACAGAAAATGGGTTGTGCAAAATAACTATGGATCATATTGATTTATTTACTTATTTATTTATTGATTCTTAAATTTATCTTGGCTTCATGATATAACCCCTCTTATGTTCATGATATAACCACTCTCAATTCCAACACACTTTTGACCCTATCTTAACACAATACTCTCCCTTCATGTGTAAAAGTAACTGTATGAGCCATAAGGTCCAATAAGGTTCTTACATTATCTTATTCATGTATTCTTTACTTCAAAAAATTCATTTGATGTATTTCTTCCAAAGTCGAAAAAGGACATTAATGAGCTCTTTAACATTCTCACAAAAACATCTTATTTCATCATGATTTGTTCTTGTTCTTGATAAAAATAGTGTCTATTGTTATTCTTATTCTTCTTATTATTATTATTATTATTATTATTATTATTATTACTAACAAGAAAAATGACAAGAAATCTTAAAGAATCAGGCACTCTTCTGAGAATGATATATTAATTTCAAGTGCCTATAATAGCATTATCAATTATTATAAATTAGGAAATTGTACATGTTGTTGACTTGTAAAGTTAAAAAAAGTAATTTACCATATATTTGCTCCTAAGTCAACCTTTTTTATCTGAACATTTTATTCATACTGGGTATCAGTTGTCTTATAAATGCAACATATAAAAAAAATCGATAAATTTGCAAGTAATGTTGGAAACTCAAGATGTCTATAGTACATAAGATTATTGTCATTTTAAATAATTCTTTTGTTTTCATGTCTCTATTCCATTCAGAAATGAGTATAGGGTATGCACTGTGCTTATGTATTTCATGACAGTATTCAGTACACTATACTTGAATCTCCAGTTATTTGGATTTTAGCAATATAAATTAAACAGTACCCAAAGTAAAGTGAAGTGTATATCAATGTTGTTTAGCATGGGTGTTTAGTAGCATGCATACTGCTTCCAAAGTCCTAATGACTTATGTTGTGTTCTGCTGAAAAACTACTTTATTTGCTGCAATAAGTTTCAAGTTAAGCTGTATTTTCCTGTTCCTTAAGTTAGGTTTAATTCCAAAGTGATATTTTCCCTAGCTTTCTGCCAGGACATGTGGAGGAATAAGCCTTTGGCTAGTAATGGCAGCAGTTACTTTGTTTTCATGTTGACAATCCTTTTGATAAGTCACAAATTTAATGCATACATATATTTGTTCAGTGCAAAATAAGGTCCTGCCACAATAAAGTCCAGTGAATGTTTGACCATAATCCCATTAGCTTGTTTTTCCCATGTGGCAACCCTTTAATTGAGCCAGGTGTGATACTTGCTCAGTAGCAAGAAACAGAAGGTGTTTATTTGATTGAAAACTCTTTATCCTTATGAACATTGTCTACTTATCATACTTTTATTGAAAACTTTGTGCACAAAGTGAAACGTGATCTGCAAATGGGGAATAGATGATGTGGATGGCCTATAATTAGCGCTTGCTTGGCTTTAACATAATTATGATTCTGCAGTATGACAAAATCCTCTACCGCACATATCATTTTTTTCTTTAAATCTACCATCTTGAAAAATTAACAGAATCTTATAAACCAGCCAGAACCAGACTACTAGGTACTGGATTATTGCAGTCATTACAACTGGTCTAGTTATATGTGGCCGAGTTACGAAATTCTGGTTCAGATTTATGCACAACAAGTTGGTAACTTTACTGTTGCAATCTGGGAAGTTTAGGTCAAATGTGGATGTATTTTAAAGTATTTTAGGAAAGCAATAATAGTTAAACTACTTTTGAAATTAGTAAAATTTCAATAATATTATTAATAATTGATTTATTTGTATATATACAGATTTCTCTGCCCACATTGCACTTAATTCAGACAAAGTGATACATATTTTTTTACTACTGTGGTTATCATGGATTTCAACTTAACTGACATTAGTGTATTCAATTTAGTCATTAAATTGTTTATTTTCGTGAAAATTTTCAGCCAGTGCAAGCGTGGACGCTACATCTTATCACCAAGTTCAAATTTGTGTTTATTATAATATGTACGTGCTACCATACATAATTAAGGTAAATACCGCGATAATATAGAGTTGTTCCCCCATGGCACGGTAATCTGGGTCATCCGGCATATGCGGTTTTATTTACATTAACGCAATTGGATTGACCGATATATTTTATTGAAATAAATAGAGGGAAAATCTGAGAAACTTTACAATTTGTAACAATGCAGCAAGAGCAGATCGGTTTTATTGTGTACTGATAACAACATTATGTACCGCGATAATACAGCGTACCAAGCTGCATCACTTGTATTTGTTAACAGTATTTCTGTAGTTAATTTTTTACTTATCGATGTTGTTCAATCATTATGAAATAAACCCAGGATGTAGATAAACTATGTGCACTCATTTACGTTTGTGAAATGGGACAATTATCGACAAATCCTCCCGAACACCGTTTTTACTGGCTGAAACGTGTACGGATGGGATGGGTGAGAATCAACCGTCAGTTTTAGGTTATCCTCTAAAGATTATCTGTCTTGGAACAGAACACGTATACGATTACTAACAGCTAATATATGTCATTTTTTATTAGACTGGTTCCACAAAAAAAATAAAAGGCTCTACAAACTAATTTTATATCCTGCAATGAAAATGTGTCAGCCGAAAATTGGGAATTTAAGTAGGCCTACGCAATATCATCAGATACAATTTTGAGCTCTTAACTTTAAGCAAATAAACTCTGGGTTTATACCATACATAACTGGACCAAGTGCGGCAATCAGATGGGATTTAAACTTGAATAACTTACTGTAATTGAATTAAGGCACTTCAACATCTCAGCCACACAATGATTCTGGACACCTTTTTTTGGACTTTTCAATCTGACCACGTGATATCCGGTGTATGAAGGAACCGAGAGTATAGTCTATTCTAATAAATTTATTTATTCACTTTATAAGCTGTTTCAAAATCAATTGCAGCAGCCGTATGATACATAATGTTGATCAAAATATACGATAACGAGACACGCGCTTTTCAATGTTCACAGTAATGGTGTTTAGAAAATAGCTATGATTTTTGTACATCGTTTTTTTTCTACCTTAGTTTCTTTCATAAGATTTTAGAAAGACAGTTTTGAGTGAGGCTTGTGCAACAAAATAAACATTGTCAATCAAGCTTGTAAAGAAACTATCCAATAAAACATTTTTTTGTCGTCATAAGGACATATTACTTACCTCATTTCATTGACAGTAAGCGACCCTCTCCCAGTTATTAGGGTCAATACCAAAGTTCTTCAGCGAGGCCTTGAGGGTGTCCTTGTGCCTCTTCTTTTGACCACCGTGAGATCTCTTGTCTAACCAATGAAAGACTGCAAAATGGATTCTAAACATAATAGTCATCCTCTATCATGAACGATTTTGTCTCCATACAAATAATTAGATACAAGGATGAATTCGTTATATCGAAGTGTTTATATTACGCATGCTTTCTTGAGTACAACATCATTTTTTTTATTATTATTTTGAGGAGTTGGTAACAGCGAAGATCATTATAACGAAGGTGCGCTAATATTTTAAATTATATGTTGAGGACTAGTTTTCCCAATACCTTCAATATTCATCTGTTGGCGTGTTTCGATGTTTCGCCAGCGTATGCAGATAGCTAGGGATGTACTCATTTTATGGGGGACGATTGTGACTTCCTCGTAATGTTTGCCAATTTTGAAATTTTTGTGTTAAAGTTTCTCGAGTTGTATGATACAGTGCTGGAGCATAATATCACCGTGAACATTCCAGACAGGGCCGTAGAGAGAATGATCAATGGCCCTGGGCTAAGAAACACCTGGGCTTTTCCTAGTTCTTGTTCAAACAAACTTTATTGTTTATCAAATTAAAACGTATTGTTCGGCCCGGGCCCCTAGAATATATCACTGGTTGCCTCCCTCCCTGTCGGCCCTGACGACACGGTCTGGCCGCATTTAGTTTTCCTGACGAAAGTTTGTGAGCATATTAGTGATTTATGTAGGACGTTTCAAGACGCGCTTTTTCGGTACTTAACATTATATGGTAAATTATTTATTTTTTATTGTTTCTAACATACTACTGTCCTTGAGCATTACATTTGTATAGCAAACTGAATAATCATAAAGGTAACGGGTCAAAACGGACCGGTACCAAAAAGGCCCGGTCAAAAAGGACCGGTCCAGAAAGGCAAGTAACGGGTCAGAAAGGACCTGAACGTAAAAGGCCCGGAGTTAAAATTACCGTTTAAAAGATAGATTGGTTAATAATAATAATAATAATAATAATAATAATAATAATAATAATAATAATAAGAAGAAGAAGAAGAAGAAGAAGAAGAAGAAGAAGAAGAAGAAGAAGAAGAAGAAGAAGAAGAAGAAGACAGCTTTTCTACAGTACCCATATCTATTAATTTCCAAGTCGATGACATTTTTACATATATTGCTAAAACCCTAAGCTGCAAAAACTGAAGTAATGCTCAGGGAGGATTAACACCAAGACAAAATTAAATTACTGATAGCAAACAGCCGACCCTTACCGATTACGCAGATTGTGTACCAATATCATGAAGAAAAAAAAATCACGCTTCCTTTACCTGCTTTCCGTCTTAGATTTATTTAATATGTTAATAAATCCTGATAATCACAATTAAGACGCAAATACAACTCTCTACAATCACAACTCTTTCCTGCGCCTCCGGTTTCAACAGAGATTGATGTGTCATACGATTTTAACAGTTTTGTTTAACGATTACTGACTGAGGGATTACATACAATTCGGCTCAAAGACAATTCGGACCAAGACAATTCGGCCCAACTGGGACTGAAAATAAGACAATTCGGCCCAACTTGAAAGACAATTCGGCCCAACTCGAAGACAATTTGGCCCAACCTTGTAATAGTTGTATCAAGTTTTTTCCTTCTTCAAGCAACCATTAGATACTAAGTAAGATATATAATTTAAGTAGGAGATAATATATTTGACAATTTTTATAGGTAGTAAAATAAATTAGGTTTTAGGAACAAAACTGATCAAATATTAGCAAACTAAAGTATTTTGATATTCTTTAAAAGAAAATAATCATGCTTCGTTCCATATATATATATATATATATATATATATATATATATATATATATATATATATATATATATATATATATATATATATATATATATATATATATATATATATATATATATACACACTTATCATGCGTGACATTTTAGAATGTTTCTCAAGTCTGGCATAATTACTTTACTGTAGATATGGGTTGATTAAAGAAAAAATAAAATTGGATTAATTAAGAACTTTTTTATACATAAACTGTTTGATAAAACTTTTGCTCAAGGAAGGAAGAAGAAGAGATTATACATATTGTATTTAGTTATAAATACTCAAGTGCCTTCGATTACGTACTTGAATAGTATAAAATCATTGCCATTTTGTGTACAAATATGTTTTTAATGTTTCAACCATTACTCATGTACAGAATTATGGGTTTTTATACAGCGAAACTGTATAAAGGTGCAATATTTATAGATTTCGCATTATAGTTTTTGGACTTACAACGGAGAGAAGCTTGATTGCTTTCATGTAATTTTCTTACAAACGTTCATTTGTGTCACGCGTACAGTTCAATAATTGGACTTGTATTGAAGCATGTTGTTAGAATTTGTATATTATTATTTTCTTTTGAATATCCAATAAATATAGTCTGTTCTTTCTGCTAGCAAAATATCTATTCACGAGTTGCAACACAGTGTTTCAACATTATTGTCTACCAGATTTTTTCGTCTTTTAATCTAAACTAGGAAAACAAAGGCGTTGAAATTATAAACATATGTATGCAGAATATTAGTAATTTCGACTAAATAATGTACCAAAAATGAACATCGTTGAATTATTTGCATTATTCATTAAGTTTTGATCATGAATCGATATTTAAAATAGAGCAATTGACACATTCCCCCTAATAAATACATTTCATGAACATATCGCATTCGTAAGCACATAAGGCCAAATGAGTACAGCAGATTCAACCATAGCCAAAAATCACAAAACCGAATCCACTCGGACCAACCCTATTAGAGGTGAAACATCTTTCACGTGACCTTTGGTCTACTCCCATAACGTATATGCTCATGAGCAACAACAAATGATATGATAATTACAACATATAATACCTATATAAACGGCAAAGTCTTTACTGGTGATCACTTATTCGCGTGCTTCTGGATCTTTTTGTATGCTAATATTATGATAAGAAAACTCTGTTTTGTTGTTTAGATGTTTTCTATCATAACCTTTTTCTCGTGTCTAGTTACGAGAAGGAAGAAAGTTCAGCATTCATAAGAATAAGGTGTCACTTATGATGGTGGAGATACAGTTACATCTTTTTGTGGAGAAGCTTTGGCTACGAGAAGGTACCAAGAATCTGTAAGAAATAGACACGACACTCTTCTGAGCTTGGAAAATCACTGAGACCAAAGCAGCTCAAAGCCTTTTTTATATTCTGGAAGCTGCTTGATCATGAGTGTTTTCATTCAAGGTCAAAGAGGTCTGTCTAATGAATCTAAAAAGTCACGCGTGTTTAGGGGGGAGATAGTGTGTGTGTGTGTGTGTGTGTGTGTGTGTGTGTGTGTGTGTGTGGTGTGTGTGTTCAGTGATTTTCCTAAGTGAATGACCTTTCAGATCATACATTGTCCACAACGCAATTAATAAAGTTTTATTGAATGAATTGCGAGATAGCACGTTGTTCTTGGCTTCTATCCGAACTATTGAACCGGCTTATTAATTAATTAAAGCAGGGTTTTTTCATTGCCAAATGAAGCTGTGGAAACAAGGATAATGTTTAATCTGAATTCATTTCAATATCCTATTATATTCAAGATATGAATTATTGATTGGGCCATGCTTCTCATACAATCCAAATCAATATTATAGCACTCTCTTAAATTTGCAAGGTTTGCCTTTCAATAACTTATAAATTTCAATATATTCTATACAAGTTACTGTTATCGTTTCTTTCTTTTAAAATTGATATCTTGATACTAATGTTATTACAAGCCATTTATCTTAATTTTAATATTGTTTTCCTAAAATACCTGCCGTGTAAAATTTATCTCAACGACACACAATTAAGTTTCTGGTAGTTATTGTAACATCTTGTTTTACCATAATCGGTTTTCATTACCCGTCAATCAATTTATTACGACTAATAGAAAAGATTTTAAAAATAGCAAACCGTATAATGGCGTATGTTCAATGTATTCCTTGTGCATTGGAAGTTAGGTCAGGGCAACATGCGATTGCTTGTGACGTATGTGAATTTTGGTAACATCGCATGTGCAACACTGGTAAGTACACTTTTAAATATATGCATAAAGTTTCATATTAACAATAAGCTATAAATGTAATTTTCAATATTGCCACCAATAACAATCATATTTGGCAAAAAAAAGTTAAACAATCAAGCAAAGCCTCTATTTTTTAAAGACAATTAAGACAATTCTCAGCTAATGATGGCAATATTTAGTTTCATTTATTCCTTTAAATCGCATATGAATGTTTTGGCCACTACATGTTTTATTTGTACAGCCTATAGAGTATGAATCGAAAGCATTTATCAAGGAAGATTACGTAAAAAAAAATTCCGTATAGGCATATCGTTGCTGACGCACAAGGAGGCTGTAAATAATAGAGGAGAAATTAGTTTTACATGCAGGCCGTGCAAAGAATTGACTCAGGTACGATATAAAACAACTAAAATATAAGAAATCATGTTTAAAACGTATGACCATGGAGGTGATAGGTGAAGGCAAAGACGATCCGGTAAACCCAACTTATTTGTATGTTTATTTGTTTGTCATATATATGTTTTGTATTTGCCTTTGAAAAAGACTCATTAGGAGAGTCGAAAGTGCTTAGGCTAGTTAGTTAGGTGGCGCTCTACAGTTTCGTATTTAGCATAGGATTAAAATTTTAAAGAAAAAAAGTTTCCCCGGGTTGCCTCACT
This sequence comes from Potamilus streckersoni, assembly GCA_016746295.1. Taxonomy (NCBI): domain Eukaryota; kingdom Metazoa; phylum Mollusca; class Bivalvia; order Unionida; family Unionidae; genus Potamilus; species Potamilus streckersoni. The sequence continues at coordinate 625,159 of JAEAOA010001939.1, forward strand.
AGTTATACTGGTTATTTAAAAGAGACTTTGTATATCTTAGGTGTTGTTCAAAGAACATTTAATTCCCTTTATTTTGATGTATGATTGATGGGTGTAATATGGGTTAGAGAATATACAGCTTGGCCTTACTCCAGATGTGCACCTTTCAAAAACGTGCTAGCTCAACTTGCTCATTTTCACTTCTCGAACTTCAGAGGTAAATTGTAAAAAAAAAGAGCCGATAACTTTTTTTTTACATTTTATGCATTTGGTAATTCAGTCATTGCACTTTTAGAAGCTGGTATTATCTAGTTTGGCAAAATTCATTTTCCATATTTTAATAGCTGCCAAGAATAGTGTACTTTAGACAAATTTAGGTTGATTTTTGGAGCACAAGGGAGCAGTCATTTTAGTTAGCAGTGTCCCAAGATCATTTAAAATTTCCAAAAGTACAATATCCAAAGAAATTTCATCCACATTACATGAAAGTAGTATATAGGTATGCCAACATTCTCTGCACTGTGCATGTTTAAAATGCAAACAACTTCACCTTACATACATCACTCTCTCAAAAGTACATAATAACTGGTGAGCGCCACCTTACTAGTTTCGTACTGTTCGTCGTCAGTTTATTGCATCTATTTTAATTAATCCCTGACACACGTGATCCCTTGGTGGATCCAGTACGCTTGAAAGGGTTGTTATTCGCCATATGATTTGTATTCTTTATATTTGTATTCTGTATATATATATATATATATATATATATATATATATATATATATATATATATATATATATATATATATATATATATACACACACACACACACACACACACAAGAAAAATATAGTTAATTTATTTATTTCTCATAACATTCACGGCGGTTATCTAGAAATTGTGCTGACAAGCCGTAACACTGTTTTGATAATGATGGGCGTTTATTCGTGACAAATATTGCATTTAATAAATATACCTTAATCGTTAACAACAGGTTCAAGTGCAACTGCTGAGGAGGGAGGCCGATATGATGCGCTTAGCTGTCCAGTGTAACGACCTAGGACGAATATACAGATTAGAAAATTCATTAAATACACTTTGGGACCGGTACATGCATCACGAGATCAAAACCTCAAAGTTTTTGAGCTCAGTCGGAGATCTGTATGGGTCTCATAGTTTCAATATTAGCACTGAGGCAACATCCTATATCGTAATATTAACGTGCAATTGTAATGAGTTGTAATTTTGTTAATGGGTTTTATGTGTTCAAAAGTGAATATCTATGTATGCATGTTGTTTTTTTTTATAGTTCGATGATTATTTATTGCTGTTATTGTATTATTGCTTACTATATTTTGCTGTTAAATTTATCTGACGTCCATTATGTTCAATATTGTTTTAGTATTTGATGTTAGATGTTAATATTCATGTATTATCAATAATAGGCCTACGTGTTTTTATTAACAAATTTATCAATCTGAAATGGCATTAGCTTTTGTTTTATTTGCTGCTTATACTTGATATCTTTTCTTTTTGTCTTTCTATCCAACCTTAAAATTTTTTGTTATGTTTTCAAATATAAATAACCTCCTCATTCTTTTTCAATTTTGTCCTGACTTTCATTGCAACCATAACGCAGGGCACAGAATTTAGCAAGTGTCTATTTAAATAAATTATAAAATCAACACAAATGAACCACGCATATACATGTATTAACGATATTGAATGTCTGTCAAACAGGAAGAGTCACTAATCTTCGCTAAGAAAATTATTTATCATTAATGAAATCGTCATTACATAACTAAGGTAATATTATTACAAAATTGGTATGCACAAACCACATGTGTGTGACGATACCTCGTATTCAGTCTTGATGTTATAACAAAGATATTATTGATTTACTTTACTTCTAATGACTTTTTTTTACACTATTATTTGCATTCTTTGTTCATTTTACGCAGAAGATGTAATAGCGTGTAGCAATTATTTTCTTGATCACTGAGGTACGACTGTGACATACAGCACAAGGATTTAATGCTACACAATATGTATAAACATTTCACAGTAAAACAAGAATTTAATATTTACGTAATAGTTACTTTTATTAGACACACTACTAGTAATTGGAATTTGATACGTATATGGGCTTTTTTGGTTTGGGCCTTTAAGGACCAGACCTTTTAAGCACTGATCCGTTTTGGTCGTGGGCCTTTTTGGTACCGGTCCGTTTTGACACGTAACCATCATAAGCTAGAAAGAAAAAAAAACAACAACAAAAAACAAAACAACTCAACGCTTATCAATGACAACAGTTGCGCCTATAATGAAACGCTAGCAAGGACAGGATTACCAACACTCCACTTAAATCTACTTCTAAGGACGTCCTTTAGAAGAAGAGTATACAATTGTTAAAGAAATGGTACCACTGTATCTGTTAAAACATCTTCCAAAAGATAAACTTTTGTCAGCAGCGTACTAACAACGGAGGGACCGACGGTTGCCCTGGGCGCGAGAGGTCATAGGACGCCAAAACCATGGACGCCAGAGGTCTTGCAGCGCCCAAACCCTATTGGAAACTAATCGTCTCCCCGGGCGCCATTTACCTTTAGTACGCCACTGACTTTTGTTACGATTTTAGATACAATTATATTAGAGTGAGAGAGAAAAAAAAAATGTGTGGCAAAGCGTTATTCCGGTTTGCTGCTCACCATGTGTGGAATAGCCTACCAAATGGGATACGAATAACGACTAGCTTTTAAGCACCCGTAGATGGAAACAACTTGTAAGCGTTGCATGTGCAAATGATTCTTTCATATATTTTGCATTCTTTTCAATCTTTTTACTTTGCTTTAGCCTCTATTTGGTAACTGTTTACATCATTTGCAGCCTAGTTTCTGCCTAAGTTTTAGTTTTATTAGTTTGTATAAGTGTTTAATTTCGCTCCTATACCATTTTTAGTCCTTTTTGCAAAATGCTGCTCTGACAATTCGCGCATCTCAGGGTTAATTCATATCAGAGGTTTTCCAGGGCGTTCCGATTGAATAAAAGTGATTGCCTGGAAGAGCAATAATAATAATAATAATAATCTTACAGAGCCACGCGAGACTTTAGTTGAACGAGATTCAAGTCAACGTTGATGACAGTTGTACACAAGTAATGAAGTATGGCGTACTGGTTTCACCGAAACAACTTGAAGGCTACAACCCCTATAACCTTTGAATTAAGAGGGGTATCTACAAATGACCAAACGAGAAGGATATTTAGGTATATATCGAATGGCAATGCTATGGCCATGCTATAAAAAATCCATGAACACAATCATTTAGAATTGTAGATCACTGTCACATGAAAATGATTCATGATTGTTTCTTTTATTATTTCTTCCTTCTGTTTTTATTTTGTACGCATCAGATTCTGCAAACTTAAATGCATTGGTTTTGATGGTTCGCATGTGGCAGTGTGCTTTCAATTGACTGGATAGATAAAATCGATTTTTTTATATAAAAAAATAGGTTCATACCATGAGATATGTAGTACTAATATTAGTACCTCAGTCCTTTTCTGGACACCACAACAAAACAAGTTGAGGCTACGACATCGTAGCTATGAGATGTGATGCACCAGACTGACATAGAAATTAACTGTCCACTGTAATTGGGAAATTTTTAATAAAAAAAAAAAAAAAAAAAAAAAAACATGGATTCGTCAAGTTCTTAAGATTTGTAGACTACTAGGAGGAGTCAATAAACTTTGATTTGGATGACAATGTTTTTCAGATTACATTTTATGCTAATAAATATTTCAAATTCTTACATTTTCATATAGATATCTTGTGTTAGTAAATGAACAATTGTCTTTGATATGTGCATTATGTCAGTTTCAGTCAAGGTACTGAATTACCCAGTCATTGATGAGGGTGGTTGAATTAGTGTTCACTGTATAGCAATGATTGTGACATTTCAACATTTTACAAAATTGTATGTTGATTAAAAGATTTGAATTTGTATAATTTGGAATAAAATGTGCCATTCCTTTTTTTTACTTTCATGACAGTTATTTCATTACAGTGAAGTTTTGTCTTAAAAGTGAGAGGATTCCACTGTAGTTGTCCTAATGGCATTTCACAAAACTTCTTAACATCATAGTATTTGAAGTTTCATCTTAGTGTTATTTTAACATTGCTGATTTGATTGGATCAGTTTGTAACACCAGTCTTTTATTTTGGATCAACTCATAATACCATTAATATTTCTGATCAATTTATAACTTCATGTTCATTTGATGTGTATAATTGTTCACTTTCAAACATTTTTCATCATTTTTATCAAGGGGAAGACAATGTCTGGCTTTCAATGTCGCAAAATAAATTGGTTGAACAAATATCTTGATAAAGAAAAACATAAATTTCATTCATAAATGTTTGTTAATTTTTAAAGAAAATAATAAGTATTAGTACACCAACTTAGTTGTCTTTCCAATACAATACTCCCTCTTTATAACACTGTCCATGGAAGCCATGGAGTATGCCATGTGATAATAAAATGTTATATGTATATAATTCTGTTACTGAATAGTGAAATGAGAATAATGATAATGCTCAGCTTTTATAACAGGAACTGTGCTTTAATGAAAGGGGTTATTGAGAGGGAGAACTGTAATTATGCACAGTCTGTGATTGATGGATTGCTACCTCAGCTACTGAACAGTGAACTCATTTATGGACCTTTATAATTATATACCACTAAAGAAAATATTGGAGATTGAGACAAAAATGATTAAATATTTGCAGGGATGAACGACTTTAGACATAATTTTGCTCCTTTTGAACATTTTATGATTGATAGTGACCATCTGTTTGCTTGTTCATACATGCATTTATTTATCCATCATTCACTTTCATTGTAACCTAAACTCCTGCTAGGCTGATTGAAGGAAGATGATCATAATTGGAATGTTGTTTCTCGATGATGATTACATGACAACAAATTGTTTCAGATCCTGAGGTTGGCCTCAGGGAAAGAAGGGTGGGAGTCATAATTCACAGTGTTATAAGATGTATATACCCCTTATTACAACTGGAAGTCCATCTGATCAGTTTGCAAAGATTGATAATATTAGTATGATAATACTAGTATTATATTTCATCCGAATGAGACAACAAATCATAAATGCAATGGATGGATATGGTTTCCATCACTAGTTGAATGATTGTCATTATAGATTCCTGACTTTAACATAATATTGCAAATTTCATTTCCAGTGAATTAAGACAGAATAGAAACAAGCTTCTCGAGCTACTAACAGATCCCAATCATGAAAGATCAGCAATGGAAAAAGTATCTGGGGATTTCTTCTCACTTCTGTTGGGTCTGATCCAGCCATTTGAACAGGGAGAATCAGAAAATAAGTTGAGACGAGCTATTAAATTCAAGTGGACCAACACATTGCTTGGCAACTCACCCATGTAAGATCTTGGAGTAGATGAATAAAAAGAAATGACATTCCTTTATATGCACAGAATGCCAAATTGTATGAGCTCTTACCAGATGTCAGACAAACAAGGTAGCTCAGTTAATATAGTGTCAGATTCATAATCCAAGAATTGCAGCTTCATTTCATGCTCAAGCTGCCTAAATTGGCTGCCTTGGTATGTCCGTAAGAAAGGTACTTAGCTCCCATTTCCTTGGCATAATAATAATGTGTTAAAAGTGTTGTTAGACCATAAAGAAAATGAAATTATTTTTGTACCTGATATCAGTCATGTTTAAAGTTTGTCAAGTACTGACTTGAAATATATGGCAAAAGAATTTTGAATTGAAGTTATCCATCAACCTTTTTAGTGTCATTATAACCAAAAAAAAATGAAATTATTCTTTTTTACCAGATATCTGTTATAAGTTTGTATTATAATTTATTGAAATCTATAGCAAGGGAAAGTCAAAGAATATTTTAATTATTTTACACATTTTGAATTATAATTATCTTTCTATATAATGTCATTAAAAGCAAAAGAAAATGATTTTTTTTTTACTTGATGTCAGTTATATTTACAGTTTATCATAACCTGACTAAATCTATGGCATAAGAAAGACAAAGAATATTTGAATATATTTTGCACATTTTTAATCATAGTACTCCTTCAACCTCAATTATGTAGAGTTAGATTTGATGATTAAAGAAAACAAATAAGGGAAAAGATGTAAGTAACTGTGTAAATTTTGGAGCTGGGGATAATTTTTGTTTTACATGTCATTTGATGTTTGCGTAGGATCTATACCTGAACAGAAAATGTAAGGGGAAAAATTCCCCTCCACCTATTTGTCAGATTAGGGGTAAAATTTTCTAAGTACAGTGAGAGGTGTGGGGGATTTAATGAAGACATAAAGTAGGGATTGCAGATGTGTGCAGAAATGCATTTGGATGAAATTTCAGCAGTTTTTGAAAAATCAATCCCAATCAAAGCTATGAAAAGATCCTGAAAAGATCCTGAATTTTTTTTTTGTTTGAAATTTACAACACATAAGGACACCTGGTACTGAAATTATCTTTAGAACCAAGGACCTCCATCTGTGATTTGTGTGATCCTGACTGATGCAGACTTATCCCCAAGTTAATCACATTAACAACCAAACACGAACATTTGTGTTGGTGGCAGAATAGTGTGTGTGAGTGTAAGTGTGGCAAGTTATCTATAGAAGGCTTGCTCTTTCACGGTGTGTGCTTATGCAACAACTATTGTCTGACTGTTGGTATATATATAATGTAATGCCACTGATGTATACTTGTGTTAATATGCTGTAAAGCACCAAACCAAATCGATTTGAATTATATTTGTTAATGGAAAAATGTGAACCAATATTATCTGTAATAGTTGATTTGATTTTTATGTCTGATACAGCCCAGAAAGTTTTGACTCAAATACAGTGAATCATGTAAAAATTAAAACAAAAAAAAAATAAAATTTTGTTGTTGGCATTCTAATCATGTTTTTGTGATAGACTATATTAATTTGCTATAAATGAAGTAATAACATTGTAATAACAGAGATGCTAAAAATTTTACCATTGACAGTTGGTAAATCTGCATATATCTTTCTCAGTTGAATATATAAATATATGCTGGGACAAAAGTCTATAGGGACAGAGGAAACAAACTTGCAAAATGTATAGACTGAGAGAAGCAACATATATTGCCTGCATTTTATAATATAAGTTGTGTAGGACCAAGAAGACCAAAAATTTTATTGTGCAGTGTAAATGAATGGTTCCATATTTGAAATAAGAACCACATATAATTTGATAATGATGGCAACCATGGTTTGTTGATGGTAATTTTAATATATTAATTTAAATATTGCATCTCAACATGTTGCTAACAAACACAACTCAAAACAAATATAAAATTTTGGTCTTTCACAAAAAATAATATGAAAGTCATTCCTCTGCTTAGATCATGCTCTCTCTCTCTCTCTCTCTCTCTCTCTCTCTCTCTCTCTCTCTCTCTCTCTCTCTCTCTCTCCCTCTCCCTCCCTCCCTCTCTCTCTCTCTCTCTCCAGTAGAGAGATCTAGACAATCTGATTAAAATCTTGAGAGTTATTATAATAAGATCTCAGTAATAATCAGACTGGAGAGCTGCCTGGATCAAGTAGTTAATATATGAGTTGTTATAATCACAGCATATGTGGTTATCACAATTTATCAAACACAAAGAAAGTGAATAAGTGGAATTATCAACCTGTTCTCATATTATTGAATAGCTCTGTTAACATCATAAAATTGATACTTCAAGACATGTTTTGCATTTTAAAAATTAGTGTTCATTCCATTTAATCTTGATTACCATGATACATATGGTACTTACATGTATTTTAGTAAGTTAGAAACTAGATAAAAATTATAAATGAAACCAGTCACAATTACATACATTTACAAGAAAGTCATAAAACAATGCCATGTAATATTGAGATCAGACTGATTAAAATATGAAAACTTAATTATTATACTTGCAGGGAACAGCAGGATACTGTATTTGAGTGTGCCTCCATGTTAATCAATTTGGCTTTGTGGCACACCAAGCATGCTGCCAAGCTTGCAGCCCAGGAACAGTGAGTATTCTTGGAAAAAATTCCAATTCTTCATAACTGAGCACATGTTTAAATAGTCCTATTTGTTTTCCCTGCACATATTTTGTAAATATTTACACCTTTGTCCTTTTAATTAATAAATATGCAGATGGAATAATTATTTCTACAGGGTATATCTACAAAGATAAGTAGTTAATAAATGCAAATATTTTATTTCACTTTAGTAGATGGATGTTTTTCTATGCCCTTCTAAATAATAAACTTTGATGGAGACTAACTTTTAATTGTGGTATATATATATATATATATATATATATATATATATATATATATATATATATATATATATATATATATATATATAAGAATACAAATCATATGGTGAATAACAGTCCTTTCAAGTGCACTGGATCCAGCAAGAGATCAGGTGTGGCAGGGATTAAGATTAATGCAATAAACTGGCCACAAACAGTTGCAAAACTAATATCTAACTAGCCTGAGTGCTTTTGACTCTTAATGAGTCTTTTTCAAAGGCAAATACAAAACATAGACAAGACAAACAAATAAAGCACAAAAACCATTGTGTTTGCAAAACTTTATATGGATGTTTCAACGGGAATTAAACCTTTAAATTTATTGTGTTTCAACTAGTTTATTTCAATTTGTTGCAGATGCTTGATAATATGTATATTGACCTAGAAATCGATGATCCATAACATCTGTTGTTTTATGTAAATTTATGCAAGTGCAAATTATATCCCAGATATTTTATTGTCATAGTAGAAATTATAGACTATTAAGCAAATTTAGAGAATTATTCAAAAGAAAATGTGACAGCTGCAAAAAAAATTTCATTTGTGCATCGCAGTTTTTTCTAGCCTTTTTGGTTTAAACCGCATGGTTTCAGTGTTCTAAGGCAGCATAGCCAGTAAGATTCCTTTTCTTTCCTGGTTTTGGAACTCCAGTTGGAGTTGTGAGCAATTGCAATAAGTATTATATCACTGAAAGTGTGGCAAGGGGAGGAGAAGTGTTCTGTAACCTGGCTTCTGTACAGCTTCTTTGTCATGCTGTCAGATCTATGAAGGTTGATCCTAATGTTTTGTTTTCATTTTATCTGACATACTGTGTAGCTTTTCTGTTTCTCCATCACTTGTAAGATCTGTAGTAATCAGTATGTCAGAGAAACTGATTGTCAATTTGAGTATCTAATAACACTGATTGTAAATTTGAGTATATAATAAGGCTGATTGTAAATTTAAGTATGTATGACTCAATATGGCCAATTTACCACTGCAGCGACTTGAAAAATGGTTAAAACCCCAAGACAGGAACAACAATAACAACAAGTAAAACTAAAGGTATTGCTCAGTTCCTAGGGAATTTGTAAGATTACGGTTGGAGGGGAGCGGTAAACCCGAAGTATGGAATCCACCCCATATATAAGAATGGTTGAAATGTTAACTTACATAGGCAAATAAACTATCTCCTGTTCACAGAAGTACATGGATTTAAACCAGTCTCCAAACTGACAGAAATTTACTTAACTACTGCATATTTACGAGGTATATATGGGATGCAACTCAGACTGAAATTTGTTTAACTTACATATTCGGTAGTCTGTTGTTACAAGTCAAATACTGCAAATATCAAAGGTGTGACCAGTTGAGTTGAAATTTTTATTTCAAATAATTTATTCACCCTGAAAATATCTAGTGTTCAATAAAATTCTTGGACAAAGACATTTATTGGAAATTATTGGTAATTCTAAAGCCAGAATATTAATTTTGATTCATAAAATTCAACAAGGAACTTTTTGTCACAACCACACAAATCAGGATAGGAAGATGTCATTGCCTTCCATTCTGGAACTTCATCATAATTCGAAGTTTGATTTGTTTAGAACTTTTTAGTTATAAGACTTAATTTATTCATTCTAGGATTAAATTTTGGATTAGACTCACAAACCATAAGTCCTTTTTCATATTTTACCCTATTTTTAAGGGAAATAGATTATTATGTTAAATTTACAAAGCATGTTGGCTTCACTCTTTTGTTTTGTTTCTTTTGTACAAACCTACATGTAACATAATACTATAGGAAAATGGTTCAGCTCCAGCACTGTACCAGTGAAAGCAGTACTGTGAGAGGAAAGTTCCCAAGGGACAATCAATAGGTGGCGCTCTACAGTTTCGCAGTTAGCATAGGGTTACAATTTTTAAGAAAAAGAATTTCCCCGTGCTTCCTCACTAGTTATACTGGCTATTTAAAAAAGACTTTGTATATCTTAGGTATTGTTCAAAGAAACTTTAATTCCATTTATTTTGATGTATGATTGATGAGTGTAATATGAGTAATAGAGTATACAACATGACCTTACTCCAGATGTGCACCTTTCAAAAAAGTGCTAGCTTCACTTGCTCTTTTCACTTCCCAAACTTAAGAGGTAATTGTAAAAAAAGAACTGATAACTTTTTTTTACATTTAATTCATTCATTGAACTTTCAGAAGATGGTATTGTCTAGTCTGGCAAAATTAATTTTCCCTATTTTAATAGCTGCCAAGGATAGTGTACTTTAGACAAATTTAGGTTGATTTTTGGAGCACAAGGAGCAGTCATTTTAGTTAGCAGTTTGTTTAGATTATTTACAGGTTCCAAAATTACAATATCCAAAGAAATGCCAGCCACATTACATGAAAGTAGTATAGAGGTATGCCAACATTCTCTCCACTGTGCATGTTTTAAATGCAAACAACTTTACCTTACATGCATCACTTTCTCAAAAGTACATAATAACTGCTGAGCACCACCATAACAGATAACAGAATAAGTATATCATATGATGCCATGTGATTCTGTATGACATCAGTTCATGTTCTTCACTGGAACAATAGTAATGACAGTTGCCATGTATAGAAGATCCTAGTAGTGACCCAATCAGAATTTTGGAATTTACAAATACCTTATATGTTTTATTTTTAGCACATATGAATATAGTACTAATATCTTTCATTTTGTCTACCCAGACCAAATATGGATGATGCCAAGGAGATACACACATGTTTGAGGACAGCAGCTGGAATATTCTCATATGTCAAGGTAAGTAAAAGGTAAGCCATGTATATATATATATATATATATATATATATATATATATATATATATATATATATATATATATATATATATATATACACACACACACACAGATACACACGGGTCCCACTCTTATATGACCAACCCTTCTGCACTGGGAAAGTGGCCTTATAAGATGGGTGGTCTTTACAGAGGGAGACTAAAAAATTTTTGTGTGAATTATGATGTACGTAGTAAGAAAGCTACATTCTTCAAAGCATTTAATATCTTAATTTAATATCTTCGTTTAAAAGTAACATTAATTATTGAAAGGTTCTTGTTATAATAATAAACTTATTTTAACTGAATATGCATTAATAGTTCTTATTTTTGTTGTAAATGTGATATGTGAGCAGGTGTTGCCATGCACATTACAAAACCATTCACAAACGTAATTTAAATCTTGGTACATACATAATTCTCTTTCCATCTGCTCAATTTTTCCACTGGTGCTGAATAACCTCCTTATCAGTTACGATGTTGTTTGTTCGAGTCTTTTCAACATAAAATGGTTTTATTAGAGTCTTTTCTACCTAAAATTATTCGGCAAGTCCCCACCTCACCTGTTGTCGAGTAGAAAACCAACTTCTGTCTAAAATAATCATATCTGTTTATGTGATGACTTGTTAATGTTTGGTAATGATTTATTTGGATGTTGCTAACTGTATGCAATTTAATTATGCAGAAGAAACTTTTGTAGAGCGGACTAAATGCCTTCTTAATAAAGGAAGTGATAAATGTGTTGTCAGGTGATTTTTGCATCTTTGTCTGGTACCCTGTTTTTGTTCAAGGTTAATTTCTCTGTGTATGTGCCTGCAAAAAAATATATTTTTAGCCTCATTGCTGACCCTGTTAATGATCTTGACAATTACATCCAGCTGTAATCATCAAAGTTGCCAACTACAAGACTGATAAAACAATTTTTCTGCAGTTAAATAAAATGCCATGTGTTTTTAAAGGCAGTGATCTTTTTACATGATTCATTAGTCACAGTCTGGTACCCTGTTGTTTTTCCATTTATTTAAACTAAGAAAATCCAAAATGGCATTTATATGTATGCAGATTTAACCTGCACAATAGCACCTAGTGGCCATTAGGATTTGTAATCCTGACAATTATTGTCCATAGCAATAGCCACTAATTATGAAAGCAAACAAGCTCAACATATTACTGAGGGAGGCCATAAAGGCTATCAAACCATTCTCCAGCTGTCCTGGTGTATTGTACATCAATGCCTCCACTTCTCAGCTGTTACTACTGTTCAGTAATTGTATACTCTTAACAATCATCAGAGTGACTAAACCAGTAATCTCATGATAACACAGCAGTAAGGCTAAGTGTATTACATGTACTTAGCTTTTTGTATGGATTAATCTTTCTCAGCTTTATGGAATAAATGTGGCTTCTGGTGAGGTGTAAGTGATATAATATTAACCTAAGTGGTGCATGTACTTTAGTCAACACTTCTTTCAGTAACAAAAACCTGACATATGTCAGGGAAACAAATTGGATTATTTAACACATGTTATGAATAAAATACTGGTTCAGGATAAATATTACAAAATAAAATGCAGCCACTTGTGAGGGGTACATTTTATAGTGTTGTTCTTATATGTTGATCACCTTAGCAGGGTGGCTTTTCGTGAGATGGTACTTTTGAATACAAATTTTTTGGTGCCAATTGATTCTAGCCATAAGGAGTGGGTGGCCACTGGTCGGGGGAGGGCATTTAAGAGGGGGACCACTGTATGTGTGTGAATTTATATATATATATATATATATATATATATATATATATATATATATATATATATATATATATATATGTGTGTGTGTGTGTGTGTGTGTAATGAAAAACTTTTAGTAATTGAAATAGATTTTGTTGTTTCATACAAATTGTACATGATAGAAACAGAATTTATGGTGTCATGCTGTAAAATTTACTATAGTGTAAATTTATAGTTAGTGAAATGGAAGACTTAATAATATAACACTTCGCTGTTTTTCATCTGTTGATAGTTCAAAAGGCAATTTATCAGTTGCATCTGACATTCAGTACTCCTCATTATAACACAGTCTATCATACTGTTATGTTTTCTAGATACTACAGTTATTACTGAAAATAACACAATAATATTTGATTTATACTGTAAACCGATGGATAAATATTGTTATCTGCACTGATTTCTACTATCCATGCCACTAAAAGAAATCGTCAATTCAGTCAACTATTGAGAATTAGATAAATCTATACTAAACTATTGGATTTTTTAGAAACATGCTTCCAATCTAGGTAATTTTTTTGAAAGAAAAGGCTATCTCACTTTGATTGTAACTGAAACTTTGATTGTAACTGAAACTTTTAAAAAAGCAAGCCAAATAAATCATTTAGAACTACTCAAACCAATTTTAAAAAATCTTAGTACATTGAATTGCATAACTGGCTGTCTTCTTATTTGATATATATTTTCTCAAACATGCATTTAAAAATATCTGGCCCTTTGTCCAATTGAGTTAACATGAGATTTTCCAAGATCAACTAATATATGAACAGAGGATTATTTATAAACTGATTAACAAACTAATAAGAGCTAAGTTTTCTAGCAAACAGTAACACCAAACAGGAAAAACATTGGCAGATAAAGTATTCAATTGCAAGACTATTAATAGCAGTTTCAACCACTCTGGTGGCCTAGTGGTTAGAGCGTCCACCTTGGATGTGGGATGTCATGTGTTCGATCCCCGGTCGAGTCATAACAAAGACTTACAAAAATGGTACTAACAGCTGTCTCGCTTGACGCTCAGCATTAGGAGGTTAGTGTAAGGACTGGTCAGCCTGGTGTTAGGATAATATGACTGGGTGGGCCATTATTCTACATATCTGTGGCATGATGCTCCAGTGCTAGACATCACTATTAACTGCCACACTGCAGACATCAATGATATGACTGAAAAATTGTTAAACCAACGTTAAAAATCATAATCACATCACATCACAATAGCAGTTTCTGCATGAAAATGGGTAAATCTGAAATGATTAGAAGCACATTTATAAATCTCGGAACTAAGAGGACATTGTACAACACATAATTCCTTCTACCTGCTCACCTGCTCTAAATGTGGTGAACAAGGCAAGACTAAAAGGGAATTCCAGGAGAGAATAAAAGAACACTTGAGAGATTTCCATAATCATAAAGATTCCTTGGTGTCCAAGGATTTTAATTTATCTGACCAGAACATAGATTGTTAAATATCAGACAGTACAAGTTAAATATCAGACAGTACAAATATTAAACCTGATCTAGAGCTATCAATTAGCACTTTTTATAGGAAAGATAGAGAACTTTTTTGATATAGCAATTACATACTCTAACCTGGTAGGGATGAACATCTCTGTTTAAATAGGATTCCAGTCATTTTTAACTTACATAATGTGCATAACTTTACTACTAAAATCAGATCCATGATCACACCTCCCTTATAACAGGAACTGTGTTATAATGAAGGGATTTATTGAGAGGGAGTGTTGTATTGGAAAGGGTAGTCTATAGAAGCAATAAACCTTAATATACTTTTATTGTCAGAACAACTGGTTCGTCATCATTTAAAGTTCATGGCTTATTTCTTGACTGTGACATCCTGAACCAGTTCATTGCATCAGTTGAATTATAGTGTTCTAAAAACTGTAATATGCTGCAGAAATTGCTTTTATCTGTGGTGTGTTCATTTTTATGGATTTTGTGGTCAGTGCCAACCATAAATTGAAATGCTCAATGTAAAATGTTACCAATGTTAATTCTGCCAGAAATGTTTTAACAAATTTATATCTGACCAAAATGGGGGGGGGGCAGACCACAAAAATTAATTCTCCAAGCAATTAATTGACAGTAGCTGATAACAAACTTACCAAAATAGACCAAAGCCAAAATAGACTTTAATGTGCTGGCCATCATGTAACAGACCTGTCAACTCTTACGAATTTGCTGTAAGTCTTACAAAGATTACCCTTAAAATATGGACTTAAAGGCATGCAAGCAAATAAAAATGATTGTTGCCAAACAATCCGGATAATTGGTTTATCCTTGTTTATGGATCTGGGTTTCATATTAGAATTAGTAAATTTAGTCAGAGAACCAGACTAATTTTACAGCAGCACCCAGATGCTTTAAACTGCTCCAATTTGTTCATGCAAAGCATCTGAATGATCAAACTGTTGATTATAGAATTTATTTTTAAAATGGTGTCCCGCACGTGATGC
This sequence comes from Potamilus streckersoni, assembly GCA_016746295.1. NCBI lineage: Eukaryota > Metazoa > Mollusca > Bivalvia > Unionida > Unionidae > Potamilus > Potamilus streckersoni. Next base: position 640,613 of record JAEAOA010001939.1, read on the forward strand.
ATATTTAAAGAGGAAAATAAGCTTCAAAAAAGTGTTAATAATCAACACAGAAGAATAAAAAGAAGTATTCAAATTCTTGTGAATAAAGCTGGAAAGGACACAATTACATTTATTGGATATCACATGCCAAATTTGAGTATGTCTCATGGTGGGAGATATAATTGCCATTGTCATGTGAAATGGAAAAAGTGCTTCCAAGAATTATGTCAAGCTGAGAGATAGCAACAAGTAATTGAGTTGCATAGTGTTTGGAACTAAAGCTTTTGCAACTGTGCTAAATAGTCTACACATGCTTTACAAACTTTTCAGTTAAACATGTTTATCATTGCTGCATCAAACTTTTTAATTTTCCAGCTTAAAATAGGAGTTATTGATATTTTGTTTCACCTTACGAAGAAAAATCAACTGCCTTACTGGGATGGACTCGTCAGGGTTGGCAGGTCTGATGTAAGGGCAGTTATGGGCCTTTGTTGTTTGCAGTTAATATAATGTATACACATGCGTATATAAGGATATTTTTTTTTCTTTGTTAAGACTAAATATGTTTCATCATGTGATAAAAGAATATGTGATATTTTAACAAGTAGCAAATCCAGAAGTAAAAATATATGATTTTTTGATAGCACAAGATGAAATGTATCTGGTATTTATGTAGACAAATAATTTTCTTTTTATTATATAGCAGACCAGCTCCAGAATCAAAACATTGGAGGTTAAACTCACTCTTGAGCACAACAGTGTGCCACCTTTTTATATATTTACCTCACTTTCATAGGCTGATCATATAAATATCAGTGATGTAAAGCGAGCAGTAGGATTAGAATGAGTTTCTGTTGTAGTAAATTAAATTATTTGATATTTCTTAAACTATTTGATCATAACTGACCTCAAAGCAAATCTGATTCAGCAATTCATCACAGCAGGTTTATCTTTGACAAGGAAGTAAAGGGAAATATTGTAATAGAGAAACAAACAACTTAAGTCAGATTTCTTGAGCAAAAGTTGATTTCCATTGGCTTAAATGTAATGCAGTTTCTATTTATTTGTTCTACCTCACAAAATGCTTAATTTTTACAGCTGGCATGATGTTTGTAGGCATGCACAATCAAATATCACAATGCTTGATGAAAAATCTTTATTTCCTCATGTCATTAAGTATATATATATATATATATATATATATATATATATATATATATATATATATATATATATATATATATATATATATATATATAATTGAAAAACTATGAAAATTATCTCCATTAAGTTTCTATATTTTACACTTGAGTACATAACAAATTCTATGTATTATGCCTGCAAACAAGGGAGATTACTAGTTTGTGATTGAGACAATTTTTTTAAAACAGTTGCCTTTACTTATTGCTCATCTGTAAATGTTGATGTTAATCCCAGTTGTTTATTGAACAGATATTTGATGATTGTTAAATGCCTTACTTAGAAAGAGCCAAACATTTTTTCACATTGTACATAATTAATTAGCCATTCAGCTTGTTCAGATACATGTACTTGTATATATTGTGAATACATTTGTTGGAGATGAAACCAGTTTTCATGGATTTCATAGTTTGTACAAAACCACAAGGAAAATTGCAGGATATAAACAAATTCTTTCTTATTTCTCTATAGAAAAAAATTACTAACATTGACTATATTACAAAAAAAAATTTAAAAATTCTTCTTATATATGTGTAGAGTATATATGCCTTCTAATTTTGGAATTTTATGTCTAATTAGCTTGATTGTCAACTCAAATTATATAAGTATTAACATTCTATTAATTCACTGTAACATTATTTGTCAGAATGACCTGATTGGGCGCTTGTCTAACAATACAGAGAATGCTACAGATACAGATGCAAGGGTGCTTGATGCATATATCAACCAATGTACTGCAGAGGCCCAAGAGAGTATGTTTCACTTATTTGACACTAAGGGTTGTGAAATTTAAAGAATTTGCATCAGTCTAAAATTTGAGTTGTATCTTGGTATTTATGTTTGAACACTTTTTTTTAAATGTGTAAAATACTTCACACAATGAAACTTATTTTGCCTTTTGAGCAAAATGATGTAGATGTTGATGTTGACAAACTGTGTTTCTTTGTTTTCCTTTTTCTTTTTTCATCCACTTCATGCACTAAAAGTAAATATAATTAAAATTATCTAGGGCCTCCATTAATTTTTAGATTTAGAAGTCAAACTTTCTTGGTTGGAAATTAAAAATTATCATAATTTTAATCAGGAATGAATATATGTAGGTACATTGTGTCAAAGTTGGGCCATTTGCGACTGATTCATTGCACATCTCTGGCAGTATGAACATGAAGTGGACACACATTTTTACAAGGGACGTAAAACTAGATGAAGTGAACATCAAAAATATGGAAGATGGCTGTACCCAACTGATGTAGTTTTATATATCATTAGATGTGAATTTTATTATTTCTTGAAGATATAACAGAATAAATAAAAGAAATAAGTAAAATGAAAATTGAAGAGAGGCAGATAGTGTTGTTAAAATTCTGTACATATCTGTGATTGTCATAAATGGCATGAATTTTATGAAAATAACAGAAGTTGACCATAATGAAACCATTATATCTGATCAGGTGAAAAAGAAGAAAAGTTGATATAAAAATGCATCCTTTAACTAAGAAATCCTTTTTGCAGCTGTAAATTTCAAACATTACTAAATCCACCTTGACCTCTTTTTTTTATTCTTGCATTATCATCATTTTCTTCTTCTATTCCATAACAAAATCTAATAAATTATCTGGACACATACATAAAGAATAAAATATTTAACAGTAAATGTTGCTTCTCCTTCAGATATATTTTCTGATCACATTTTATATTAGGAATATAAGCACTCCCAAATCCTGCCCTACTAAAAAGATTAAGTTCATCTTTTCTGTCCATCTTATATAGACAAACAGCAATGACTCTTACCCATTACTTCCTCTTGGATCCTGATCTTCCATCCAGGAATTTGAACATATTAGTATAATAATCTACAGACTTTGTACATTATTTTCAAATTGAATTTGTAACATTCTCAGACTTTGTCTATGGAAACCACAACACAGTTATTGAACACATTTTGTCATTCACATTTTAATGCACATATTCTGTTGTCCAATTGCTTCATAAGTAAGAAGTTTTGTATTTGCAATTTTGTAATACAGTAAGTTGTTAATTTATATTTTCTGTTTCTCTTTTGGTGGTGTTGCAGTAAAAACTTTGACCGACCAAGTGTGTTAAATGTAAGAAATTTAAGGCAAGGGAAGTTCATCTCCTCCATGCAGTATGGGGTTTGATAAAGTCTGGACTGCAATATTACAGAAAACCAAAAAAGCGACAAATAAGAGAAGCATATCCCATCAAGATAGCACTGACATCTTAAGTATTCATTTAAGTCGGCGGCTCTTCTGAGCCTTGTAGGAGACATTTCTGGGGACCTCCCACACCACGTAAAATGTAACCTTTACAACCATCAGCTACTGTTACCTCACCAGAATAGGGAAACAAGACACTGAGGTTTTACAATCTGCTTCCTTTGGAGAGATGTTTTGTTCAGTTCAGGAGATGATGATGTAGTTTTTTTAATTCATGCCATCTTTTACCATTGTTTCCTTGTCTTGATTCTATAAATTTTCTTTTGGGGTTTTCCCAGGTTTCTACCTCCTCCAGTTTTACTGGCATCCATGTATAGCCTATCTTGTGCTGCAAAATGGCATTAAACTCTAAAACAACAACAGAATTTTCTAACTTGGGCGAGAATCCCTAACCCCATTTTAAGGCAGCAATGTGGGCATAAATACCCCAGCATGTCTAGGCAAGGTTTTAGGACCTTTAAGTATGGGTGTGTGGGGTTTTTAGCCAAATACATTTGATCCCTCTCCAAATGATTTTTCCATCCAGAACCATCCCAGCCATCTGAGGATCTTATTGATAGATCCATTTGTACTTCAAAGACATTCCCATATCGTGACAGGTGAAAATTTTGTCTGTTAACATGTCAAAAAACCTCGGTTCAAACCAGAGCACAATACATTTTCTACCAGACCCAGCTTATCATATGTTCAATTCTTATCCACAGGGGGGTTACCATGACTTACATAGATGTGACGGCATTGCATCATCTATACCACCAGGTATAATTTATCTGGATGTTCAAGTCAAATTGCAGAATGATACTACACACAGTGAGTGTGAAGATACTCCTTCACAACAGCCTTACTCAGATCCAACCATGGAGTGGATTGAGTTTGTCTTCAAGGCTGCCATAGAAGAAATATACAGAGGTGTCATTGGCACCAGAATCTTGATGATGAGGAGAGACTTCATCTATCTGGCAGCTTTTCACAATCTGCAAACATCATGGAGTTTAAAAACTGTTGCAAAAATCTGTGATCCGGGGAATATAAAGCCAAATACAAGTGATGTTCTTATCTCACTGGTACAAAACCTATTCAGACACCTTTGATACTGACCTTTGAGCTCAGGTTAAAAATCTAACAGTGATTCACATCTTCCCCACTGGTTTGTAAAGTCGACAGGAATGCACTCAGTGCTTGTTTGAAACTTTGCTACATCTTTGATATTAGACTTGGCTTCATTGGTGATTTTACAACTTAAGAAAAAGCTGGCAATGAGCACACCTGGGAGGCAATGGCTTGAATTGCTCAGGTCAGTAACAATGCAGATCACCATTCCATCAGAGATATGCTGACCTTCTCTGTGAATTTAAACCTGATACATATGGCACATGTTGCTTAAGCCATGTTATACCCTGGCATTATGAAAGACTTTTTCTGGCTCACCAAAACTCTGGCAGTGTAATTAAAAATGTTCAAAGGCTGGCAGCTCAGGAACTGTTCCTCCAAACTTGCTGCTCTGCCGATAGTCTTTTAGGATCTAGCAGCCCCTGCCACAGTGGAGGGATGATAGGGTAGACCAGAGGCAAGGGATTTTTACATCACACATTCATTTCAGAAACCAGCCTAATACCAGGAGGCAGCAACCTAACCAGTTTTTGAGCCATTCTTACAGGAGAGAAGGGGGGCCAGTTTCTGTTCCTACAAGCCTCCAAACTCTGGATGCTAACTTGTCGACCCTACTGCCCGCAGACATCCTACCAGTGGCTCCTGAGTCCAGTCTCTTAACCTGTTTTCTCAGAATGATTGGCTTGTCCAGGTCATTTGAGAGGGGAGTCAGATGTCATTTATCCAACCCACTCTTTCCCCATTTCCCTTGTTAGGGATGTACCATCAGATCAAGAGATGGACCCTTCTCTATAAAAAGAGATACTGTCACTCATCATCAAGCATGCTGTGGAAATTGTGCAAAACAAACAATGTCTGAGGTTTTATTACAGGTAAACAGCAAGCTGAGACCAATTAATGACATCAATCACCTCAACCAAAAACATTGTGCCACTAAAAGTCAGGATAGGGAGAGCAAGATCAATACATTTCAACATCAGAAAGGACATGTATGCTATCAGTCTCAGTCTGATTGACACATGCATCCCTATGCACTCCTTTTTATGGAAATTTCTGTTTTACTTACTATGACATATGGTACCATCAATTGTCCTCAAGGGCAGAAATGATCTTATATCGATTTGGGATCATTTAGGTTTTTCATGAGCTGGGAAGTCATATTGTCAGTCTGGCTATGGAGTTTCTCACTAGTCTCAATAGCTTCCTCATGTTCACATAGTCCAAGATTGTCAAACTTGTTGAATGCATTTCATACAGGACTTCTCTTTATTTCTTCATTCTCTTCATTTGTGATGTGATCCACCAGTAACAGACACCCACCAGTAACAGACACCCACCCTCTCAACGACATTGTGACAGAGCACCAGCTATGTTTTGCAGGCCATGTAATCCAGCAACCAATCTTATGGCATCCAAGAAACACCATCTCATTGACACCATAGGGAATATGGAAACAAGGCCACCCCCAAACTAAATGACAAAGCACCTTCATCAAAGATCAGTGAGCGCTGGGTATATCATTGAATGATGCTGAAACCATTGCGACAGATCACCCTTGATGGAGAGCACCCAATGCACCGAATGGCGCAGGAGGAACTAAGTCTAGTAAAGTGTCATAACAGGACTTGGATTTCAGCAAGATAGTATTGTGGTAGCAGACTTAATCCCACTTAAACATCTTTTTATACATCCCTTACAAAAGACCTTGCTAGACCAATGGTGCCCTGTTTCAAGTTCCCTTAATCATTAAGTCATGATGTCACTGATGCCAATGTATACATTTGGGATTCCCACATGGTACTGGACTTCATTACTGTTATTGACATATTGGAGTCAGGTGATCTACATCATCCTTATCTAAATGAAGGTTTCCTTTCAGTTCTGGAAGGATTGATTCTGAAGTAAATTGGTCTTTTTTATATTGGACAACTCTATAGTGGTGGCCTACCAACTTAAATGCAGGTACCAAATCAACTAACCTGTGTCTTCAGATTTATCAGTTTCAACATTGGTGCAACTAACTTTGTATCATTGTACAAATCAAGCTCATTTTTGGTAGACTTAATGTCTTGGCTGACACTATATTCATAAAAGGGCACATCATAAATATGGAATGATCTCTCCATCAGTAGAACTTTATTGGATTTTGCACATTTTGGGGGCATCTGATAATTGGTCTTTCTGTAACAGGTGTCATCTCTCAAAACTTCTGGATCCAGAAGCTTATGCAGTGGACACAATCTCAGTCAGTTGGGAGGAGTTGTGAACCTTTGATACCAAAAATAATCTATGAGAAATAAAATAATCTAGAAATTGAGGGGTCAAAACAGCTAGATATTTCTCATAGCCCCTCTTAAATGGGACAAGTCACTAATCCACTAAGTGTAATGATTGACCTGCCCATCAAGGTTGCGCGGCCAATCTGAATCATCTCAAACAACCACCATCACAGGTGTTCCACCCCTGCTTGGAGCATCTTAATCTTCACTCCTGGCTCTTGTCTGGACAGCTTTGTGAGATGAAGAATTTAAACCTTCAATTATAAAGAGAATGCAGGGTAAGCAAGTTACATATTGTTTCCATTGACTCAAACTATCTTCAGATCAAATGGTTTGGTGGTGGTCCTGACACAACCAGGCTTTGTAAACAAATATATGTTACCATCATTGGCAATCATAGAGTCGTCAATAGAGACATCAAGTAGATGCCATACAAGACCCTGTTTGTGCTCTTAGGCATTACTTAAAGTGCACAGAGGTAAGTCGTGGCACAAACAAGTGTCTCTTTCTCCCGATCAAAGTTTGGAAGCAGGATATTGCCACTCAAGCCCTATCTTCTTGGCTAAAGTAAAGTATGAGCTCAGCTTACTGTGAGGCTTGAAAAGATTAGAGACACCTGATAAAGATTTCAGTGATCTTGGCGAGCCTCTTATTTAAACATAAAATTTTGATCAGAAACAAAATAGAAACTGCACGCTGGTATTTAGGGTCAACCTTCTCAAGTTTTAACTTGAAATCGGGAAAAAGGTGGGAGAAATGATCTTTTTTCTTCCTGATCATGAAAAGACCTTGAATTTTGAAAATAATGATGAAAATCAGGTAGAAAAAAACCCAGGAATTTTCCTCCATCACTTGACATCCAAAACAATCACGTAATTGAGTCATAACTAATCTGATCTTGAGTTAAATTTATCAAGTTTTAACCAGAATATTTGGAGGGTGCAGTATGGATCATTTTGGTGCTTGCAATAAACATATGCTGAGTCAATTCAAACACTCAGTGGATTAGGTTCGTCTAGTAGACTTTTTTTTTTCAAAGTGAGCTGGATAACCATGTTTCTTTACATGGAAGGTATGAAAACCAGTCTAGCATCACAAGGTCCAACATGGTGGTAGCAAAGCCTAGCTGTTTACTGGATGACCTAGCAAACATTAAGTGTTGTTAGATCAAGTGATACATGCATGAAATTGATATGAAAATAACCTATTTTCTTAAAACATGTGAGTATATAAAATTTTGTCTTTAAGCTGTTGAAAGACAATATTAAACTATGGGATTGATGAAATGTGACCTGGTACTCATGATTTGCATTGCTAGTTGCATGAGTACAAGTCTAACAACCCACATTTTCAAATGTTGTAGAGATAAAATATAAAAAATATTAAATGAAAGTCATATACTAGTTGTCATAAAAAGTTAAAAAAACGAAAGAACACAACATTTTCCATATTGATACATTTTGAAAACAACTTCTGGAGTTTTCTTGTATCACATGACTACCTTGCTGACATGTGCTCTCTGCTTGATAAATCAGACTGGCCTAATTGCTGGTTTTTACAAAAAGTATCTTGACTTTCATTTAATGTTATTAAATTTCTGTACAACAACATTATAAAGAAGTTTGTTGTTGATATCATGTGACTATTTGTTTGCATCAGCCAATACTTACTTACTGCACTCCAGAAAAGAGTCACGGATGACTTGTTAGGTTATGTGACTGTCTGTTCTTTTGGTTAAGCTATATTTTGTTACGTATCTGCTCATTTAATGTAACACAAAGAAAAGAATGACCACTACAAGCTTTTTTAAATTTTAACAAATTAATTTATTTCCCAAGAAAACACAGGGAAAATGTAAATATATGAAACAAGACTTATAATTTACAAAGAAGATCCAAAAATTTGTTCTAAAGTTGTGAATACACACGAGTCCTGTGAATAAATGGTTCTAAATTGATATAGTCTGAATCTCAGTTCTGTTCCAAGATGGTTAGCACAAAATGTCCAGAATTTTCACTGTGAATCACAATTTGTATTGTTCTATTCCAATTTAGAAATAACTGTGTCTGTCCAAAGCCAGTTGTTTAGTTCTCCAGGGAAAATAATTATTGTTTAGAAAGTAGATAAAGTACAGCTATCACCACTAACAAAACATTTTGTTCTTCATACATATAAACAACTCTTTCCAGCATTGGAATACCTTTTTAAGGAATTAGAAACTCTATAAAATGTTATGATGTGACTCTTGACTATGACCACAACTGAATATTTCTTAAAGGTAACTGAGCATTAAAGCAAACTAATACATCATTTCATGTACACACACACATGAAGGACACGTGTCATCTCGAAATCACACCTGGGCATTACAAAAATGTAAATAAGTTAAACTAGACATGACCTCAGGCACAGCCAATCATTTACATACCTTTTTCCTACTATTTACTTAATATGAAAAACTGTCATACAGAAATCGTGCTTATGTGGGTCACATTTATGTTTTAAGCAAACACGATGTTTCTAACAAAATATCAGACCCATGCAAACATAATCATTATCATAATAATAATTAAATTTAATGATATAAAAATGAAATTAAATAGAAAAATAATCGTAACACACATGTAATTTAACTACATGGTCATAACAGTTTATTAAGGAGATGTTATCTTTACCACTTGTGTAGAAAAATAATGTCCAGATGTTGCTTTGATTGGATTTCCCATGATGCTAAGTCTAAGCAAAATGTATATTACAATCCAGCAATCTCTTAACAGAAGCCCTGCCTTTCAGATGAAGTTAAGGGTTTATTAATGCTTGTTAGAAAGGAATAAATTTGAACATTATCCAGATTTATGTAGTGAACAATGTGTGTATCACATATAATATCTTAAACTGATTTGAATATATAGTTATATTTAAATATCAGTGCCTTATATGTTCATGAAATTATCAATAAGAATGAATTGAGGAAGAATTGTATTCATTTGTTTGCCACTTAAAACAAAGACAAGAAGTATGCAGCAAAGCAGCATTATCTCTATGCCTTTCTGCCATCACACAGACACACACATGCACACAAACACACACACACACACAACTGTATGCATAAGTGTCTTCACACCACTACACAGAGTAAGCAAGCAGGAAATAGATCCATCCCAATTCCCATAATGTTCTGTACAGTGAAGGTCAACATCATGTCCACTAATCATATCATGAGGTTTTAATTTGTATATACGAAGTGTAGTAGAGTGGGATGATATAGTTCCCACCTATTCTTCACAAAGACTTGGAATATTAAAATCACAGTGTAGATAGTGAATGACCCTACAGTTCTTTTTGCATATGCCTCATTGTTCAGAGATTGTTGAAGGCATTTGCTTTGAATTCTGTCAGTACCCTTTTCCACACACTAGAATTTGCTTGATGTGAGGCTTCAATGTAAAGCTGTTATATTCTCCTTTTATTTGTCATTACAGTAACACTAGCACGAGCAGTAGAACTAAAGCACTCATCAAGTCTTATTGCAGCTTTGGCCAATGAGACTTCACAGCTGTACAAGAGAGCAGGTGGGTTGTAACAGATTTAGAGCATTTTTAAATTTTGTTGTAGTAGCACCTGTGATGATGATATTGACATGTTTATGTTATTAACATTGAGTATATTAAATATATTTCAGTATGTACTCCCTCATTGTACGGTACTCAAATAATGCTCTCCCTTTTATAAGGCAGAGGTGGTAATCAATTCCTTTCATTATTTAATGGTAATGGGTAATGTTAAATATAAAATACCTCAGTATAATATAATCTCACTGAATAGGCAATCCAATTATGTGACTGTCATTAATAGTATTATGGTAACTGCTGTATAAATTTATGTTACATACATATTGGTATTTTATCCATAAACCTGGAATGGAAAAATCATTGTTGTATTGTCTTTCTTAATGATTCCAAATAATCACCTGGATATGCTACCAGCAAACCAGACTGCAAACAGAGAACTTGGTCTGCCATCCCATAATACATTGGCAGATCAGGTTTTATCCTGTAGGCCTCACATCACTAGTAGAATGAATGGAGTAGACACTGATCTACTGGTACATTATGTAGTTTAGGCATATTTAGGTAAATGCTTCATTGTACATGAGTAAATATAATATATCACAAATAAATACGTTATAAGAAGCTAATACTTGTGGTTATTTAGTGTGAATCATGATAACTGATGCTTTACCTAAGTTTGTTGATGTAAACAAGAGTTCATTAGTTAAATCGCATCATAAATAACATAGCTATCCCTTCTAATTATGGTAGAACAGTAAATCTATAGTTTTTAGTTAAATTTCTTCTTTTAGTTCCAATTTCTTTGGCTTTGCTCTTTTTGTCACTATTTTAATTACCTGTAAACACTGTTTCAGTACCCAGAATTCAGAATTTTATTACCCTGAATTTTACTATTTTAATACCCATAATTCACTATTTTATCGACCCAAATTAAGCATCTGAATACCCATTTTATTAGCTTAAATTCACTTTTTTAATTACAAGAATTCATACCCAGAATTCACTATTTTATCAACCAGAATTCAACATTTTAATGCCCATTATTCTTTATTTTAATAGTTTAAATTTATTATTTTAATACCCAGAATTCACTATTTCAATACCCAGAATTCACTATTTTAACACCCTATATTCACAATTTTAATACCCACATATCAGTATTTTAACAACCTGAATTCACTGTTTTAATACCTCAAATTTGCTATGTTAGTAGCTAAAATTCAGTATTTTAATACCAAGAAATCACAATTTTAACATCTGAATTCACAATTTTTATACCCATAATTCATTTTACCTAGAATTCACTATTTTAATACTATGAATTCACTGTTTTACACTAAATTCATCATTTTAATACCTTGAATTTATGAATTTAATACCCTGAATTTACTATTTTAATACTCAGAATTCACTATTTTTCACAAGGCACTGATGTTTATGAATTTCATAGATGCTACACCAGTTAATTTAAAGACAGAATAAACCAGTGATCATTTTGTATAAATAATAGGACCCCATCCATAGTCTTAAATTTTAAATACATCTAGGAACAAATTATTATTTTTGCCAAAAATCACACTTGAATGCGCAGTGGTGATCAAAGGCATGGTTATTAAACTTTGATCATGATAATGTCTTTTACAGTATTTTTTTCTAGTAAAAAAGTTACATAGGTCCAAGATTAAATTCGTGTAAGCAGGACATGAAATATTGAATTTTCTTCCATGAATGGAAATCATTCATTATAAATGTTGCATTTTGGGGCAATCAATGTTATCTATCCTCCTTCAGATCACAGTTGTCAATCTTCAATAATTTCAGATGATGCCCTTGCAAGTTTAGATGCCAAGATAGTCACAAAATGGAGGAAATATTTTCAGCTGAAGAGTGATTTTTATCTAGCCTATGTGAGTATTACCCAGCTGTTGCATTACTGTCTTGATAGCAGGAGTCTGAAATAAGGTGTTACTCACAATATTTTAGCTTAACCTGGTCTTGATTGAACTTATGGTATGGTCCTTTGTTGTATGTCATTCATTCTGCATTATTTGTTCATGGATGTTATTTACAACTTCTATTTGGATATAATTTTTCATTTTTGCATTATGACCTTTTGAATGTATTAAATGAATGCCATATTGCCATCCAATATGGCCACTATTGCCAAAAAGAAAAATTCTTTTAAACATCTTTGCAAAAAAAATCACTCCGTGAAAAGTGATCAAATTTGATAGCATAATGAGATAAGGGTCTTTCATTTTTTTTAGACAAGATCTTGATCTACCTTTAAATATGGCACTGTTACTAAAAAAAGAAAAATCTTCAACCAATATCTTCTAAAAAAAATTGTTTAACAGAATTTGACTAAATATTATAAAAATATCCTTCCATGAAGGCCTTTCAAATTTATACAATCAATACCAATCCATTGTCTGATATATCTGATGTTACTAAAAACCAAAAAAAACCTTGAAACAAGTTCTTTTTATAATCCACTGAACATGATGTAGCCAGATTTTACAGAAAGCATTCAGTCATGAAAAGCCTTTAATTTTTTTCCGTTATGTTGAGCTGTTCCTAGGTACAGTTATTGTTATTGAAAACATAATACCCTTTAAATAAGATGCATTGAACCTTTTTTGGCTGTAGGCCAAAACAAATATAAAAAAAACAAATTGCAGGTACCATTAGCAAGAACTAGTCTTTTTTTGCTAATTATGCTTATTAATTAAAATGTATACTTTTAAAAGGACTGCCTACATGGCGGTGCTGTAAAATGTAAAGGACTGAACCCTGTGGCTGATGGGTCACCAATTGGTCACACCTGCTTGAAATGTTTGAGGTTTTTTCCTTCAAAAACTAAATAGCAGAATTGGTCCAAAATTGACAGAAATCACTGGCATAAATTGTGAATGTTTGTTAAAGTGATTCCAATTCAACTTTAGATGTGGCCACCATTACAAAAGTTGAAAAATGTTTTCAGAATAACCTCTCAATAACCATTAAACAGAAATTTACCTAATTAGACAAAAAGTGCTCTAACTTTAAAGTCCTTTCAAATGAATATAAATCATGTTGATCTGCTATTAAATATGATTGTCATTACTAATTATACAATATCATTGGCATCTTTGTCATGAGAAACCACCAAGAAAAATGTTGCCATCTCTGGAGAGCATTCTGGGATAAAGTCCTTTCAGTTTTGGACAAATCCAATAAAAATCAAAATATATTAAATAGAGAAACTTTCTTACAGTTGTTTTCATAACATATCTAGTCAGTAGTAATAGAAGAAATGTCTGCCCAAGCATCCTTCTGTCCCTGATTTCTTAGCCAACTACTCTTGTATTTGCTATTAGGCAGACATCACTAGGTGAGTGATCTTCGGCCCACTTGCCTTGATTTTCGGTTATTGGTTAGTTTTGTGAATTACTTTTGTTTCATCTAGTTTTGTGGGTATCTGAAAATGCTTTATTTTTTTAAGTACATTATTTTGGGGATTTGAAAGGGGTCTGATATTACCACAGACAGTATTCATTAGGTCTTTAAATTCATGATTTTGAACAACAATAAAATCCATAAAAACTGTTACTATTAAAATTTTGATTAATAACTACTCTTTTGTATTGGAGCAATTTCATCCCTCATAACCCATTGCATGGTGTCTACTCTCAATTACTAAGAATACTTTCAGTGTTTAATAGCAAAGCACTTTTCTTATTTATCATTTCTGGCCTTTTGATAGGGTTCCTGCAGGTCATGGAATCCTGGAAAAGTTTTGGAATTTAAAATATAAATTTCAAGGGCCTTGAAAAGTTTTGGAATTTGTCAAAATCTTGCAAAGTTTTGGAAAAGTCATGGAATTTGTGACAATGAAGTTAAAGGAATTGATTACTTCAAATTTCATAGAGCATAGAGAACTGATTAAATAAAATGATAAAATTACAATCGATAAATGGTTTCAATTCATATAATAAGAGTAAGTTCCCCTAATGGAAGTATCACATGATTTCCGGTGTAGTTTACTAAATAAAAGAAAGCAACTGGAAAGTAATGTTTTGTTAATATTGTAAATAGGAACACATACAAAGACTATAGAATTGTTTCCTTCCTTCTTTTGAATACAAATTACATTGATCATTGGATTATAACATGAATTACTACATAAAGTCAAAGTGTGCTAGCCCAGGTAAATTTAAAATGTGCATATTAAAAATATTTGTTGTTAACTTATTTCTTATTTTAGATTGAAAGATGTCATTCTTTATGTTCATTTACTTGACAATGCAAGATTATGCGGTCCTTGAGTTTTATGAAATGGCCCTGGAAAAGTTTTGGAAAAGTCATGGAATTTGTTTTTGTTAAGTCTGCAGGAACCCTGTTTTGACCTTGAAAGGCCAGTCAAGAAATGTAAAGGGACATGACTCATTATAATCCTGAAGAAATTATTAATGTGGCTTTCTTCCTTTGTATGATTTGGCAGCTCCTGTGCTTTCATAATACTGAATGAGTACAAAAGCAAATGCTCACTAGTAGTAACTGCTAATATATTTACTCAAACTTATCTGTCAAGAGATAATGAGGCATAAAAACTTAAAACATTTACAATTAAGGTTGCATATGTTTAAATGGAAATTGAGTTTTAACCATGATCATTGAAAAGGAACATGGTTATCAGTAACTCACAAGTTATGCTAATCTCTTTCATCTTTCCTAATGTATTACCTGAACCCTCTAGGTCATCTGTATTCTTATTACTTTTTTTAATGTTACCAGTTTTCTGAATGTTATGGCTGTTAGACACCACACACTGAGGGATTCTCTGAATAGAATAGGAACCCTTCCCCCAATCTACAGATTTAAATACTAAAAAGCTTATCTTTTCTAAAGGTCATGAAAACTCATAAAAAAATTGACAGTAAAGCAATATTTGAAGTTTGCTTTGTGTTTTACAGGCATACAGCTACCATGGAGAAACACTACTGACTCAAGACAAATGTGGAGAGGCCATTCGAGGACTCCAGGAGGCTATCAAATGTAAATGTCCACAGCAGCCAAAATTCATGGAACCATGAAAAAATTTTGAATTTTGGGGTTACCCTGAACATTATAAAAAGTTATTTTTATCTAGAAAAATCTTTAATATCTTGAAAAACTCAGCACAGACTCTGAGTATATCTTAGGGAACACACAAATTAAAACTGAATAAAATTGTCACTTTGCAAGTTAAGAATTTTGTTTCCAATATATTTGCCCCAAAAAATGAATAGATAAATATAAAAATGAGGTGAGTGAAATTACAGGGCTAGGTTCCAGATGGATAAATTAGGACTTTTGGTTACAAACAGTTTGGCACCAGCCAAAAATTGGTGCAAGGTTAATATGCTAAGCAATAAATTAAAGAACATATGAAAATAAAAGTAATTTACCAGTTCCCATTTTGGTTTCTTTCTTTCTCCTTGCAGAGGATATCCTAAATGTAAAATTTCCAGCTAATGTGTGATAAATGCTCAACTATCCAAGGTTAAGAGCCCAAAACAGTGCATTATAAATAGTACATTAGAAAATAT
The DNA here is from genome assembly GCA_016746295.1 of Potamilus streckersoni. Lineage (NCBI taxonomy): Eukaryota > Metazoa > Mollusca > Bivalvia > Unionida > Unionidae > Potamilus > Potamilus streckersoni. The sequence continues at coordinate 656,560 of JAEAOA010001939.1, forward strand.
AAACATAGAAAGATAAAGAAATTGACTTTTATTATTTCTTAAAACATTTGCACATTGACATTTGATAACATACCTTGGTGTAGAGTATGGTAAAGTTACGCCCAATAAACAAATTTTTACCGAAAATAATCATGTATAGTCACTCCATGAAAAAATTATATGATAATCCTCATAAGGTACTACTTTCCTTAAATAATTGCCAGAAAATTTGCTAACTTGGTTTTGTGGAAAACATGTGAATTTTACATCCAATGAACAAATTCTTATGACACAGGCCACTCCTATTACATCTAATATGTAACATATAATGAGGTGGTGTACCTATTCATGCAGTGATAAACAAAGTGACATGTGGGAAAAGTTCATTTCCATAAGAAAAATGTATTTGGGAACTTTCAGGAGCTTATGGAGACTCAATGAGAGGTTTTCTTCAAAGAAAAACTCTGAGGCTGTACAAACCTTGTCCAACAATTTCCATATACATTCACTTTTAAGTCAATTCAAACTGTAACAAAATAGACCCAAATATGTATTACATAATGTTCTAGCAAATCAGTGTCTATATGATTACTCCCAGCCAGCTACATAGACCTAAATCTACCAATTCCTAATATGTCAGCACATCACCTGTGTAGTTTGCAGTAGGGCTTGACTTATAAGTGAGTGTGCACATGAATTTGATCCTCTCTTATTAACTTGTCTACAGCAACATAATAGCTGAATGGAATGCTGTCAAGGTTATGAGTAGATGTCACTGTACAAGGAACTGGAAAGATTTCCATAATTTTCATTTAAGATCGAGATTTTTTTGAGTAAGTGTGATGACATAGTGTACTCTCATGAAAATTTTATTATTTTGCATCATTTGTGTAGCATGACTTACTATTACTTATTCTTGACTGCTTAGTTATTGGCAGTGTTCTTTGAAGTGGACACAGTTGGAGAAAATTTGTGACCTAATAGATGACCACCAAATTATAAATGTGCAGGTTATGATAATTAAACCAAACACTGCAGACTTGCAAAGGAAGCATGTTACTACACTGATTGGGTCACCTTATTATGAGAAAATATCAAAGTGCCTCGAAATTACTCATTATTTCATAAAAACAGCATAGATTATTATGCAGGCAGATCAGGGTCTACATTGTTCATTTTGTTCATTTTTTTTCATATTGACAGTATAAATTAATCTGCCAGCAAATTAGTGTCTACATTGTTCATTTCACAAATTATTTCGTATATACAGTATAAATTTTTAATATGCGAGCAGATCAGGATCAACATGTTCATTTATATTTATTATTTATACAAGCAGCATAAATTAATTTGACAGAATATCAGAGTCTTCATAGTTCATTTCACTCATCATTTCATACAGTATTAATTAATTGACAGTATTAATTAATTGACAGCAGATCAGGGTCTGCATAGGTAACTCTTATTATTTCTTGCAAGCATGGATTAATTTGCTGGCAGATCTGGGTTTACATTGTTCATTTTGCTTATTCATACAAGATCAGGTTCTCTATTTTACTCATTTTTTTATGCAAAAAGCAGATAAATATGCTTGCAGATTAGGGTATGCACTTTACTCTCTATTTCATATCTGTAACACAGACTGGGATCAGCTGCCACATTTGTTTGTGATGACAGTATCATTGATTCAGCACTCCTCACAGCTTTGCATCTGTTATACATAGATAATTATGAAATGTTGTGATGACTTGTGATTTGTCTAACATGTCTCTGCATTCTTTCAGGTTATGACAAGGCTGCAGTAACAGCCCAAGAATATGCCTCTGCCAAGGGTCCAGGAACAGTTGCCAAACCTTTAAACCACCGCTTTTTCAGGCAACTCGGTCCTGTATTAAAGCGTACAGTGGATAAATGTGAGAGAGAAAATGGTTTAATGTAAGTATAACCATTGCCTGGCTTTTTTGACTTCCTTGCATAAATAAACTGTTATAATAGTAATAGTTATCATTGAAAAGAATTGGTATTATACAAAAAGTTTTGAAAGATTTTAATTCAGCAAAACAGAGTTGGTATGACCATTGTTAAAACAAATGTACAGTTAGTTCATAGAACGTATTATGCGCATTATGATCTGGTTAAAAAGCAATTTTGATTATACTGAGATGTTCTTCATAAACATATTTTATCATGAAAATTTTTTAATCAAATTCTTTTCAGCATATATAATTTTTTTCATTTTTTAAAAATGCATTGAGTGAAGACTCAGATGGTTAGTAACTTTTCTTAAAAAAGCAGTTTATAGTACTCTTGATAAGCTCATTCTTTTTGAACAATTCTATGAAACATTCACTATGCACCAAAGGATTTTTAGAGGCCTCTCTTATCATAGACACCTTGCCTGACACCAAAATGATTTTTAAAGGCTTCTCTGATCATAGACACCTTGCCTGACACCAAAAGGATTTTTAAAAGCGTAATAACTCTTTCCATTCATCTCCCTTTGCAAACACTAGCTGTTGCCAGTTTTTAATCCATACATGTGTAGAGAATCATTGTACAAGACACAAAGCCAACAAAATATGGTGACTACGATGCAGATAGTGGTGCAATGGAGCAGTGTGCCCCTATTTTTAGGCAAACGAGGTAACATTTTGACTTTGTGCCTGTAAGTCTGGCCACTTAGGATATTTAACGGATATATCCTATGCCACCATATTGCTTTCTGGAGCCATCCATGATCATCCTGCTAGTTGAGTTGGCCATCCAGCCAGTCCAGCCATTTCAATGAGGAGATCTTAGTGTAAGATGTCCATCTCACGAGGCCTACAGCTTATTGTTTGTACAGTTACAGAAATCTTACTGATAGATCTGGCCATCCTAACATGCCTAAGGCTGCATACATTTTACAATTACAGGGATCTTAAATACAGATCCACCCATCGCACCTGGCATAAGGCTGCACATAGATAATGTGATAGATCATCCGTTCACCCTTGCACACAGCATTGCCAGTACTAGAACCACATGACAGGTAATTGTGTGGACCATATTCACCACGAACTAGCCTTTCATACTGGTACAATAAAAGCATCTGGCAGAGCAGCCTTGTTCTATATTCACTACTTATCAGCTTCATATTGGCTGTGAATTACATAGATGACGGCATTACATCATTAATGTGACAGGTAATGATTTATCCTGAAATGGAATCAGACTATGAACAGGAGACTTCACACAGCAGGTGTGAAGACACTTCTGAGCAACAGCCTTACTCTGATTTGACTATGGAGAGGACAGAGTTTAGTTTTAATACCATCATTGAGGAGATATACCAGGTGTTGCTAGCTTTGGAATGCCCTCCACCCCCTACCACTTGTCTCCATCCTTTTGCTGCTTCTGCAGTCAACAGAAATCAAGGAGTTAAACTATAGGCCATCTGGACATATCTTGTAAAGGGTAATGCTAAGGCTTTCTTTTCTAAGTCATGTAATATTGACATTTTCATCATGCTGGTACATAATGCATTTTACAGTCTACCAGTGAGGTATGATATAAAGTTAGCAGTGGTTAACATATTTGTCCCACTTTTTTATAAAGAATAAAAATATGTATCTTGCAATATTGAAGTGGGTTTAGAACATTGTTAGCAGATTTTCGATGTTAGATTTGTCCTTCTTAGCCATTTTCTGACTGATGGAAAATTGTCCACATGTTCTAGCTTTAGGGATGACAGAGTCAGTTTGGCAATTGCTGTTTAGGGGCAAAATTGAAGAAGTTCAGAGGCACTCAGCTTAAGAACTGCAAGTTGCTACTATCTCCTGATCATTTTAAAAACCATCTGTCCCAGCTACAACTGAACAGTGATAGGTGAGCCAAACAAAAAGGATCTTTTATGTTTCAAGTGTTGAGATCTCAGCCAGCAGACAAGAACCAATCCAGTCTAGGAGGCATCCTTATAAGGAAGTAATAAACTGTTTCCCCATCCTCAAGCCCCCTGTTTTCTGCTGCTGACTTACCACCCTACTACCCATAGATAGTCTACTTAGGACACTGCATTCCTGCTGTTCCAATCATGTTGGATCAACCTTTTTCTGCAAAACAAATGAGCGATCCAAGTTTATTTGTTTATCAAATTTCTTTCTATTTTTCATGTTCCTGTCTAATCATTGTGCCATCAGATAGGACAAGGATGATATTCTTCTGCATTAGATGCAGTCGCTCATCAACAAATGGGAATTTGACAAAAATCACAATATCTATTTACTACTGTTCATTACTGAAAAGGCAGATGGCAAGTTGAGGCCCATCATGGTGTCACCTCAGTGAATTCATTCTTTCACCGAGGTTCAGCATAGAGATGGCAAGATCTGTAAGACTCCATCCAAATTTGGCATTGTGAGATCAAGATGGATGGCTTATCAGTCTTGATCTCACAGTGCCAACATTCATGGCCCTATTCATCTGATATCATGAAAGTTTTTCAGTTTGCTTATTATGACAAAGTTTACCAATTTTTAGACCAGAACCCCTGGGTCTTTACCAAATTATAGATTGCATCATCACCCTGGGTATCACAAAGTGGTCCACTTATATTTAAAGCTTGCGCTGTGGATAAGATGTCAGAATTGCAGGGTAATTCTGATAGCCCCTCTCAGATAAGACAGTAATGGATCAGCTATCTACTTGATTTAGTAATAGACCTATCCAGGAAGATTATAAACAAACCTGTTCTTCACAAACAACCAGAGTTGCATGTATTCCAACCCTTCCCAGATCCTTTCTCCTCACACCTGTGCTTATCAGGACAGCCTTGCAGAAGAAAGAATTTAGACTTCTGATAATGGAGAGAATCTCCAGAGCAGAAAAAGCCCTTCATGCTGAAGTCATATGAGGGTATGTGGTGTGTTTACAGGGAATAGAACAAACTCCACAGAATATGTCCTAGGTCTTAACATGACCCAATTAAAATAAATTCAAGACATTAACCCATCCTAGCTAAAGCTGTTATCATTCAAAACCTGTTTCTGGAGAGCTTACAGGGTGAGAGAGTTACGTGCCCTTTTAGTAAGCCCAAGCTATCTTTATGACACAACCAAGCTTTGTAGTAGTTATCAGAAAGTCATCATATGTTCTTCTTGTCTCATAATAAATTGTGAGCAGCAGCCATGCAAGATTGTATTTGTAAACTGAAGCACTACTTGCAGTGCACAGAGACAGTCATGGCAATTGCAAATTACTCTTACTATCACCTCTGACCTTCATGGCTTGGGTGGATTATATGCTTGGCATACTCTGATGTCGCAATTGATCAGAGTTGCCCCATGAAATTGAAGCAGCCTCAGCAAGCCTCGCATTTGAACACATTTCTAACCGAGACATCATCGTAGAAGCTGTTGACTGGGAGGGAGAATCAACATGCAAGCATCCTCATGGATAATTGGCACAGCTTAAAAACGAGCAACACTGGGAGGGTGGTTGTATGGGAGGCAATTAGCAAGAGTTATTGCCCTTTGGCTATAGATAATAGAAAAGATTCATTTTTGTAGGGATGGATTTGTGAGGTATCAGGCTTACTTGTATATTACTAATAGTAACTTGATTGGGTAAATATTCTCAGAAAAACGTAATTTACATGAAAATGTTATTCTCAAGAAAGCACTAAGCCAATTACAGCCAGACTTGGCAGACAGCATCATGGCAAAATTGCCATTCAGTTCTGTACAGCTCTATCCACATAAAATTAGGTACCATTACTAAACAGAAAAACCTTTAATTTACATCGTGTCAAAAACTTCTTAATAGGTTTTGAGCATTTTGACAGAAAGCATCATTTTATTTAGGGATTCAAATGTGTAGGGCTTCAAATGTGTATGACTCGTGCACTATTAAATATGGGCACCATTACAAAGAATATGAACCTTAAATGACTTCTTTTTCAAAAGCTGCTCACGGAATTGGACCAAATTTGACATGAAGCATCTTGGCATAAAATACTTTAAAGATTTTACAAATAATGCCAGTCTACTGTTAAATATGGCTGCTATAACTAAAAAAAATATATAACCCTAAAAGCAGCTCTTTTGAAAAAATCCAGACAAACAATTTACAAACATTATCACGACACAGAGTTCTTTCAAATTTATACAAGCAATGTTGATCCCCTTTCTGATATAGCTTCAGTTACTAAATAGAAAAGCCATCTTTAAACTGCCTAAAAGAACTTGACCAAATATGACAGGAAGCATCTTGGCATGAAGGGCTGTCAAGTTTATAAGACCAGTCTACATAGTTAACATGATTAAAACTGTATTTTGTAATAGCCTCTTAAAAATTTTCACCAGAATTGGACCAAATTTAACAAAAGTCATTCTGGCATGATGGATTTTCAAGTTTCTTGAGATGATACAGATATGCCAATCTAATATGGCCATCATTACTAACACTGTAAATTCCCTGTAACTACTTCTTGTCAGAAGGCATCTTTGCATGAAGGGCTTTTAGATTTATACATGTGCCATTCTGCCATCAAATATGGTTCCCATTAGTAGAAATTAATAAAAATTTCTGAATGAAATCATCTTTGCATACAGGTCTTGAACCATCAGGTCATATTATGCTACGACTTTGTCTAGCTGTAATTTTGTTACATTTTGGCAGCACATTTTATGTTTTGACTGTTTAAGTTTGTTAAAATTTCACTTTCCATAAAATGATTTCAGTAAAGAGGTCAACAGTTAGGGTCTTTGTGACTGAAAAAAGAAGTATCGTTTCTACAAAAAAAATTTAATCTCTCAACCATATACCTTCAAAGAAAAATTTGTGGACATGCTGGCTAAGAAAAAGCCTTTTTATTCTGAGGTAAAATTGAATAAAGATCAAGGTTGCTCTGACTGAAAGAAGGAAAATGGTTTTTGCATAACTTTTGTTTTAGACCATTTGTGGAGAGCTTGCACTTAAGGTATGGAAGATGCTGTTGGGGGGGGTCAGGAGGTCAAAGGTCATGTCATTGTTTCTGAAAGAAGAATGTTTTTGCAGAATAACTTTTGTTTCTAAAGTAAGTTCCTTAGCCAAAATTTGTGGAAGGCTTGCACTTAGAGTAATTGAAGAAACACTTTAATTTTGTGGTCTTAAAGTCAGAGGTTATGGTAAATCTAATAAGAAAATAAGGGTTTCTGCAAAATACATTTAGTTCAGGACTTTATACCTTCACCAAAGGTCAAGGTCATTGTGACCTGTTGGTCAGTATCCCAAGTCAACATTTCCCTACTGCTGCATACACAGAAGATTATGGAAGAAGTGCACAAAGAAATTTTGTTAGATATAAGGCCAAGACTGGTGACTTTAAAAAAGTCACAATCCCTGACTCCAATTATGCTCAAAATTACCCCATATTTTTACTGTTATTTGTCGCACAATGTTGTAGTTGCTGCACATCAAATATGAAAGATAAAAAACAAAATCATATTAAATAGACTTGTGTGTTTATTTGGATCTCAGAATATTTCATATAAAGCAGTGTTTTCCTTAAGGTCCAGAGGTTAGCTATTATCTAATTGTTTTGTAAGTGCCCTCTTTACTGAGTGGATCAACAGTGTTTATGTGCATTGGCATCTAAAGCATGTCTTGCTTTATTCAGTTTCTCTTTTCACTTTTCTTGTTGTTCAAATGTTTAACCGACCATTCTGGTGTCCAAGTAGTTAGAATGTCTGCCCCAGATGCTCAAGGTCATGGGTTTGAACCCCAGCCAAGTCATACCAACGACTTATAAAAATGGCACTAATAGCTACTTTGCTAGGTGCTCAGCATTAAGAGGTTAGTGTTAGAACTTGATGGCCTAGTGTCACAATAATGTGACTAGATGGAACATGCTACATGTCTGCACCATGATGCCCCAGTGCTAGACATCACTTTAAGCTGCCACACTGCAGACATTATAGTGATATGAATGAGACATTCTTAAAGCTACATTGCTGTGTTAGCAAAATCACACACACACACACACACACACACACACACTACCAAATGTTTAACCAGTGTTGCTTTACACTAGCTTAAAAGTTAGCAAGGGACAGCTCAATTATTATTTATTAGACTTTATCGTAAACATTTTAGATAATGCAGTAGCAATTAAACAAGACCATTTAACAAAATGAAAATGCTTACTGAAATGTTTTTTCCAAAATCATTGTTAGACACGAATAATTTGTTACCTCAACTAAATCCTAAGAATGGCAGAGTTTTAACCAAAGACTCAAAAGCCATCATGACCAGATTTGATCCCATTATTATTTATAGTACCTCAAAAGCATTTGGCCTAAACCTCCAGATTATGGCAATAAAGTAATTTACAGTTTGTTGTGTATACATGCTAGCTTTGATCCCATTACTTGGCCACAAATCATTGCTCTGTTTGCAGTGATTACTGAACGGTCCTGTTACCTGTAAGACTGATTCTAGTCGGTTTCTGTACTGTGCATAAACATCTCAAATGTTATTTTGCCCTACCTATACTAGAATCAGATTGTATGTTAAAGTCTAACAAGCAGTAATTATAGGTAACTCAGGCAATATGTTTCCCATTCATAGGTCCCATGCATTGATTTGTACACAAAGTTGACACCATTTGATAGAAATATGATAAGAAGGGGAATATATATGGGGATAAATACTAGTAATGTACCAGTGCTTCAACATCTTGAAAATAAATTTCTATATTACAACGCAATCTAAGTTTACTCAGGCAGATTATGTTTTTCAAAAAGCCCAACTGGCCCCCACCATTAGAAAATAGGAGGGGACTGATCTAAAATTAGATGGGCCCCATGCATTGGGTTATCAGTCATTTTTGCACAAGGTAGGTGTTTAGTGTGATATTCATGGTAGTTTTGTAATTGCCACAAAAAAATGCCTCATAGGAGGAGACTAGTGCTTTAACTGTAGGATTATAGTGCTTGCATGGACAAAATGCACTTTCATTTGAAATCGTGTTCTTGGTCATTTTGTAAATAAGAACTGCTCCCATAATTTGGTAGCATCTTTACCCTATATGCATAACAATTTGCCAGATTAAGTGAAACATAAATAAGTGAAGGAATAAAACAGCCACAGTCCTGATTTCCAAATATTGAAAAAAATAATGCAGTAAACTAAAGTTAAACAAGTTCTATGCATAAAAAGATATAAAATTATGCATAAAAGTTGCAAATGTTGAAGATTTTTTTGGGATATGTTGTGTAATGAAATGGGTCATATGTGTGTAGGATCTTTTTAAATGGTTCATTCTTCACCATTGGCATATAGTTCCTATTGGCCAGTTCATTCTTCACCATTGGCATATAGTTCCTATTGGCCAGTTCATTCTTCACCATTGGCATCTAGTTCCTATTGACCAGTTCATTCTTCACCATTGGCATCTAGTTCCTATTGGCCAGTTCATTCTTCACCATTGGCATCTAGTTCCTATTGGCCAGTTCATTCTTCACCATTGACATCTAGTTCCTATTAACCAATTAAATTTTCACCATCAGCATCTAGTTCCCATTAAACAGTTCATTCTTCATCATTAGCATATAGTGCCTATTAACCAGTTAATCCTTGACTATTATTGTCCTATAACTTGTTCCTTTTAACCAGTTCATTATTGACCATTAGCATATTGGTCATTCTTCACCATTGGCATCTAGTTGCTAATGATTGGTTCATTTTTCACCATTGGCATCTAGTTCCTATTGATTTGTTCATTCTTTACCATTGGCATCTAGTTCTTATTTACCAGTTCATTCTTCACCATTGGCATCTAGTTCCTATTGACCAGTTCATTCTTCACCATTGGCATCTAGTTCCTATTGACCAGTTCATTCTTCACCATTGGCATCTAGTTCCTACTGACCAGTTCATTCTTCACCATTGGCATCTAGTTCCTACTGACCAGTTCATTCTTCACCATTGGCATCTAGTTCCCATTGACCAGTTCATTCTTCACCATTGGCATCTAGTTCCTATTGGCCAGTTCATTCTTCACCATTGGCATCTAGTTCCTATTGGCCAGTTCATTCTTCACCATTGGCATCTAGTTCCTATTGGCCAGTTCATTCTTCACCATTGGCATCTAGTTCCTATTGGCCAGTTCATTCTTCACCATTGACATCTAGTTCCTATTGACCAGTTAAATGTTCACCATCAGCATCTTGTTCCCATTAAACAGTTCATTATTCATGATTAGCATATAGTGCCTATTTACCAGTTAATCCTTGACTATTATTGTCCTATAACTTGTTCCTTTTAACAAGTTCATTATTGACCATTAGCATATTGTTCATTCTTTACTGTTGGCATATAGGTACGATTGACCAGTTCATTTTTCACCATTGGCATCTATAGGTACTATTGACCATTAGTGTGTAGTTCCTGTTGACAAGTCTATTCTTTACCATCAGCATCTAGTTCCTATTGACCAGTTCATTCTTCACCATAAGCATTTTGATATATCTTGCTTTGAACACTTTTGTTGTTTTTTTACCTCTAGTTATCACCAGAAGGTGTCATATGACCCTCCCCAGTTGGAGCTAAAGGCCACATTTGGACTAGTCAAACCTGAGGAGTATCAATTCCCCACACTCAACAGCCTCTGGACTATTGACGTCTACATGAAAATGGATGCCAAAATGGCCCCCAAACCTGAACAGGTAAGGCAGATGACAAAAACCTAAAATGAAGAATCAGTGTAAGAAGCCAAAATGAAATACAACAAGAACAACAAGCAACAAACTCCATGCCCACCTCCAACCTTATGGAATGATGAAAGTTTTATTTAAAAAGTCTTAATTTCAGCAAAACTATTCTAACACAATTTATTCATAACATAACACTGTAATATTGACAAGTGATTTAAGCAACATTCTATTTGCATTCATTTAATATGTTCATTCTAAGTTTTCATGCCATTATTAAAAAATTTTAAATTGTTTGTATTTTTGAAATTTTTTCTGACATTTTGGTCTGCATGAGGGTATACATGTTTTAAAACAAATCTTGTCATAGTAGACAAAAAAAACCCTTAAAAGAATTCCTTAAAGATAGTCTTGAAATGTTAAAACAACAGTAAATGTTGCCTTGATAAAGTATTGCATTCATCATTATACAGAATTAACATTATGTCAAAAACATTCACATTTAAATTTAATTATTAGATCTACATGTAATAACATATGAATTTCAAAATTAACTAAGGTAATATTTTATTTATCGTGTCGATAAGTTATCTTCACAGGTCACAATACATTTACGAGTTCAAACGAAGCATGAGAATTGCAGTTAGCTAAAACTTATTCATTTTGTGTATGAATTATCAGTTTTGATCAGGCTTGTCAGTAAGCAAAGGGTATAAACATCTGCGCCAGTTAAAAGATGATGATTGTGTGTGTGTGTGTGTGTGTGTGTGTTTTAATAATGGGAACATCAAAAAAGCAACAAAAAACACAAACATTTTACATATCCTGAAAAAAAAAATAATTTATTAAAGACAAAGAGCACTTTCACTCCAGGTATCGTAGATTGACTCTATTGACATTGAAATTGGCGACTTCAGTGAAGGTTTTTAGATTTGTCTTGTTGACATTATTGGGGTTTTGTAGTTTTTTTATGAAGATGAAAAAACTGTATAAACCATTGAATTCATTTTGTTCATCCTTGACTGCTTCAGTTTAATAGTGTTTGGTTAATTGTAATTCAGATTTAATATGACTGCAACACTACAGTGACAATAAGTGATATGTACTTTACTCTGGTTTATCATCTATAGCATACAATGTTAGCATTGTGACCTGTATGTTTTAGCCAGACTCATCTTTTGTTTTGTTTAAAATGAACCTCCTAAGTCGTTGTGTTCACAAAGATTAATTAGAATGGCCACTGTATTCATCTCCATTCTTGAAATGCAGTCATTCGTAACAGTATTATTTGGAACAATCTGCACTTTAGCTTCAGACCCTTTATGTTTGGTAATGACTGAATAAAGGTCAGTGGCATTTATCTCTATTTTTGCTTGTAATCATTTGTGGCAGTTTTGAATAACTTTTTTGGTACAGAATCATGGTCACTGGTGGTAACTCGTGACATTGCATTTATATAATAAAACTAAGCTGTGCGTGTTGATTGTGGACGTAAATGACAGGTGGTCACTCATAGCAGATGTTACTCAAAACAGGTTTACTGTATTGTTGATAATTTTGATTTGTACTTTTTCAGCCCCTCCCTGGAGCTTCTGATGAGAAGAAAGAGAAACCAAAAGATCTTCCTCCAGTCAAAGAGAAAGAAACACCCATGTCAGAAAAAGACCCAGCTAACCACAGTGGTTGTATCATATCATGAAAAGTTCTAACGACTTGTGACCTGCTTGTTATATATGTACATTGTATTATACATAAATACATTTATCATTTCATATTTTTACTTTGCAAATTGTATACATAATGCAAAGCACAGTTTATTGCTCCCTAAATTCACCTGTAAATTAGATCAACTATGTATGTATTGAGCAACCTTTTATAGTTCTTATGTCACTTGCTTGTCAACAGTCCAACAGAATCATGTTTAAATGCTTTTGTATATGTATAGTTCCTTAAACTTTATCATAAATTTGCACTGTATCACAAGTAAAATAAAGACAAAAGGAATCCATTTGTGTTTGTATTAACTGAGACTTTCATGTGTAATCAGCAGTTTAATCGTTATAACTGAGCAGTTGATTGTTTCTTTACTTTAAACAAATGTCAGTCAATAAAATACACAAAAATAATATTTTAATATTTTAAATTGTTTCCCAATCTAATGTGAAATCCAGCTGAGTGAGGGTAAGCAGAGAGAGAATTTCTGCATTTTTACCATCATTTTGTAAGAATGTGTAAATTTGTTTCAAGGTGGAAATCTGCTGATGAATACCACAAAATAAATACAGTGTAATTAGGTCTTTGTCCCTAGCTTTGTGTTGATTGGATTCAGCTTTAGATTGCATGTGTGTAATTATGGATATTATCAATCTGAAACCAGTCTGACCATCTTGAAGATTCAGTTATTGCTATACTTTTTCAAAATGGTGATTTAACAAAAAGATTTCTTATGATTTATAGTTTTTCTGAAATGAAAATGGTAACAATCTGTCATCCACTATCAGCACCACAGCAGCCATCTTGAAAAATGGTATTTTATTGCTACTTCCCAGAACAGAAAGTAATATTAATGTGGAGTTTTCACAGAAAGACTTTTTATCATGTCTGGATGGTCCTGAATGAAATTGGTGCTCTTCAAAAATTCAGTATGCCTGACATGGTGGCCAGTTTGAAAATTTTGTTATCAGAATTTGTCCAGAATTAATGGTAAAATCAGCATGGGGTTTTCATTAAAAGACATGATATTTAGTTGGTAATAAGTTAAAATGTGCTGATCTGCTTCTAATATGGCAGCCACATTGGACATATTGATGGCCAGTCATATAAACATTGTACTTTCTCAGAAAGACTTCTTATGATGTCAGATTGGTGCTAAAAGAAATGGTGCCTATCTGATGTACAGCATGGCTACCTTGCATTCATCTTAAAAATCTTATCATTACTTCTCCAATCAAGAAAGTCACATCAACATGAGATTTCTCAGGAGACTTCTTATTGGTCCTGAATGAAAATTGTGCTAATCTGACATCCAATAAGTCCACCACTGCAGCTATCAAAGATGGTTTCAACACTAAGTAATTAAAAGAAAGAAATGGTTCTAACCAGAATTCATGGAAATCCTTTTTAGACAGTAGAGTGTTAGTCCCATGAAGAGAAATTTACTCACTAACAAAGTAGATATTATTCTGATGACTGAGATAATAACTAAACTTGTCATAGTATGTACATTGGAGTAAACAAAAGGTTATATCATTTTGTTTTTCAAAACTGTTTGTCCATGATCATTTACATGTTTTTGATTGAATCCATTGGCATGTTATCAAACTATCATGGACCTCCAGTAAACACAAGTTATAAAGAATTAATTTTATCCAGTAAAAGTCTTCCTGAGGTTAAACATTTCCAATGCTTTCAATTTTGTTTCTTGTATAACATATAGCAGCTATGTCTGTACACTGCATGTATTTTAAATTCACCATGTGCTGACCTTGTGGTACAGTTTGTCTGTTTTTGGAAAGCCTTTGCTTTTATCCTTTGATACATGCATAGTAATAATGAAATACTTCTTGTTTTTCTGCCAAAACTGTGGATGTGGCATATATATATATATATATATATATATATATATATATATATATATATATATATATATATATATATATATATATATATATATATATATATATATCACATCAGTTCAAATCCACCACAAAGTTTTGTTTCCATTCAATAACTTTTAAAGGACCTAATGTGTTAAACCTAAATCTGGAGTGAGGTTTTACTTATGTTAAAGTCAATTTTCACCATTTTCTGACAACTTATTCCAGATTGTTGGCTCCTGTTTGACTAAATTGCATCAAAATTGGCTGGCCATATTTCAGTTCAAAATCTGATACTAATATGAATGTCTCTCATATAGATTACTTACATTTCATGACACTTTATAATATTTTTTTATTATCACATATTTGTTTCTGTTAATTGAACACTAGTGCTGTGCAATAGAGAATTCATGATGTATAATTCACTGACTGAAGGAAGAAGTAAATAAAACATTAGAGGATATGAATCAAATTATATGTATTGCCCAACAGTTTGGTGATAGTAGCATCTATCAAATAAATGATACATACAAATATGTACTGCAAGACATATATATACATGTATGTAATGTGGAAAAAAAACACAAAAGAAAGGTACAAATAAGCAAATGAATTGTGCCCAAGTTTTGAAAGTGCTATGACTTTTCAGATACATTTTTACATATCAGATTATTTTAATATACAATATTGGAATTTTGAATGTGACTTTCTGAATTTTATTTCAGATTTGCAGCACATTTTTTCATTTACTATTTTTTTTGTTTCATTTTGTTTGAATCTTGTTAATAAAGTTATGTATTAGCTTACATTTTTCTAAGCTCTCTCATTTAGAAATGGAATCAAGAAGAAAAACAAAAAATTTATCTTAACCACTACAGATACCTTGTTCACCTGTGATGATGGCATCACAACCTGGTTACTGTGACCTGTATTTCTTACACTTACACATTTCATGAAAAGATGCATGAAATTTCAACTTTAGCTGTCTGTATAGGTCAGGGACCTAAAGAGTGACTGTCATCCCATTGTTGTCTGATGTCCATTAGCATTGTCAGTAACTGGCAGGATCGCCTTGAATATTCATTCCCAGGTCCTAAATGAAATTGGTACATCAAGTATGGTTACCATACAAGCTATTTCGAAAATCATGCCAATACTGAATATTCATATTGATATGGGGTTTTCACTGAACGACTTTTTATTGTTTTTCCTTATTGAAAATGGTGACAATGTAACAGCTAATATAACTGCCACAGTGACTATTCTGAAGGAAGTGGGTGGTGGGTGTCACATTGTCATGGCGATTCCACTAAAAGACTTTCCATGATGTCTGGTTGGTCCTCAGTGAATATGGTGCTGATCCGACATTCAAAAGAAGCCAACATGGTTATCACTTTACAGATATGTTGTCACTACTGCTCCTTAACAAACAGTCATATTGACTTGGGGATTTTGCTAGAGGTTTTGCTGTACAGTTTTGTTTGAATTTTAAAGAAAAAACATTTAGATTGATTACTCACTGGTTATCTTGGTTATTTAAAAAGATCTTGTATATCTTGGGTATTGTTAAAATAACTTTTAATTCATTAGTATTTTGGTGTAATTTTAAGTTATAGAGTATACAGCTTAGCCTTACTTCAGATGTGTACCTCTTGAATGTTTGCTTGGTCATTTTAATTTCCTGTACTTCAAAGGTAAATTGGAGGAAAAAATGAGTCAATAACATTTTTACTTTATATACCTGGGCTTCTACTAAGAGACATCTAAGTCTATATGGTTGGTCTTTGCAAAGGTGCTCATTTGACCACCAACACAGTACCATCGCCATCTTGAAAATCTTATCGCTGCTCATGCATGAATGGTGGCATTGAAATGGAGTTTTCTTTAAACTGGTCTTGCAATATTTAATTGCATCTGAATGGAAATGATGCAGATCTGATCAGCCACATATCCATCCTTTCATGACGTCAATTTGAAAACTAGGTTTGTTACCAGAACTTGTATACTTTACTGAGCTTATGACAACAGTAACTTGTGCATTTATACCAGTGAATGTTGACCAGACTTTGTATTTAGCTGCATTCCATTGAACAAATTGATAGTGAGCATTTTGGCAGTAATTTAAGATCAAAGGTTATGATTTTGGTTTATAGCTATCCTGATGTCCAAAAGTTCAATGATTTGTAAGGTTCAAGGTCAAAGACTTTGATAAAGAATTTGTACTGCATCTACAGATATCTTGTAAACTTGTTAACTCAACATGAAAATAATCTTTTTACCACATTTGTATATTGGAGTTTCTCAAGAATATCAGATATAGTTTAAATACCCCATGATTAAAAATATAAAATGAACTAATCATGGATTCCTAGAAATTCATCTCAACCAGTAGAACAGCCAACCCTATTTGATGGTAATGGAGAAATTGTACACATCATTTTGAAACAGAGATGCAAAAATGGATTTCTCTATATCAATACAACTTTTAAGTTTGAATGCCAGTTCATACACTTCACCTGATTTTTAATATTAGTATTGAATGATTTATTTAAACACATAGCATCACAAGAAACAACAAATTGTCTTTATGGTACTTTACATATTTTATTGATGTTGATTTCATGTTCAGAAATAATTACATAGAAATATAGATCAGATTCACAGTCCTCCGCTTTTTTTGTTGCTGTTTTTAATCCAGGAATAGTGTTATATAATCAGTTGTGCAAGCCTTCTGGATGAAAATTAAAACAAATCTATGAATAATTTAAGATATATCTGAATCTTATTTAACCCTGTTTGATTTGGGATTTGTTTTCTTTTCATCAGAAGCAAAAATTTTCTACCAGCAATTGACATGATCAAAAACAATACAGTGAAACCTGTCTTGAAAGACTGCCCCTTCTGCCAACCAAAAATGGTCTCTCAAGACAGGTGGTCTCTCATAACAGGTGTGTGAAAATGGACTGGTTTCCAGGGTCAGTAATTAGTAATGAAGAAAAAATACCCATATTCACTGTACATGTATCATATCCTTTATTCATAAATCTTGTTAAATATTTTTTGCATTTCTTTCAAAATAACTATATAATAAAGATATACAGTGTATATCTATCAAGCAATATGAATCAACTTTATATTTGAACAACACCTGAATATGTACATGTATTAGCACATGTATATGATTTGCAGAATAAACAAATGTAACAATATATTTATCCTAACTTAAAGGTAGCTTTCCTCTGTTCTTGTGCACCTTTCTGCCATTTGTTTCTAATGGAATCCTTGTCTTTGATGACATTCTGAATTTGCATTTTACTGACGTATAAGCTGGCTGTTATTTTACGATCTGTTTCTCCTTTTTCACTTTTTTTAATTACATGAAATCTTTCTTCCAATGTTAGAATTTTTCTTTTTTTCATTGGAGGTTCTGCCATTATTAATAGTGTTGATGTAATAATGATTAAAAGTATTTTGATTTTGATCAGGATTTGGGAAAATTTGGAATATATATTATTTACCAATGAATGAAACCATAACAAATAATTAACTCATCAAGTAACAATACATTTTTTTTTAGATGAAATTTAAATCACCAGCGTTATAGCTGGATAAACAAGTTTGCGACCATTTGCACCCGGGTAAACAGATGATAGCCTGGTGAAACACTATAACTAAAGAAATAATAAAAACAAAAAATCAATCCGGAAACGATTCTCACTAGTGTTAAAGACAAAGACCTCATTCACCCGAAGGCATTACAGATTAACTGGAAAGACAAATGATGTACTCAACTTTACACTGAAGCCCTTTCAAAAGATTTATGACTGGGACATTAGGACTACTGGCAATGTGTGGGTTTTCACAAAGATAAAGAAAAAATACAAACCTCTAAATTGACCGAATATGTCCAATATTACTCCCTTTGATAATTTTATTGACAATTCACATGACTTCAACACTACAATGGTGGTTAGTGACATGTACTTTGGTCTCGTTTACTGCAATTTACAAATGACACCATACGCCAGACTTGTAAATTTCACATAACTGGTAGCTAGCCAATTTTTTTTTTTTTTACAATCTTTACTATTTATTTGGTCATTGATACAAAGGATTAAATGATGGTTATTGGTGTTTATCTTGCCTTATAGTTGTTTAGTGTTATTTAATGTGCACATTGTTTGCATACATGTTTCCCGAGCTCTCATATTTACAAAAGATTAAGTCGAGGTCAGTGGTGTTGATGTCTGTTTTTTGTGATCTGGTCATTCATAGTGTCAAACTGCATATTTTGCCAAGAAATCGCGGTCACTGGCCACGTTCAGCAGGTGGTCGCTCATAAAAGTGTTTATATAATAAAATCGATCTGTGCATTATGATTGTGGTTGTTCATGAAAGATGGTTTCCCATAGCAGAGGTTGCTCATGACAGGTTCTACTGTATAACAGGAAAACGTCTACAAAGTGACACTATGCAGTTCACAAGGGTAGTTGTTGAGGTGTGTGCAGTTTACAAGTGTGGTTGTTGAGGTGTATGCAGTTCACAAGGGTAGTTGTTGAGGTGTGTGCAGTTTACAAGTGTGGTTGTTGAGGTGTATGCAGTTCACAAGTGTGGTTGTTGTCGTGTATGCAGTTCACAAGGATGGTTGTTAAGGTGTGTGCAGTTTACAGAGGTGGTTATTCATGATTATGCAGTTCTCGAGAGTGGTTGTTGAGGTGACTGCAGTTCACAAGGGTTGTTGAGGTGTATGCAGTTCACAAGGGTGGTTGTTGAGGTGTATGCAGTTCACAAATGTGGTTGTTGAGGTTTATGCAGTTCACAAGGGTGGTTGTTTAGGTGTATGCAGTTCACAAGGGTGGTTGTTGAGGTGTATGCAGTTCTCAAGGGTGGTTGTTAGATGTACGCAGTTTACAGAGGTGGTTATTCATGTTTATGCAAAGAGGGTCAGTTTTATGCAGTTCACATGCTTGTTTGGGTTTATGCAGTTCACAAGGCTGGTTGTTGAAGTTTATGTAGTTCACAAGGCTGGTTGTTCTAGTTTATGGAGTTCACAAAGCTGGTTGTTGAAGTTTATGCAGTTCACAAGGCAAGTTCTGGTTTATGCAGTTCACAATGACAACTGTTCAGGTTTATGTTCAGAAGTTTTAGCCTATAAACAAACAAAACCCATTTACTCAAAAACTAAATAAATATAACTCCCACAGAATATTAAACAGATGTAATTAAATCTTTCTGACTACATAGAAATGCAAGTGATATAAAAAATAAATATACCCTTCATTCTTTTATTTTTATTAGTGTTTCCTTTGTATCACTTTCTGTCAGAAAAGAATAGTAGGGTCACCTGAGGTCATGTTGGAATTCTCGGCCAAAATACATTTTTGTGATGACAAATCTTGATGTGTGTATTTATATATACATCTATGTATATAAATATACATAGTGTTCTAAGTAAGAATTTATTAAATGAGTATTTTACTGCATGATTTGGAACTAATTTCTAATTTTCAAAAGTTTTTGATGGGATATTTTGTGAACAATGCAAAATGCCAACTCTGAATAATAACTCTGTCTTAATCTTCAAGATGTTGATCATGCCTTTTAAAATGCATTAAGCAGCTTACTGACCAAGACTAAAATGAGGTGCATGTGATAATATGGCTCTCTTTAGGTCCTTGTTCTCTAAGTGATCAAGTATGGTGCATGAAATAACTGGAACGGACATTGGTATAATTAATGTTGCCGTTTTAAGAAATGGGCTTTGCTTATGGCTGGAGCATTACACAGGCAGCTTTGGTCTAAATGCTTAAGATAAATTGTGTTATGTGATTTAAATGATTTAAAATGATTTTATGTATTTTTTGTTTGTTTACAGTACACAAATGTACTGTATATCTTTTAATATTATGATGTGTAATATATAATTTTCTGTTAATGTCAAATTCATTTTATTACAACATTGTTTTCATTAGTACCTTCCAGTCCTTATAAATGAAACATATTTTTTACACAATTGAACCTCACATTAAAGCTGGAGGAATTCCATTTTACTCTGTATATGTGTCTTTCTGTCTCTCTTCTACCATGTATGATTGTAGTGATAGCAATCGGCATCACAGATTTGAACACTAAATTACTTTATTCATTTACGCACTTGCTTATAAGTCATGTCCAACTGTAAACAACATAGACTCTGATCTGCCTTCTACCGACAGATTAGAGTGTGTTCTTCTGATTACTCCTAACATGCTGCATAGACACAGATCTACCAGCAGTTTGTATTTGGGCTAGACTAATAAGCGAGTGTAGATTATGGCTGCATTTTGTGTTTTTGATAAAGATTTATTATTTATGCCTTTTAACTTAATGAATGTTCTTAACGTAAGGCACACAAATTGAAGATACAAAGATAAAAATGTAGCAGATACATTTTTACTACAATATTAACTAAAATTCAAATATTTAATTGTTTAAGATATTGAGATTTTGCACAAATTTTCATGAGGAACAAATCTGCTCAAATTTGGGCACATGTGATGATTTATCTGGTAGAGTTGCTAACCATCTCTTTAACTATGTTATTGGCGCAGTTTATGCTTTATTTTCCAAGTCAATTTTCAAGGATCCAGGTCCTTTGTTTAATAATTCAGCAGAATATTGGGTCAAAATGGCTGACAGTACAGCAGGCTGCTTGTCACTTCTAAAATGTTTTCATCTTTCTTTTGTTTTGCCCAAGTTCTTGTGGATCAAGTTGTCACAGCTAGGAAGAACTAAGTGATTATGGTTTATGCATTGATTTTAAAAATGATCCTTTGTACATTTTGGGGCATATTTGGTGATAAGTAATTGATAAACTCCACAGTGGACAAACAGAAGACCATTAACTAAATAACTTAATTACATTTATCAGTCACACACGACCAGTTGAAAATAACAATGGAACAAAACTTCAGTGATAACATTTTTAGTGTAGAATCTACTACAAAAAGCATTTCATATGTATATGTACCGACACATCAGACAAAATACTGTCTCCATGTACCTCAGATTTTTCTGGATTCCCACAAGATGATACTAAGGCATTGAGGCTTTTGTATATTTTGCCAAGTTTCAGACTACAATTATATTTCATCTTCAAAATATGTTACCCAAACATATTACCTTAAAAGAAGTGTGACCCCTACCTCACAAATCCAGCCCTGTCAAGCTAATTTTGAAGCTATAAAATGCAAACAACTGTCTGCCCTCATCTGGGAGTCAGGCAAGAGAGAGCTACCCTTGGATACAAGTGTGGGTACCAGATCCATTCCAAAATAGGGTTACCATATGTCCTCATTTTAATCTGATTACAGATACTGATGCAGATATACTCACTTTCCAGGGTGTCATCTTTTTTTGAAAGTTCATATATGGAATCCCTAATCCAAAACTCTGCATCTACTTCAACTCCTGCTAGGAAGCATGTACTTTTAGAGACCTTGCAAAATTATTGTATCAGGCAGTCTTGTCCACACTCCTGAGCTTATTAGGAGTTTCTCACAAAAGGAAATGTTCATCATCTATATTTCTAACAATTTTTTGCACTTTTCTTTATGTGAGAAAGTTTTCTAAATTTAATAGAACAACTTTGTTGTACAAGTCATGTGTCAATGCCATATTGTTATAACCTGCTCTGCTCAATGTTGCATAAATTCAACAATGTGTTCTGACCATATTGAATATTTGCAGTCACACTGGTTACTGACCACCAATGACATATTCAGCACATGATAGGCTGGCTATACATGGTGGTCAGTATATTTGGTGAAAGACCTTAGAAAACTCCAGTAAGAACCAATGACCCATGTAAAGCTACAGGCAAGCTTTCTCACATACCAGTATTCATATTGGCAAAGCCAAAGCTCAAACCCATGGAGACAGGTGAGATGTTGGTGATCTGTAATGGCATGTGCCTTAGATCACTCAGTCACCCAAGGTTCTTAAGCTATCTAGTTAGTATTTACAGATGTCAGCATAATTTACCAAAGTGCATACAGTGCAAGCATTTTAAACTGGTGAGGGGCACCCATATAACTTGTCTGGAATGGGTGTGGTGTGACTTGCCATACATGTGAAATCTGTTAATGCTAGATGAAAAATCAATGAGCATATTTGGCCAGGCAAAAGGAAAAAAAATGATCTAAAGGGAAGGTGAATAAGTGTACTATTAAAGAAGAGGATGTTATCATCAAAGACATATTCCTTATGGTAGAGAATTCAGAAGCAGTGAGAAGTACAAAAATCTTCTCAATCAAAACCTGATATATGTCCCTCTTTCACCTCCTCAACCCAAACAAAAGATGTTTTTGGTGCTTCTGTTAGGTCTTGGGTATGAAAACCCTTCCACACTTCCTATCAGATTTAAGGTAGATCAACAGAGGTCAGCACCAATGAAGACAGTCTTGATGCAGGCATGGACTGGTTATAGTGATCTATTATGCTATATATGATCATACCTTCATCATTGTTCATGGGGAATATTTATGATAATCCAATATCACACATCCAATCCCAGCAGCAAGACTCATTGGGATAGTGTCATGACTGATATCACTCTATAGCCAGCTTAGTTTTCAGTTTTTGTTATAGAACCAGGGCAATCTATAGCCATGACACAGGGCAGTCTATAGCCACAAAGTGGTCCATACTTATTATTGATCCAAGTACCTGCATGGATCCAGCTCAGTCCAGTCCTGTCACTGACCAACACCAAATGGCTACAAGACAGCATAACATGACTTTTTTTTGTTACTGTGGTGTTAGCTATGGCAATGTATCAGTCCCTGATATCAGAAATTATGCCAAACTATGGATAATACAGTCAAGTCATCTTCAGGTTACAATATTGTAATCAGACAGAATCAGCAAGCTTTGCCAACAATGTCTCAAGTATCACAGAATGCATCAGTGTCCATGCTTTGCTATATGACAAATAATGCTCTCAAGCTGCATCATCTTTTTGACCTAATGATGACTAGTGATGAGTCACCTTTTCATGCCTTGATAAAGGAATGATGACTAGTGATGAGTCACCTCTCCATGCCTTGATAAAGGAATGATGACTAGTGATGAGTCATCTATCCACACCTTGATAAAGGAATGATGACTAGTGATGAGTCACCTTTCCACACCTTGATAAAGGAATGATGACTAGTGATGAGTCACCTTTCCATGCATTGATAAAGGAATGATGATTAGTGATGAATCACCTTTCCATGCATTGATAAAGGAATGATGACTAGTGATGAGTCACCTTTCCATGCATTGATAAAGGAATGATGACTAGTGATAAGTCACTTTTCTCACCTTTCCATGCATTGATAAAGAAAGGTTTCACTAGTTCTTGCTGAATTTTTCTCATCAATTCTTGTTCTATCTACAGAAATGTAGAGTCCATGCATCTGTTGACTTGTCTTGACAATGAAAGACCAGCCAACTTTCAAGCAGTTTCCACAGTTTGGTAGAGTTGGTGGACTTAAAGAATAGTTTAGGGAGATAATTACAAGACCAGAGTGTCAGCAGGCCTTTGTTTGAAAAACAATGACTCTGATCCACTTTTTTAACAAAGCATGTTATAAGATACACACTAAAAAGAATCTTATATAAATCTAAGCCATCTAAAGAGACATAGCAAGCACAAGGCACAAGAGTGGGCTAGAGTTTGATTGATACTTATGTTTCCATTCCATTTTTAACTAAGATTAGGACTGCCAGGCTTGATAGTGCAAAATATTATTTTGGAACACAGATATCCAAGAGATAATGCCTATGAGATGCAGAAAATTATACATAACCATTAATAATGTTTCCAAACTTTTCCACATGGCTAAGCTAGCGATGCTTATGCCCCTTCAGAGACCAAAATGTCAAAAGGGAGTCTCAGTACATAAAAATATCTATACACAAATAACAAACAGATTAAGCTCAGAAACAACTAGGAGAGAAATCTGAGGATTTTGATTTTCACTATAGCTTTAACAGAGTGGAGCAGGAAGGAAAAGAGATCGATATTAAAGTATTAAGAAAATATTGAACTTTGGCCTCAACCATTTCTTCTACTTCCCCCTATTAATAGAAAAGAGCAAAAACCATAAAGTATTTGTAGTAATTCAAAAAATATTCTTTTCCCTTGGATGCAAAGTGCAAAACATTGATAGAGCTTATGATATTGCAAATTAAATACCAAATAATCCCAGAATTTCACACCCAAGTCTTAATAATTAAAGTTCTGAACAAACTTTAGTGGTATTCCAAATTAAATCCATTGCTGGAAATGTTCATTTATCAGTGTTGACCTGTGTTGTAATGATGTGCCAACAGTCTTTTGTTGAAACACAATAATACAATCAAAAAGTATATAACTATTTGAATTTGAATTTCACTATAAATCAAAGTCTTTATTTTCAAAAATGTTATTTTTGAGCACTTTGTATTTCCAGAGAAGAATACCTTGATTTAAATAATTTGAACAAATAAATACCACCCCATATCAAATATTGGACACAACAATAATAGATCCAATTATGTTTTTTGAGGACAATAGAATAATTTTTAGACTTAAAAGATTATATCATCTTCTACTTGACCACAGGTCATAATTAGCATTTTCTATAATAAAAAAAACACTTAATGGAAAATTTAATTCTGAAAGGTTCCAAATGTCTACAAGATAAAATTTTTGTTATAAATAAAACATCTGTTACTTACTAAATTTATATTACAAAATGTAAACAACAGGTTGACCCAGCATTTTGTAATAATTTCCAGTGTTCTGGACTCAGATAAAGATGTTTGCAAACCAAAATCACTGATTCAGGACAAGTAGAAAATGAACTTGATTTTTGACAAGGTTAAGTACATAACACAAATCATCCATATATTGAATTTTAAAAAAACACCATTAAATATACATACTGGTAACTCCCATATTTTGGTCACAAAGGGAAGTTCACCTATACAATACTAGCAACATCTCTGCAAGGGCACACTCAAATTGCAACGTTGAATCTGCTAGTAGCTTAGATGGAGAAGGTACATAAGCAGGCCAACAAGAAGACAAAAATCATAGTATCAGAGACCTTGGTAATCTTTCCATGGGAAGAAGAGAAATGGGAAGGACCCTTATTGGGCATGACCATTGTGGAAACAATCTAACAGGCCTTAATCGCATTCAAAAGCAAGACATTTCTCAAGGGCCAGTGATGACAAGGAACAAAGGATCTTAGCCACTTTGCTGTGAAATGGGAAAGACTTTGTTCCAATGATTCGTGGATCCTAGAAGTCATCTTAGATTTGTTCCAGGTCAGCAGCTGTCCAATATTTTCCAGAGCCACTGCTGCTACAGATGTCACAAAAGATCCATTCAGGCAGAAGGATAGTCTAATCAGAAAAAAGATAGTAGAGATTTTTTGAAATGCAAAGTTGTTTTTCATTTCAGATAGTCCTTAGTGCCAAAGTACATCATCACACTTGAGCCAGTCATAGCATTGAACTCTTAACATTTACGTGTGGCACCATGGTTCAGATCAGATTCGGTCTAAATCCACAATATGTGCAAGTCCATGTTCCAATACACATACTTCAGAAATTTCACTGAATTTACTTTTAAGGATACAGTATTCCAGTTCAGGTCATTTTCTTTCAGTCTCAATATCAGTGAACACATGAATTATGAACAGAGTGGTGTCTCATTTCAAGACCATTGCACATTGGTGAAATCCAGCTATTTGGATGAGATAAAAATATTACAAAAACACCAGGTGAGTTACATTTTAAGTCAGGTCACATATTCATATTTTTCACTTCTACTCTGCCAAATCCCATCTCAACATTTCACTCACTTTGAAATGAAAATGGTATACTCATTGTATCTGAAAACACACCATAGTGGTTAATTACCTCGGTAGGAAAGCAGAGACCAAATCCCCAGGCTGGGTCTACTGGTTTGGTATTTTCTCAGATGATATTATCAAGAATGAATCCACAATCAGATCCTCAGGGCAGGTGCTGAGTATTGGTTGGCACATCCTGATGAAAACTGCTATTCCAGTTCATATCATCTTTATGCATCATTTAGTTGATTCTGTACCTGCTGGAATGGACCATTTGTGGATCTATTTGTAACAAGTGGAATGCAAAACTCTCAACCATTGTTTCCTTGTCTCTCCAGTCCCAGATCTGAAGGCCAGGGAAAACAATGCTCCTTCCATGGATTGGAAACATATTGATGCATACATTTATCCCCAACACCTTTGATCCCAAAGATCCTGCAAAAGGCAAGGACAGTCAGAGTGCAGTCTTATTCTGATTAAAGTGGGATGAGACATGTTTGTAAGCCTGATAATGGTGGACCCTGTGTGGTCTAAAAACCTCACTATTACAGATCACTGCCATCTCATGGCTGTCTTCATTCTTCATGGGTTCTCGTATCCTGTTCAGCCAAAATGGGTACGTGAGAAAGCTTGCCAGTAGGTTTTCGTGGGTTGGTGGTCCTTTCTGGGGCTTTCCTGGGTTTTTCCTCTACCATTTATACTGGCTGCCATGTATAGCCTATCTTGTGCTGAAAAATGGCATTAACTTCTACAACAGCAACAATAACAACAATAACAACAACAACAAAACCTGGCAATGGAGATCAGATGGCAGGTGTTTCATCTGAACCAGATTTATTGAACCAGAATATCTGGATCACATTGAAACAACAAGTGTTCAGTAGCAGAACAAATGGTGGACAGAATTGCTTGGGTTAGCCCAACACTCTGAAAGTGTACGAGAAGAAGAGGAATTTTATCCTGTGGTGTGACTGGGAACATGTCACTTTTCTGAAATCATCGTTACCCCATTTACCTCCAACCACCTGGCAAACATTGACCTGTCACGACCCAAGGTTTTGGTTTTGTGTGCCAAATAGAATCTACCATAGTTGCATAAGATTGCTTTTGAACAACTATTAGAGCATTGCTAGCTCATTGCCCTTAACTTACTTCTTAGATCAACAGTGCCTTATCATTCAGTCCAAACTAAAGTTCCATTGAGTTTAAAACAGGCTGCAATCATGGTGCAAGATCTTGCATCATACTGATTCCTCTACAGTACCCAGCAAAGTCTTTGAAGGTGTACCTGAAACAAATTGAGCCTGTGTACAACAGGTCTCCTTTATTCATACTTTTCAAAGAGGGAAAGGTCAATATCTCAGCTTAGGCTTTACCAACCTGTGCACAGAACTAACCAAAGATCAAATAAAAGTTATTATGCATTTCGGCTCATGAGATAGCATTTCATCCCATAGTTTGACCTGTGTGAAGCAGCAATACTACAGGCTAACTTCCCACATCTTTTGAGCTACCACTGAATTTGTGTGGGGTTTGTAATAATTTTCCTGGTAAACAGATAGAGGAACTACTCCAGCCTGTATATTCTCTCAAGACCTGAAGTTGCCAAATACACCTTTGGGGACCAAAGATGGGCCTTCTTCAGGGTAAAGGGATATAATTTCCTCCACCTCTTACCATAATCAGGTAACATATTTAAAAAAAAAAACAATTTTTGGAATAAAAAATGTTTTGTTGATAATACTTACCTGATCATAACACAAATGCATTCTCCCAACCTCCCCATAGTTACATGCTAGTGGCAAAGTATGCATTCAACCCATATAGTAACTGAAGTATGGAAGGAATTTGGGACTCATCCCTTTATCCAAAGGGAGATCACTCTTGTCTGACTCCAACATGTTTGACAACTCGTTTTTTTTTTTATACATGTCTAAATATTATCTTGGGATGGCTAGATTTATCGGTATTAGTAATACTCCTAAGATATTACGATTTGATTATTATTGCAGCAATATATTTTTCTCCACAAATTGGTTTTTAACATACTATTTAGGAATGTCCTAATCCTGCTGGAGTAAGAAAAGGAGTATTCATGTTTGCAAACAAATAAGAAAAAAGTATTGATAAAGTATGCTCCAATATTTATAATAAACATGTTCAATCTACATCTGCAGATTATTTTTAAAGAAAGCTAATATTTTCATTAGTACCATTATTATTCATTTATTTTGTAACAAATAACAGCCTAATTATCTACATAGTACAAACTGTCGTCTTAAAATTCTGTGCACCTCTTATATGGCCAACAGTTGAATTTGTCATGTGACCATGTAAACCATTTAATTTGGAGCAGGGTACCACTGTAGTTTTTTTTAGAACTGGGATAATTTTTATTTTCCCACAAGGATTTTTTGTTCAATATATATATAAAGTTCTTTTTTCTGAATACATAAAAGCATGAATATTGCTTTTAAGTTATATGAGGGCCAGAAATTACGTCAAAAATTCTCTCTGCTTTCCCCCTTTCACCCAAAAGTTGCATGATTCCTAACATAGTTCTCATATACTCTTACATATATAATATAAGCAAAAACAATGCCGTCAAATTACATCTCACCAATGTTAGAGAAATAAAATACCACAGGTTTTTATTGGGCTCCTCTTACAAAAGTTCTAAGTCTACTTATGCATGGAAAGTTCCTCTAAATAGATGCTTTTTAGATGTAAAGAAGTTTTATATTATGTGATTTTCAAATAATTAACTGAAGGCACAAGAGCAATGGGAACTGGCGGAATTGTATGGTACTTTTTGGTCCACCTGAATTACAAGTCATTCTAAAACTGTTATTGATTACATTATTGTACTGATAGCAATCAGCATCATGATAAAAATCATCATAAATTTCCAACCTTCTTCATTAGCAAAAGTAAACAAATATTAATTCCTGTTTAATATCATTCTTTGGGAATCTATGACCAGAGTTTACAGTTGTGTTCAAATATAATTTGAGAGTAATTATTTATGATCCACTGGTCACAATGACAGATGGACTATTGTCTCAGATCAAGGGAAAAGAAGTGATCCATTATACAAGTTGATCTCAGAAAAGCTTTCTGACCACAAAGACAATTCAATGATTGAATGGTTTACATCACATCTAACCACAAAAAAACTGTCCAAATAAATGGCAGTTTTTCTAAGGTGGCGCTCTACAGTTTCATATTTAACATTGTGTTAGAATATCCAAAAAAATTTCAGCCACATTACATGAAAGTAGCATATAGGTATACCAACATTCTCTCCACTTTGCATGTTTAAAATGCAAACAACTTCACCTTATATACATCACTCTCTCAAAAGTACATAATAACTTATGAGCGCCACCATCAAGAGTATATAGGTATTATAATTGTGTGATTTAATTTTGATTGTATGGCTTAAATATTTAAGTCGCAAGCATCAAAACAGTCCTTTGTAATAATTGTCCTGTATTTCTCCCTCAGAACAGCATTTATTAGAGTCAGAGTCTCAAACAGGTACACACCCCTTTTATGATAAAAAGTGAACCATTTTAAAAATGCGCATTGCATTTTGTCAACATAGCAACCAGTGTTATGCTGATAGACAGGAACATGAAACTAGCCATATTTATTCCTGAGATATCAAAAATAAATTTTACAGTTAGAAAAGGGATATAACAGGTAAGGTTGATAAAGGTCAAAGGTCAAAGGGTAAAATATTAACTAATTCTTTGATATGGAAGAAAGCAAATTTGCTTTGTTATCATTTATTTTTTAATTTAATTGCAAATAAATGAAAAGAAACATTTTCACTATTTCTTTTACTTAATGCAACAGTTTTCAATTTAAGTTGAATTTTTTCCTATATTCTAAGACTTCAAATTTCTCCATAATGAAGGTTATTACTCACCCAAACATGCCTCATGGCAAATTATGTATGCTAGAGCAAAAATAAGCATAATTAGCTTTTTTCATGAATAACATCAATGTTAATGTACCATTTTACTCAGAACATCATACATAGTAATATGAAAACAAGAAAAATAATTGCATAAATGTTTATATTTGTTTTTAAGGTGGCGCTCTACAATTTCGTATTTAGCATAGGGTTAGAATTTTAAAGAAAAAGAGTTTCCCTGGGTTTCCTCACTATTTATACTGGCTATTTAAAAGAGACTTTGTATATCTTAGGTATTGTTCAAAAGAACCTTTAATTCCCTTTATTTTGATGTATGATTGATGGGTGTAATATGGGTTAGAGAGTGTACAGTTTGGCCTTACTCCAGATGTGCACCTTTCAAAAAAGTGCTAGCTCTACTTGCTCATTTTCACTTCTCGAACTTCAGAGGCAAATTGTAAAAAATAGAGCCGATAACTTTTTTTACATTTTATGTATTTGGTAATTCATTCAATGCACTTTTAGAAGCTGGTCTTGTCTAGTTTGGCAAAATTAATTTTCCATATTTTAATAGCTGCCAAGAATAGTGTACTTTAGACAAATTGAGGTTGATTTTTGGAGCACAAGGGAGCAGTCATTTTAGTTAGCAGTGTCCTAAGATCATTTAAAATTTCCAAAAGTACAATATCCAAAGAAATTTCAGCCACATTACATGAAAGTAGCATATAGGTATGCCAACATTCTCTCCACTATGCATGTTTAAAATGCAAACAACTTCACCTTACATACATCACTCTCTCAAAAGTACATAATAACTGGTGAGCGCCACCTAAGAAGAGTCAGTTACATATGGAATACCTTAGGGATCAATTCTGAGCACACTCCTTTTCTCATTTTTATAAATGATTTGCTTTTAAAATAAGAAACTATATATCATCTACCAACCTATATATAGATGACACCCATCCATCAGATTTCAAACAGCAAAATTCAGACCTATTTGTCTCCTTTCAGTTAGCTTTGCTTATAATAGATTCCTGGTGTAAGAATAATGGCAGAAAAATAAACCAAGACAAGACTGAAATATTAATCATTACTTACTACCCAAGAAAGCAAAATTGGTAACAATTTGAATCTTAAAGTGAAAGAAATTTGTCTATAAATGGGTACCATTTCTTGGTATTATGGTGGACTACAATTTGCATTGAGATGTAGATATTTAAGTCATGTTGTAAAGTTAATTTATATATGCGATTATTAAACAAGATAAGGCCATATATATCAATTAAACATAGGTAAAAAGATATATACAAGCAAACTTAGACTATTGTCATGTGTTTGGGGGGGGTTGGGGTTGGTGGAACACTTCTGACAAAAATATTTGCAAATTATCCAGATTCCTAAAATGAGCTTGCATTCTTGATAATGCTGAAAACATCCCTAATATAATGAATGATACTGTTAACAGTATATGAACAAATATTTTTGAGAAAGGTTTGACATGTGCACGGATTTTAAACTAATATGACTCCAATACATCTCAAGGAACTATTTCATGCTAGAAAACATGGCAAAACAGCCAATTTAAGATCCATTTCAGCCAACAATCTTTCCATTCCAAAGCCTAATCAAGAGATCTTTAAGAAGTTTTCAACATTCACGATCACTCATTTGGAGCAGAACCATTAAGGAAATTAAAGACAGTACAAATATAAATGCATTTAATTATAATCTAATTCAGTGGTTGAAAAGTGGACAATCCTTGATGTTACAACTAAATATATAAATTCTAAAGCCTTCCACTTTGTCTAATGTTTTGTACTGTACATACACAAAGAACCTGGTTGGAGCATGTTCATGCAGAATTTGCTGTTTATTATGTGCATATATGAATGTGGCTTATTATCTATGCTCTTTGATGCTTTTTTTCTTCTGAGCATGTAAATATTTAATATGTATTTAATATAAATATAATAACAGGCCACATGCAGAATTAGTTTCATGCAGTTAACCATGTCACCCTCTTTAAAGTCATTATCAGTGTGAAAATATCCCCATCTCTAGAGTGTTTAAAATGCCTGAAATACAGGCATCACAAGATTCCAAGTTCACCTTTTAACTTCATGCATGTAAGGTGGCTTTTCATTTAAGAGAAACAAAATGAAGGGATGAATGTTTATATAAAGTTTCATGACAAAACCTCGTCCAAGCAGTGATAAGGAGCACTAACAAACTTATGCAAATGGACCACAGGCCATTCTGTAAATTCTACTGAACTACATATGGTAAAACTTAAAGCTATATGGTCAGAAGGCAGGAATTACTAAGAATTAAGTCATACATGTACAAAGTACAGACACTATCCTGGGTGTTGTCAAAACCACTACAAACTCTTTCCAAGGTCTAGGAAGAATGGGTGAATTAAAATAAGGCTGTATATATATGTATTAGCTATGACATGTCTGAATGCCAACATCAGTTTTGTAGGTCATACAATATCCTTTCTCTAGATATTAAAGGCAAGCTAAAACCAAAACAAAACGAAGTCCCCATATAATAACATTTATTTCTAATTTACCAATACAGATAACAATTTAAAAATTTCAAAGACTAATAATTGAAATGTCTGATTCAAAATTAAAATTTCAGATTGATATTACAACCTTTGGCAAAATACATATTTAGTCTGCTGATACTAAATAAAATGCACTAATTTAAAAATATACTGTATACAGAGCACATAAAATGGGCCTCAACACAAAAATATTTTCGATTTAAATATTCCAGATGCACACAAATCCATGCTGTCTGTATCCACCATGGACTTTATTTCAGGTGGATAATAGAGTTTCTATCCTTAGTCATTTATCGTTGTCCCCAGTTTTATGTTTGTATACAGAAGATGAGTATCACACATTTCATATAGACTGACAGAACGGATTGTGTCAAAACATTAAATCATGCACCCCTCACAACCCATGTGCAAAGTGAAAATGGATTTCATACAGAGATATTAAAAAACAATTATAATTCATGAGAAACAATACAAATATCTGAATAAACTATTAGTAAAAAATAAAAAAAAACTCTTACTGCAATTGCATTATTAAAGTCTACATAATTATATAATTTTGTGAAAAGAAATGTAGAGTGAAAAATATCTACTTTACTCTTAAGAAAGAAAGTACTACATGATTTTACTATTCTCATCTGCCCAGTTCAATTTTTCTACATTTTTATGAGATATTATTAACCTTAACATAATAAATCTTTCATAATATAAATCAACTTTGTGAAAATAAAAAGTAATCATACAATCAGATTAGAATCAACTTTGCTACATGATTTATTTCACTAAAAGAAAATAAATGTGACATACAATAATCAAAAAAACAATCATACAATTTACTTTTCAATTTCACACTAAACTGACTGCTGCCTTATTCATCTATAACTTGCACTGCAGACAAAGACTTCTGATCCACCAATACATTACTTGCAATATTCAGAATGGGAGGTAATTACATTGTGTGTGAATGATGCAAACCAAAAGGTCTCTGAGAAAACATGTCTCACTGACAGTAGTCTTGTGAAAAAACCGAGTAATTTAGATTAGCTCTTCATATTCAGTAAAATAAAGAGAAAGAAAAACTATATAAATTGGATTTGTGTTGAAAACTATGAGCTAATACAGATGTTAAAAGGCTGCACTTTCAAGCATTGAACCTCAATTCTTGCACTTGTCCAATTTGTTGGCTGAAAACAGAAACTCTTTGCTTAAATACAACTTTTATATGGAAAGTGAAAATAAAGCACATGTCAATGAAACATGATTGTCATCCAGGTGTTAATGAGCAGCATATTCTTCTTCAGTTAGTCTATCATTAGTCTATCATGTGACAAGATCTCTATACCAAACTAGTGACCTGTCAAAATTTGTACCACTTGTAATATTCCAAAAGCTAGGCTAATGCAAAATTTTTCAATTTTGTGAGATCTCTGTCAAATGTTCTATTAGTTGTAAGCTTTAAGTATGATGTGGTAGATCAAGTGGTAGAATAACAAAGGTCATCATACCAATAAAATAATGACACTCCAAACTGTGAAGAATTTAGTAAATAGTAACTAGTCTATATCATTTGGTAAAAGCCAATTGACCTGACAGACCTGCATGAGTGGGCTACTGAATCAGACTAAGGACTAGCACAGACACTTTTGGAAATTTAAAGTCTACCTTACTTAGATCATATCATATGAACCCAACAGAAAATAGCACAGACTATTAGACAAAGGCCCATGCTGTTTACTTAATACAACAAGTGCAGACCCGGACTTACAAGCTCATTATGTCAAGGTATATTTGGCTGTTTGCAGTTAAGGTGGTATTTTTTGTTGAATGGTTTTAGTGCTTTTAATGGCTTTGTTGTGCTGAGGAAATGGAAGCAAAGTGCCATTCTCTACACAAGGAGTTTGTTCTCTACACAATGAGTCTTAATTTAAAGCAAATGTTCATCATCATATATATTCTATAAAATATATGATTGATTTACAATGCATTTCATAATATATACTTTATAATAAAGCCGACATAAAATATATTTAAGACTTAAGACTATAATCAACAAAAAAACTGACAAAGGTAGCTTGAAATGGTTTTAAAGTACAAGATACAACATTCTCAATACCAATTGGTGAAATGTAAATATTTTTAAATTGCTTTTAACAGAAGGTATTAAATTTATGGAAAATAACATTTCTTCAGAAAATTTCATTCAACTGAACTTAAGGATGATTATTTCTACAAACATTCCTTCCATTCATTCAATGAACAAAGTTATGAAGTCACAATAACATCAAAAACATAAAAAGGAGAGAAAAATATCATAGATATGTTAGTAAAAAAAACTTGTTAGTTCTTTTCAAGCCTATATAATCTATGTCTTTCTACCTTGCTAAAGGCATACAACTGTAGAGTATGGGTGTGTGAGAGCAAGTTAAGATTATCAGAATTTTGCACTTGATGAAATTAACCAATGTTTTATTCCTTACATTTTCAAAAAAAACATGCAGTTGGTAAACTACAGAATAGCCAATGGGCAGACAACAAAACAAAAATTATCCAACACACATAAAAATTTTCTTTTTTATATAAATTCAACAACTATTAAAAATCCAAAAGTTAACATTACAATTTTACTTTCCTCACCAGTGTTGGACAAAATAAGGTGAGAATATGCCTAACAAGAAGATAACTGACTTTTGCTTAACCTTAAAACACAAATGAAATTCTTACTTACAACAGAAAAGAGCAAATATCATATGATTTGATTTTCTTAAGTACATTCAAAACTTTATTTTTCTGTTTAATAGGATATACCAATTTTTTTTAAGAAACCAAAAAATACCTAAAACCTTCCAAGACTTTTTAAAGAGAAAATAAGTTTGAATTCTAAAATAACAATCAGAATTCAAAGTCAGTGTGAGTTTGGGACTAAAATTGTTCATGTATTTGATACTTAAAATATTAACTTACTCCTCCCCTCCCCATTCATTGTGTATATATCCTACACAAGATGAACTTTCAAATA
Organism: Potamilus streckersoni; assembly: GCA_016746295.1. NCBI lineage: Eukaryota > Metazoa > Mollusca > Bivalvia > Unionida > Unionidae > Potamilus > Potamilus streckersoni. The sequence goes on from JAEAOA010001939.1 coordinate 692,188, forward strand.
GCAACGAACTTAACTCAGAAACTTGAATGTAATGCAATAATAACAGCTGTGATAAAGCAGAGGTATGCATTTTACATAAGATGTTTACTGAAATATTACAACTATTATAGAAAAAAAAACTAATTTTAAAATATAAAGAGTAAAACAACATTCATTTTGTAAATAAATTATAAAGAGATCTGTCATGTACATATCAGCAAAGTATATGAAAGAATCAAAACTAAAGACAAGGCAAAGATAAGTTGATCAACTGCTCAAATCAATGCAGCAAGCATAGTTATTTCCTATTTTCTTGAATAACACACACTACAAAATAACTAAAGAGAAAAAAAACAGGGATAATTTACAAGGAGATTGAGAACAAAGTTTACCTGACATTGGCAGTATTAGCAATCTGTGATTGGATTCACTGACCCAAGAGAGGTTTCAACTTATGCAATGATACAACAAAATCTTTCTAGTGTATCTGGCCAAATTTCATTTCTGTAGCAAAATCAGCCACTTTAAGACTTCATAATAGCACTTGATTAAGTTGTACAAAAAGTCTTGTAATGTGAATATAGTGTTAAAAAGTTACAAATGAATGACTTATTTCCTCTAGTCACAGATACAATACACATAAATAAATACCCGATATCTCTACACAGAAATGCATTTGTTCTCCTTGGTTACACACAGACAAATAATTTACATAAGAACATTTTAACAAGCATACAATTTTCTCAAATTTTGCAAGGGAGATTAATTATTTTTTTTTACCAACTATTCATCTTCAAGTACACAATTGAATGTAGTAGTTGTCCATGTCATATCAATGTTGTTGATCAGTATGTTTTATTTTTAATTTAAAAAGGGGTGATTTTGTTCAATCGATGTAATTTATGAAAATAGTGACATTGAAATATCATGAATAATTTAAATTCCACTAACTTAGGAGGTTTACAGTCTTTAAAAAATAACAGCCAATTTTCTCCAGCATACAAAGTGTTTAATATCTTCACAATCTTCACTCCAAGGAGATTAAAGATTTGCACATTAAGTTCACTAAACTTAAAACAATTAAACACCTTTTAAAATTATGAAAATGTACATTGAAAATTCATGAAATTTACAATGCATTAGCAAGGATATTACAATCACGTGTAATATAACAGAAAGTACATAATAAATTTACAAGAAATACTTCATATTACATATAAATCTACAATCCACAATGAAATAAAAATAACATTTGAATAACATTACTAATTTAAATGTAAATTGTTTTTATATGTTACTAAACAAATGAGGTTGTTGAATACACTCATGGCATAATTACTAATTATAGTGCCTCATGTACTTGGGTTAATTACTTAAAGCTTTCTTTGTATATTACCTCAATGCAAAGGTACCCAACACATATAACATTATAAACGTCCAATGATTATATTTACAGAAAATGAATATTGATCAACATGCATGACAAAAGAACATACAATCTATACAGCAAGATCATCTTCATCTGCAAGAGGCTGATCCAAATGATCATGTGCATGTATATAACAAGAGGCTATGACAAACAATACATAATGAAACCACTAAATATATGTACACAACTGGACAATGTACACAGAAGCACACACCCATGCATGCACTCATATGCATCCATGTATGCACACATACACACAATGTACTCCTCCTTACAACTACTAAGGCAATAAGTTAGCTGCAAAGTGGCAAAGGAATAATGTAACTATGATGGTGGCTGAGATATATGAGTATGATACTGAATTCTGTCTGGCCATAGTCATTTGGGAGGCAACAGATTGTTAGTATTCAAGTTAAAAAAAAAAGCACAAACCAAGCTTAGCAGAGATGTGCAAAAACGGGACAGCTAAGGGTCAAGACCAAGATGATCAGATAATATCTGTGTAAAATAATTATTAATAGTGTTTTACTGCTTGCTAATAAATTTTTACAAATCCAACTTTTAATTTTAATACCTGAATGATGGGACCTGCAAATAAGGAAACAAACTGCAGATATCTTCAAAAAATGTTTTGGTTTATTTTGAGATTTGCAGGTTTTGAACAAAAGGAAAAGAAAAATCTGGCCTCTTTATAAACAAATATAGAAGTGATAAATTAGGAGCAGAGTTTGAACGGGGATCTTTCCCTTGCTGTCCCCAATTAGGCAAGATAGGGTGCTGCAAGCAGATTCCTTATAGATAGAGTACTTTGTACACATGAAAACATCATTAAAAATAATCAGTGCAAGCACCAACCACTGTCTCCAGGAATTGGTTGTTTTTTTTAAACATATTTTGTAAAAATATTTAAATCATTCAATCAACAGGATTATCATTTGAACATAAATGATTACCTTGGCTGATTACATCAAACTAATTTCAGCCAACAGCTATTTGCAAGCATGAGAATTAAACAATTTGCTTCATCTTCAGAAACAACTGAGAGTGAAGATTCCCTAAAATGATAATGATTTCGGTAGTTTTCATTCGAGATCTCATCTATCAGTAAATAAGACTTTTTAAAAACAAAAGGTACTGTACCAATTTTTTATACTTCACACAACTTAGCTACATTGTCTGTAATGTCAAATTTGAAAAATACTTCTGTTTAACTTTATAAATTTTGCAGTTCAAGAGTTTTTTAAAATAAACATTTTTCAATTTTGATGACTCACCTAAAACATTTTTTCATGTTTAGATAATAATCTCAATCCTTGAGACAGTGGGATGTAGCTAGTGTCAGGAATACGGGATTCGGGCACACTCTAGTCTAAACTCTATATATGGGCAGATTCATCCACATTATGAGTTATATATATTTTTAGTGACTGATCTTGAAAGCTCTTCACATTCCCATCTACATTTCAATTACTTTAATAATGAAGATTAGACTTGCATCTGGTTTTTTATATTTCAAATTTCTAGCATTTATTATTACTCAGTTTCAAATATAAGCAATTTTTAGTCTTCCTCCTTGTTTTTCTTCCATTATTTCTTCTATCCAAAGATCAATTTCATATATTATTAAATTCTGACAGAAAACTTTTTTTTAAAAAAAAAAACAAAAACACCAGTTGAACCATAACTAAGATCAACTGTAATGTGCAATATATAAATCAACATCTTTCTTAACAAAATGATCAATGACATCTTTACATGTATTTACTTGCAGCATTAAAAACTAATTTTCTTTTTCCATTCAAAGGAAAATATATCTATCCCAAAACTCCCTAAACAACTACAATATGACAATATTTTGATCTAAATCATTTTAATATAAACAGTTAAACTATTGCAAAGAAGTGACTCTTAAAAAATGCGAGGAAACAAATATCTTGGGGTAAAATATACCTACTTACGATCTAAAAATCAGTAGAATACACTATCTAAATATATTATATTTCATAATCTAGACATTTATTTCTCAACAATCAAGCTATGTTTTCCAGTCTTATTTGTATGCTTCTAACCACCCATATATACCAAAGAAATGGTGCAAAAAAACACCTATATTACTAGTGAATATTCAAAGCAAATAAACCACATGTATCTGAAATAAAACAGATATCTCCCCTCAATAAAATGTACAGGACAAGTTTGAACTCAATGGCATTTATATAACACTACCGATACTTTTATTCCATTACAGGAAGAGAAAGTTAAGTGATCTGTTGTGGGCACCAGCTAGGGTTTCTAGCAAGGATATATTTCTTACATAGGGTGGAAAAGATTTATAAAACCCCAAAACGTTCTTAAGTTCTCTTATATTTTGGGTTTTTTATTGTTTATTTTGCCAGTACAGCTAGAAATCAGTACACTATCAGCAACCTGGTGTTGATACTAGTTCCAAGAAGTACTAACACTACATATACCTTATTCCAATCACACCATTTCTACTTTATACTAAAAAAAGGTGGTCTCTTCTGTACTTGACTGTATTTGCCTGCAAACACTTTAGTGTCATCCTTTCCTTTCTAAAGTCTAATCATCCAACTTTTCTTCTTCATTCATACTAATTTTTCTGCATAAAATTTACTTTGTCTATGAAAACTGATCTTAAAGTTAGGCTGGATCTGACCTATCCCGTACATTGCTGGGCTTTTTCAGTGTTTTATACAAATACTAGTGGTGATCATGAAGGTCAATCAAGAGCATGCACCTTTTCAGCATAATTTCCTTTGTATCCTTGGGTTTCAATAATGTTTCATACTTGTTTTAGAAATTTCTAGTGAAAATTTTTATAAAGGAATAAACCGACAGCTCTAAGATCAAAAAGGGAGAAAATACTCCTATCTCTGGTTATCTAGAGCAACTTCACTGTCTTTTAGTCTGTAAGTCCATCAATACAACTTTGCTATCAGCAATAGTTCATCAAGTTCTCAAGTGACGTCATAAATCATATGTGAATGAGAGAAAAATCTCTAGGAAAGATTAAAATTATCATGAGAAATGTATATTTTACATTTCTGAGTTTTAAAAACTTGTGTAATCACAAGCTCTAATCCAAATATATGATTTTGACATTCTTACAATCAACCATGGGAACAAAGTAAAAATTGTTTGCATTGTTTTTTTTAACAAAAACTACATAAGAACAGATTGGATTAATTTAAGTTCTGAAACAGCTTGACAGGATTATAAAGAAATGTGGAAAAGGTTAACAAACAATGCTCCAAAAATTGACCTTCAATTTAGTTTCCAACTTATCTGAGACAGACAAGTTGAGCAAACACACTCAAACACACAAAATTCAAAGCAGCTCCATTGCTCCCAATGTCTGAAATGAATATGGCCTCCAGGATCTTACGTCACGGGTGGGCAGTCTAATTCCCATCATGACGCATAACCCCTTGGCCGAAGAGTCAGATGTTGGGTAGGTGGTCAAAATTTGGTTTTGTCTTCTTGTACTGGGTCTTGGGGTTTGGAACTGGAGAGGTAGATGCAAATGGGGGATTATTCAGCTGCGGAAGTGGCTGGAATGGCTGCAAGAGAGAATGCAAAGTAAACACAGCTGATCAATTCTCATCATTATCATCACTGTCTGTTAAATAACATGTAACTGGGTGCATGACACTGAAAAATGCTATACAGCTTTGAAATTCTTATCTCGATTTTACAGCACTATATTTCTGGGGTCCAATTTCTCTTTCTTCATATATGTCAGAAACATTCAATAGAGCCATATGTGTATGATTCTTTAACAACCAGAACTATTACTTCAACAAGAGATGAAATAACATAAAAAGCAGTGCCTGAAAAAATGGATATAAATGTAAAACTCATCTGGATGTTAAAATGACAGACCCCCAACATATTCATGGGTGGGGCATAACAGATTTTGTGATGCAGTAAATTCTAACAGTGTGTACTGATTTGGAGAATAGCTGCTAAAGGGCAATACAAGACATTATCTACTATCTAGCTGAATTTGCTTTAAAACTACTTTCATTTCTAAGTTCAATTACATGTATTGTTTCATTTCTATATCTGTCTGTAACATGTTACTTTCGTTTTCTTCTTGGTGTGTTAACAATATCAAAGTTCAGAATAAAATAATTGTACTAGCCTAAATACATGTGCACATCTTCGTACAAATTTATCAGCAGTGAAACAATTTCAAATACTGAGTACAAGAAAAAATATCCCAATAAGCAAGATGTCCTCAGAAAAATATAATGATGTCCTCAGAAAAATATAACTTCTGTTACAAAAATGTATCACAGTTGACTTTTCATAGGTAATAGAAACTGCTGCTAATGGAGTAAACATAATGAAGAGCTGGTTGCTTCAGTTACAAAAATTTGTCTTTTCTAGTGTTAAAACTTGCATGCAATGACATTCTATTGTTTTTGGTGGGATATAGATATATACACTAGACCTATGTAATACCACTGTTGTGTCTACAGGACTCTTCTGCTTGCAGGAGATGGTTTATTAGAAATAGTTCATACAAGATGCATGCATGTAAAAGATATAAAAAATACATGGATTCTATCAGGGGTTGAAAATATTTTAGTCAGTTGACAAAACTAGGACTTGAATTATGAAATTAAGGAAGTCTGCCTCAAAAGTGTCACAATACCATTAATTCCTATTACTAATAATATTAACAACAACTATTATTATTATTATTATTATTATTATTATTATTATTATTATTATTATTATTAAAACATAAATATTACCTTCATAATTGTAATTTATTACTCAGCAAAGGCAAATATGATGAGATATTTATATATTTTTATTTTGATATAAATTTCTTGAGTAAATATAGGGCTTGTTTGGAAATATAAATTATATGGATTTTAACTAGTCTAGTCTGGCTCAAGCATTTCTATTGCAGGAATAATATGTTCATTTATTTGGTGTTTCATTCATGGGCTACATCAACTATCAATGTTTAAATTGACAATTCCCTCTTTCTCTACATTATTTTTTCTAGCTAATATAAATCAAAAGTAACTTTGCACTACAGCTGTAATCTCCAAATATGCTGTGTGAATTGACATTAATTTATATATGAAATATCTGATTTCTATTTGCAGTTGAAGTGGTTAAGCAAATGTGGCCTAGTTTAAAATTTATGACAATTGGTGTAACTTGGGTCTTCATTTTTTATCACTAAGGAGTCCATTACATTAGGAGAGCCCATGTTTCCATCTTGATCAAAAATATGAGCAATATCATCCTTCATCATAAGCATCTGAATCACCTGGACTGTAATATAAAGTCACTTCCAACAAGCAAGACATCTTTGTCATCTAGAATGGTGACACTGACTTATCAATGTTAGTGCTGACTCCATGAGTTAACCAAGTTATTATTTTTCATAAGAAATAACTTTCACTATATCTATCAAAAAATAATTTATCTTTTCTTGAGTAACTGGTTCTGATTAAAATAAATTTCTTAAAGAATTAAAGTCCATCTGACTTAAAATTCCTGAAAATGAGCATTTACGTATGGGACCATGAACTTTTAGGCATTTTCAACCCCTGATTCAATATATAAAAACTAATATAACACAATCCTCGCCATGCAAATAGGCATGGCAATTTATGGGTGTGTTTCTAACACTAACACTGGTTACAAACAAAACAGACAATGCTTATACTAATAACAATAATTTGCTTCATAATGATAAAATAACAATTGATACTGCAACTAGTATCCCTGCATTTAGTCGACTACATATAAAGTATATGCCAGCTTGGTCCTGTTTGTACTTTTGCCAATCTTAAATAAAATACAATATATACTCACTTATAAGTCACATCAAGCTGCAAACAACAAAGATTCTTATTTGCTGTAGCATGATGTGCCCACAGATAAAGGCTATAATGTTTGTTCCAATGATTATTCCAATTAAACTGCAGAAACACAGATCTGATGGCGCATTATGCAAATGGTAGATCTGGGTCTGTGCAGTTTTCAGTTGGGCTCAACTCATAAGCAAGTATATATGGTACTGTTGTTAAAACTGGATATAAATGTTACTTTACCAAAGTTTGTTCATTCCAGACTGTTAAGTGGTCTATACCTTAGCTCCCATCACAAAACTTCCATAACAAAACTGCTGTTTGCTATGGAGTTTTGTAATGGCATATGGGCACTGAACTGGGTATAAAAAAGAGCAAATATCCAGTTAATTATTTTTAGTGTAGTGGTAGTTCACATTTTTTCCAAGATCAGGAGCTTTCACTGTGACATCATAATGCATCGTTCAATCCAATTTACACTTCATGGTTGGCCTTGTCTAAACACATCCATGTATTTTAACTAATTTTGTTGGATGTATTCCTGGAACAGTCACATAATAATCTTGAAAGGAATATGGATCAATGAACAGCAAAATCAACTGAATAATCACCATTTAAAAATAAGTGTAATCTAATTTGTAAAAATGACACCTACAGCTGAAATAATCAATACTGTACACCTTCATGACTTGTATGACTTGTACTTTAATTATGTCCTCTTAAAAATAATCTCCGTAAAATGTAATCCAATACAAAACCAATTTGATCAGCATAATATTATTGTTCTTATTACAACAAAAATAGAAATTCTGTATGCCAACATTAGTATAATGTTGGTAGTGTAGTACTTTGCGAATATATTAAAATAAAACCTTAGGACAAATCTGAAAAACTGCAACAATGGCACATGAAAATCCAGTCACATCATGTAAATACCAAATTTCTTATCTACCTCATGTAATTTTTCTTAATCTAGCTACAAAACCTGACACTGGCAATAATATTAAATTGACATTTTTTATATTACATTCACATTTGCATTTTAGTTACAATCTTGTCATTATTTTACTTGTTTTCAGACACATTCTGATTTTGTTTTTTTCACTCCCATTATAATTTCCTTTTATATTCATTTATTTGTAATGCATTTACTAAGGCTTTAATAAAACAGAAAAACGATAAGCTTCAACAGACAGCATTAAATTTACAGTAAAGACTGAACCAAAACTTATACTTGATTTCTTATTTCATGTCTTAAAATTTTTACAGCTGTTCCTACCAATGATGTCATCAACTCAATGGCAAATGTTAGATAATCTACTGCAGTTTGTAAGTAGCAGAAACTTGTGTGTTCATTATAATAAATATAAAATCAGAGCCCCAATAAATATTTAATAAGGGTTTTCAGCCATGGAAATTACAAAGCAGCAAGAAATATAGCTAGAGATTTTTAAATCCATTCATGAAGCATATTCATGTTTCATTTCTGTTTATCATTCACTGCTGTGTTATGCATCTACATCCTCCATTTCCTTCATAAATCATTCATTTCATTTATATTCATTCTGCATCTTGTTTGGTTTTATTATGCATTCCATTTTTGTTTCATTGGTAAAATTATGTATTCCATGGTCTGCAACAAAGCTTTCATGAAAAGTCCCCCAAAAGTTTTAAAGAATGTGTTTAAAAATAGTGAAGTTCTTGTTTAAAAAATAATAAAGTTCTTGTTTAAAAAATAATAAAGTTCTCTTTAATGGAAATGTAATTTGGTCATCAGCATATAAACACACAACAACAAAATTTAAATGCCTTGTTCAAATGGTTTTTTCTTAATGTTTCAGCCAAAAATATTCACAAATGTGTTCATTAAAAAAGTACTGTAATGGCCTGAAGATCTAATCAGATCATTTGCTTAGGATCATGATAGCATTTACTGGCTTAAAATTGAATAGTTTTTGCAGCGTCATGCTACAATGGATGTATGGACAAACAGCACCAAATCAATGTTTCTTTAACTACTGCACATAAGAATGATAGATATTATACACAGTGAAGCTACAAAATATAGACACACCATATTTACTTGCTTATAAGATGAATATGTCTGCAAACAGCACAAAAAAAAGAGATAAGTCATTGAAGAGTGTGCTGGCATATTTGTGTCTCTGCAATTTGTTTAAAATATATATATAACAAAGAACATAGATCCTAGACATATTTTGCTACAGCAAATCAGGATTATTTGTTGTTTGCAGTTTAAGCAAGCATATATGTTAGTCAAAAGTATGCAAAGAAAGATAACCAGACTAGTTGGTTTATTTAATACACCAGATACCATGGGAGAAATATTCCACAAATACCTCAAGAATAATTTTTGTAAATAAAACTTCCAAATAATATTAGCAATCAATCTGGAAAATTAGAAGAGTCAGAAAATACAGATGTGAGGATTCCAAAGGTTTAGTTTTGCTTACCTTTTCCACAGTCAGAAAATACAGATATGTGAGGATTCCAATGGTGTAGTTTTGCTTACCTTTTCCGGTCAGAAAATATAGATTGGTGAGAATTGTAGGGATTTATTTTTGCTTCAAATTCTCCATAATAAGCTTAACATCTTGTCAGATTGATTGTCACAGTAATCGATGTTAGATTTAGTGACTATTGCTTGATGGCATTGTTTGTATATATGCAAGTGTCTCTATCTGTGTATATGATTATATATATATATATATATATATATATATATATATATATATATATATATATATATATATATATATTTATATATATATTTATATATATATACTTATACCTATACCTACCTTTCATATTCTATAAATAGAACCTTTACACAGCTGATAAAATTAAGAAACAGTGCATGCAAGTATATCAGAGCTCTAAGATAAAATATCTACTGCAAAGCCTACAGCAAAGTCCTTTTCCCCAATACATGACACCTAAATGCTAGGTCTACCTTCAAAGGATCTCTCATCCGAGGGTGCCAATTTATGGAATTAGTCATGTCCTAATAAGGAAACACAGGATAAAAACCATAGGTAAGACATTTATAAATTATTCAAGAAATATGTCTCTAATTCTACTGTCTGACTGTACAAACTCATGCAGTAAGATAAATGTACATGTAAATAAGCAAGTTTGCAACCCATTGCAACTTTTCATATTTTTGGGCTATGAACATTAAAATTCATAATACATTCATACAAATATGTGAAAAAAGCCACTGTAAGCAGTCAAGTAAGATATGGTAAATGGTAAGATGATAAAGTAACTAGTCTGATGTTATATCATGGGACCACTGTAGTTGAAGCAACAGCACATTGTGTATCATATGGATGATTTATAAAATTTAAAGTCAATAATGATAAATTCATGACCACAGAATTTTTTTTTTTTCATAGAAAGGAAGAAGCAAGAATGAGTAACACAATATAGACTAAAAGTTGTATAATTAAGAAAGAAGTAGCCTTAGATTGCTGGCCAACATGTGCCTCAGTCAAATGCAAGAGCAGTTGGTAGAGAAATCTGAGTCAGGGCTTTTCCAGTAAAGCAATGCCTGGGGAAGGCACTTTCAAATTCAACCAACCCACAACAGAAGTAATTTTAAAAAATTATGATCCACCATCAGATATGTTTTAGTTCAAAAATAGTGACCCTACAGAAGCATATTTTTATTTACATAATTTCTAGCCATGGGTTAGTGGATGGCAGAAGCAATTTTAATATTGGTTTGGGGACAGAAGCAATTTAAATGACAGGTGATTGGAGGTAATCTACTAAATTTTGTATACATCATATAATCTACTGCATATTTTATTTGCATTCATTTATCATTATCAATCTTTTTTCCTTTTCTTTGTTTATCTGTCAACCATGTATGTTTCTGATACTGTGAAATCACAAATTTTCTTGGAGGCTTATTATTTGTAAGGGTCATTGATTAGACCCTTAATACAAACTAATTTAATGTCCATGAATATAGATTTTATAATAGAGATTTCTATTCTAATACAGATATCATGAATTTGTATCCTTACTAAAATGTGTTTACTAAAGTGATCACTATGTTTTGCTATTTTTTTTTTATTTGTTCTCAGGCTTTTTATTTGAATAATAGTTAAATTTTGTATTGTTTAAATGAGTGGTCAGACATACAATTCCTTGTTATTATTTTTTTCATGGTGAGCATATGAGATGGAGAAGTCTTGAGCGATCCTGCACACGCTGCTTAAAAGTTTACATTTTAGCTCAATTCAAGTTTCTCTAATAATGTCCATAGTTCCTACCAGAACTGTTATTATGTATTCAAGCTATATTCACCAACAGCTGGAGATGTACATCTGTAACAAATATTGTTAACAAAGTATGAGAATGCATCATTGTTTTTTAATGATGCATTTGAACTGAGCAACAACTAGAATCAACAAACCAAGACATATAATTATTCACATCTCTGAGGCAGAAGAACATTGTATAATCATAATCTGCCAAAAGATTTTGCAATACTAAAAGTTGCTAAACTTTTTTCCAACCAAACTGATTCAGTGGACATTATCATAAGAATGGACAGGAACAGACCAGAACAGGTTAAAATCGATTTGATACATCTTTTAAGGAGCTAAATTCATGCTGGTTTAGTTAACTGTACACCCATTATTGTCTTCCCTCTGATGCAATTTCTTCCTGATTCTGAGAAAATAATGTTGCACACATCAAAAAAGAGACACAACTCTACTCATTACTTTTGTTATTAAGCTTCTCCATTCCAGCCTGTTCTTATGATCTTGTCCCCCAACATACTGTTTGTCTTGTTTATGATATGTATGTAAATTTGTCACTTACTTTTCCTGCAATTTGACTAATTGTTTGTGAATATGTATATCAGTTTGAAATGCAATGGGGAGACAAAATCCAAGATAGAAAATATCTACATTTTTGGATGTATTTTCCTTGTATTCCATGTTTCTGCACAAATCACAAGAGTTCAGGACTCACTGTACTAACTCAGTTCCCACTGTAAACATGTGCAAACACCATGATATTAAAATTCATTAACTTAAAATTTCTGAGTGCTCATGATCAAATATTTATCAGCATAGACACATCTATTACGACAGCTTTTAAAACATCATAATAGACACACCATTTTCTGGATCTGAACTTTTAAAGTCAAAAGTTTAATAAAAACTGCATACTGCGCAAAGCACATTTTATAACCGCGATGTTGACATAATTTGCGGAACAGGTATCATTGCTTTAAAAGTACACGAATTCACACAAGTCTGGTGCACTCACATGTACTGGCATCATTTCTTACCCAATGTTTTATTCACGTGAGTTGGACCTCTAAGGGTGGGGGGAGTAGATGTGATTTTCAATAGATTTGTTTTGAAAACCCCACCAGCAATTTCTCATTTTGTTAACATAACCCACAACAAAAGTGACTTTCCTAACCAGTCTTCCATTGTCAGAATTAAAATATTTCAAAACACAGCCACCTACACAAGTTTTTTGAAGTGCAGTGGGGGGGTATATACGTTTTACTGGAACAGCCCTCAGCAGGATGCTTTCTGACCAAATTTTTTCCAATGCTGCTAAAAGCACATAATGAAAGAATCTATTTTAAGGATTCTCCAGAATTTTATCTTTATTTCTACTTGATGGCTCATAAGCATCCTTTGTCCAAAATCTAAAGGCCTCTATGCAGGCCAATTTCTCGCAAAGTTGGTCAGATTCTGCTGATCGATTTATTAATTATGAAATAGTGTAAATGTGTTCCTATTTTGAGTACTGACTACTGTATTTGATTGCTGATTAGTGTAATTTGTCAAATATGACAGACCTTGATGCTAGGATGTCTTCTGTCAAATTTTACCAGACAAGTTTAGTTATCAATAATGGTGTCAATATTCAATGGTGAAGCAGCCTCATTTGTACAAGCATTCTGTCAAATTTGGTCAAATTCTGGTAGGCAATTTAGGAGAAAAGTAATTTTAAATATTCTCATTTTACTAACATTAGCTGTTCCTAACGGAATACCAGAATAATACATATAAATATAAAGGCCTTTTGTGCCAAACTACTTCCTGCCAAATTTGCTTAAGTGCTGTAGAGTGGTCTTGGAGTTGTAATTTAAAGGTTTTTATTCTTCACTAATGGTAGCCATATCTGATGATGGAATGACACCATTTGTGCAAACAGGAAAACTTCCAATGATGGGACACTTTCTGTTAAATTTGCTCAATACTGTTGAGCAGTTTATGAGCATAAATCATTTACAAATTTTTTCTATTGTTAACAATGGTGGCCATATTTTAATGGCAGATCAGCATTATTAGAAGACCTTCATGCCAGAATGCATTCTATCGAATTTGGTCTAAGCTGATCAGTTTTTGAGAAGTTGTTCAAATGCTTTACTATTTTTAGTAGCAAGAGTCATATTGGATGATAAATCAGCATCTAATGAATGCTTGGTAAAGATCCTGAATGTTTCCAGTAAAATCATGTGCAAGCTGGTCAAGCTATTAATAATAAGCTGAATATAACAAAAGTGAATGGACAATAGATGCATGATGCATTATGGACAATGCACACCAAAGTACCATAAAAGTACCACACATAGCAAGGCAAACTAATGAAAAACACAGCAAGACTACTGTACAGAAAACTAAACCAAAATTATAATCAAACTTCTGTGCAAACCAAAATCTGCAACTGTCCAAGTAATTGGTAATAAAAACTCTAATGGATGACAAAAGTGTAAAAGTAATGAAAAAAAAACTGTTTTGCTGGAGTGCTTTGAGCAGTTATTACTGAATTGCCAAGACTTTATCACACAATGCAATACTTCAAAACTATTTTATTGATTATCAAAAGTTTAAAAGATTGTACAAGACTTTACACAGTGGAAGAATGCACGAGGTCAAGTCTGGCACTGTTCGATAAAGAAACAGGTGATGAAAACCTTGAGAATGATATAGACACTATTTTATTCTGAGGTAATTCATTTCACATGTGAGCTAAAAATAGTGCTCACATGTGTAGAGGATGGAATGAACAAGAAAGTCACATACAAAATTAAATTGCCCCCCTCCTTTATCAAATTATGAAGAATCTGTGAAGAAAATAGAAAAACAAAGATTATAAAATGTAGCTTGGCAATTGGTTGTGTGCAATTCATTATCAAAAGCTGCACTTGATAATAAGTTTGGTCAAGAATACTAAGTTTGGTCAAGCCAAGAGATACAGAATTCAAGAAATCAAACAAAGGCCATTTTTTCTTGATAAAGTGAAGGTGACTTTGATATTTTTACTGCCTTTGGTGATAATTCTAGCAGCTACAATTACAAAAAAATACTTGTTCTCAAAAACACTAAACAAAGCTATGACAGTATAAACATCTTGCAGTGCTCACAATGCTGAAATGGTTACAAGGATCAATGCTAGACTCATTCATAATATCTCAGTGCATGCAGGCAACTGATGACATACATCCGTGTTATGATGACACAGTTTGAATCCAATACCAGCTTATACTATAAACTGTGTGAAAGACTCTGTCACCTGCTAATGTTGTGATACTATGTCTGCATCATGCATTGCAAATTTGCAAAATATCAACAATAGCTGTGTATCACAAAATCAAGACACACTAAATTGGTGCAATGATCCACTCTGGAAATAAAAGGCAGTGACAAGCTGTAAGGGGCTATAAAGACTTACATAGTTGCTCCGCGTTTTAGGTTTGTTCTTGTTTCTATCCTCTTTTCTAGTCTGTTGTGGACTGTCATAAATCTCCTTGTTTTGGTCCATGTACATGTGTTGAAGTAGATCCTGACAGGTCAATCTCTGGGCAGGGTCCATTGTTAAACAGCCCTGCAAAGCCAATTATACTTTCAATCAAACAAGGTTTCCTGGGAATAATTTTTTACATGTAAACACAATTTTTGCATTTTTTACTTTAGATGACAAAACACTTTATTGTTGTTTTTTATTAAGGATATGGGTTTTATTTTGGTACATATATGGAACTGTTCGAGGAGAAAAGAATATGGGGGTTCCTTTTAGTAAAAGTTAAGAATATAAAATATAATATCAAAAAATTTTTTCTGAACTGGCACTTGAAAAATGTGAAGTGCCATAAAATAATTCAAAAACATGCAAAAACAAAAGAAGAGGTGCAAATGGGCCAGTTATTGCTCACAATACTTTTATAACTTCACAGTGACCATTTCCATAAACAATCTGTAGCAGTATTGTAAAACACAATCTATGTAACCTATATCCTAAACTTTAAGTTAACTGTACCTATTTTACTATAGTCCTATAGAAGTTATTTACAAAGATATATTTATAAAGGCATAATTTGCATAATCCCTTGCTCAAAAATCAGTCATCCAAGATCCTATAAAGATAAGTCTAAAGACAAATTTTGAATTTGTGGTCTAATAGGTCATATGGCTTTCCTATTAACTGAAATTATAATTCACATTTGTTGTTGCTTTTATTAGGTCTTTTTAGGCTAAGGATATTTTTTTACTCTTGGTAATTAAGTCTGGAAGTCAAGAAAAATAAAAATTATAAATGAAATAATTTGTGAATAATGGCAATGAATATATGAAAGTATCATAAAATTTTACACAATACATGATAAAGTAATTTACATGCTTTAGATACTTTAATATAGCAATATTATCAAGTTTCAAACACTTTCACAAAACATGTCAAACAGCTTCCAAATATTTAATTGCTTCCAAATATATAATTACTTCAAATGTAGCAAAGATTTAGAATAATTTCCTGAAAAACAATGTATAAACCTGGATATGGGGTTTTTGTTTAAAATAAAAAATGTACTTTTGAAGCAAAAATCAATATCTGAAGACAAAAAATGCAAAGATCTATAACTGTATCAAAAAGCAAATATTTTCAGTAACTTGTTACTTTAAGAATACTTACTTAATCACATTAATGTAAAACATACAAGCCTGCTATTTCCTGAAGCTAGCAAAACCTGGTGGTGGCAAGAAGACATAATCGGCAGGAATTACTATCACATTTTGATACATTTTAAACAAGAAAAGATGAAACTCATATTTTCTTGTTTAAAATGTATCAAAATGTGATAGTAATTCCTGCCGATTATGTCTTCTTGCCACCACCAGGTTTTGCTAGCTTTAAGCTGAGCAATATACAAACAAGGATGCTCACATGGCATGCATGGTGGCTGGGTGGGTGTTTAAGTAATGTGATGAGATAAGTAATCTTGGAGAAACATAATTTATTTCAAAAATTTTCCTCCATATTCACATACATTCCACAATCATTAAAGTTGAATGAATAGGTAACAGGTGGGAATGCTAAATATCCCACCTACACCTTGTGTATTTTCAGGAATAAACGACCATATTTCATATGCAAATAATAATCCATTCTCCTAACTTGACAGCAAATCAGACTATGTTCAAGAAATATGTGAAACTTATAAAATATTTCTTCTTACTAACAAAATTTCACTTGCAAATCTAGCATAGCTAAGAGGCTGTGTTGATTTTAATTGGGACTGCCACATGACCGACTAGATTCAAAGTTTGGCTTGAGAATATTGACTGCATGCCAGCCAACAGCTTTACAATATCTGCATTAAAATATGAGGGTCTTAGAGATCACTTTAATTTCATGAGCTGAAATCCTCACTAGGTTGGTTTATTCTTTGGAGACAACAGAGTACACTGAGAATACAACCCACAACACCAATGAAGAGATGGCTTGACATCCTGCTTCTTTGCTGGGAAAGAGTCGTATGCATGTAACACAACTTGCCTCTGTGCTTGTGGGCATGGAAAGGTTCTTGCATGGCCACAGCTCTCTATGTGTCTAAGACATGGAGCATAAAATAACTCTGCCCCATAACAACAACCTATTTTTGGCCACAGTATCTGGTTACATGAGAATGACCTCTGAACAATCCTATCTAAACTGAAGATTGTTCATATCAATTGAAAGGGCATGTTACCTCACAAATCCTTCATAATGATGAAACTATCAAGGCTATCAAGAAAAATGTTTCTCTGAATTGAACTACGTTAAAACTTAGTGATTCCATTCTTGGAAACAGGGAAAGTGATTCTGGTCAATCCAAATAATAATAAAAAAAACTCCATGTTAATGTAGATTTTTGTAGATGTATTAATAGTGAGACAGCATATCTATAACTAAGATCCCTGTAACTGTACATAGCTGTATGCATGGCATGACAGAGAGATCATTAAGATCTCCATAATTGTACACAGATGATGATGCAGACTTAGTGAGACAGATGTATCACTAGGATTCCCCAAACTATAACTGTATGTAGCCATAAGCTGGGCAGGACAGACACTTCTATCATTAAAATCTTGATTTAATGAAGAGAGATAATTGTTGTTGTTGTTGGGCTTAACGCCATTTTTCAGCACACGGTAGGCTATTCATGGTGGCCAGTATTAATGGTGGAGGAAGAAACCGGGAAATCACCGGAAAGAACCACCCACCCACGAGAAGGTACTGGCAAGCTTTCTCACATATCCACATTCGCTGAATCCTAGACTCGAACTCACGCAGACAGAGGTGAGATGACTGTGATCTGTAACGGATAGCGCTTTAGACCACTCGGGGCCCCGAAGAGAGATAAGCCATACATATATGAGATATACAGATCTATCATTAACATCCCAATGATTGTAATAATATGTAGCTGTATGCATGGCAGGAAAGAGATCAATCAGATCACCACAACTGTAGAGAGATGAAGCCTTTGGTGTGGCGAGATAGACTGATCTTTCAGTAAGATCCCTAGACAGCTCAACCATTTTCATTAGCCAAGTTTCCAATATGTTAACCTATCTACACCTTGTCAGACTGATCAGGTATTTTGATGCTTTAGGTCTGTGAATTCTACTGGATGCAGTAGCAAGCCACCACATCTAGAGTCAAGCCATTCAAATCTGAACACTTTTCCTGAATGATTAAGACACAGGGAGCACACAAATGGAAGCAATTTTCCACTCTCTGGTACATAGTCATACTTTCAATATCAAATTTACATAGCATCCATTTGAAGTTAACTGCCTCCACCATTTTCAGCTGATGTACATTGTAGATAGGTTAACATATCAGAACATTGGCTAGCAAAGATGCAGCTCAACTGGTTAAACAGGTACACTCACCCAACATATCATGGTTACCTGTGGGAATGAAAGGGATAAAGGGACAAAATGTGCCTCAGTATCTAAATATTGCATCATCATCTCTTCCCTTTTTTTGCCAACTTCTGTACAAGTGTACTCCATATACTCTAGGACTATATGGCACATACTGCAAGTACATTTCATACAAAAAAGGCATTACTAGGGGGGAGGGAGGTCTTCTTTGGCCTTGACTTTGTCGCATTTATTACACTTGATCAACATGTTTCACTTAAATGACAAAATAAAACAACAAAAAATGTACAAGTTCAAAATATAGTGTACTAATAAGTTGCTAAAACAACACCTGTTACTAGATGAGCAAACAACTAGATGAGCAAACAACAGGCAGTGTGTACAAAAACATGAATCAAAATATGCCTCAATTATAGCATTCTGTACCTTGCTGTCTAAATAGACAAGTCTCAGAAAGTGACAAATTCTAGGAAATGTTGGAAAAAATTAAAAAATATAATGTATACCTGTAGAAAAATATTTATCATAAAATATAAATCCAAATTCCTGAATGGATGGCTAAAATTCACATAAATATTGGCATGGATTACAGAAGGTCTCTCATATAATGCTGTACAAAGCAATGCTTCCTGGTGGTGGTGGTGGCAAGGGGAGATAATGTGCAAGCAGTATTGCCCTCCGTTTGTATGATACAGAGAGAAAATAAATTGTCATCTTTTTAGTAGGGCTGATTTTTGGAAGAAGCAAGTTTTATCAACAATGTTAAAGTGATTAGGAAACATATTTGAAGGAGAAATTCTAATCCTTAATTACAACACTGCACATAGTTTATGCTAACTTCCAATTTAAGTCTCAAAAAATACTTCAATTTTATACTTTTTCTTCATTTCTAAATTAACAATTCATTTTAATCCTTCAAATAATATTACCTACTAGTTTTAATAAATTATCCTATTAGAATTTATGTATCTTGTATTTTAACATTTTTAAAAAAATCTAATTCGCTTAATATTTACAAGGAGAATAACTTTTAACCTGTCATTCTTAATATTCACTATCCTGCATTACTTTCCTTGCTTAACTTCATACAGAAAAGGCTAGTATTTCATTTTTACATACTATCGGTGACCTACTTCTATTCTAAATTTCATTAGGTGTGAAGATCTTCCTCATAATAAAACTCTTCATGAATCAAGCTCTCTCAAAATCAGATTAAAAATACAGTTCTGAGTGGTAAGAAGACTACCTCATTAACATGTGTTGATTTTGCTCATTATCAAACTCATGTGAAATTTTGATCTTATAATTGATCAAAACATGGCCTCTAAAGTAGCCAACAGGCTCTATTCCATGATCTCTTCACTAAGATATAAGAATCGAGCTCATTATCAAACATGATCAAGAGACTGGTGATATAAGCCCATATTCAAAGTTTGATCAGAATCAATGACAAAGATTAATTCCACAATGGTAACATACTCAGCTGATTAGATGAAAAACCACCTCATTAATATGTGTGCCTCCTACTCATTAT
Source organism: Potamilus streckersoni (assembly GCA_016746295.1). Taxonomy (NCBI): domain Eukaryota; kingdom Metazoa; phylum Mollusca; class Bivalvia; order Unionida; family Unionidae; genus Potamilus; species Potamilus streckersoni. The sequence continues at coordinate 712,210 of JAEAOA010001939.1, forward strand.
TGACTGTGTCCAAGATCTTGAAGACAAGAGCAAATATTCCAGGTTTTATAAAAATCAGATCAGAAATACTGCTTCCAATGTGGTTACAATCTCAATCAATTAGATGCATAATTTTTACATTAATATCTACAAATTTTGATCATGTTCAAACTTCTCTGATGTATCAAGATGTTAATGATATAAACTATAAAATCTATGTTAAAATTAAGAACAGGGTTTGAGACGAACTTGAATTTTTAAAATTTTAGGTCATTTTCAGTTTTTTCAAGGTTGTAAAATATTTTAGACATGAAGATGTACAACAGTTACAAGATTCTCTACATGATGAACATCACATTTATTACAAATATGATAAAGTATGCTTTGAGTTTCTTTCTGAATATAATGGAAATAAAGATAAAGCAAAATTAATAAATAATTAAAATGACTGGACATCACTTTATGAAATTTTTTTAAAAAAAAACACCTTTTGTAGTGTCAGGGTAGAACCAATATTTCAAAACTTTTAGGCTCTGTATTATTGAAGATACCATCATTTTTTTTAAAAAGGATTTTAGATTTCTAAGGTCAAAATCAAATTTTAGATGCTTTTTTCAAGGTTTTTGAAGTCCACTTATAACCCTATAAGAAAAGGATCATATACATGGGCTCCAGAGTGGTAACAAGGATGTGATGATGGATGGATGATGGACACAGGACTATGCCATAAGCACACTTGGTCTTATGGCCTGCTGCACTAAAATACAAACAAAACATTCCAATACTCTTTAATTATTAACAAATCATGAATTATTGCCTACATTTGATAAGAACAGCATGAAATTATTTCACATCTGATTCTGAAATACTTTGGAAACTACAAAATATATATAAAACCTTAAGAACTGTGTAACACAGGCAATGTAATTTATGCTTTGAACACAATTTGTCAAGAAGAAAAAAGGAAAATATTAAAAAAGAAAGTTACTCATTTTTATATTCAAAAAATTTAGTTCCCCTGCCAAAGTGTTTATAAAGCAAGCAACAAGACAATTGTTTATTAAAAACATGTCATTGTGTACTTGTCCTGGAATGTTTTTGGTAACACAAAAACAATATTGGTACTCTCAATACCATATCAATGTTTATCAGCTAACTATATGTTTCTGTTTACCTTCATGAAACTCATGGCTTGTGCTGAAATATTTGGAAATTTCTCTTCTAGGGATTCCTGCAGAAAAAGAAAGACTGGGTGTCAATTACAGATGTTACATCAAGCACTGATTTTACTATTAAGTTCAGACTTACCCATCAATACGATCACACATTTTCTCAAACATGTAAATCAAAGACTATCATCTTGGATAAAACATTTTCTGTGTAAGAACATTTAATTTTAATTTCCAAAGCCTAATTTCTATTTACATCATATTTCATAGACTCTGTTATAATATTCATTTGTTGCAATGTTTAATGGTTATAACATTTTAAATGTGTATCCAACGAAAATGAGCCTTACTTTTTAAAAATTTTCCTCTGATGCACTGAAACCAGGTCAACAATGATAGCCATTTAATTAAATAACAAAGGGTATAATGATTTCACTCATTTATAATCACTGATTCTGAATCATTGCTTCCTGGTTCAATGCAAATGATGCACAAACAAATGTTTTTTTGGGGGTTATTTTTGTTTACTTTTAAAAACATCCCTTTAGCTACTGTTTTATATATTCATTCTGAATAATGGAATAAAGCTCAGCATGACACACCTGATATGCTTTATGAGCAATTGCATGTCAATGAAAAATATCTCAACAAAAAAATCTCAGATTAATACAAAACAAGTAATGACAATTTCTTTTCATCCCAAAAAAGAACTAAATTAATAGTCGTTAAGTTTTTAAACAAAGATGTATTCATATAAAACTTCCCTGTGTGTACTTTTTTCATAACACATTCATACAAATGTAAATTATTTATAAATTTAATTATCATTATGCAGGAGTTGAAATAAATCTTTATCACAGTAACTGTACCAGTGAATATTGTTTTATATATATATATATATATATATATATATATATATATATATATATATATATATATATATATATATATATATATATCCAATGTCACTGATATGTACATGAATGTGGACATGTAGATAAACATTTTGAAGGAAAAAACCCTAATGAATTTGAATAGAACATTTCTCAGCTGTAACAACACATATCCCCATCCCACGTGAAATGTTATAGACAATATTTACTGTGTCAGACACCATCATTGTCATACTATGTTTCTTTTCAAAAGAGAAAATCTAAACTCACCTTAACAATCTATAACCAATGACTACTGTATGTGGGATTATTTTCTAGTTAAAATAGTCGTTACATAAAAAGGAAGAAGCAGTGGTATGAACTTCAACTTACTAATCGATCTGGCTCTGGTATAGTCATGCCCTTGAAAAATGAATTATTGGCAAATATCTCCATGTGACGAGGTAACAAATTCCCTGGAGAAAAAAGTATACCATTAACAGACACTAATACACACAAGCATTTTTAACAATAAGTATTTATGGTAAAACAAAATATGCATCACATCAATGATTAACTGACACTTATTTCATCATACTTTAAAGTTTAATACATGCATAAAACCTAATTTAGCAAACCAGATTATTTTATTTTTCTTCAAAGTTTAAGTATGAACAACAGGGTGATATTGGAATACACAATTCTTAACCTGCTTTGCAAACTGATTCTTATCTCACCCGGGTACATAAATACAGGATGGGAGTTAGGGATCTTAGTAATCATGCCAAGGCAACTTGCTTAGTCATATATGGCAATTCATTAAAAAATGGGGCCCTGAGTGGCCGAGTGGACTAAAGCGCTGTCCATTAAGGATCACTGCCATCTCACCTCTGTCTGCAAGGGTTTGAGTCTAGGATTCGGCGATTGTGGATATGTGAGAAAGCTTGCCAGTAGCTTCTCGTGGGTCGGTGGTTCTTTCCGGTGATTTCCCGGTTTCTTCCTCCACCATTAATACTGGCCGCCATGAATAGCCTATCCTGTGCTGAAAAATGGCGTTAAGCCCAACCAACCAACCAATTCATTAAAAACTCAAATAATTGGAGCTTTGCTGTCACATACCTACTACAGTCAAGTGTACACCAATAATATGAACTTTACTTTTTTATTTACCAGCAGAATATTCTCTGGATTTACAATACGGCCACATACACTTGTATCAATAGAATATCCCCTGGACTTAAAAATACAGACTTGACACTCACAATTACCAGTAGATTATCTTCTAGATTTACAATATGGACTCTACACTCACATTTGCCAGCAAAAAATCTTCTGAATTTATGATGTCAGAACTCTAAATATGCAACATATATGCAAACTATGAAATTTCCCTAATGCATTACAATTATGCATAATAATCAAATTTCATGCATTTAGTCCAAAGTAGGCAGCATACTGTCCTGCCAAAATGAAAATCCTAGTTCAATTATGGCAATTTTAAAAAAATACAAACTATGCAAGGAATTCCCTTTCCATGTTTTCTTTTCACATTAAGATGACAGAACGTGATTGCTACGAGAACACTCTCTCTAAAAATACAACCATATACATATATCTGACTGTACTCTGAAAACAACTTGATCACTATGCTGCCTGATGCATTCAAAATGGCATGAATAATGTATTGATGATTAAGGCTCAGTCTGATAGTGAAGTTTTTCACTTATAAAAGTTCAAGAAACACCCCATTAAATGTTTTAAAAAACTTTACTATTTCAAAACCAAGTAAAACACCCAATTTATTAAATTCTTAGATGAATTGTTCTTTGAATTATCATGTAACCAGATGATCATTTATTCAACAAAACCAGTCTCCCAAGAAGTCTGATGTTTGACTGTATCAAATGTTTTTATTGCAACTGAGAAGCATTCAATACCTGTGATAACAAGATACAGCATTGCCAAGGCTGTGGTAAAGCATACACATGAAGCTGATAACAGGCCTCTCAGTGCAAGGAATTATCAAAGGTTCAAAACTGGAGGTTCATGCTGAGCAAATTTAAGTCTACTTTGATCCTTCTTTACTCAAGATAAAGATTTGTTACTGTTTTCATCAGACAACAACCACTGGTCTTCAAAGGAAGTTTTACCACTAATGATAAATTATTTATTGCTGAACAAGGAAAAGTCAGAAATGACTGGAGGAAGTGGGCACAATCTCCATGTAAAGTTAGTTTTTTATGTGATGAAATTATGGCTGTCATAGGGTAAAAATATACAATCTAAGGAAAGATTAATTCAACATTTTGGGTTGTACAAACAGTCTCTGACTGTCAAATAAAAAACACTTAGAAGTCTAATTGCACAAAATTTGTGTAAAGATGGAACAGAGAAAATGATGGCTTTACAGAGCATTTAAAGTCACTAAGGGGCATGTGATAATATTTTTTTCAAGCATTTATTATATATACTCTATAAAGAAATCAAAATCTGTCTAAAGTCAAATCTGAACAAGTGCATGCATGAAAAGTGTACCCCAAATGTGAATGCAAATTAACATTTTCATCTTTCTTGCACACATAGAAAACAAAGTTTGAAGATGGAACTATTCATGGAAAAGATTTCCTTTGGCCCAACCATCTATACAAAATCATCTTTAACTGTCACCAAAATTTAGAATTTTTTCTGCATAACATTTGGAAAAAGAGACAGTGTCTTTCTTTACTGTGAATCCTTGTTTGTGGACAAAACAAATCTATGACAGATTGGGCAGGCAAACTGGACCCAAAATCAATACAAAATAACAGCCTTGTTACATCAATATACAATCAACACTTAGATATTTTCAAGCTCGTACATAAATTGGCTCCAAGGAGTGAGAAAATAATTAGGTTGGCAGGCCCACAAAGTGTACCACACCATCCTGCCATATACTAAATGATCCTTATATGATACCCCAAGAGCATGGCTTTATATAAAATCAACATTTTTCAGTCACATGACTAAATAGTAAGAAATATGTGGGCATAATTGCCATCTTTATTCATAAAGGGCAGAAGTAAACAGAAAATTCTCAATCACACAAATGTATATTGGATAAATTGCTAAATTTTATTGTCACCATCTACGACTGTAACAGATCATCTGTCACACAGATAACAACAGCTTACATCACATAGTTTGAGGTCAGAATTGATTGGAACCGGTCAATTAGCCATTACCTTTGTCTTGTCCAGTTCTAAGGATAAGATTAAGCAAATTCTAGCCCAATGTTCAATACCAAATGAACATTTTTATGGCAGTAAAATCTTTTCCTAAAACATCAATATGTTATATATATATATATATATATATATATATATATATATATATATATATATATATATATATATATATATATATATATATATATATATATATATATACTAAGTGATTATTTATTTAAATGCACCAGCACTAATGGAGACCCTACAATACAAATGTTGTTTGAAAGAAAGAATCTTTCACAGCATGCTGGTGTCTTTGCACTGATTATTAAATAGGAACTATATTCTGATTTTGAATAGACACAGAAATCGAATGCCTGTCTCAACGAGTAATGAACCAAAATTAAACAATTCTTAACTTAGTAGCTGCATCTTGATTAAGAAACCTGAAAGTGAAAATTAGGTAACAGTGATCTGTTTTAGTTGCACTGCTTTGGAATTCCCCAGTATGCATGACCACATTCAGCCTCATATATTAATGGACATAAATTGACCTAACTGTTGAGATAGACCTAATTCCAGCAAAAGGGTGTAAAAACCCAAAAATTCAGGTTTAATATAGATACTTAGTGCATTGACTTTTGGGGTAAAAATGGTCTCAGAATGGATGTAAAATATGCACACAAATGTAATGAAGTGATATGCAGGGCAGAGAGGCATATCTTTGATATATATAGAAATGATCCTCCTTAAAAATTATGTCCCTGACTTTCATGAATATGCAAGCAAGACTTAACTGATTTAAGTCATATGCAATATAAATGAATAAATGTTTTATTACTAGAACTACACCATATGGGTAAACACTGAATTCAAGGATACAAGGTTTTAATCAAGGAAATTAATGGAATAGGTGTTTTACATTGGCAAAAATAAAAAAGGACTCTCTTATGGATATTTACATATATTGTTGAATGGTACTTATATGTATCCTGGAAAGATAATTTGAAATTTGGTTTGACTTTGCATAATTATGATCAAACATTGATATCTATGGAGATTTGAGAAAGGGTATCCAGGTCTGGTTTATGCTTTGTTAATTCCATCCTCTGATACCATACTGTTTCAGTGGTGTAAGCCATTATCAATATTTCGGTATTCTGTAATATCGTTAAAATGCAACTGCAACCTATAATAAGTGTTCTTTCTTTGTTGAAGAGTTTAATGATAAAATCTAGATATCAGTGTTCAAACTGTCAAGATTTTGTAACATAGCTCTGAATTGTTCTAAACATTCAAATGATAACTGATTTCATTATCAAAAATATTTAGTGAAGTAAATGACCAGAAATTGCATAGCAAATTCAACTGTAGAAATATGCATCTGAAAACATTGTATAGGACCACAAATTATTTACTATTACGGTCTATACTATTTTAAAAATCATTTTTCTATATCCTTTTATTAACTCTATAACACTATCATAATCATAAAGTTTCACATCAAAAATTCTTTTTACAATTTTTAAATTTGAATTTTTACATTTTTCTTTTTCTTTTATGTTCAGAATGGAGGTTGTCTATTATCTTTTTGAGTCCTTTTCTCAATAACTTTTACAGAAATGTCAATGCTTTATAAACTTTAAAAGACGATATTATTTAAGATGTTTTTCTCAGAAGTACAGTACAGTTCATGCCATTTGTCATTTATCCACGCTTTACAATGAGTGTAGAAAGCATGTGTGGAGAATTAGGAAAGAAACTCTTCTTCTCTCCATGTATCATGATAAGAGTGGCCATGGCTTCAGCAAGAGAACAGCTCTGCTTTCTCACCAAGTCACATCCGATGACCACAGTAGAGTGAATGAGGTCTCATTAAAATCTGAGTGATTTACTGTTTATGACCATTACAAGCATGTACTTAATAGGTTCACTTAGAGAAAGACACCAATTTATCTATGTTCTCTCTTTTGGGACCAATATGTTTATGTAAAAAAGAAATCTGAGATTTCAGAAAAATTGTAAACATTTGCTAGTCTTAATGAAGACAATGTATGATAAATAATATCAGATCAAATTTCAGAATTTAATTCAAAATTAATTCACAATTCCATATATTCTAATTAAATGAATATGTATATATTTTTAGAAGTGCAAACCTTCATAAAATCCGATTCAGATTAATACATGGAACACAATTGCAAAGTATCATTTCTCTATCATATAATTGCTGCAATAAAAAGATATTCATGATTTAATAATAGATAAGATATTTATATCTAGTTTTTTTTCTTGACTATATGTCAACAGACAAATACTGATAGATGACCTGACATTAACAATCTTCCAGCTTTTAAGTGAATCCCCAGAAACTGCTTTGTTATGAATTATATGTGAAAATGTTTTTTACAAAAAATATTGTCAAAAAAAAAGTTAAATCTTGTTGCTCAACCCTCAGCCTCTCCTACTGTGATATTTTGTGTATTTTCTTTGATGCTATCGAGGCAAACACTGAAACCAAACCATACATAGAAAGAGAAATGGACTAAAAATCTGTCCCCTCTCCCAAAGCCATGTAGATGTAAAATAAAAGCAATTATGTTCTTAGCATTTATATTTTAAGATTTTTCTATTCAGTCTTCTGAAATAATTACAAGAAACATTTACTGCTGTATTGTATAACATTAATTAACATTTAAAGTATGTGCTGTACCAATTACAAATTAGTTTTGTCATTATGTTGACAATAAACAATGCACTCTGTCTATCGTCTATGACCAGTGGAACTAAACATTACTGAAATAGATGCTAATACATATACATAAGAAAATATAAATAATAAATATACAAGACTGTTATAAAACTATTCTTCAATTGCTTTTTAATAAATAATCTCCATTAACATTACTGATTCTCGAAAAGATAGAAAAAATCTAAATTACTCTTGACATCTGTCTTTCTATGGGTTATCTTCATGCACTATTAAAATATCAATCAGCAATACTGACCAGACCATGCCCCCTACCCCAGTAAGTTCCCAAAACTAGTGATTTGTTTGTATTAAATCCTCCACCATGGATTGTTGTCATGTGGAAGGGATCAAGTCCCCAATGGCAAAGTGTGAAGACATGTAAAGCTGCAAAGTCTGTACTGTAACATGTTTAACACAAATGTGGGTCTTTTTAACTGGATGCAAAGTATTATTACCAAAATGCATCCAAACACTTCCTGCTGTACTGTAGACTTCTGTATAAAATGTTTTCAGTTGTACCTTTTGGTAAGAACTTCTATAGTAACACAGTGATAAGGTAATCCTTGAACCAAACTTTCTTCAAAAGCATCAAGCTAAAAACAAACTATCAGTGTTTCAGCTTCTTTTTGAATCCTTCTTACCTGAAAATTATGTTTTTGTTATTCTTACAAAATTCTAATACATAGTTTATGTATTATTGCCTTCAAAAGTGCTACCCTTACAAAAGATGGCACAAGCATTACATCCTCTTATATTTATGTGGAAGTGACACATGAGGAGAACAGAAATCTTCCTTACATAGACATTATTGCTGGAGGCATTTGCATTATAAAATTAACCACAGGCAAATGAGGATGGTATGAAGACATTAGAATATTAATACACAGAAGAAAAAAAACTACACACACACATAACTAGATCTGTGTTTGTAAAACACATATGACTCCAGCACATACCAAAAGAATCAAATATAAAAGGCTCAAAATGGTAGAATAATGTGAAAAACTAATACATGTTACCTCGCTAATTTGAAGTTCGTTTATCGCAGACTCGTTGTTTCACAGGTTTTAAAATTTATAAAAATATATTAAAAGTATTATTTCTAACATTAAAAGAATATTATAGATCATAAAAATTACCATTTACAGTAAATAGCATATTTATTCGGCAGATTAATACACACCAAAAATGAAATGTAGTACTTGTGCCCGCTTGAGATGCTACTTTCTGACGTGAGATTGTACACAGGGTTATGTATAAGTGTGGGAAGAGTTTATAAAGATTTAAAATAATGAACAACTACTAAAATAAGTATAGCATCCTTACTTCGTGGAAATTCACTTATCACGGGTGGGCCTAGAGCGGAAAGTCTAGTCATGTCATTTATTTAAGCATATAAACATCCATACCAAATTTCATTTCATCTCACATTGTCTAAATAATGCCTATAATACTTTTTGTTTAAAAAGGTCTAAAAAGATAAAAACTGCATATAAAACATTTTTAGTGCAATAATTGCAGAAAATCTCATACAAAGAATTTAAATATGTGCATCATATTTCAAATTGTCTACCTCAAATAATCTTTGCTTAACCAAGTTAACAAGGTTTTTATCAAAATAGTCCCAAAAAAGTTCACAAAAGACCTGAAAATCCTACTATGTACAACAAGTACCAGTTTGAATCTTGTGCTTGGCCAACACAGGTACAGTATATGAAAGCTTGCCCAGTAGTTTCCCATAAGTCAGTGGTTATAACAGACCATTAATCCACCAATTATACTGGCCACTGAGAAAATGGCATCAAAACCCAAAACACGAACATAAATAAGCAAACCAAATATCTGTAAACCTCAAGTGGTTTTTTTTGGTATACCTATAAATGTACTAAAATTGTTTATGTCAAAAATATAGGACAGTTTAATGAGTTTTTAAAAAATGAAAACAACTGTCCCAAGTGAGCCTCTCACTGCCCATTTAGCTTATGCTGACCATTTCACTGGCAATAAGGTCAACCAATAAGATGCAAGATCACCTCGTATATAGTTCTTGCTCATTATGCAAGATCTGTATTTAAAGTTTCAAATCTAATCAGAAATATATCTCCCAGAGGCACAACAACCTCAGCCAATCAGGTGCAAGATGGCCTATGGTCCGAAAATGCATCACCATTGGTTTGTACCCTTCTACCGATTTCAATAACGGAAACATTTAATTTGATAAAAAGTGCAAGGAACTTAGTCAATTCATTCGATGATTTATATTTTCTAACCTGATTGTGAGAAGAATTGCCATAACACCGTCATCGCCTGTGCATTTTATGCTTAACGGAAGTTTTCAAGCAAATAGACTGACATGCTTGAGAACCATTTCCAGTTTCTGGACCAGTCCATTTTCAGCAAAGGGGCGCATGCGCAACTAAATATGTACATACATATGTTGTTTGCTTCCGATATTTACAGTGTCGAATCAAGCAAAGGAAAAAAATGACAAAAAAAAATTGCCTTTCACATGGATTTAACAAGTGGTTTCATTAATATGTTCACGTGTGCAAAGGAATATAATCTCCAAAGTCAACGTTATTGCAATTTGGGGAATTATCCGGCAGTTACCGAAAAGGATCAATTACATCATTATGTTGTCGGATGGAAATAAACTACCCAGTAGTGTATGGAATAAGGCGCCGTGTTAGGATGGAAAGTCCGTTAAGCATGAAAGGTGCAAGGGGATGCAAGTATTAGTGCCATTCTGGTGACAGTCAGGATAGAAATTATAAATCAATGATTCAGTTGACTTAGTTATGTGCACTTTTTATCACATTAAACTTTTTAATTATTGAAATCGGTAGGGAAGGTAGAAATCAATGGTAATGTATTTTCGGACTATAATAGACATTAATGGTTTAATGAGATCAAAAACTTTATCTCCAGTGTTAACAAGGTCAGCCTGTCAGATTATCACTTGCTCATTATAAAACTCGTAAAACTCGATCAAACCTTAATGATATATGCATATATTCCAAGTCTGTTCAAACCAGATTAGAAATATATCTTCAAGTGTGCTAACAAGGTCAATGAATCTGATGCAAGATGACCTCATTAAAATGCATGAATGTTGTTTGTTATCAAACTCATCTGAGCTTTTCATGAAATAAGCCAAGATTCTAAGTTTGAATAAAGTCAGATTAGAAATGTGTACCCCTGAGTGGTACACATGATGAATACTAAGCCATACCATGAACTCTATTAACCTTGCTAAAAAACAGAAAATTAACTGAAAATCTAATCCATGTAAATACAAATATGCTTACTAAGTTTTATTTGTCTACCTCAAGTGGGTTTTGTTGAGCTGTGCTAAAACAAAGTTTCTGTCAAAAATATCAAAGTCCAAAAAGTAAAAATTATGCATTATTTTAAAATTTAAAAACTGTTATAATGACCTGAATATCTAATGTGATTATCTTATCATGACAAAGTGCATAAAATTTCATGGTTCTACAACCAACAGTTTTTGTACCATCACACTGAAATGGATCTAAGTTGAACATGCATACTATTAGGAATATGGATTCACAGCAGTCAAACCCGCTTCTGCTACAACAATGAAGGCAAAATGAGTCCTCTGAAGGGACTTAAGCTCTACCAGGTGAAAAGAATTTCCAGGAACTCAAGATATTACCATTTCTTCCTTTTAACTGTTGAATGTTGAAACAATCTCTGACATTTTTCAGTGACAAGTTCAAATTAGCTGCTGAGGTGGGCATATTGGAATGAAAAATTGTCACCATTTTCAGTTAGGACAAAAAAAAAACATCATTAGAAGTCTTTTGGTCAAAACCCCATGACTAAATAATCATCTATTCAGGGGGTATAGTTACAAGATTTTAATGACAGCCATTACTGCATCCATACTAGATGCATGACTGGCACTATTTTCATTCAGGACCAATGGTATCATAAGTCTATTGGTGAAAACTTGATATTGCAATCATTATAAGAAGTTTCCATGATTATATGACCATTCATTCAGCAGAAGTAGTGGTAACAGGTTTTATTTTCAAGTGGTAGCCATATTACACCCCAGATCAGCACCATTTTCATTTCAGAAAAAGCAGACACATAAGAAGTCATTCAGTGAAAATCTCATACTGATATGACAAATCTATTGAGGAGGAGTAGTGATAAAAAGTTTCTCAAGATGGTCACTAATGGCCATACTGAACATGCAACAGAACCATTTTCAACTAAGACTGGCTAGAACATGGGCTGAATGTTTCAAGATTAGGATTAATGATAACAAACTTGTGCTAACAAACAAATAGACAATAAACAGCTAACAACCCAGAAACTATTCTGGTCTTGGAAAAGTAGAGCTAAACAAACAACCCATACAGACATTAAACTCTACATATAAAGCTTATCTTTCCCCCCAGGTACTTCTTTTTTTTTAAATATTCTAATGTCTTCATACTACATTTATAACATTCAAAGGCCTCTAAGTAAACAAACATATTTTGGATAAAGAAGAATTTAAAACAATTAATGATATACCTGCAGTCATTCAGTCAAAACAGAAAACTTGAATGACAACAATGGTTGAAAAGAATTATGAAAATGCTTGCATTTAAATGTATTCATGCATTATCACATGTTAAACTTGTATTTCCAAACCATTATGTTAAGTAAGGAAAAGACTACATCAAATATACATATTCAGTCTAAAGATTCCAACCAATACCCGGGTACTTGAACGTTAATAATAACCTGCATATTAAATTGAACAACCAGGTACCGATTAAAAAAATATTCCAAGTTCAGATCAATAAATACTACATATACTAACTTATAGGTCAAGTCCAACTGCAAACAACATAATGCACTAGCAAATAAGGCTCAATGTTGTTGTTGATTCTAGTGATTACACTAACAAACTGCATAGATGCAGATCTGCTGGTGCATTATGTGCTAGCAGAACTGGGTCTGTGCAATTTGCAATTCAACATGACTTACAAAAGAGTATATATGGTCATTATGGAAAAAGAGATCAACCTACTTTGAACAACCCTTTGGGACCGAGACATAGGGAGATTAGGACAATTATTTTGCTGTAGGTTTTATTAATAACAGGTCAACAGATTAAAAAGACCCAACCTCAAAATTGTCAACTTATGAGGACACTCAATTTTTTAATATTACTACATAATAAACATACTGAATTATATGTAAAAATTTGCATGCTGCTCACTAGTAAGATTGATAATGCTAAATCTATGTTGTTTTCTGAATTAAAGTATATACTCGCCTATAAGTTGTGTTCAACAGCAAACAACAGAAGATCCTAATCTTTCCTAGCATAATGCAACTGCAGATCAGTGTCTATGTTGTGTGTTCTACTGATTACTTCTAACTGCACAGACCCAGATATGCCTGCACATTATATGATGGCAAGTCTGGGTCTGTGCAGTTTACAGTTGAACTTTTATCAAGTATATACCATATGGGGTTGGAAGCATGAACTTGGGATGGGAATGAGTGAATCACTTATTGAGAACTTATGATAGTAAGTACTCAATGTTTAACTGCCAGGATGTCAGACTGCTTTACATTGTGCATGTCATTCATGTACAGCCCCCATTACTTTCTATCCAAGTGTAGATGAATGTGGCAGCTGGATAGGACGTCCAGAATTTCCTGAATCATCTAATCAAACAGATATAAGAATTCAATTACTCCTTGTAACAATGTGTACCTAGTGTCTTTCTAATTAGGTAGAGTTGGTCCACATCAGATTTTCCAGGCCACAAGGCCTGTCCGGTCAACAGTTCAGCAAATACACAGCCTATAGCCCAAATATCCACAGGTGGACCATATTGGGTATCTCCAACTAGCAGCTCAGGTGCACGGTACCACCTAGTTGCCACATAATCTGTGTACTCATCACCTGGACCCGCTGAAAAAGAAAAAAAAAGCAAAACTTCCAAACTTTCTGCTGTACCTGAACCTTGTATATTCTTTTACAAATTTCTATATATTATAACATTTAAAAAAATGGTAAAGCACAAGTATGGAAAATCAAAATTCACTCATATTTCATTAAGTCTAAAGTTTTTCACAAGGAGTTTTCAAGGACTCTAAATGAGTTTTCAAATAATTTTAAAAACTAAAATTGAACCGTCACCATATATTTTGTTAACTATCAATTTTGCATGTTGTTTGATCCACCCAATTTTTTCTCATTTTAATCATATATATCTTTTTACAAATAAATAAATGGAGATATATATTTATCAGGTTTTAACATTTTGCATTCTCTTAGATAAATTCAAAGAGTTTTGGCAAATTCAGATATTTCCACAAATTCAATAACCTTTGAAAGATAAAAATAACTTTTTAAAAATTAAGAGTACATTCAAAGCAAACCACATAATTCAAAGAATTTATAAGATTGTACAATGAATGGTAACTCTCTATAAGATGGAGTGTGTTCATAATACTGACAGAAGATTAATTTGTTCCTAACAACAACAACAACGGCATTATCATCTACAATACTGGACACTTCTACAGTGTATGTGACAGGCCAAGACCAAATCCTCCCCTTTCCAAAACCAATTTCATCTCTCTCTCTCTCTCTCTCACACACACACACACACACACACACACACACACACACACACACACACACACATTTAGCCTTCCTCACTCTGGAATGATATCCCAGTCAACTGCTGTTGAATGCATTGGCACATTGTAAGAATTCTTTACCTCTCTAAACCAAACCTGCCTTTTTATAACTTTTAATCAATCAGATTGGATAGACTTTTCATTTACCTCAGCCCTGATTTATAACATACATTTGTCTACAGTTGTTACAGCTAACAAGTGCAGGCAGAATATAAACCAACAGCATGGTAGTCTCAGAGACAGCAGTTATGCATTGCACATAAACATAGAGCTACATGGTACTTGCACTCATTTATTAAAATAATCATACCCGTTTTTTTCTACATATCTTGATGAAGACCTTTCCTTAAATCAAATCAAACTAAATCATAACATGTTTGCATAATCTGTAATAGGTCTCCAGGAGTGGACACATAAACACAATTAAGCTCTTGACTCTTTATCTTATTTAGTTCAAAGTTCATAGCAAAGGTGCACACCACAGGGTAAAACTCTCCAGATTTTTGTTTATATCAACAAAATAATCTGGTGTTTGCTTTTCTGGCTATAAATGAATGCTGAAGGCTGTGAACTGTGTTTACCTTGTCACTACCATATGTGACAGTACACATTCAGTTACTGGCCATACTAATCAGCCAGTCAAAATACCATATATACTCATGTAATAAGTTGAGTCATGCTACAAACAAGAGAGATCCTGATCTACCACTGCATAATGTGCCTATAGATCAGGGTATACATTGATTGCTCTACTGATTACTACTAACAAACTGCACAGACTCAGATCCACCAGCACATTATGTGGCAGCAGATCTGGGTCTTTGCAATTTGCAGTTGGACTTAAAAATGAGCACATATTGTGGCTGGCTTCCAAACTACATTCAGATCATTTATCATAACAAATTTCACCATAATTCAATTCTCAAGAGCTGCAAGAAAATGACAACCAAACTTTGTCACTTTTATGCTATGTGTTCCCATCAGAATGGTGGACAATGTAAACAATGTACAACATGATGTGTACAAGATTACTCAATCTCTTCTACTAGTCAAACTGTGTATTAACACTTCAGAACTGAGATGTATATTCTTTTCCATTAAGTACAAATACGCAAAACTAGATTTGTGTTTACACGCCACCACTGCAGAAATTGCATGCCACAGATGTTTAAGTCCTGCATAAATTCAAAACTGTATACAAATTTTAAAAATTCCTATAATGGCACACAAAATTTGCATCAGGTCATCTATTTACACATACGAACAGCATAGAAAATATATTATTTGTGAACCTCAAGACTTTTGCTAAACTGTGCGGACAAAGTTTTTATTTTATAAAGAAATGGCCACAAAAAGTTCAAACTGGTACAAAAAAATTGCTGTCTAGACCTTAAAATCTAATTTGGTCATCTACATGTGAAACAAATATGCATACCAAATCTGCCTACCTAAAAAGGCATTTGCTTAATGCACTAGCAATATTTGTAATAAATGTCCAACAGGAACAAAAATGTGTAACAGATTGAAAAACTGCTGTAGTCTGGAAATCTAATCAGGTCTTGTGTATGACTGAATGTCTCAATAGTTTTTGTGTGATCACACTAACATTGTTTGGCACAGGCATACAGATGGATAGCAGCATAAATGCCCTCTTATGTTATTACAATAAAAATACCAAAGTACAACCTGTCATAAATATAGTATGTACTCAGTTTGAATACACAAACTAACCTATAGACCCAGAAAATTATGAGTGAGATATTGCATTGAGAATTGTTAAGCACTTCTTAGCAATTATCAAATATTAAGCAAATCTATATTAAACTTTTTTAAACTAAATTTTATGATCTAAACAATTATAATTGCAGGTTGATGTCAATATTACTTAGGCAAAAACATGCTCAAGTATCAGACAATGCAAACAAGAAAAAAACCACTGTACCTCTACAGAGTTTTCTAATGTAACAGGCATACCTTGCTCTGGTTCTAGCTGACTGATTAGAGGTCATGATTGAAAGCTCCACCAATATAATCAGTTTAATACAACTGATATCAATGAAACTAATTCTGTAGTAATGAATGACTGGGTTGTGAACCATACATATAGCAGGAAAGACAAACCTAACAACAGAAGTTCATTTATATCTATTTTGTCTCTAATCTCAATATTTTCTTAAAATGAAAACAAGGTTGGTGCATATTTAAGAAAGAATCAATTACTGGCTTGAGTGTTTATGCAGACTTAATAGTATAGACCTGGTTTGTCAGCACACATTTAACATGCAGAATACATAACTCCTATGCATTCTACATCTGACAGTAAATAATGTCAACATAGATCTTCAAGTGCATTTGCCTTGGTATTTCTGAGTCTATGTCTTTCACAGTTAACTGCACATAATAGTCCAATAAATATAGTGAGGTACACCTAAAAGAAACTTACTTAGAACTCTGGCAAATCCAAAGTCACATAACTTCACTTGCCCTGAGCGTGTTATTAAGATATTTTCTGGTTTCACATCTCTGTGTATACACTGAAAAAACAACAACAATGCATTAAATAAGCAATGAAAAATATCTTCTTTTAATACACAAACTGAGTATATTTATTTCAGTGTTAATATTAAAATGTACAATTAATTTTCTTCTGCTCAAAGCAAACAAGTAACATGATAATTTCAGTGACATTAAATACCTCATTTTCAAACAAGTGATAACATAAATTGTATTGTCAATTTCATTTTATAATGTATATATAATACAGTAATTAAAAAAGCATTCCAATCTTTGGCATTGTAAGAGGTCAATCAGTTGACAGGTTTATAAGAAAGGTTGCTTTTTGTAAAGCTTATATGCAAACAAATTCTAATACATGTAAACATATTGATGGCATTCCCCCCCCCAAGTCCAATCTGCTCTGCACTCAAATGAAATCATATCATATGAATTAGTCTTTCAATTCCATACAATGATCATTCTGTTTAAGAATTTATTTTTTTTTGTATTATAATATGCTACCAAATGCATTTGTATGAATAGCAAGAATGTAATTAATGATTCAACTGTCATTATTATGAAATACAACCATTTTTTTGTTTACATTCTTCTACTTACAATCCAAAAACAAATTCAAAGCAGTGATCTCTCCATTGGAAATATCAGATGTGAATAACCGAAAGCCAATATGCCTATATAATTATAGTAAATTAGTTATGATATGGTAACCATTAACTGGAAGTTTTACATAAATATGTACTTTATATTTGTGTCCTTGAACATTATATTTAATTGTTAACACCAAACATTAATTTCAAAGAGTATTCACAATGATTCCTGAAGATTACTTTTATGTAAAATCAATATTTTCATTAACTCCATACAAAATAAACTGACACACAGCCCTGAAAAGGATTTATCTGTCATTTATGAATATCAACAAAATTATTTCTGATTCAATTGTACTCAGAGTATTGGAGTCAGCTAATTTGAGTATAGATCCCATTATAAACATGTATTACTCATATTCCATTAGAAAACACAAAAAATGCATATTTTTTTAAATTGTAGTCCTCATTGTGAAAGTGTTTTAATGCTACATGTACAGGTACCTAAACTGGCCCAGATTTTGGTCAGTTGGAGATTGCCAAGGTTACCCAGGGGATGAGGCTATTGATAATGAAATAAAAACAAATTAAAAAGTTTAACAAACATCTGTGCAAGATAACCTATCTTCATTTAATTTAATATCCTATCTTCAGTTAATTTAACAGCCATATATCTATGGTTTGAAAAGATTGGAAATTTATCTGTGTTTACTGCCATAATTGGTAGTGTCTGCATATTTTTCTTCCCTGCAAAAATGAAACTTTCAAGGCACAATAAATGTGTTCCAGTCACTTTGGAAAATGCAACAATCTATCAGATTCTATTGCTTTCCTTAAGTATGTTGCTGACTTCTTTTGATGAAAGGTTATTTGATTGTATTTAAGATTGTCGTTGGCTTCCTTGCTAATGGGTACCTTTGGAGGACAAAACAGATTTTTTATTCTTATTGCGGCAACAACATCAAATAATTGTAGAACACTGATTGAGACTTAATTTTTTTTATTTGTTTAGTATTTTACAGAACAATCGAAAATTCAAAGGAAATCATTTTCCTCTGAAGTTTCAGCAAAGTTTTTTTTTTCTGGGTACACTGTAAAAACAAAAGGAATTCCCCATGGTATGGCTGATTATAGCAGTTACTTTACCTACCTACAAAAGTTGGTAAATTATAGCTTTTCCAGCAGCATAAGGAGACCAACAAGAAGATCTTGGGGGTGGGGGTTGTCATATTTCTGGTGGCAGTGATGCTGCCTTCCACACACGCATCAGAAATTTATTTTAAAAAAAGACCAACAGATGAATGCACAGGTGTCATGTTCTGTTTTGAAAGGTATTACTACAGAAAATATGAGGGTTATTTTATGGATTTAATTCTATGAGTGAAAGAAGATGAATTTCACTTACCATCCACAGAGGTCAGTCAAAATATATTAATTTTTATAGAGCATTTGATAATCCAACAGTTGCGTCTGAAAGAGCTATTATGAGATAATATCTCATCGGTTATTTTTGCTACCAGAAATGTATATTAAGAAAGATGATGAAAAAAAAAAATTAAAAACCCCTGAGATCTCACAGCATACCAGATGTCAGAATAAGTCCATTTGGATATAACAATGCAATGTTAACATTGTTTGTCACCATGAACAAAGAATTTGTTTATCTAAAAATAGATAAATACAGTGCATTTTATATCAAGTGTGCAGCTTCCTTTCATGATGCCTCTGAATATCTTCACTCCAAACCCAAGGTTGTACATACAAGTTTGAACAGTCAATAATTTCAGTAAAAAAAAATCGCCAGATGGCATAATTTGCTGCAAGTAAGAAAAATAAATCACAATTTGCAACGTTGGTGAAGCCCAGCATGATCCCTGAATAAACTTTTCACATGTTATTTTCATACTTTTAAGAAGAAAACTTTATTCGAGTATGAGAAAACTACATGAAGATGAAACTGCAGAAGTCACACCAAGATTGTCTTAGAATTAGAATTAGAATTAGTCTTAGATTAGAATTCATACACAATCTCTTCCCAAAAATGATAATAAGCTACGTTTCATACTTTCTAAGAAAATTTTTTGGTGTATGAGAAAAGTACATGTGAAATTTAGGAAAGACATCACAACCATGTTATATCTGAATTCATGTTTTAACAGCATGTTATAGCGTGGTCACACTGCATTGTTGTCCATCTTATGCACAGAAAGTGTGATAAATGATCATTTACCTCTAAATAATATACCAATGGGAATGGCATGAAGATATCTGAAGAATGAAAAGTAATAACAGAGGCCATCATTTTTGTTTTCTTTCAACTGTTTCTAATGCAACAACTGCCACATTTAATGGCAGGAATACTCATCTATACATTATCGTAACTGCAGTGTTTGATTCTGATTTTTACTTTCCCCCCACACAAAGTGAAACTAATACCTGTAGAGAGATATAATCAATGCAAATGAAGGTAACATAAAACATTACTAATTTATGAGAAGCTGAAAAGAAACTGTAAATTTCAAATGGTAAGAATATTTATCTGGGTGTGGGAAGAGAAAGGTGCAGAGAAAAACACATAGATAACATAATTTACTCAATAAATATTGATAACATTATGCCAATCTAAAAAAAATAAATAAATAGATGACAACATCCTATTTATACAAGGTATTATGAAACATGCTTGAGAGATAGAAATGCCAACCATAACATCAATAATGTGTAACTCTGGATAACTCATCTGTAAAAGCAACCAACTTTTTTATAATTACATTGCATCTTCCTGTGAGCCAATACACACATACAATACTTAACAAAATTAATCTATACATTTTTTAAAATTTCATTACCATAACTCAAAATGTAGTTTTCAACAAAACCTTCATAATAATTACTCAAAATCTTGAATGACTGACATCTCTACAGAGGCTCCAGACAAAGGTGCCATGCCAGCACACCTCTCTAAATCTAACCCAGCAGACAATGGTATCATACCTGCTAGAGGTAAGCCTGCAATATTTGACTTGCAAAAACTAAAACTGTCATATTTATGTCTTGGCAGCAGCTACATAATGGGTTTTTCTCACAGAAATCTCATAAATATTTGCTGTTAAATTCAGCACACTGACATTTGTTCCAACTTGCCTCTAAAAGTAACTTTCATCCGAACAATGAGGTAAGTAAACCCAATAGCCTTATTGCTATGTGTTCCATGTGTTAGGTTTGGTCACTTTGCTACTTTCTGGCTATTATTACAAAGAATAATTATCAAGATGACAAAAGCTAACAACTGAGAAGCACAGAATTGTTCAGCATGACATCTGATTGCCATGAAGCAAAAATGCTCAAAGATCATGTAGGAGGAGTTGCAATAACATTTTCAAGTGAAAACCCAACAGACACAACTTTCAATCTTGTAAGAGTAGCAGATTACAATTTTTAAAATGGCCACTGTGGTGGCCATACGGGATGTCAGATCAGCACTATTTTCATAGTGGTCCATCAAGACATCACAAAAAGCCTTTTAGCAACAACCCATGACCATCCATTCAGGTGCAATAGCAATAACAAAATTTACAAGATGACAAATGTGTTGGTCATATCAGATGTCAAGACATCATTTCCATTTTTTACTAAGCAGACCTTACAAAGATTCTCTGACTGATACTAAATATTGACACGAGTACCCACTCAGTCATACAGCAATACAATTTTCAACATGGCCAATTGCTGGCCATATTTGAAAGCCTGAATGAAACCATTTTCATTTAGGATGAACTGGGCATCATAAGAAGTCTCTTGGCAATACCCTGAGGCTGATATGGCTTTCTGTTAGAAGATGTAGCGATAACAAGATATTTCAAGATGGCTGCCATGGAGGCCAAACAAGAAGTCAGATCAGTTCCATTTTAGGACCAACTAGACATCATAACAATTCCGTCAGTGGACACAACATGTTGACATAACCATCTAGTCAGGAGGAGCAGTGATAACTAGATTTTCAAGACAGAGGTCATTACTGGATATCTGTGTAACAGAATTTTCAATTAGACCCAACTAGACCTAGGATTGAAAGGTTGTGTAAATATTTATGGAAAACCACCATGTAACTCTGGAGTAGCAATAATATATAATTTCAGTAAGGATCTAATAATAGGTAATAACATAGTGCTGCTTTTGGAATCAGTATATTATGTTGGAGTTTGTCACTTATATTTTAGAAACTGTGATTGACATTAATTTTCTTTACCTTTGCTGCTTTTTGCTATCTTACTTCCCATGTTTTCAAATCTTAATGGATTGCATAAAGTTGTAGTCTGTATTAATAATTACTACCTAACTAATAAATGCTCTGAGAATTAAGAAGAATACATGTCATAATTCAGCATTTATTTATTTTGTGTAAGTTTCATTATACAGAGCTTTGAAGGTCATGAAATTGTACATTTGAATTAAAGTGCAATCAACAAATTTATTTATTTTGTGTAAGTTTCATTATACAGAGCTTTGAAGGTCATGAAATTGTGCATTTGAATTAAAGTGCAATCAACAAATTTCTATTGTTTCTAATCTTTCATGAAAGAATCATGATAAATATTTTCTCAACACAATAAATACAGTTGGTATTTTGAACAAACAAATGAGAATTTTGTGCCATAGCATACAGCAGTGAGGGGAGCGGTGTGCTGTGAATATTAGTTTTCGCCTATGAATATTGATCTCCCACAAATTTAAAGTTATTCCTCATGGTATATCATTTTTTACAGCTTTCTAGACATGACAAGCATAAACACAGCCTTTCAGCAAGTGATCTCACTTGGATTTCAGACAGGGCTATATATCAGGCTAAGAATCCTGTGTAGTGAGCCAATGCAAATGAAACAATATTTTTAGGTCAGCAAGATTTACAAATTGCTTTAAAATTTAATATCATATCTTTCTTGCAGAGACAGAATAAAATTGGCATAAAAATACAACCAAAGCATTTTTATAACAGCATGCTTCTAGGAGCAGAGTACAAGTGTGAGAAGACAGGCTGCATGGCACTTTTGACAGAATGCTATGCCCACTATCTTTGCTACATTCTGAAAATGAAATCCCAGGGACAACATTCTGTAGGAAATGAGAATCCTGTATACAGTACTAAAAAACTGCCGGGTCCCCATCTAATTCTATACCAGGTCTGTCCTGTCTTCTAAGTAAGTTGCCATCAGATCAATAAAAAGAAAAAAAAATCTACCTTAGGGATCTAATCTGCCTCACAAAGCTTTAAAAAATAAAACACTTTTATCTTTAACTTCTGGAAACACAATGATAACCTGGCTAACACTGAGTGGCTCTTTGGTTCCCTATTCATAAGTTCTCACTCACAGGAATATGGTTTACACACTTGAGTGCAACTCCTTAATTTTGTGTACAAGGCAAAGCAAGCATATGACCTTGGAAGAGGAGAATAATATTCTTATTATTTCTATTATTTCCTTATAATCATTACTTGATTGTCCTTTGTTAATAATAATGAACTGCTACGGCACTTCATATCTTGCTAAAACTTGTTGCTTGTAATACACCAAGGATTCAATGGATATGTACTAGTTCCTGCATGTTATTTTAGTTAACCAAGAGGATTAGTGACTTATTAAGCAACCCATGACCATGATTTACAATAAAAATAATCATTATTTTAATCCAGTCAGTTCATACAAATTATGTACACTGATTCTAATTACAAACATCACGGCTAGGTCCCTATCTTCTTTAATTCTTAAAGGTACAACATAGGGACATTACAACAACTCAAGTCTTTTGCTAAGAAAATCTTAAATTATTCATTGTGGAACAATAATACAAACTATAACCCTCTGACATTACTTTTTAAAAATTCATTTTGACATTATGCTAAAAGTTTTTAATATTCATGTAGATGGACTGACAAAGTAACTATCAGTACACAATTTTCCAAGTACTGGGTATAAGAATGGGAATGACAACTTTTAGGGCAAGTGAACTGTACTCCTGGCAAGTCAGGGCTCAAAATAAACTCTTTCAGAATTAGCAGCATTTTGACAGGTTAATATTTTTGCTAGAAACATCAAGCTATTTTCAATGCTCACTAACATATTTTGAATTCTCAATAAAAATCTAAAAATTATTACTAACTATAAACACTTTGCAATTTCAAAATGCCAGCTTTGTTAGCATCATTTTCCAATTCACAATCAATCTTTTTGACACAATATGCCCATGGCTCAAGTCTTAAAACAACATTCTTTGAGTACTGGTATACAGGATCTAATTTCTAAACTCAAAGTCCCAGGATGCACAGTGGACATCCCTGAGAGAGATTTTTCCAACTTTATCCTGCTACATAATCCAAACATGGCAAGGCTGCATTTTACGTTTGTCTGTTGTTTGTGAAGTAAAAGCAAATGCTAAAATAACAAACACAAAACATGACAACTGCTAATATAACACAAAAGCAAAACAAGACAGCTGCTAAAATAAGACAAACACAAAAACAAAAATAAGTAACATGAGACAGAAAACAAGAGTAGTCATGCAAAAGTTTGTCTTAGCAGGAATGTTTCTAATTACATATATCAAAGCCAAACTCCTGTAAAAGCTTATACAGCCAAACCTTTTTCACAGTACAAACAACTTAATAAACTGTATAATTATTTTTAACAATAACTTTAAATTTCTGTCTCTTTCACAAAGATTTAAACCTATGTATACTTGACTACAGAAACAAGTAGAGCAGAACAAAAGCACCCATAAAAGTACTTTTACTAAAAGCTTACATTATGCTGATGACAAAAATTGACAGCTGCAACTGTCTGGTATATCAATCTTTTCGTCATAGGCTCTGGAACGCTGAAAAATGGTGGTGGAAACTCTGGTTTCAATTCATGATACATTGCATACAAATAAGGAAATAAGTGCCAAAAGGAATGTATGTATGTAGAACCAAAGAATATCCTTGAAACTTTCAAGTTTAGCTATCAAAATACTTAAAAATCTCGATCATTTCATCTGAGCATGTCATCCAAAACTATATTACCCTATTAGATTTGTTTAGCCATGCTCTATTGCTTCACACATGTTTAAAAAATTCCCCATTTATATATTCTCCTAGTGGAAAGAATAAACAAATCAATAAAAATTGGACCATACATACATTTCTTAATAAAGGCAGCATCTAAATATGGCCAATACGACTTCTCAACAAACTCAGTGTAGGAGAAAGATAATTTGAATTAGAATTCAAAATGCTTTCTCAACTAAATAGTTCATGTCAATGTCAATAGCTCTAAATCTTACATTATGTTGATGACAAAAATTGACTGATAATAACATCTGGTAGACAATTCTTTTCGTCATTGGCTCAGGTACTCTGCAAAAAGAAAATTATCTTCTTACAAACTCCTAACCCTTGTTTTGTTCCTTATTTCAAGACTCAGGATGAAATTAAGTAGAGAATATATCCCATGACCTATTTTAGTAACTTCAAACCCCAAAGTAACAATGTTAAAAAAAACATGGATAAATGAAATTGGAAAATTATATGCATGCCATGTAGTAAACAATATTAGTATACTTCTGTTACCTAAAATCTCTTTCACAGGACAATTAATATATGTTTTCAGTCTGAGAGCAATATGTGTCTTCCTTGACATAAATACAAGATCTCCACAAAATCTGGTCCAGTTAAAAGACATCAAAGTTATTTAGGAGAAACACTTTTCTCCTCAGTCAACCCCAAAATCGACAGGTTTCTTTCTTGTCTTAAATACACAACATCCACATAGCCATGGTTCATACATATGGCATGAGTTATATTTTGAAAACTGTTTTCCGTCTTGAAATATTCTGACCTTCACTTCTGACCCTTTACTCCATAAGGAATAAATGTCTTCTCAAATGTAAGTCATCAACAAAGTTTTATTTAAGGTATATTATACTGATCTTATATTTTGTGGAATTACTTCCTTCTTTCAGTTCCTGCTACCCTGACCTTTAACATCCTTCTTTCAGTTCCTGCTACCCTGACCTTTAACATTCTAATTTGAAAATTAATCTTCCATGTCTCCAATACAACCCATCCACAAAGTTTGATCAAAGCTGGTGATAAATAAAAGAATACGGTATGGAAACCAGTTTTCTTAGGAATCACCTTTACCATAACCTTCTGACCTCAAAATCAACATGCATC
The DNA here is from genome assembly GCA_016746295.1 of Potamilus streckersoni. Taxonomy (NCBI): domain Eukaryota; kingdom Metazoa; phylum Mollusca; class Bivalvia; order Unionida; family Unionidae; genus Potamilus; species Potamilus streckersoni. Next base: position 738,185 of record JAEAOA010001939.1, read on the forward strand.
TCTTTTTTAAAACTTCAAATGCAAGCCATTTACCAAATCTACTGATAGTAATATGAAAATGGATTTACTATATCAATATTCCAATTCAATGGAAGTACATCTACTCAAAATGTCCAACAAGCTTTTCAAGCACCTCTAAATATTTAATGTCACACACTGTCAGAAATAGTGATATCAGCTCATGTAGGAACATTGAGGAACATCAAGTTATATATTAACTAATCTTTCTGTAAAACAACAAATGGATCATACCATAATTATAAAAGCACTTTAAAATAGAGAAATTCATAAAATCATTGAGTGTTTTACGTAAGGCCAATAAAAAAATATGTGTGTTTGTTACTGCACTGGTTTAAAAATTAGGAAGGCAGGTCCTTTCTGTAAATATCATGTGATTTTTGTGACTATTTTTTTACCATCATGGAAAAAGTGCTTGCATATACAATGAGAAACTGGGATGGTTAGCTGACCAGAAACACACATATTTTTTGTTTATCTTAATCAACTTCCATTCTATTAAGTTTGCATTTATCTGACATTACAAAAACTCGATAATGCCTATTAAAATTGCAAGAATTCTATTGCAAGATCATACACTCAGCTAACAATGAATGAGGAATATATATTAATTCACTATCTGCTTATGTCACACTGAACTACAACAAATTTTGATTAAATTTTAAACAATATTTGTCCACTGATTTTGTAAAAATACTAGATGCTGAATCTTCAAAACCAAATAATAATTTTAGCCCAGCTGTACATACCCCCTTGGATGCCTATCCAGTTCATTTAGCACTGTGTGGTCCACATACTCGAACACCAGATGAAGGCGCTTTTTCCTCCTGAACACTTCGATGAGGTTTACCAAGTTCTGGTGTTTCAATTGCTATAAAGAGAAATCATACATAATTCTTGTTACTAATTGGAGTGATGATATGTGAGTGTTGTAAATAAACCCATTTACCACCAAGGGCAGTTCCAATCTTCAAAATGTGCCTAAATGTTTAATGCAAAAATGATTGCTGCCAAATTTGAAGAAAAAAAAATTACAAATAGGATGAAATAAGGAACTTCAATGTTCAGAAGACATACGACTTCTGAGTATACAAAGTCACCAATTATAATGTTCATCTCTGCTATCTGATTAACAGACAACATTCATAGTTACATGGAAATATGTTTTGCATTTAAAATTATTTGAATCAAGAAATAAAATATGTTGCATTTTAAAAATATAAAGTACAAAATTATCTTTATTCTGTATTAAAATACCAAATATACAGTCAGACATAAATTAGAAAGGGAAACACTTGTTGTACAAAAATCAGCAATAATTGTATCAGTCATAATGTCAGCATATCTTTTACAAAATACTATGCAAGTGTTTTTCTCAACTCAAAATGAGACAAGAAACCTTAAAGATCATTTTGCTCCACAATTAATGAACAATTCCAGCTATAAGCTCATGAATGTCAAAATAAGTTACTCATGAGACATTAGGTTTTTAGGAAAAGTCAAAACTGGCCATTCCACACAGGTGACCACTGCATACATGTTCAGTTACCTCTTAAAATTGGTTTCTGAACAAATATCATGCATTTATTATTATTATTATTATTATTATTATTATTATTATTATTATTATTATTATTATCATCATTTTTACTCATTACTACATTCTCAAAATTGTTTATATCGACAGTACAAAAAAATTTCCAAATGGGTATATGTTGTTCTCTTCCAAATTTATGTTCCACATAAGATTACTGTACCTTCTCGCTTTAATCCATCCTTCTAAATGAAATAATCACAAAATTAAAACATGCACCAACATGGATTAGAAGGATAGTCAACTCTTCCAGATAGAAGACAGTAGGATTAGGGTACAAGTCTGTGATGAACAGAAAATCAAAAAGAGCCTTATGTGACTATTTGGTGTGACCCATAATCCAAACTTTTACCTGCCTTTTGACCTATTTTGCATACTGAATGACCCCTGACCTAATGAAAACAGGATGTAACTTGTATATCTTAAAGAAATATTTTCTATTGGGATAGCTTTTTTGCATGCAAACAGATGAAGATATGTATAACTGTCACTTTAGCACAAAAGGTGACTTCCATTTCTGCTGTGATAACACCAAATACTTTTCCCACCATCCAGCAAATGTATTGCTTCGACCCTCTACACTAATGATAAAAACTCAAGCAATTTCAGCTTTCACACATTTATACCTTATAGTTACACTGTCAATGTGACCAAAGTTACAAGTACAAGTGAGATAAGAAATGTTTGCACAGTGATTTATGTGATATTTCTTTATCTAAACAATGCCTTCCTCAGGAAGCAAAAATTCAGTTTGCATTGACTGAATGGTTGATGTAGATACACTCTAGTGAACTCTTAAAGTGAGGAGAAAACACTGTTTTGTTAGGAAACATACAGGACATTAAATATCCCCATTACCTCCACTACACTTTCTTGATGTCCTGCAAAATGGCATCCACTTCTTCATTCCTTTTAGATCCCTTGGTAGCTGTAGCCCTCATTATTAGCACAGGGTATACTTTTGGACCCAGCTGTGCAAATATTATCATACAAGAGGTGCATCATCATTTTTAGGGGACCACAAAAATTTTCCAGCAATTATGAAATCTACACTACTCTCCTAGACTTGTGAATGATGTTAACAGGATGTCTGTAAGGCACAACCTTTGCAAGCCTTTAGCAGAGCAACAATGTATGTGGTTTTATTTTTACAGGCTATACCCTTCTCTAGAATGAATAGCATTCGTTCTGGTTCAACACTATTATGGCAAAATATTCTGAGCCAGCTGAGAGCAATTTACAAAAATAAAACAATGATATAAAATTTCTGCTTATGATTAATTTATTACATTGGTATCAAATCAGTTTAGCAGCAATTAGTGTGCAAATAATAGCACTTCAGACTGGTTACCAATGGATATACAATATCCAGATAATAGCACTTCAGACTGGTTACCAATGGATATACAATATCCAGACACTCATGATCACAAATGCATCATGGAAAATGTTGTCCATAACTTCAATCATGCTGATGGCCAGATCAATGAAATAAAGATGGAAAAACCATTTCTAAAGCAAACACTGTTCATTGATGTACATGTAGAACAGATATTATCTATTACTGCATTCATAAAAAACTAATGGAAATAACTATTTGTCCAGGAACACATCCAGTCAATGTACTAACTGAAAAGATCATGGAAACTTTTAAAAAGTCTTTTTATCAATAATTAATTTTCATGCCAATCACATAATCAACTGCTCCAGTGACCTAGTGGTTATAGTGTCTGCCTTGGATATGGAAAGTCATGGGTTCGATCCCCAGTCGAGTCATACCAAAGACAGAGGTCGCACTAGGATTATAAAACTAGGAGTAAATGACTCCTAATTTGGTTAAAATAGGAATCCCACCAGCAAAACTTGCAGCCCCCACTAAGCCAGGCAACACATACTTTCTTACACTTTGCTATTGTCGCATCCAAAGTATCAATTCTAGCAACTTTAGCACAATTCTGAATCTCCTTGAAATCTTCATTTTTCCATTTGATTCCAAAATACTTGTCTAAATTTGCAAAAGGCATTTTGTTGAAGTCTCTTGATTTATATAACAACTGGAAATGAAATAACGGTGCTGAGCTTTGCCAAAGTCGAAAATTGTGATTTTGCTTTACATAATAGAGATAAAATATACCATCTGCCATATTTTTTGTGACATTTTTGGCTGATATATACAGTCTTGAGTTTGAGTGGAAAAAATTTAAAGGCACCATGACAGGAAGCCAAAAACTTGGATGTAAAAATGCACTGGAATCAATTGTTACATAAACAAATCCTTATTTCATATTGAGAAACCATTCCAACTGTGCATTGTTATATCATAATTAAGCCACTTATGCTGATATCTGGCTGGATAAGAGGAATGAGGTAATACAATCAAAATAGCTGTGCAACTGAGTAGCTACAATGGACCACCTCTGAGGGGGAAAAGTGAAATGACTACAGTTGGCCACACCACTGGAATAAAAAAAAGAAAGAAAAAAAAAAAAACAGAAAAAGTTTTGCTGCAACTTCAATGAAAACTGATTACCCCTGAAGCACCGATATATACCAAGGAAATTTTTTTTACAAATTGTCTACATGTTCTACAATTTTTTGATGTAGCTGCAGCAATAACAAATGGTATTTGTTTGGTCCTTCAAAAAGAGCCTTTAGTGGCGCCTTCAATAACACTTTCATCAAAGCAAGCAGGTAACCTTTGATCAAATAAGTTAGCAACAAACTAAAATAAAAGCACTGCTTCAGTTTTCTAAGTGATTAGAATATAATTATTTTCCTGCAAAACTTTCCTCTTTGCAACAAAAACATGGGTATGGAGGACTCCTGTGTGGGTTATTTTCTTCATCCCAAATAACAAAAATTTGCATCCACATATGCGTAATTAAGTGTTTGCGAGATCGCTGAAAGACTTTAAAAAATGGTACTAACAGCTGCTTTGCTTGGTGCTCAGCATTAAGAGGTTAGTGTTAGGACTGGTCGGTCTGGTGTCAGGATAATGTTGCATCCAAAGTATCAATTCTACATGCTACATGTCTGCGCCATAATGCCCAAGTGCTAGACATCACAATAAACTGCCACACTGCAGACATTGTAGTGATACAACTTAAAAATTGTTAAAGCTACATTAAAATTCCAAATCTCACACACACACAAAATCACATGATCTTAATGCCAAAATTAAACTTTTATCTAGTGGATTCGTGCCCACAAATTCACACATTATCCTTTAACAAGTGAAAAATCGAGTTTGTGTTGTCCAATTGGAAGTGAATTATGACTCCATAAATGTATCAAGGATCATTACCAATAAAATGAATAAAATTAATCATTTTATCTACTTCCTATAAATAAACAAAAATATTACTTTTGTCTGAGTCCTCATGAACATAGAAATCCAGATAAAAGTATCCATTCTTTTCATTTTTGGATGCATGAAAATTCTAACCAGAGTTCTCAGTAAACAAGTTTTTTTTGTATGAAATTCGCTTTTTCATCTTTTTCTACAGTACGAGAGTGTCATGTCATCTATCATGTTCAAGCAACTGCAATGGGATCTGATGAAGCTGGAAAGGCTATATCTTAGAAGACAAAATTAAGACATGGTAATTGTTTGTCAGTGATTAAAAATCATTTTCATGAAAAGCATGCCTGTAATTACATGTATACATGATTTGATACCTCTCTCTTTGATAAACATTGCTATGCACAATTTTAATGAATTATATCATAAATCCTTATGCACTTTTTAGAACAATTGCATTTTTATCAATGATGTATTTACAACATTAGTCACAGATTTTGGGACTTATTTATTCACTGAGAAATAAGAAGTCTTATGTTTATTGTCAAAAACTTTTTGATTTAGTGTCATGTACAGACAGACTTCCATTTCTGAGTGATTATTATATTAAATGTGTACTTTTTGGATTGCAATTTTTCTCTAATTCTTTGGTGCATGCACAAGCTGCAGATGAGCATGATTCTCATGAGACTTGCCAAGAGAAATTGATTTATCTAGTCTTGATAATGAAAACAGTAATAAAGAGACTGAGATTCATGGAATAAATCATGGAATGGAACATTCTCACTGGATAAAAAGCATGAAAAAAATGGCTTTCTGCACAGCATTGTCTGAATATGGAATGAAAAAGGAATGGCAACCCAATTTAGCTTTTGATTTTAATTCTAAACCTGCTGTGGTGAAATTTATTAAATGTTTGTTCAAGGAAAAGTGAATATACTATGCCGAGTTGCTTAAAAATGAAAAAAAAAAGGAACTGAATAAAGTAAATTGTGCTTCTGTTAGTGTCTGCAAGTGTCCTAGAAAATTTGCTCACCTGAAATTGATCTAAACTAATGAAATAAATTAATTCAGAAAAAAATTGTTTAACTTTACCCTCATCTGCGCAACAAAAGCCCTCCCCCCATTTTTAATCTGACCCCCTCCAAAATTCCTGTCAACAAATGTTTGTTTTTGAATCAGTTGGAAAAACAGTGTTGATACCAATAAGAATTTTTACTTCGAATTTTGCACCCATAGAGGAAACAATGAAAGTGTGATCTATTCCTTGATTCTATCCAGCTGGACTAAAACAAATCACAAACTATCATAATTAAGACAGTTATAAATTACGTTGATTTTTCAGTTGTTTAATAATACAAAATATTTCACAATGAATGATCATTAGCAATCTGATAATATAAATATTGATGACAACAATACATTCATACCGAATGATTAATTATTGCAAGGGAAAAATGGCACTGTTATTGGGACAGCAAGTTTTAGTGCAACTTTTTGCAAGTAAGCAGTTATTTTAAGAACCCTATATCATAAATAACTGAACTGAAGCTTCTCTCTAGCTTTAATAGTATATATTATCAGTATTTTACAGGAAGTATTCCAAAAGTAAATTTTTCAACTATTACCAATATATTGCCTTAATCAATTATGAATAACAGCACTAAAGCAAACTAAGAAAAACGGTATTTTTATTAAGCTCTAACAGTAGGCTGTCAGTATTTCAATCATTTGACATGAAAAAAAATATGCAAAAGCAAATGGTTGAGTGGTGACTTTATCAATTTTGAACTTTCTAAACTTTTTCTTCCATATCTTTGCCAACTTAGCCCTACTCTGGCAGGAAAGAAGTTATCAAACTCTGACTGGACCCTATTTTGGCATCAGTATGTAAATGTGCATTAGAGAATTTCTTTTCTCTTAATACTGTATTTCTGTCAAATGACACCACCTAGAATAAGCATGTGCAACTTCCTCTGGGATGCAGTAAGGATAAATGATTTTTTAAAGTCACACCCATTGATATAAATAATTATACAACCATGCTGTGGGCCACTGGTTGCACTTGCTAGAACTAGAATTTGATTGTGTCCTTGATAATGCATAATAATGACTGCATAAATCATATTGGTGTTTATTGGTCCATGTAGCACTATTTTAAGTGATACATGTTGGCATATAAATGTTGCAAAATGAAAGAAAATGGTTAGCTGTAAGTTCTCTAAATCAATGACTGTAATCAAACATGCTTTTAGCATTTACCTCTGGGAAGTATGAAAAAATTACTTTGAAAAACTTTGATACTAACATGCGGTGAAGAAATGTTAAAAGTAAAGGATAAAATGAACATAGCAGGTGTTAAGCTAGACTTTAATTTTAGGGAGAAATTACTTCTCATTTATATCAGAACAGGGAGAAGTGACCGCAGAACAGGAAGTGTCAGCAAAGCAGGAAGTGCAATATATAGTTGTTAAGGGGCAACTGTTCAGTAAACCATGATTATAAAACGAATATTCAGCCATTTAACAGCCCCATATCCACCCCACCCCATTAATTATATTATTATTTTTTTATTTATATATTAATAATCAGGGTTAAATTGGGTTGTGGTACATGGAATTTAAATTTGGGCTCTTTCTGATCATGGAAATTACAACCTGTGCATAACACATTGATTTGGGCCAGAGGATCAGTCCTAATTACCCTTGATTCAACTTTGACATATTTTCCTACTGAACATGCACTGTCCACATTAAACCATTTTCCAGACAACTGTATACTCCAATCAATCAATCAATAGTACTGCACCAATGCAAAATCAATAGAGTTAATATGTCACTGATGCTATGCTTAGGTGAGCATAAATGAATTGAGGTTCAATTGTTTTGAGATTATCTTCATTATTTAGGCTAAACAGGGGATCAATTATGACTTGATTTGATTAATTTCTGGTCCAACATCTGCAGCTGTTTGCATCAGGCTTGCCCCTAAACACAAGTCATTCTATTAGTGATAAAGCAAAAATACTGTTTCAAAGGCTGTCAACTGCATTTTTAATACATCTGAGTATTATATCCCCAAATTACAGAAACCAGTTTATCAAAGACTAGAAATCTTAAATAGGTGCAATTATGTCTGGTGGAGTAACCAGATTATTAAGGCTAATGTGTACAAAACAAGCTGCTAATTGATAACCTTTTGTAATCTTAGGTGGTTGTTTGATGATGGTGTTAAAAGTAATACAGGGATTCAAAGGTGGCAATAGCTTTCAAGTCTGTCAATAAAAAAATCTTTTGACCTTTCACAGAAGTAAGAGGAGATCAACCAAGGAAATGAAACAGAGTAGACATTCTGATCTTTTGCAGAGCTTAATTGTTATTGCACTGACCAAGATATTTTCAGCTAAATATGTATGGTATGTATATCTAATTTAATTACTTGTGTTAGTTTTAAATTTTTTTATTTTATTTTCACTTCATTACATGTTATTGTAATGATTACTTTCTTCACATGATTTGACAGTTTTCTTGAAAATTCCTTCAGTTTGTTTTGACCTGATAAACAAGCATTAGTAGAAAAATGTATCTTTTCCTGACCTTGACTCAAGACCAGTAGGGCAGTTCTATGTTAACAACTTTTTTATTCAGTAGATTCCAATCTGTACATTGGTATATATGTGATGATCAACATGTTTCTACACAATACTAAAAAAGTGATCACATTACCCTATCTGTTGATATATTATGCATAGTAGTTAGGCTTAAAACACTGTATTATAGTGATTTTAGTCAGTCTTGCATTTAACATTCAGAGCTAAAAGATATTTTTTGCTGTAACCAATGTGAGTAGACATTTTCCTATTTTTGGGAATTAATAATTTATTAACCCTGAAAAATACTAGTGTTCATCAGAATTCTTGGAAAAACACATTTATTTGAAATTATTTGGAATTCTGAAGCTGGAATATTAGTTTTGGTGATTTAACAAAGAACTATTGACACAACAAGACAAAACAGGTTATTGAAGACATAGTTGCCTTCCATCTTAGAAAATCATTGGGAATTTAACTCTGATTCACATAGAACATTTTAGTGATAGGACTTGTTTTTGTTTGTTTTTTTCATTCTAGGCTTAATTTTTGGATTAGTTTCACAAATCAAAGTTCTTTTCATATTTTTACCTTGTTCTCTAGGGAAATTATTTTGTTAAATTTTACAAAGCTTGTTAGCTTCACTCCTTTCTTTGTTACTTTTGTAGGAGCCTAGAAACATAACAATTTAAGTACACTTGAAATGTTTTCTTTATATGTTAATGCTAAAATAGCAAAACAACCTTTCTCATTAAGTGTTTTTTAATAAAAAAAAAAAACAATGAATATAAAATTTGGAATTACATCTTATGTCCAACTTAGAAACTTTCTTCTCAGGATGAACTCCAAAGAAACAACTTTATCATATGTTAGGTTGCTAAGACAAGACAGTGATCTGTTGAACTCTCAAGATTATCATGAAAAAAGCCAATTAAAAAGTCAGTATCATGACAGTATGCTGGTACATTAAAAGCAGGGGGAATATTACAGAACTGCTGTTAAAATTCTCGGTGGTTTAAAAGCAAATATTAGGTTGAAACAGGTCAAGACCATGATGAAATATATGAGAAAACAAAAACAGCAGAACACGGATGTCATACAAAAAGCACTTAAGTACAACACCACAGCACATCAATACCCTATAGAAGCAATTTATAAAACAAAACATGCATTTTTATTTGTATAAAACTGTGTCCAATACAAATACTCAGATGTTGGGATATCTAAACCAACAAGTTTGTATCTGCTTTTTTTCTTCTGACAACGGCATCAACATAGATTTGGGGAGTTGATTTATTGGACTACAATCCGTTGTCTAATAAATAAAAGTGGAGACCTGCTTGTTGGTCTATTAGCATATCATTCCCAACAGCATCCTAAACTGTCATTAACATCTGTAATACGTACCTTAAGCATTCTTATCTCGCGCATGGCAATCTTTTTAATTAAAGGATCTTCTTCTGATTCAACGAATTTCTTGATGGCCACAAGCTGTCCAGTTTCCCTGTTCCTGCACTTGAAGACAACACCATATGAACCTTCACCGATCCGACATATCTTTTCGTACTTCTCCATGGTAATTGTTTTCTTCCTGAATCAATGAGTATCTCCTTAATTCGATTTTTAATGAATGACTAGAATGACTATGGTAATGAGAGCAAAATGGCCACCACTATAATGATAGATTCCACTGGCATCCAGCTCGCAACAAAACAAGATATAGCTTGATTATCACTCACCACAACTATGGACGAATGTACTCTTCCCTCTTAGGTTTCATCTTGGCTATATGATGTAATTAACTAAGCTGTTTGTTATACAATTGATAAATGAAGGAATCCCCTGCAACTTTCAAAACAACCTTCCCAAATCCTGACGTTCAAGCTAAATATCCTTTGCGTCACGTCTGTATCACTAAAATTTACTTCACCTACTATACCTGCATACATACACCGCCTCACAAACAATCGAATTTATAAATGATAAATATAACTGTCAGTGTTCTCTGTGTGTCAAGGCATTGTTTTCAAGGTGGTGAATCCGAAATATTGTTCGCCATTATGCCTTTTCAGCGGTCGCCATTATTGCAATGAGTCTTTCACAAAAACAATATTACTGCGCCTTGGTTACTTTCTTTTCTGTTTAGGAGATAAATGACGATAAACTAATCAATCGTTTTTAAATATATACATATAGCATAAATGCACTTACTGCATATTTTTGTGAAATGTTTCCAAAGTAATTCGTTCCGACTGATGTGTTATATTTTTATGCGCACTTAGACCGACGGCAAGATCTGACATGTAATAAGGCCATTGTTGTGCCGAGGGGGTTACAGCCATAGCAACGTTAGCCACGTGATCAAAACTAAGCAATAATAGGATCAAATATTTATTTAAAGAATGATTGACCTTTACGTACACAGTGTGGTGTTAAGTATGTAGCTCGATCTCACCATACTGTGATGTTTTGAAAGGTATTTCCGGCTCATCTTGTCGTGCCGAGAAAAACATTCTGATGTAAAAAACAAACAACAAATTATGGATATGCTGGTCTAATTTATTAAACCGGTAACTCCGGTAGTTGTCAAACACCTGTCGAACTATATTTATCATCATCAGAGCTTCAGATTAAATCTAGAAGCAGTTTTTTTAGTTAAATACATAAGAAAATGTGCACATTTCATTTTGCAATACTTAAATCGTCTAAAGTAAAAAAAAAAAAAAAAAAAAAAAAGCCGTCTGCATGAAAACTATTCCGATTAACCCACTTGTGCGGACATATTAAACTTACTCCAGTACCTTATCGACTAATGTTGCCACACGTTACGCGTAATTTAAATTAATATAATCATTCACGTGTGTATGTGCAGGTGGGCCAATGGGTTTGTACTTCTTTTCCATGCAACATGTTGTATAACTATTGTAAATTAGTGTATTCTTCTGTCAGCTTTCACCTCGTTAGCCTATTATTGGTAATAAACTTTATTTTATTTTATAGTTGTCTATATGTAGATTGGTACTTAGAAAAAAAAGGTTTGAACAAATCAATCTTTGCTCATACAAAAATAATGCAACTAATGTAGATTGGTACTTAGAAAAAAAAGGTTTGAACAAATCAATCTTTGCTCATACAAAAATAATGCAACTAATTGACACCTATATAAATATGCACACTATATTAAAAGTTAGTAGTAATGTGTGTCCTCTACGAGAATCGGTGGGGGGGGGGCTCTGTCCCCTCCCCGGAATTGGCAGTGTTAACAATTCCTGTAGGATTAGCATAAGGAAGCCAGAAAGATACCCCAGATCACCCCACCCCAAGTATGGAAACTGTGGAATTAAGTATATATTGCAAATGCTGAGAATCTCAAACCGCTTTTGTTACAAATCTGTAGTCTTATACTAAATAAGAGGCGAAGACAACAATTTATGTAAAACGTAAACAAAAAAAATCATTCTTTATGTCAGGGTGGTCCAGCATCTTCAACACTGGTTTACATGGACCAAAAATGTAACGTTAGTGGGTAATATATGATGTATATTATAGTAATTACAATTTAATTATAAATCTAACCTTTTTGTATGAGAGTGGGGCTCGTCCTTGACTAGTGAGTCACCCTCTATAAATAAAGCATTATTATTATTATTATTATTATTATTATTATTATTATTATTATTATTATTATTATTATTATTATTATTATTATTATTATTATTATTATTATTTGGCCAGCGGGTAATAATATAAAAAGAAATATGAATAAATAATATTGTTCATTTCTTCACCCTTACATAAATCTCTACGACTCAATATTGCAATATATTCCTACTTGATCTTTGTCGAAATACCTACCCACATGACTTGTGTGGCAATATTCAGTCATACAAGTGGTAAAATACACCCAAACTGTAAAACAGTTCATTACCTAGGATGGGTTTAGAACTAACATTTTGTTGGGGTAGCATCCCATATCCTCATCCCGGCCCAGTAAGTGCACCATTGTCGTTATCAAACTGATGGCTTCCGTCAATATAGATGGTTGTCATTTTTGTTTGCAGTAAACTTGTGCAACTTACCGCCCACGGGTCCAATCCGGCTCGCGAGCTATTTATATCAGCTTATTTACATCATAGGGTGTAGCTTTAAAAACCGAGGAAGATGCATCTTGCCTAGTCGACGTGATTGTTGATGGATGGCAAAGCTGCTGTTGCTGATGATGATCTTTAATTCTAAATATCTGCGACCTTTCAGTCATGTTCGTCTGATGACTGCGAACATCGTATTTTTTAAGTAATCTTCTAACTGGTGAGCTTAGTGATCATGTCCAGAAGCGGCAACGAAGAAAAAGTGGGCAGAGAGGGCCACGCTCCAGTGGAACGCGATGGTCCTGATGACCCAGGGTTGATAATTTTGTAAATTTTTTTTTTAAATTAAGAGGTGGTATTTTGCATCCGCATGATGAATTTTGAAGATTTGTTCTATGTACTTATGGCTGATTAGTTAGTATAATTTTCTCCGAGTAGAAAACGAGTTATATTCTGTATCGAGTCATGCCAGGATTGCAGTAAGTGTTCTTAAATTTATAAGCAGCTGCATATTACTATTGGGTTGTTTTGTAGCTTTTATTTTGCTTTAGTCAATGCCACCTTGAGTAGCTGGGCCTGATGAATAGGTTATTGACCTACATATACTATCCTATTTTTTTTAGAAAAGTTTTGTCTTGCGAATCTGCTAGTACCAATGCTTAGTTTTGTACTTGGGGGTGGGGGGTTGGGGGATTAATATAAATAATCAGTTACCGCATTGTGCGGTTGACTTTGGTAATCTGGGAATTCTAACTTAATTTGGGGGTCACAACGAACAGGTGCCTAAGTGATTAGAGCGTTCGCCTCGAATGCTATATGTCGCGTGTTCGAACCCAGGCCGAGTCATATCAAAGGCTTTTAAAAATGGTACTTGCAGTTGCCTCGCTTGGTGTTCAGCAATAACAGGTTTGTGTTAGGACTGGTTGGTCTAGTGTCAGGATACTGTGGCTTGGTGGGACATGATGCTACGTGTCTTCGGCATGGTTCCCCTTTACTAGGCATCATTATGAAACTGCCACACTGCAGACAAGGTAGTGATATAACTCAAAATTGTTAAGGTCCGGTCTGTGCCTAGGACTACTTTACATAGTTTAATTGTTCATACATTGTTTGAGAGATTACTTCCATTATTCCCTGGCAATTATCCGATACCAAAATCCTACTAATATAGACAAGGAGAGATTTTTTTTAAAAAACAAAGTGTTGAAGGAAGGAGAGTATGTGCGAGATTTGTTAACATGACCATACAACGAGTTAAATGGTAAAAGGTAGATATCAGAGAGGACGTTTTCGTGAGTAGCATAGTGGGGTGATATAGCGACAATGGGAAAATACATTACAGACCCACCCACCCCAAGCCTGACAAGATTTTTCAGAACAAAATGGTACACCCTGAGCCTGTATAGCAACAATGGGAATGGTACATGTGGCATAACGTCAATGTACTGGACACTGTCAACACTGTAGCAATGTACAAGAACTGTGATGGCAAGCGTTCGTGTTGGTAAATATAATAATGTATGTATGTATACATATATATATATATATATATATATATATATATATATATATATATATATATATATATATATATATATATATATATATATATATATATATAATTCATTTTTCGTTTCATTTGTTTTAGGCAATATAAAAAATATACATCTTTTCGAGGCATTGGAAGTGGCCCTAAAGCCTTTGTTTGTTATGTCATCATCATTCCGTTAACATACATGACATCATATAGCTCTTCTTTTCTTCCTTAAAGCGTGTCTTAAACTGTATCTCACTTCGGGTTCAAATATGATAATCCGCTTTAGACAGCATTGTCTTTCCATATAACATCTTCGTTGCCAAACAGTGGCACCCTTGATCCGTATGACAGTCCATTTGGTTTTCACATACATAGGTAAGTCCGTAGGGAAAAACAAGGACGATACCAAATTAGAGGATTTAACGTTGATCATCTTCTTTGTGACGAAAAAGGTGAAGGGAACTGAACCACGTATATTTATAGGGGAAGAGGGGATCGAAACGGATTAAAATTGTTCACCAATCCTAATACGAGTTACAAAATATATTCACTTCGCGGAGATTGTCTTCCAATCCGAAGAGAGTTACAATCCCTACATGCGTGCACTAGTGCTTGTGCGCATTGAATTGATGTGGCATTGTTTGCTGAAACATGATGAAACCTAAGATAATGAATCGGGTGCACCGGTTGTGGAGACCAAAAACGATGGTATAGCAGAGGCGACTAAAGTAAATACAGTTGCAACTTCCCAAAGAGGTTGATTTTAACTGGGATTTAATGGATTTTCTCTCATAGCAAGAATTTGTTCCGGCACCTGCACGTTCGCCACTTTCTCCTTCTTTACCACAAGTCGATGACTTTAGACAGAGATAGAAAAAAGAATTAATTTCTTTTACAGCAACAGAAAGAGGCAGAACAAGACTTTATCCTTGAACAGCATCAATGAGGAGAAGAGGCGAGAAGGAAATAACGGGAAGAAGAAATAGAGAAGCAACAAAGACTAGAAGAGGAGAACGGTGAAGTCAAACAGTCACGTAACGCTTGGATACTTTAGTAAAGTTAAGAAGTCTGTAAGAAATGTATTGGATTTCTTTATTACGACCCAAAAGAAAAAGACCTTCCCGAGCCAAACAGTCTAATTCTGTGACTACATCAGAGATATCATCTCTAGTAATTTCTACGAAATCATTGACAGAAGCAAGTTCACAAGTAGGCCCTGGCCGTGGCAAAGGCTTAAGGCAGTTAAAGCGAATTGCTTCTCGTTCCTGAGTTTCTTCTCGTGAAGAAAAAAAAAAAACAAGTACCCAATGGTCCTTTTCAGGGCCATCCATTTCTTTCGAAAAGAGTTTAAATTCAATTTGCCAAATTCAATGAAAACTCAAAATCTTTTTTTTTAAACCTAGTATGAATGTATGTGTACGTGAGAGAGGGCGTGAATGTAGACTCTTATTAAAAAAATAAAAACCAGGCGACTTTTACGTTTTTAGTCTGGTCTATTTTGGTACAAATATTTACAATCAATTCACAACACAATACTTTGTTAAAAAGTTCATGTACTTCTGTGTCTTTTTTTCTTCACTCTATGTGTTTTGAATTTCTTCACTTTCACAGTTTTTCCTCCTCTTCCTCCTTTTTTCTTGCCTTTTTTCTCTTTCAAAACGTCTCAGGGTTCTTCCTTTTCCTCTTCTTCCTCATGCTCCTGTTTCTTGGGGCACCCTGAAGACCAATGTCCTCTCTCTTGACAAAGATAACAGGTCTCTTGACTTTATCTCTTTTGCCGCTGGTCTTGCTTTTATAACGGTCTGGACATTCTTCTAGCCCAATGCACTTTATTTTTACATATATAGCAAGTATCTTGACTCTTATCTCGAAAGGAGGAAGAGTAGTCCGTCGGAGTGTCTGAAGAAAACTTTCGTATGACATCTCGCAAAGCTCAAATCAGAAGTTCCATCTGTGTGGGTTCTTCCATTGTGCTGATCGGTTTGAAAGCAAAATGAATACTGAGAGGGAAGTCACCAGTCCTTTATGAACTAACCTGACAGGAATATATAGACTACCATGTCGTTTCAAACGTAGTCATTTGACTTTCTGCGATCAAGATGAAACGATCGCATCATTTCATAAAGAAAGGAGAAGAAGAAAGTAAGAGGTAGAAACGTGATTTATCACATCGCACAGTAGCTGAAGTCTTGGCTCAAATTTATGCTAGTGATTTTGAAGATAGTATGAGTGAAACAGAATATAAACTACACCCAGTTAAAAACCATCACTACCAGTAAACCCTTACAAATACTATCACATTCGAGAGACGGACAAACGCTCCTATAGAAAATTTAGAACTACAGCCTACACGTACACGGTGAGGTTTAAAGATTTTAAGTCCGACGTACCACTAGAGAAAGCAGAAGAGTTCATCACTGATGTGTGAAGTTCTTTGTTAATTAATCTAAAACAGCATTGGCAAGCCAAAGAAGACGATCGCTTGAGACTTTCGAGTCATCACGACAATTTGAAGTCTCCAGTTTGGATTGAGTTTAGCAGTCCAGAAGAATTGACACCTTACAAAGTCATGGACAAACTGGAACCAATGCAACAATCCAATGACAAGTTTCATACCTCCGACGACACTGTTCATGACCCATGTGTCTGGTCCTCAAGGGAACGGACGAAGAAAAAAGGTGTTCTTCGTGTACGAAATTCGTAGCATCAAGCGTAGTTTTGTCCAAATTAACAATCTTCAAGACAAGATGTATTTAGCCCCTACCATCATGGTGGGACGAACGTATGCCGACAGGAATGACCCAACAGAATAGAAACGAGCCTGGAAAGCTATTCAATGATGGACCGAGCCAAACAGCATATAGAGACAGAACTCCTGTCACAGCAAGCGGGGATATCTAAAGACATTCCTGGTAGCATTCCTGAAATGCAAAAGTTGCAAGATGTTTTGGCTCCACGTTACACTAGAAAGTACACCCTCCAGAAGTGCGCAGACCGCTGTTGTTTCGAGGCAAAGATTTAAAAGACGGAAAATACATTCACGTCTATTATCACGATCATCATTTTGATGCCATTACCAGTATCACTGCATTCATGTCATACAGTTATTACTGTTAGAAATGTGACCATGGTTATAACAATGGAAAGCAACACAGTCATTGTGCAATGAAATGCTCAGGATGTTTGGCCTCTAAACCCTGTACGGACGAAGGACAAGAACGAGTACATTTCTCAGTGTCACGTTCTTTCAAGCTAGGTAACCGGATGTATGAATGTGAGGTGTTTCAACGCGTTTGATGTGTGAGCAATCGCCAGAAAACACAGCTTTCGGGTCCAACCTTGTAACTTGCACCCATGTGCTATACATTGTTCGGAGATCAAAACGAAGCTTGCAGGGTACACGTGGCGTGTTCTACCTGCCACGTAGAAAGACAAACAAGAACCCTGACAGTTCAGTTGATTGGGCCAGTCCCACAATATTAAACCGGAATTCAGCGATGGGTGGGTCTAAATCCTAGATTCGAACAGATTAGCTGACCTCTGTCCAAGAATGTGTATACATGAGACACCCTCTTGTAAGGAGACATCGTTGTCAGGAATTATACTCAGTGAGACGACACTAGTGAATTGGCGGGAGAAGTAGGACAAAGAATTGTAAACAAAGAAAGTTCGAAAGTTTTGGGGGACAAATTCCAGTTAGGGGTAAACCCGAGTCTCTAAGATAGAGAGAGAGAGAGAGAGAGAGAGAGAGAGAGAGAGAGAGAGAGAGAGAGAGAGAGAGAGAGAGAGAGAGAGAGAGAGAGAGAGAGATGGTACAGTCAGAGTCGGCAAAATGGAGTCGATGGATAGACGAAGGAAGAAGAGGCGGAGAAGTAGGCCGTGAGGAGCGGAATAGAAGGAGTAGGATAATGAACCTAGAGAGAATTAGGAGAGATGAAGAGAAATCAGGAGATAATAAAGCCAAGGACAGCGAGAAACTCTCACACTATAAATCATATGATGAGATAGACTCAAAATACTATCAAATTCGAGAGACGGACAAATGACAAAAGGGTCGAGAAAAAGTGGCGTATTCGAGTGATTTTCTATTATTTGTTAATTGAATTGTTATTGAATTTCACCCTGTGTATCTTTTATTATTTAACTATCGGCATTGGCGACTGGGGGCTCAGAACTATATACCAACTATTCACTAACCCAACTTCTGAACCATAATCGAGCCTGGGTGGATCTTCTGCCATGATCTAAATGAATATTGGAATCAACCCACCCCAATTCCTTACAATCAAAACCATACAGGGGGATAACAAAACCCGTAACACCCAGCTTGTCAGCGCACGTTTGTCAACCCAGTCTGTTACCAACAAAATTTTTAAACATAAGATTTACAGCGGAAATGTTCTTGTCAATTCCTAAGATTGTGCCCTACTTATGACCAGGTATACTTACCAACAACGCTAGTACGCAAGACTGTTCAAAAGAGAAGCGATGTCACATTTGTCGTCAAATCGTGGACTAGGAACATCAATGCAATATTCAAAAATACCTTTCTAAATATGAAGAAGGAGAAGAAGATGACCAGAAGAAGAAGCAAGGCAAATTCATCTCTTTCTATTTCGAATGCATGCAAGAAACTGGCATTCACATTCCTAATTTCTGTGAGGCTCACCGAGCGTGTGAGCAATGCATCCAAGAATCTATATTGACTCATTGCCTTAATTGTAGCAAGATTCCTGGAGGACGTAAAAAGAATCTTTCCGGGTCCTAACACATTCATCGATTTTGCCCAATGGATATTAGACCCTATCGACGAAACGTGGTGCCAAGAAGACATAGAACGTTACGGAAATTGTCATCGCTATGCCACGGTGATGGCTCACAATTTCTCGGGATACAATGTACAGTTTATTTTGAGATATTATACGGAACAATGTCCCGAACATCCTAAAGTGACTTTGAACAGAGCTAAAATCATTTCCATGCAAGTGGGTCAAGTGCAGTTTAAAGATACGATGAGTTACTTGGCCATTCCTTTGAGTTGTATGCCTAAAACTTTAGGTAGGTGACATAAATGGCCAAAGACTATTCCCCACACTTTTTCAATACCAAAGCCAATCAACATGCCGTTTTACCCCCATTCGCCTAAGGCTCACTACTACGACCACGACAACATGAACCTAACAATGAGAAACTTTCTATGCATGATATGAGAGTCATGCCTCAGACCCTTTCGACTTTCAGGAAGATATGTTAAAGCATGGTCGTTCTGACGTGGATATATTACTTCGTTGGTAAGGAAAATTTCGAGAATTGTTCATGGATCACGGAGGGATTGACCCTTTGAAAATGGAGCACGAAGGGATCGATCCTTTGAAAGAAGCCTGTAACATTACCAAAGCGTGTTCCTTAGTGTACCGACAACGATTCATGCCCGAAAAGACGCTAGCTGTCATCAGTCCTCAAAACGTCAATACTCAGCCAAAGCTCTACGCTGGCTACATTATTTGTGTGATGAGGAAGACAAATGGATTCAACATGACCGCAAGGAATGAGGCGAGAAATACATCAGTAGGTATTCAGAAGATGGCTGGGACTTAGAAAACCCCAAGATCATGTACGAGTTTAACGGGTATTTATTTCACGTATGTCGCACCTGTTATCCTCAACATGACACTTAAAGCCAATTTTTACAACGCACCATGGATGATTTGTACCAGGCCACGTGTCAACGTCGCTTAAAGTTAGAAAAGCAAGGATATCAAGTGATAGAAATGTGGGAACGACCAGTGATTGAAAACTGATCCTGAGTTTAACCGCATCTTGGAAAGTTACAAGCTGGTGGACCCTCTGAACTCACAGTACAGTTTGTACGAAGGACGGACAAATGCCACCTGTTTGCTGTATAAAGGTGACGAGGAGAAAGGAGACGAAATCAAATACTTGGACGTATGTTCACTGTATCTGTACGTGTGCAAATGTTGTCGCTTTCCCGCAGGACACCCACAATTGCTGACCGAACACATTGACGTGAACAATATTCGACAATACGAAGGATTGATTAAGTGTAAAGTCTTGCCTCCCACAAACTTGTACGATCCCGTTTACCACACGATTGTCAAGGGAAACTGATGTTTCCCTTGTGCCGTACTTGTGCTGAAACGTGCAACCAAGACCACCTTTGTCAGCACACTCAGGAAGAACGTGCCTTGTCGGGAACGTAGGTCAGCATGGAATTGTTTAAAGCTCTGGACTTGGGATAACAGATGCTAGAATTGTATGAAATGTACTACTTTCCCAAGACAGAAAAATACCATAAAGGCGACGAGACTCAAAAAGGCATTTTCGCAGACTACGGGAATGGCTTTTTGAAACTGAAACAAGAAGCCAGTGGTCGTCTTTCCTGGTGTCACACTCCCGAAGGCCAAAAGAAATTCAAAGAAAAATTTTGGGAGCAGGAAAGCATCATCGAGAATAACGAAGGAAGACGATCGTTTGCCAAATTGGCACAATGTCCTTGTTTACACAAAACGGAGTATTTGTCAGAACATTCCCTCTTATTCCAGATGATTCATGACTAAACCAAATACATGAAACACGTGGACGGCCTACGTGAGGACTTGCTCTTATTCAATTACGATGAAGAACTGGACTTTGTAGAAGCCGACGAACTAGGAAATGTCATCATTGGAGCCTATGTGACAGCCCGTGCGTTCTTAAAACTACAAATCTTTAGAACTGTTAGGAGATATGTGTTGTATTATGACATGGAAATTGCATCTACATCATTCGTCTGAGTCAACATCAACCTACATTCGAAGGAGACCGTTTAGGAGCATGAACAGACGAGCATCCCGAGGACAAGATTCTAAGTTTTGCCAGTGGCGGTATAAAAAATTTCGGTTGCGAATACCATAACCCTCAAGGAGAAGTGCATACAAAGTGTAAACCGAAAGGATTGACTCAATTATCGCACCAATCAAGTGATAAACGTTGATTTACTCAAAGATGCCTTGCAGTCTGGACAGGATGGAAACTTTAAGGTGACCACTTACCAACCCAACAAGATAGTACGTTTACCCACACATCAAATCATCAGTCGACCCTTGGAAAAAGTCTATCAAATCGTGTACCAGAGGTGAGTACGGCTCCCCAGCCACTTTACTTTATTTACTGTACAGATATGCCGATATTGGTCAACATATACAAGGAGAAAACGTCCAAGACCGATAGTTCATTGTGAATACCAAGACCAAGAGAGAAAGTTGAATCCTTTTAAACAGTAAGTATCCAGCACGAGTAAACTCGAGTGCGATGCTGTGCCTTGCGATATCTCGTTAGATTCTCCACGGAAAGTTGAGGACACTAAAAAAGAGAGAGAGAGAGAGAGAGAGAGAGAGAGAGAGAGAGAGAGAGAGAGAGAGAGAGAGAGAGAGAGAGAGAGAGAGAGAGAGAGAGAGAGAGAGAGAGATTCATCTGCATATGAAGAACAAGTATCGATAGTACACAAGGTTAGTCTCAATTGTATACAACATGTTCTATAATAAAAATTTGTAATTATTTGTAAAAAGAAGTTTTAAATTCAGACTTAAATTTTCATTGAGATTAGAAAATAATCGTACATTCGTAAGTCTTGAATGATAATAGAAAATGTAGTGTAGAAATGTCATGCATTACTCTTATACGCACAGTAGGAATTAATTTATTTGTCTTGAATGTTATGGGAAACGTGTATCCTAAGGATTTCGTCAAATTCTAATGATACGAATTATGAGGAACATATCTGTATTAAATGATTTGTGTCATGTATGAAAAGTGATTTCTCTATATCTAGAACTGCGTGTCAGTGAATTGCTAATTAGTAAAGAAACGTAATTAGAACAAGGAGTGAAGATCATTAATTACTTTTTGTAGTTAGGTTATGATTTCTTTTTAACCGAGAATCGGTAGTGTTGATACTGATGTGTAAAGATTATGAGGATAATAGTTTTGTTGGGGTGATGATACTATATAATTGGATGCTGGATATAGATAGATGATTGGTTGACGATAGATAGTGCTGATATTAGATGACTCGATTTTGACTGTTCGTAATTTGTTGTGGATATTTTATTAATGGGTGCTAGATATTAGAAATTTGTGGATAGTATATATATATATATATATATATATATATATATATATATATATATATATATATATATATATATATATATATATATATATATATGGATGCTGGACATTAGATAACTAGAAGATGAATAGTAGATACTTGGGTATTGATAAATAAGATTGTAAGGATGGTCATTTTTAAATACCAGAGTATGGTCAATTGGTCAATTAGGAATATTATGTTGGGAAGTAGCTAAGAAACATCATCTAAGAGGCTTTTTGTTTTATTTTTTAAACTTAATTTAAAGAGTGCGTGTAGGGGTGGGATGGAGTTTAATTACGTTTATTTATATCCATTCTTTTTATTCATACCCCGTGTTAATTCGATGGTAGTTTTGTTTGAACAAGGAAAGGTGAAAGTAGGAACATTATAGATGGAAATAAATATTTGTTTTCTTTATCGGAGGGATTACATCCATGCATATTGCAAGCCACGATAATCATTCTCTTGTAAGCATCTGCAGCAGCGCATATAGTAATACTAGATAATCATTATGGTTATGGCATTTGCTGCAGTTTATACTGTAAGGCATGACGCTCGTATTCTTGTTGAGATTTAAAACAAACCTATCTTGTATTTCAGTCATTCTTTTGTTGGAATTTACAGCAGAGAGTTAAAAAAAAAAAAAAACACTAAATTTTTGTGTGGTCAGTACAACAACGCATAATGTGCAAGACAACTCTTTAGTGTAATTCATATGCACTGGTTGCATCAGACCAAAACCCTTTAAGGTTAGGCGTGGGGGTATGAAAAGTGTAGTATTAGCATTACTATTGAACTAGCTCTCACCTAAGCAGTCACCGGGTTCGAGTTAGTGTAGAGATGTAGATATGTGCAAAGAATAGTGGTTGTACATAGAAAAGTTGTTCAATTTATTTCTACCTGCCACTTGAGTGGTCGGATGTTTTTTAGAACGTGTTATACAAATGACTGAAAATGTTTATTATACTACAATAACAGTGTTCGTGTTATTATAGCGGAGTTAAATTTTAATTTCGAACTCGTCTCCAGGTGGCTTTATATGCATACGTCCAGTAAGCAGAAAAAAAAAACAAACAAAAAAACCTTAGGGCTGTGAGAACGCAAGCTCAGGAATTTTGGCATGTTGGTACGTTTCTCAGTACTTATGTGTGCTGAACTTCCTGTCTGGAATGGTATGGTTGGATACATATTTTTTTTTATTTTTTATTTTTTTATTTTTATTTTTATTTTTTTATTTTAATAGTAGTGACCGCTAGGCATTAGCAATGGTTCCTCGATATGTGCTTAAAACGCGTTGGTAGAACTGGTATAGTTTGGAATACAAGAAACTTTTGATTTTCTTTGCTTTGATGCTGTGATAAATTCTAAATTACACAATTTATTAAATATAAGTATTTATTTAAGTTCGGATTTAGAAGAGGTTGTTTGATTATTACAATAAATTGTTGTTGTTGTTGTGGGTTGAACGCAATTTTTCAGCACACGATATGCTATATGGCGGCCAGTGTAACTAGTGGAAGAAGAACCCGGGAAAACCCTGGCAAGAACCATCTATCCACGGGAAGGTACTGACAAGCTTTCTCACATACCCACATTGACCGAGCCCAAGACTAATCCATATGGACAGAGATGACAGGGCAATGATCGGCAAATGTGAGCGATTTGGATAACTCCGTCCACTCCCCCTTTCTTCCCCGGCAGTATGTAATATGTCGATAGACGATGTACTATGGTATTTATTCAATGGTAAGGCCTAATCGAATTCTTTGTAAGCCTAATATTTAAAAAGGTGATAAAGAGAAAAAAAAGTAAATTATACGTGTGTATGTGTGTGTGTGTTTATGAAACCAACTAATTTCAGAATTTGCCAAGAAAACATACCAACAATCCAGAAATTTTGATAGTATAAGCTAATGGGATTTGGTGAGATCCACTCTACGAGTGTAGGCCTGACATATCCATTTTAATCAATAATTCTTACAAAATCCAGTCTTTTTATACGATACTATTTAATTTATCTTTTTGATGTTAGGTTATTCAATTCAGAAGCAGACATTTTATTTTTACTATTATCTTACTCCTTTCTAAAGTGGAAGGGCTTCATTTTACAACGGACATTAACGTTTCTAACCCGTGAAAACGACTGTCAAATGCCTGCCAGTATTGTAATATTATAATTGCATAAGGCATCAATTAGTTAAGAAGTACTAAGCAGGATCGATTTTATTTTGCTACTGTGCTCCCGGTCGTCATGACGACCAGAGATTGTTTACAAATTTTCTGGGCGGGAAGATAATTGATAGCTAGTGTGATGCAGATGTGTTTACTACATTTAAATGAAGAGGAAACCCGGTAATTCTACAGGTAAATGAACGTAAATATCATTAATAATCAAGTAAGTTTGCTACGTCATTATCACTATGCTGATGCTCTTGGGACTTAATATGACGTAAACTACGACGTGGCCTCTGGATAATTTCTCGCAGATCAAAGAAGATTTATATAAATATACTGCTTGCGGCATTTAAAAATATAGCTATGTGCTATAATTAGGCCTACCGCATTCTCTTTCCCATAGTGATCGCTAACTTAGTTTTTTTTTTTTTTAAATCGAATTATTGTCACTATTAGAGAATGGAATTTGATTGGAAATTTAGTAATAGATTTCGTAATATGACACAAATGCTCCCTTGTTCTACTTTGGCTGCACAGCAGTTTCAGACTTTATTTGATGAGGATTGTGTATTATACAAAACCAAAAAATCCAACCTTATTTCACGACAATAACCCCGTAGACGCCATCTTTTGTGACAAATTATCTTATTTTGATAACAGCATTATAATTTGACTTTAAATCTAAAGAGAATCAAAATAATATATGATCCTAAGTAGATAAACTACTCAAAACGCATTAAGGACTTTTAAAATTTTTCAAATATATTTAATTTGGAAAAGGCTTATTATTGTCATATCTCTATTTTTGAACAATGCTAATGTTATATTGCAATGCACACATAAACGCAGGACGATCTGATTAGTACGGCATAGTGCAAGTGAACTGTTCTTGAAATGTACCATTTAGATGACAATGTCATATTTTTGGTAGACATTTCGTTTCAAATAGAAATTTTTGAGATATCAAGCAGATATGTATGTATATATATATGTATGTATGTATGTATGTATGTATGTATGTATGTATGTATGTATGTATGTATGTATGTCAACACGATGTACAAAAATATAAAATGGTCCTATGTTAATATTTTGTAAAATGTATATAAAAGATAAAGGTAACACATATACAAACTTAAAACATACGAGAGGAAACCAAAATCAGTACAGGTCTGCATGTTCCATGAGGGTGGTTAAATGTGCTTTGTGGGTTAAAACAATGAATCTGTGGAAGCACTCCCATCCACCCCAACCCTCCTTAAAACACCCCCAAAACGACACAACACCGGTAGCTGTTAGACCAGGACAGACTAAAACGACAACAAACCAATAAACTAAGCAGCCAATACAATAAACAACCAATTGAAATCAAACTGAATTAAATAATCAAGAAAGAGTTTAACAAAATAAGAATCAGTACTTTGCAAATTTAAGCTAGTCTAGCAAACATTTTACTATGAGCAATAAATAATTTTCATGTTCAAGCCGTCCCGTGCCATAAAATCTTGGTTATGATAAATTGTAATATGATGCCTCACTTGCATATAAAATGGCTTTATCTCTTGAAACGTTAATTTAAAACTATTTTAAAATGATATATATCTGCATTCAACTTTGTCTTTTTATTGTACTTACTTATATCGCATCAAGAGTATTTACAGGTCTTTTCATGATTCCTGTGTGTGTGTGTGTATATATGTCAATATCTGATGAAAGAAGATTAAATTATTTATCATTGATGGAATGCTGCACTGTCATGACATTCCAAAGTTATAAAGTTTGAATCATTTTTAGATAAATATTGACAATAAATGATCACTAGTGTATTATGACCTTATCACCTGTATAAGTTAAACAACAAATATTATCATTGTTAACCATATCAAGGTTTGCCTAACTGGGTAAGTTTTATGAACATTGTAATATATGGTATAATCAACTGTTGTAAATCTGCTTTAATCAGTACTGAGAGTTAACCTTTGAAACTGAGGTCAATGAAATAAACCAATATACATAAAACCAGCTGAAATAGATATCTGTTTGTAATCAAAATAAAAACATACCTCAAATGAGTTGAATGGATCTCTGTAAAACATGTATTGTAGATTTAAAAAAACTGGAATTATTTCTGTATTAAAATCTAGTCAGGTAATCCTTATACACAAATTATGCATACAAAATTTGTCTACCTCGTGATCTTTGCTACATCATGCTAACTAGATCTGTGATTTGGATTTTTAACATAACTTTTTTTAAAAAATTTCAGCCATATCGCTACGATGTCTGCAGTGTGGCAGTTTATTGTGATGTCAAGCACTGGGGCATCATGCCGAAGACATGTTGCTTCATATCCCACCCAGTCAGATTATCCTGACACCAGGCCGACCATTCCTAAAACTAACCTCTTTATGCTGAGCACCTAGTGAGATAAGCTGTTAGTACCATTTTTGATAAGTCTTTGGTATTACTATGCACGGTTTGAACTCGCTACTACCCTCATCCGAGGCAGACGTTCTAACCACTAGGCTAAAGATATAGTCCTGCAACTAAGGAATTAGTAAAATCAAAAGTGCAATTTGAGATGTTTTTAACAGTAATTGCTGCACTTTCTTGTCTGAAAATGTTATCAGTATATCTACAAATGAATAGCTTTGTGCTTTCCCAATTTCATTTGGCTACAATGAATTCACAATCTTGCAAATAAGCTTCTTCAGCAGGAAAGGAAGTGCAAACAGACAGGCTGATAAGAACAATTTGACACCTCACCTACAAGCAAAGGGGCAGTGGAACAGACTAAAAAATATTGACAGAGATGTACAGCAATAGGTTGACAGATGGAATAATGAAGAGTAGGGTACCTAGCTATATACCATATGTACTTGCTTTTGAGTCCAACTACATATGACACAGACCCTGATTGCACAATCTGCTGGCAGATCTGGGTTTATGTTGTTTGTCTTTCTGATTAGTAACAAATTGCATAGACTATTATCTGCTAGTGTAGTATTTGATGGCAGATATGAATTTGTGCAATTTGCAGTTGGAATCGATTTAATAGTGAGCATAAATAGTATCAATGAAAATCACTTTCAACATAGAATGGACCACATCAAAACAACCATATACCGGTAATAGGAATGTATTTTTATTTTCGATTTGTACATTAAAATACATGTAAAAGGTAAAATGTGACAGCTACTTGCACCAGTATGATATTGGTATGCACATTAGTAACATCAAATGTTCTGATGGTGAGCAAAAAGGTGTAAATGGCAACAACAATTGTACACTGGTAACATCCATTTCACACTTTACAAATTACTTTGGCAACAACTTCAATTTCAACATCATGAACAGAAGTCAGACAACTTAGCATTTTAGGATACAAGTACTTGTCAACAAGTAGGCACTGGCTACTGGCAACAAACTTAGCTTTTATGACCAACTGCGGAATTCAAATGGTAATCTTAAAAACATTCAAACAAAAGCAAGTAACTTCAATGGTGCAAAACTAGAATTTATTTAATCTAAACCCCAAAATACTACCATCAATGACAATTCCTTGTAAGACTATGAGGAGAAATAATAACCAGCTATTGATCCTCATGCTTAATAAATCTGTGTCATATACAACATTCCCATCCTTTTTCCTGAAGGTTTCTGCTGAAGTTAAACTTGCATCTAAAAGCTCCTTAAGAAAATATACTGGTACATCACAGAAAACCTTTATGTCCCCTAGCAATTTCAACCTAAGTAAAGAATCCTTTAAACAGAATGTTCTAGAAGGTACTGGCCATATAATTTACTGGGGAGGGGATGAGGGCTAGAATTTGTTTTGTAAAATAAATTTGGCCCCCTAATAGCATGAAGAAAAATCTAATAAATATTAGTTACGATTTATTCATGCTATACCAACAAGAAATGACTGGTCCTTTTAGCATTTTAGTGAAATATTTATAAGGGCTCAGTCCACCTGAAAAATAAATGCTACTGTTTATGTAGGAAATGTCTTTTACTTATTCAACATTATTATATCTATTTCAGTTTTTCTAGGCCTTAATAACTGTGCCAATTAAGGGTCAAGAAAGACCTGGCCCTATATTCTGACCAATCAAAAGACAGCATTTTTACTTTCGGAGTAAGATTTACCAGTAGGAAGTAACAGATGTCACTTGTAATGTTGAGAAACTTTTTATAATGGCAGGGTCCAAGTCCACATTGATTTCAGTCAGGCTTACGCTGTTTAAAACCAACTGGAAATTGTTGTCAATGACATTCAAACAGGACTAGATTTAAAGTGTTTCATTTACATTACAGAATGTCAACTTAACCCTTGTCTTCAGGTATAACTATAATTCATCCCAAAATAAAAGTGATATATATATATTATTAAAATTATAAGTTAGCAGTAATTATAGTTCTTACCATTTACAAAGCTTGAACATATAAATTATGAAAGTGCACAGAATTAAAGTGAGAACAAAAATGTGAAAACAACAAAAAAGGGCAACTATTAACAAGCATTTAAACATTTCTTTTGGTACCATTGGACCACTGGGATAAAGACCAGATCATGCAAGAGTTGCACTATATAATATTCATGTGTATCTGGATGGAGTTTTAGCAGAATATATCCTATAATTCTGCTAGCAATTCTGTACTGTGCCATTATCTCTTAACCGTCGAGGAATGGATAATGATTGTGTTAAGCAACATATCATTTAGCCATGATGTATATCAGGGTAAATTATGAATAGAATAAACAAACAATTAAACTTCCCCTGCTGTTACAATGACCTTAATGTGATAAGCACAATTGTTCATGTTGTATGTGATGGACTCTCAAGTCATTATGTACCAAGGTAATGTTTTCCAAAAAATAGAGTCTACATTTTAGACCAATGGTTAAAGAGTTTAATTTTTTCTGTATATAATCTTTATCTTGAGGCAGTAAACATGACAGCAGTATTCCACATATTGTCTAGTCATTATGTATATCTATGTGAAGTTTCTGAAAAATATCTTAAGTGGGTTCAAACATTTCAGCTTCGATGGTCACCTAGTTTCTCAAACATAACACTGATCTTGAGGAAAGAGTCACCACTTGTGTACACTACACATTGTCTAGTCAGAATGCATACCAGTGTCAAGTTTTTAAATTTTTTTTTTTATCTGTATTAGTTTAAAACAACATTTTGAAACAGGACATGGAGTTACAATATGCTTCGCTGTTACCTTAACCTCTGAGCAAGGAACGAAACCATGACATGTGACATATCATTTGTCATGATAGATATCTGAGCAAAGTTTTGTCCAAATCTCTCCAAGGCTTGAAATGCTATGGACCGGTCATGCAAGTGGTAATAGATGGCTGGAAAGATGGAGAATGTCATAACTTAAAACAGGTGTATTCAAATTGTAAGTGAAATTTAATTCTTTTCCTTTGTTTTGAATACTACATCATTATTTTCTACATTCACTAAATCCAAGATAAAAAAATAAAATAATCCTGTATCACATTTATGTACAAGAACCATTCACACAACAAGTCAGCCATAGAGATATTAAAATTAGCGATATGAAATGTCAATTTGTTTTGGTAACTGACTTGTTACTATACTATGTTACATCCCAATCCATAAATCATTACAGCATGTAGACCATGGTACATGTACATACATATTCTATTAACTGTACCAATTACCTCTTGAAAAATTATAGTGCAGAATACATTATGATACAGAGTTGTTATACTAGAGAGCAATTACTTATTTGATTACTGTCTAAACATCTGATGCAAAACTTTCTGATTTCAGAGTCAAAACATTATTAAAAGCAGAAAGCATAAAAACATGAAACTGCAGGTATCAAACATTAAATTAAAACAAACAATTAAACAAAGTATATTTCATCAATCTAATTAAACAAATAAATCAAAAATGTCAGTCTATATCCTCTGTACATAGAATACTATTTAATACAGTACTCACAGCATTATCATGGATGCAGAGAGTATGCCACATTATACTGAAACTGTCTTATTAATGAGGTATATAATATGGAGGTAAACCTCTATTGAAATCCCTCCTAAATGAGGACACCCCTTAATTAGAGACCACATACCATATTAGTTTAGTCTAAATGCAAGTAACAGTGTTTGAAGTTATAATATTCTAGCAGATTAAAATCTATAGTTTGTTTTACTGAGTACTCCTAGTAAACTGGTCTGTGCAGTTTGTATCTAACTTGACTTGTATAAAAGTATATATTGTAATTTTACTACCACCTAATGCAGTGGGATCCATGACCACACTTGCCTTTTAACAGGTTCCATGTTTTAATGAGAGGCCTTAAATTAAAGAACTGCTGTAATATTAATAAATAGATACATTTAACAAGATTACTGCATGAATGTATTCAAATGAGAATTTATGTGACCAACTGGCAAATGTGTTGAATCTTATTGTAGTGGGTAAAATTTCTTATTGTGAACATAATAATTAAGGCTGAGTAATTAGCAAACTTCAGTTTAACTGCAAATAATATTTTACCTTATCATTAAAACTTCATTTTCTCAAAATATAATTCCTGGCTATTTCAAGAGAATAAGTTATTTAGTGTTACATATATTTTACATGGTAGTCTAATTAAAAATTTAACATAGATGTACATAATAAATCATGGTAAAATTTATGGGAAAAAATCATCTCCAATTTGGTGCAAAAATCCATCACATAAAAACAAACCCTTCAAAATATGCAACAAAACTTCTTTGGAATGATGTCTTGCCTGTTCCACCAGTCATAATCCTAAAATGGAAAAGTAGGTTACTGTAATCTACCTTTGTTCATAATGAATAATACTCTCCATGACTGTATCAAACCCAGTGACTCAACATACAAATGCTAAAGAAACCCAAACTAAATCCAATAACCTAAAGTAATCAATAGAGTATGAAAAGTATAGCACTACTTTTGACCATAGTGTAGTCTTTTGAAGTGGCTAAGATTAATATATCCAGCAAGTTTCATACAAAGTGTCAGAGAAACTGAGGTAATAAGAATAATCACTTAAGCATAAAAGGTAGGTCATTGTAACCTATTTGTGCCTAAATTGAATGGTACCCTCAAAGATTAATACATCAAGTTTCATGAACAGTTTCAAAGAAACCAAGCCACTTAATGCAATGAGTGGAGAAGGTCACTGTAACCTACTTTTGCCTCTGGTTAGCAAGACCTTCCTAGACAAGTTTACCCATAGCATTTCATGACTGAACATGCAACAGTGTCATAAAAACTGATCCAATGCAAAACTTAATATTGGTGCCTGCACCACCAACAATAATGCCATCTGAAAAGTGATTCCTATTTCTCTCCCTGTTGCATGAAACAAAAATACATGCACAATTCTGAATCTGAAGCAATTTAGAGAATTCTTTTATCCTGGTCATTTATTTTTGCCCAAGATCAAATATTTCCAAGAAATAAAATAAACTTTTTAATTTGTTTCTCAGACACAAGCTTTTTTACGATGTATATTATTACCAGCATAGTATTATTAGGCAAAATGATACTCTGCTACAGCATATCTGGCCAAGCAATGGGTGAAAAATGGTATCAAGGTTTTGTTAGGCCTACAAAAGTAGCCACATTTCAGAGGCTAAAATTGCAGTGCTCCTTACTAAAGTGCAGTTCTTGGGAAAAATAATTATTACAAAATGCATTACAAATGTGGAAGCCTTATGCTGATGGATGTTCATACAAAGACGTTAACTGTTCCATAGTACTCAATAAAAACAATGAAAAGGACATTTAATGCTGTACAAAATCATTATGATTTGTTCACATCAGAAAATAACCTAAAATTAAGAAAGCAAATTCAGTGGCAATGACAAAAAAATTAATGGGATCCACAACAACACCTGCCTTACTGCAAAATGAGGGGCAGCAGTATTCTGAGGGATTTTATAATGGAGTACACTTGTAGTCTTTAAAAGATGATGTTTTATTCAATCAAAGACAAGCAGGTTTAACATCAGTATGCATTTATGTATAGAGTGTAACAGCACATTATCACCTTCCTGACTTTACTGTGCCAAGCAAATTCAGGTATCTCCAAAAGGAAAACAAAACAAAGCCAAATTTAAGTAAAATGCTTAAAATACTGCATCTAATTTTCAATATAAACTGCACTTCTCTGCAAAGTCTATGACCTTCTGAGATGGAACATCATCATAAGTTAAACCCAAGAGAAATATGGATACCTGTATTAATCACCTCTTATGACATGTAGGAGGGTGCATTAGGCTTAATATACTTTACCCATCCCATGGGGTGAAGGCTGTAGGAAGGGACTTCAGGGTTATATTACATCTGCCAATCTACAGGATGAAGGCTTTAGGAGGAGATTTGTGGGAATCCGAATGATGAAGGCTTTAGGAGGGGATTTTAGGGAATCCAAATGATGGAGGCTTTGGAGTGTGCTTCAGGGTTACATCCCCCAGCCAACAGGACGCATATTGTGGAAAGAATGAAAATTTTGCTGATGGAAGCAGTTTGAACCAAAATGTGCACAATACTATTAACCTTTTGCTGTATATTTTGAGAGATTTCATGCATTAAAGAAAATGAATTTGCAAGGTCATACACTAAATTTGATGTCGCCTAAATTAACTGGGAGTAGAATACACTATTCATTATAATGCTACATATATATACAACAGATGCTAACTAAAATGAGACCAACAAATGTGTGAGCAATATTTTCATTCAAAAAGAAAATGCATACAAATAAACATTCTCTTAGGAAAAAAACTCAATCTTCTTTCAGCATAAATGCTGGTATATTGTCTTGTTACACACATACATTACTGAATATATTCAACATAAAACAACAAAAAATAGGGAGTATGTATTGTCATTATATAAATGTAACATTCTACTGCAAAACTGACAAATATCTTCAACATTAAGGGTTGTCAAATGATGCAAATTCCAATACAGTTAAGAACAGAAATATTATGAAGAAAACATTCTGGTAGGACCTTGGGAAAGGACGAAACTTCACTTTATTGAGGAAAATATTTACCAAAGCAGAAAAAAAAAAATGACAAAAAAAGACCAAATAAAAAGAAAAGAAAAATGGCACACCCAAAGCTCTATGAAAAGCAGGATGATAAAAATCCTATGCTATTGGTATGGTCTCCTTATTATGAAAGACTGAAAACTTCCTAACATGAACTGGGGACTTTTATTCTTTTTTATATTTGATAAGGTACAAACCAGATTAAAAAATTTAGAAAAGTTTAAAAATCTGGAACAGCATCATCTATATCAAGTACTTTACAAATATAGTTTTCAGACAAATCCACCCACTCCCAAAAACAAGAGGCCCATGGGAATCTGAGATCACACACCTCACTAATTCCATCTTAAACCCAAAAGCAATGGTAGTTTGAACCATGAGATAGTAATCAGTATGCCTTCTCACATTTAAAAATTCTGTTTTCTTTAGTAAAGGTAGCCATACTGGATGGTGGATTAGCATCATTTTTTGCATACCTCTAAGACCTTATACCAGAATGCTTTCAGTGATATTTAGTCAACTTCTGCTTACCTGTTTTTCAGTACAAGTCATTCAAGATTTTGTTATTTTTTATTAACAGTGGCCATAGTGAATAAGGATCAGCATAATCTGTGCACAATTGAAAGCCTTCTTGCAGGAAGGTGCATTGTTAAATTTGGTAACATTCCATAGAGAATAAGGTAACTGCAGGAAGGTGCATTGTCAAATTTGGTAACATTCCATAGAGAATAAGGTAACTGCAGCCATAATTGTGGCAGATCAGATATTTTTTAAAACCTATCTTAAAACTTATCATTTTAGCAGTTTTGTGGCAAAATGTAATTTAAAGACATTAGTATTTTTAGTAATTTCAGTCATATTTAAGGCCTCATTTGTATAAAACTGAAAGTTGTTTAGGCCAGGATGCTTCATATAAGTTCTGTTGAATGTTATAGTCAAGCTGTTTAAAGGTTTATTATCTTTAGTCACAGCAACCATATTTAATAGTGGATTGGTATCATTTGTATATATAAGATCTTCATGCTTGGATACTGGGTAGGTTAAATTTGAAAAGTGTTTTTTTTGTGATGAAGTAATTTAAATGTACTTCTATTTTCAGTAATGTTGCCAACATTTCATCAGCCTCATTTTTTTGTCAGAATGCATTCTATCAAATTCTGTTCAGCAGTAATAGTGATGATGCTAAAATGTTATATATTTTTAGTAATGGCCATATATTCTTTTGTATAATGATTATTTCAACAAATTTAAAAGCCTTCATATTAAGATCTTTCTGCCAAATTTGTTAAACTTTCTTTGGGGGAAAAAGCCATTAATTTTTTTTCTATTTTTTGTATGATATCTATATCTTACAATGAATATGCTTTATTATTAAAAACCTGAAAAATCTTTCTGCCCAGATACATTCTAATTTCATAAAATTCTGTTCCACAGCTGATGAGAAGTCATTTAAAGATTTTTTTTTTTTTTATAATGGCAGCCATATTTGATAGCAGATTGTCATCATTTGTACAAACCTTAAAAGTCTTCATATTAAAACAAATGTTTTCTTCAAACTGAGTTGAAATCTTGTACTAAATACTTTGGAAAAAAAAAATTTATCCAAGAGTTTTCTAATGGCAGCCATATTTGATGACAGATCAGCATGTGTAGGGATTTCTGCTAGGCTGCTCTATGTCAAGTTTGGCTAAAGTTTGACCAATGTTTCTGGAAAAGCAATGACAGATGGCGCATGATGGAAGTGGTATGCTGGATGCAGGACCATACAAAGTTCACCTGGACTTGTTGTCAGGTTAGCTAACTATTCTGTTCAATTAATGAAGTCTATGGAGACATATAAACCTTGTGTGAGACAAAATATGAAAGTATGCCAGAGGAAGAAGATTATTCCCCCAAATAAATGCAAACAAAAGCAGACAGAAACATAAACAGTATGTGTGAAAAGTCTGCTTACTTTAAGTGACATACCAATAGCAAGGTGCTTGGATGGATGATTCCTTAAGGTCAACTTACTACACTGACTTTAACAAGCACAAAAAGATAACAATTTCGGCATAACAAGAAATAGTACATGTAACTGCTTCATACCTATAAAATGTGATGAAAATATGAAATCCATCCAAAATCACTATTTTTAAATCCAAGGACAGGACCAATTTCAACTAAACTATGCTGAGCAAACACACCATGAAGGGATTGATGCTCTACTGGGCAAAAAATGAACTTACAG
Organism: Potamilus streckersoni; assembly: GCA_016746295.1. NCBI lineage: Eukaryota > Metazoa > Mollusca > Bivalvia > Unionida > Unionidae > Potamilus > Potamilus streckersoni. Next base: position 773,953 of record JAEAOA010001939.1, read on the forward strand.
ACATTCAAGATAAGACCATTTCTTCCTTTTAACTGTTCATTGTTGAAATCGTCTATGATATTCTTCAGCAGTAACAAGATTTTCAAAAAGAGCTGCTGTAATACCAATACTAGACCAAATCAAGACACCATTTTCATTTAAGACAAAGCAGACATTAGAAGTCTTTTGCTAAGAATTCCATGTCATAATGATCATTCTTTTAAAGGCAGCAGTAACAACAAGATTTTTAAGACAGCTGTCATGGCAGCCATAATGAATGGATTGCTGGTACCAGTTTTACTCATGATTTTGTAAAAACACGTCACAATGATTACCCATTCTGCTGGAGTAGTGACAACAGGATGGCAGCCATATTGGATGCATGATCATCACCATTTTTTTTTTTAGCATTAGCTAGACAAATAAGAAGCCTTTAAGCAAAGACCCCATGTATGTTGAGAAAACCATCCATGCAGAAAAGTAATGATAAAATTTTCAAGATGGACACTGTGATGGTCATAATGGACATCTGATCAGCACCATGTTCATTTAGGACCAATAGGACAGAAGAAGCCTTCAGGTGAAAACCCCATATTGATATGACCATCCATTCAAGAGGAGTAAAACTAATAAGATTTTCAGATGCAGGGATTTAAAAATTCACTGCCCAACTCTTTGAACAAGCTCATAGTTGGTTCAGGCAAGCTCAAGTTTGATAATTGGCCACACAAAAAAAAAGAAGAATATAACAAAATTCTTTTTGTTTATTGTCAGATGGTCTGGGTAAAATAAAACAACTCTGCAAACTATTTTGCCAACAGTTTCATTTAATGTATGCATCAACTCCGTCTTGAAGTCAATGTCATGGTCAGTGCTGCATTTTCTCTACATCTTCATTGTAACATTTGTACGTCTAAAATTTAGCAACTTTTAGGTCTTCATTCAGTCTTGGCAGTTTGACAGACCACTGGTTCTAAACAATCAACTGTTCAAAATTTGTTCTCATGAATGTTGCACATTTTAAGTCAAGTTACTTGTTAATAATAAAACTGAGATTTATTTCACTGATATATTTGTAAATAAAACATTACTTTCTAATGATTAACCACCAGAAGGATTTTGTCCAAAGAGCAACTGATGTTATCAAAATGTAGCAATCACAAGCAGTGTTTGTGATCTGGATTTGTGTGATTTTGCAGAAGACTGATACAACCAAAGTGTTCTAAAATTGTTTTAAAAGGTCAGATTGTTATATTTTTTGCTGCATGTTGCTGATTTTTTTGATTAGATGATAACTGTTAAGTAAAATGGATAAATAATTGTTCACAAATACTTTAGCTGTGAGCATAAAAATAAATCATTACAGGATATCAGTAGCATCCAATCAGTAACTCCCCAATCAAAAATCTATGTACTTGTTCATGTCTACTGCTGCTGTTTTAACAATATCTGCATTCTGTTTATAATCTACATATCTATCTGCATGTATTATTTACATATATTTTTTTCTTGATAACTTTAATTATTGGCATATGGTTTTTAAGGTGTCAACAAAGATAAAAAGGAACAAAATTGTATAAAAATTTAACATATATTCCTTAAGATACAGCACACCTTAATTTATTGTTTTATTCATTTCAGTATATTATGTTTTGTGAAAACTCAACTTTTCCAAGGCCAAGCCAGTCCATCTGCCCCGGGCAAGCTGACATTTATAAAATTTGTAGTTGCTTGTAATAGGTACTGTGGCAACCTTACTGGAAGCCAGATCAGCACAATTTGCATGTAGGACCATCTAGATATCATAAAAAGTTTTTGTTGACAGTAGGATTAGTGACATAAAGATTTTCAAAAGGTCTGCTGTGATGGCTATACTGGTGCCAGATTATCACCATATTCATTTGGGACAAGCTAGAAATTAAATGAAACAACAATCCATTCTGAAAAGGTGGCATCAACATGATTTTCAATATGGCTGCCATGGTGACAATTCTGGGCATCAGATCTGTACCATTTTTATATAGAACTAAACACCATGTCTTTTAGTGAAAACTGCATGTTGATATGACCATCCATTCAGGATAACAAGATTTTTATGATGGATGTTGCATTGCTCATACTGTATGTCAGATTAGCACCATCTTCATTTAGAACCAACATGACATCATAAGAAGATATTTTTGAGTGCAAACCCCAATGTTGATGTGGCCATCCATTATGGAGTAGTAGTGACAAGATTTTCAACATGGCTATGGTAGTGGCCATATTGGATGTCAGATTGGCAACATTTTCATTCTGGACCAACTAGATCAAGGGATGATGGTGTGTAAAGTTTCAAGGCAATCCTCCAAATAGTTTAGGGCAAAGATGTTACAACAAACCTGTGCAAACTGGCAGATGGACAACAAACCATTCCATAAGCTCTTCTAGTCTATTACAAGTAGAGCCAACAAATGTTTTAAAAGGACCGGTTGAGGACAGAAAGAAAAGTTTATAATTAATGCTAAATTTAATAGTAATGTCAAAAAATAATTTCAATGCCATCTATATTTAAATTAAATTGCATGTCCAATAACAATTTAAGTGAATTTGTGACCCATTAGAGAAAACTATTCATTGGCATAAAATTATCTACATAATCAATTTAGCTTTTTTTAACAAAAAAACCCCAGTACTTTTAGTACCATATTTACTCACTTGTAAATTAGTGCAAATGCACACTGCATATACCAAGCACTACTTTTGCAAAATGCACCAGAAAATGTCGGTCTTCAAAATTTTGTTCAGAACCTTGATTTGCTGGTGTATTATGTGACAAAAATGTAAGGTCTATGCTGATGGCAGTTTTATTTATTTTATATGTCAGTGAGGTTCACACTATAATTTAATACCAGCAGACAGAAATATTCAAATGATTGCACATTAAGAAAACTAGATATCAAATACTAAAACTGTATCTCTTAAAAATTCTAAGATCAAATGGAATTATGTAGTGATATACAAGTATCTGGTGATAGATATGGATGGTGATCCATGACAAAATTACAAGAATCAATTTACATAAATATAAACATATTGGTGGAGCCTGGAAATTTCTTGATTTAGTCAAGTTTTTTCCTTCCTTTTTACATCACTTTCTATCAAGAAACTCCTTCTATAAGTAAGCTAGTCAGCAAAAATGGGACTTCCACATAACACTCATCCATGTATTGTACAATGGATTGGTTTCAAATTTTGTAGTTTTGCCAATGAAACAAAGACTACAAATGAAAGCCAGTCAAGAAATCAGTTAGTGCATCTTATGGCAGACAAAGATGGGAAAATTCCATTTTGCCATCAAGAGAACAACAAATGAAGATGTAAGACTACTTTTGTTAATGTAAAATAATCCCTTTAAAAATGCGCATGTTGTTCTTCACTTGATGACCACTAATCCCTTCAGCCTGCTCATTTGTCTGATCCATGAATTGAATACAGTACATGAGCTTCCAAAAGATAACACTATAAAAGATCACAGATTTATATCATTTGAAATACTCTCTATTTAAACAAGATTTTGTTAAATATCACACTGGGTTAAATTGAGGGACTCCACACCTCATTAATATCTGCAAATTTTCTCCTCTTGCACTGTTACTGTTATATGCTATGTTACTATGTTTATAGTGGTTAATATTTCAAAATATATGATATGACTTAGCATGCAATTTTGAAAGATTGATACATGGACACAGAAAGATCTATACAGATGCTACTATGAACTTGCTGATGAACCATCTTGAATTTGCCATAAATGTTGCAGTAATACTGGTTAAAAAAAATATGAATAAATCTGGTGGTAGTCTGGCAGGACAGAATAAGCTCTGTCTGTATGGACTTGTTGCAAAGCTATTCACATCATTGCTGCTCCTCATGCTGGGCCAGGTTCTAAAACATATTTTCATGGCCAGCCAGAACATAAAGGTTGGAAGGTACACCTGGGTCATTGGTTGGACGACTCTCAAGAACTATTACCCTGAAAGATTTAAAGCATAGAAATTAATAATTGAGAAAAGATTTGATTACTTATCAGGCACATAAGTTTTGCAGGTGCTATGAAACTGATTTTATTTTAATGTCCAAAATATAATTTGGTCCCAGTAACCTAGTTTTAGTATCACAGAGTGACTCTCACTTTCTGATTTTCATGAGTTTTACAAGTATGACAGAGTCAATGATATTGAAAGTACAAGGAATGAACACAAATAAAAATGTATGAAAATACAAAGGAACAGGTAAAATGCTATATCTCTCACACCTTCATTGGCAAGGGAATAGATAAAAATAAGCTGCATTTCTGGCTCCTCAATCATAAAGTAAGAAGCCAATGAAACAATGAATCTTCTTATGTGATCATATGAATGCTGTTTCAGTTAGATATTTTGGGACTGAATGTCCATTTATTTGATCTTATAATGATAAATCATTCATATGAGCACACATGTCAAGAACTGTCCACCGTGTGAACTGTTTTAAAAATTGGCTAAGTGGTTGTATGGAAATAATTTCAAGTTTAACTTTTATCTGAAAGGCTGGCAGAAAAAAGGGATGGTAGGAATGTATTACTTTCTACACACATGAAATGCATTTAAGGAAGGATGCTCAGGATAAAATTGGAAACGCTGCACCTAGGATCCAAAAGAGTTAGTGTCACCCTGTCCAATCAATCTAGAAGGGACAAAAATTTCAAAAGCGCAAATAACTGTTAGCATGACCTAACAATTCTGAAATCCCGTGGGCACATAGGGGACAAGAATATTTTGGGGATATGGTGGTAAAAACTGCAGGAAATTTGCATATCCTGGGCTTAAGATTAAAAAATCATTTGGTAAAAAAGTGATATGGTCTGTGAAAAGATTCTTAAGTTTTTCTTGTTTATTTTTGTGATAAATACAATGAATATAGAGTTGGCATCTTAGGTGCAAACGTCATAGCTTATTATGTTATGTTATTACAGCTGGATAATAATCACCACAGTTTGAACTTTCATTAGAATATTTCAAAAGGCCATAGCACATTAGAAAAAATACTGTATATACAGTACATGTACATGTACTTGCAGGTAAATTTAATTGAAGCTGCAAATTGTACAGACCCAGATCTGCAAAATATACAGTCTTAAATCTTGCACCACACCACACAGATCTGGGTCTATGTAGTTTAGAACAAATAAATTAGACTGATCTGCCCGGACAGTATGCAACAGTTTGCAGTTATACCTTACCCGAGTAAATATGGTAGGTTTAGCAGCAGCAAGCATGGCTCAGAGGCAATGTGGGTTTAAAAATAAAGTTAACTGTGTACTTCTGTAATATTCCATACAAAAATGCATGAATCATATCAAATGTGCACACAACTCAAAATTTGTTGGAATTAGGAGATGACTTTCAACATTATTTTCAGCACCCCTCCCTGGAATGGGATTCATTTTGAGCGGGCACTAGCTTTAGAGTTTATGTGCTTGTATAAAATCTTACACCAACACATGCCATTGTAGGTCACATTTTTCTGCCCAAAAAGGAAAAACAAAAAAAAAAAGGGTGAGAATGGGGTTAGTGGTATCTTTAAACATTAATATATCTAGTGCTGGAATAAGGCCTTACAAGGCTCTAAGCACTAACAATATTATGGTGCCCCTCCCCCAATTAAAATGTGAAATTTAAAAAAAGAAAAACTTTAAAAACAAAAAGGCGGGAAAATACCAGCGTTGCCATCATTCCCTGTCAAAATAATCATACATGCAGATTGAAATGATCATATATATGTCATTCAATTTTATCATTAACAGTTAATAGTTTTTTTTCTGGTGCCTGTTGGGCTGGTGCCCTAAGTACCTGTTCATTGTGCATAAAGGGTAATCCAGCACCAGACATAATAGATAACAATTGAATATAGTGAAGAAGACCCATATATTCCAATGAAAGATAAAACTAGAAGGTCATTCTGGTCAATTTATACATTTTAAATTTGGTGAATATCATTGAAGGATATACAAATTACAATAGAAAGTTACAACTACCTATTATTGTATGTAACATGACATCATACTGCATACTGTACTCTATCTGACAATGCAAGTTCATATTATTCTCATGATGTTTCATTAATTGAGTATGCTGACATACATGTACTTATTATTCTGATACATCTGTAACGTGCATTAAATTATGGCTTGAAGTGTAAGCAAAGCTCAAACTGCATCTCTGTGTTATTCTCTATGAATCTTTTCACAAGGACTGGACTGCCAGGAAGTCATCTGGTTTAGCAAGGGATATAAATTAACTTGAATGATTCAAATACCTTTGAAACGGTTCTTTATCAAAATGTGGTGAGGAACATCTGACCATGCTGAAAATAATGAAGGTTTCTGCTGAAAATTTATTTACTGCCACATGATCTGTTACTTTATTATAATGAAGGTGATATGGAAATGATGAAGAAGAAAACTCTGTCCTCTGGGAACACAACAAATATTACAATTTGTATCATATCTTTCCCCACTATTAAGTAAAACCATTAGATATCATGAGTTTGATCATTAAGAAAAGCTGTAGTAAGCTTCTCTGTTCTATGTAAATCTTTGAGATTTATCTTTAGTGCAAAAAAGCCTGGCAAAACCCATTTAAGCTGTTCAAGTTGATCAAATATTAGATATACATGTACCATAAAACTAAAATAACTGGGTAAAAATTTTAAGTTGCTTTTTTTCTTAAATTTTTCAGGATGCAGGCAAATTACTCCATGGCTTAGTGTATCAGTCGAGTGATACTGAGTATTTGCATGACTGATGCTGGATTCGCTTTACTTTATTTTAATAATTAATGAGAAATGATAACTTTGACAATTATATAATGGAGAAATGCTAATAATTTGAATCTGGAGGAGGATGAACTATGATTGTAAGAACTATTTTCATTGGAGATTGAATCATTGACACATGAAAAATACAAATACAATTGATTAAAAAAGTCTTCAAAGCAGGTTGATTTGCATGTAAACTTTGTTTTTGTTTTCTTATATGTAGGGTCTAAAAAAATTACATTTTTGTGTAGTGGGTAAATTTGCATGTGGCCTTTGAATCAGTTTGAGTAAATATATAAACTGCCTTTTTAATCATGCTCTTCCCTGACAGGTCTTTAGTGCAAATCAAAGCATGTTTCCCATTTGAAGTTAAGATCTAAAGAAAAATCTCTATAGTAGCTATTGACACAAGTGAGAGAACTACTTCAATACTAGGATCTGTTTGAAACAGCTATGTGCAGTTTATTTGCATATTGTTCCATTATGTGTGAACAAGGTGGTGAATCAATTGACTTCAAACTGTGGGGTGGTACATCACACAAGCAGAGGTGAAAAATGCTGCTATTAAAGATCTTGAATTACATGTGAAGAAAACATGTTGCAAATGTCAATGAGAACTAACTTTCGCTTTCAACATGTTTTAAAAAGAAGGTCTGTGTTTGATGACACTGTTCAGCTAATTTCAAAGGAAAATATAAGCATAAATTAGCAACCTGGGTATTCTAATGGTATGCAGCATTGTTAGTACAAGCATTAGAGTAATTTACCTTTGCTTAATGAATTATGCAACAATTGCTCAAAATAATGGTCCAAGTTGTAGGGAGGATTTTTTTTAAGACATCAAAATTTACTAAAGTAGCTTATCAAAACTAAATTTTAAAATGGCAAATTACTAAACTGTGATTTGAGCTCAATCTGTAAATGTGCAAGAACAATATAATGAATACACACTATTGGTAAGAGTAAATTTTTAAGAATTAGATATAATTTTCAAATTGTGTATTCCTACAAAATATGGCATGTAATGCAAAAATGTTCAGAACATAGAAAAAGGTCGCTTTTTTCTTAAAGATGAATTGAATGTCCACAAAACATTTCAAAATAATCATATGTAAGAGATAAGCAAAATTCAAGATGAAATTTCATGAGGTCAAAAATTTGCAAAAAAAGCAATTAAAGACCGATATTAAAAATGGTGTATTTTACATATGTTTGAATGATTCCCATGAATTTATTTTAAAAGACGAGTTCAATTTCTAATTTTGCACACTCTAATTATGAAGAAAATATTGCAGTTTATATTTTATATTCTATAATTCAGAAAAAAGAAATCATCCCCTTTTGCTACTCAGAGTAACACTGGTGAAAAGACTGCAGCTGCTCCACTTGGCTTGGTATCAATGGTCTAAAAAATAAATATCAGGATGCTATTGGAATGGATAGTTCTGACCTGTCAATCAAACTGGCACATTGACCAATCAAAAGTAGGTATAATTCAATGTGTAGTTAAGCCTTAGCTACCTAATATATTTGCTTACAGATATGAGATTATGCTTGATTACTCTTGTATTACATTGCAAAGGAATTTAAAAGATTACACAGAAAATCACTGAAAATGTATTGGAAAATGGTGCTTGGGACAGGAGATGCAGATTGTAATTATTATGAAAGGATACAAGAGGTTAAAAAAAAAATCTCAACACAAACACCAATATGTAAAAAATGTCTGCATTGGAAATGATGCATATTATTTATAATCATATTTTATATAAATACACAAAACTGTTTTTAAATAATGACAGTATTTGTTGTGCTTGTGAAAATGTTGACTACAATTTTTAAGCAAATTGTATGCTTATGTTTAAATTGTATATCTTATTGCAGACATAATATTAAATGCAATAGAAAAACTTTGTGTATGTGCAGTTTTTTTTGTACTTTCATTACTTTGGTTTGTTTTTCTTTTAAAAAATAAATTTGAGATAATGGAATCCTGCATCATGTGTCATTTGTGCTGATTTGTTCAAATTTTCAAACTTTAGCATTGAGTTGTAACTGGTGTCAAGTTGACAAAACAACCCTAAATTTTTATGGATGTCCCTAATAATATTTGTATATATAATTACAAAGTTCGATTTTGACAACAATAATTTCAGCATTTTAAATTTAAGTATTTTGAACAGTTCTGATTATGGAAAGTTTTTAAAAACTATTTTAAATTTATGAAGAGGTGAAACAGTAATAAAATATTTATTTTGTCTTTATTAGGTTTGGGACTAAAAATCAGCTATATTCTGCTACTGATATACATACATGTATATGTCCCTTTGACTTCACATAAAAGTTATCTGTTACAAATTACTGATTTTAAAACACCTGCAAAATGTTACATCAATACAGTCAAATGAGTCACATTAAATAGCTAACAACAGTCAAAGGGGATGCAATGTATGTTGTTGCTTATTTAGGTCTGCCATTATTATTTCCTTCTTTTTTAAGAGATTATGATAAATTTATCATTTTACATGGATCTCATATAATTTAAATTTGCTGGTTTATCAATGATACCATTATGAAATGTTTCATCTGTCTAAATGAGGAGACATATTACTGTGGTGTAAAAAAACATTCAACATTACCTTCAATCACTAAGGCAACTTGGCATAAAGTGTTTATTTATTTTTTTAACTTTATTATGTTTTCCTAAACATAGTGAATTATTAATTGTAGATATAAAAATACTTGTTTTACTTTTTATGGCAATTAAACATGACAATATAAATGTAATGGGCACATCATGAAAGCTTTATTGTAAATTTTAAATAAGTCATGAAGCCATACTAGAAAATCTGATGCATAACTTTGCAAGAACAGAAATATTTTATTATTTTTGTCCTCTTCTAGCAAAACGTATTATTGAGATTTGCAAGCATGTTAGTACTTGCTCATAGTTTGCTAGCAATATTCTGCAACTCTAACCTGATTTTCAGCATCGAAAATACTAATTTCATCAATATATCTTTGTATGTAGTAATTCAATCTTTTTTTTAATGCATGATCTGAAAGAATCTGGCAATCAGTTTAAAATCTTTCAAAAATAGCGTCACAAGAATTTCCCAGGAATCTGTTGCTCATCCTACTGGATGACATTTTCACGATAGTTTGTGAGCCAAAGCAAACAGTAACTAAGTGGTCTGAGCTTGTTATTAAAAATCAGAACTATCAATTTTCAAACATAGATGTTACTGGCCCTGAAGTTATAAAACCATTCTCAGCCCAAACCTAATTCTAAATTCTGCCATCTGAATGGTTTTGTTCTAGTATTGGTGTGAGAATGAATTTTCAACCTTCAATCCTCACTCCATAGTTATGAAATGTCAATTTAAACTCTGGCTCTAGATTCTTTAATTTCAATTGCTAAAAACATTTATGTGGCTTGAGGTAGAATTTTCAATTTTTTTTAGATCTGGCTTAATATTGTTTGCTCTAAATCCCATATGTATTCACTTATAAGTTCAAATAGAAATTGCAAAGACACAGACTTGTTATCATTGCCAGCAGATCTAGGTATATGCAGTTGGTTAAAAGTAATCAGTAGAATAAAACTGACCTGATATGGCAGCACATTATGTGATGACAGATCAGGGTCTATGTTGTTTTCAGTTAGATTCATTTGTAAGTGAGAATCTATGTTACGTGCAAAATCATCAAGGGCCATTAAATATTGTTTCTAACTTGGGGGAAAACAGAGTTCAAGTTCAATTTTTGTACTACCAATTCATTATGAAACCTGCCCCACTATTCTCAAAACTTCTGCACACCAGACTCAAAGTTAAAAAAATCTGAACCTTGCGTTACTTTAAGTTTCAAGAATACAAGGCTTGTCAACATGAAACTAAGGACCTCAGATAAACTGTTGCTAGAATTTTTAAAAAATCTTCCTTCATATTTGCATAAATTTTTACAATGTTGAAAAAACATTATATGATGGTGCTCTTTCTCAAACTGTTTAAATAATCCCACCATTTAACTCAGCACCGCAATATCACTGGAAAAGTTATGCCCCATTCCTTCACCCACCAAGCTTTCATGAGAGTGGGGATATAGTTTTTTTTTACTGTGTGTTTGTCACACTTTGTTGCAAGCAAGATAACTACAATACCAGCAAAACTTGACTGAATCAAGATAAAATTTTATATTAGATAACTAGGGTGAGTAACAAGGCCAGGTTAGGTTCTGGTGATGCCTTTTTTTTTCACAAATTAAGAAATTAAATTTTTTAAATAATCCTTGTAAGCATGTTTAAACATTGATGACTTCAGGCAAATAAACACAGTTTGGTACACATATCAGTATTAATATGTACATGACTTGATCGGAGTCTGAAGCCACTGTAGTGATATTTCAATCTTTTATTTGTTAGTCTTATCAATATCATTATGTCAATGACCCAATTTGATTTTAATGTTTTAACATTTAACTACAATGGTGTCATGTTATGAATGTTTGTGAAACAAGGCCTATTTTCATGCATAGTTTATCTGCAAATAAGCTGGTTAAATAGTGTTATCCACATATGTAGTAAAATAACTGATCAATCATCTATGTTCAGTCTTTTAATCAGCATAAGTTCTTTATATTTAAAGCACTTGTCGTAAAATTACTGTGGATACATATTTCAACAGTACTGTTGAGTTACAACCTGAAATTCTGTCCATGCTAGACCAAAAGTTATAGAAAGAGGTATCTGTACATATCACACTCACAGAAATGTCCAATGTGTTGCCAGTGAAAGAATGAAAAATATGTCATTGCCAAACAGCCATCAGTTGGCTGGCAGCCTATTGTTGGTTGTTTACTGGAGTCACCAATATGAAATAAATGACTGGCATTTGCTATAGGTCAAATGTCGTCATTTTTCATTAAAATGGACACAAAACCATGTTATACCTTAGCATGCATCTAAATTTATCATTAATTTTCATGGAAAGCATCTTGAAAATTTTTTTATATGATTATTGTCTGTATGTTCACCTGATGCACACTTCTACTGGGCAAGATACAAGTCTTCATGGCAACCAAATTTTCTGGAAATCAAATTGTACAAATCCAGCTTAAGGACAAAAAAATATATATGCGTGTTTCCTACTGCACTGGTTTTAAAATTATCGAAGGTAGGTAGGTAGGTAGGTATTTTTTAAATTATTTTAGACATTATATATCTAATATAATGATTAGTATAAATAATGCAAAAAGTAATGGACAAAACAAGCTCTCTTATATGTAAGCACAAATCAATTTCATCAATTTTTTTAAAAAAAGAAAATGCTTTTAAAATTTTTTTCTATTTAATATTATTTTTATCCCTGAGGAAAACAAAATTCCTAATTTATGCAAAGAAGAACAGGGATGGTCGTCCATCCAGAAACATAATTTTAGTACCTAAAAATCAGCTGTCAAAATATGGATGTAGGACAGAAGGTCACATCAAAATACCTGGACTCTAATATGCTGGCACTTAATATACAACTGCCTATGAGACAGTGAAACAATAGAGGCTGTAGTTATTAAACTCAGACTGGGTCTACACTTATGGACTGACTTAATGGAGTGGATAATCAAACTCTTTCATCTAAACCAATGGAATGCATAGTTATTCAATACCATAGTGGATTGCATGATGGGAGGATACACATCACAAACCAGTGAGAAATGACAATTTCAAGAGTAGTTACATTATGCAAACTGATAAGATCAATAAAACAGTTACAGATATTATTACCACCCAAGAACTGATGAGTCATGGTGCAGCTTTACCTGTATCTCATTATTTATATATATCCATGGTAACCAAACAAAACATATCTAACCTTTTAAATTTGTTTATTTATAGCACTATATGTTTCAGATCTGACATAAATATTTCATATTACCAAATCCAAATAATAAATAAAGCATTGTCATTCCATTGTATGGAAAAATCCAGTAAAAAACTGCACTGACCCAAATCTGCCATTACATAATGCCCTTGGAACTCTGGGTCTATGCAGCTTGTGATTCATTATTAAATATACCTGAAAATGTGTAAACTGTGTTATGGATTTTCTCTTGCTTCAATTTTAGTGCTATCCATCCATGCTTCACTAGTTTTATTGATAAAAGTGACTTTTTATTTCAGAAAGAACCAACATTACATCCAGCAAACTGTGTTTTATGAAATGTTTTTTGAAATAATATATTAATGATTAATTGATAATATGCAGGTTTAATTTGATACCTTTATATTACCTTACTTACATAATATTCAAATAATGGACTTTCCATTAAGAGGAGCAGTAAAGTTTTATTTCATCCTTCATTTCATCCTGCCATCAAGTTAGTTGCTATAGCTTGTTTTTTTTTAATTAGGTCTTGGTTTCACAAAAAGTCTTATATGTGCTGAAAAACTGCCACACAATACAGACATAGTAAAAAAAACTTGTGGTTTTAGGGATTGCTGGGATGTCCTGAATAAAAACATTTTGACCAATAGTTTAATTATAAAGTTTGACAAGTCCATGAGATAAGGGTTCACATATCTATGTCCTGTGCTTTGTGGCTATAGTGTTTAAACAACTGGGTAAACATAATTACCAAACAAATGCAGGTTATAATTATGGCCACCTTATGACCAATGTCCTGTTGTCAAGTTGGCAAACAGTCACTGGAGTTCATGTGGAAGTCATATCTGGCAAATACAGCAGTTTCAAAACACACACACACACTCACACACACAGATGATTTATTCTAGGATTTATGATTGCCAGATTCCAACGAATTTCTCAAATTTATGATGAACATCAGCTGAGATCATTTTCAAGAACTATCATTATTTCTGTTCAAATCTATCCTATATTTATGTTTCTCCTTTTTTCAAAAAGAAGGGAGAATCCCCCACCCATAAATATGTTCAGTTCCAGAATAAATCAGGAAATATCGTTTGGACCAAGGATAGTACTACTGAATAGGAATAAAGATAAACATGGCATGCAGCAAAAACACTGATCAATACAGCTTTCTGTCTTGGTGTTCAGCAGTACCTCAAGACATAAAAGGTCATTCTGTGAAAAGTTAACTGAAGGTTTTTGCTTGGGACACCCCATGGTATTCGAAAAAGAAAAATTTACAAATGGTACCTTGCTATTCCTTCTTGACAATTAATTACTTGTAATCTTTCATATTCCTTTTGAAAGTACAATGTAATGTAACCTCTCTCCATCAGAATTCTAAAACGATTCAGTTTTTCAAAATTAATCATCATTTAGATCCTGTACATCTTCAGGATGTACTGTAATCTTTAGTTATGGAACATTAAATTTATTCTACTCAATCAACACTCAACCTCCAATGTAGAGAACAATTTAAATTCATTTTTAAGCCTATAATTTGAACAAGGAACATGTTACTGGTATCACTAAAAAGCAATCATTCATTACTGAATTTTAAGTGAATCTACAGAAAGACACCACTGTGCTACTATTATGTTGGTAATTGAATGTCACGCATCTTGTGCTTGGCTAATAATAAAAAGCATATTCAAATCATGCATCTAAGAAAAAGTATTGCTCCTATGGTGAAATACAGACAGCAAAACATCTTTCAGACTGAGAGCTCTTGTCATGTATAAGCTCCCTTGTGCTCTCAACTGAAACTATTATTTGACAACCAGGTGCTAAAAAGAAAATAACACATATTCTTGTCTGTTGAACATTTCATCATGATGGATACAAATTTTAAGTGTCCAAACAAATCACAAGCTTTTGTATTATCTTTGTTTTTAATTTCTGTTGTCTCTGGTAACAAATACTATTATCAGAACTACTCTATATACAATATACTTATACTTTGTGTGTGTGTGTGTGTGTGTATGTATGTATGTATGTATGTATGTATGTATGTATGTATGTATGTATGTATGTATGTATGTATGTATGTATGTATGTATGTATGTATGTATGTATGTATGTATGTATATATATATATTTTTTTATTTGAACTTTGTAAATAAATGTACTGTGATCCTGTTTATACTATTGTATTTTTGTAACTATTTGGGAGTCAGTGTTATAAACTACGTTTTCTTAGCTATATTTCTGATTTTATCTTGCTGGCTACAGTGTTGCACATAAGATCCCAAGGTTAGGGGACACTGTGTCCCCATCCCTCCAAATCTGGGTAACATACAGTATCTTAGAGGGACAAATGAAAATTACAGTACTTAAAGCACTAACAGTGCTATAAAAATTAGATAATCTTGGATGCTTCACAATTTTGCCACCATCTCTTTGTGGTCTGTACTGTACGATCATCTTTTCCTGAAAAAACTTATGTTACTGCAGTAGAAGATTTATCATGTGCTCCAGTAACTCATTAAAATATTATATGGTTAACCTGAAATGAGCTGCACCATGAAATTTTTAGTTCCAGATCTTGCGCTCTCATTTGCATTAGTGAACACTCATTATCTATCAGCATTTTTTTTTTTTTTAAATTACTTTTCTTTCCAAGCTAAGTTTTCTAGTTACATTTTTTTACAAACCAATAAATCATTAATTACATGACAAATTGTGTATTTGTATAAATTGAGTCATGTTTGACTAAATGGAAAATTAAATTTACTATAAACAACTACTATTATCCACTCATTGGACAAGATACGTGTCACTACAAAAATGATACCCCCTCCAATCAATGATAAAATGAAGTTCTGAGTCAAACACAGGCCATCATTTTTTTTATATCTATCTCTAAATTTGACCTAGATCTTATTATACAGCCATACATAAAATCTATTCAATCCATGCAGTTCTTATAAAGTTACCAATAGGACAAAATTCACAGATGTGACATAATTTGATGGCATTATATGATCTCCTGGGGCCATACAAATGTGTCTGCTTCAGTAGGGAACCTAATCCTTACAACATGTCAATAGACTATACTTGAGAA
The DNA here is from genome assembly GCA_016746295.1 of Potamilus streckersoni. Classification (NCBI taxonomy): domain Eukaryota; kingdom Metazoa; phylum Mollusca; class Bivalvia; order Unionida; family Unionidae; genus Potamilus; species Potamilus streckersoni. Next base: position 789,760 of record JAEAOA010001939.1, read on the forward strand.
TTTTAATTGAAAGTTTTAAATCAATTAAGTTAACAGCTACTGACAATATGTACATGAAATTTCAACTAATGCTACTCTGTTCATATAATAAGTTCTAACAATTTTTTTTCAAGATTTCGGTTTTTGCAACACTAATATTTATGCATACAAGCATTGATTTACAGGCAAGATAATGATTTTAAAAATTCCTTCCCTATGTTGAGCCATTTTGTCCTAAATGATTCTTATTATGTTTATACATTTTTATCACAAATATTAGTAATTGTCAATGATTATATGACAATCTCAACAATTTGGGTGGAGTGAATTTAAATGTCAACCACATGCCAACAAGTCAGAAATGAAGTTTTATATTCATTTTAGGTGTTGTATTGCAACAAGAGTACCACGTCTGGAGACACTTGATACCTATCCTTTGTTACAAATGATTATAATGGAAATAAAAAAATAAAGAAATTAAATCAAAACAGAAAATGTCAAGATACACTTGTCTACTAGCTGTCTGGTAATACAATGGTCCTATAGAGTTTAGAGGGTTCCAATAAAGCACTTATGCAAGCTAACTGAAAAAAACAACAACTTAAGTATTACATGACAATGACAGGAAAAAAGCAGACAAGCACATTATGCTTTTCAGATGACTTTACAGGTAATTTGCATACAAACTTTACTACTGATAATTTTTGTATGAATTGCTAACTTTACTGTCGATAATTTCATTGAAACTTATCTACAGAACTTATTCACCTGTTAATTGAAAAACAGTTGAATTATGACAGATGACATGGTAGATAAATGCACCTTACCTTTTTAGATGAATTCTTTGGTAAGTCCTTCTCATAAAATTTGTTACCATTATGAGCAATGAAAAGTTTTCAAATATTTTAAATGTATATTTACATGTAGCTCTATATTGCACATGATTTTAATGAAATCATGAAATAACAGAATCTTTCACAAAGTGCAATAGCTCAGTTGGTAGAGTATTGGACTTGCAATACAAGGGTTATAGGTTTAATATATGTGAAGCCAGCCTGTGTTAGTTGCCTGATAGTGGCCTTGGAAAATGTAGTTAGCTCCCATTTCCTCAGCATGACATATTCCATATTGTATTAAAAGTGCTGTTAAAAGCAATAAAACCCAAACCAGAAGTTGTTTATCACTATAATATAAATAAATTTCTCTAAGTTTTTCATTCTTCTTTGAAAATAAAAATGTATGTTCAGAACATTATCCTTTTTGCTTATGTATAATATGATGTCGACTAAAATTCAACAAAATATTATATAATACAGTGTGACCCATGGAAAGGTATGTGTAATATCCTACCTCTTTATGTAAAGAATAGTACCATATATACCCTCTTAATATTCTAACTCCAAACAACAGATCCAAAACCTGAAAAGATTGCTTCCTTGTTCTGGATAATTTGTGGTAATTTGAATTTTTTTATTTACTTATAGTACAAATATCTTAGATATCTTGTCCAAACCATATTTTGTGTCATTACATGAAAAAGGGCTAATATATCAAAGATATGTGACCATGGGGCAGAGAGTGAGACTGAGAGGAGTAAGAATAGCAAGAAAAAGAGTAAAGATGCAACTCTTGTTCAGAAATACAATGTGTCAGGTAAATCCATCCAACATGTTAAATGACTATAAAATAAAAATGGCATCATCACATTTACACACACAAAACTTGGATCTAAGTTCAATTGATCTAGATGTGCCTTTTACATAATATGCCGATAAATCTGGGTCAATGAAGTTTGCTTGGATGAATAGCATGTTCAAAACACTGGCCCTACCCAAGCTTAATAACTTGGCTCAGTCATTCTGATGAAGCTGAAAATGTCGGGTGGGCGAGGGGGGTAAAACTAGTTTTAAATATGCAATACTTACCTGTTGCTAATGTGCAGCTCAGCTGAAAACTCACTGTTCATTTGATCTGAATACATCTTCACACAGTGTAGAGAAAAATCAGTATGACCTTTTGTACCTCATTCTATACTACATGTGCAGAAGGTAGATATTATGTTATTCTTTTTCATGGATGCCATACCATGCATATGCTTACCAAAATCATCACCACAGAAATCATGCCTGTAGCAACTAATTAAAACTAAAAGTGGTCGCCTTCTGCAGTTTTAATTACTCACAATATTATAGGTATCCATTCAGTTTTATTAAGAAACAAAGCATAAGGTAACCTCTTCTCCTTTTAAAACTTGGCTCTTTATAGAGCTTTTGAGGGGTGGGCATTGTCTCATTACATACATATATACAGTGGTATCATCAGGTTCCAATGTTCTGGGGAAAATAACAACTGGCCCTGCCTAATGATGATGACATCATTTCCTTTATCTTTAATTTCACCATGTATACTTCTTATGTTTGCCCATGTTCATGCTGACATTGCATATGTATTTATATTTACAAGTTGTTTTAATATACAAAGTTCAGCGCAACACATCTCATGATTCTGGCAATGTGTTGCTCATGCCTGTTGGGAGGTGAGGCACCACATCCATTATGCACAGAGTGATAAATCAGTTGAAGACAAGATCTTTTCCTATTATCACTCAATGGCGTCATGGTATGGGGACTGGATATAGACTGATTCCCCCCTCCCTTCTCAACCATCCCATCTTGTGCAGGATTTGGAGTCACATGACTTCGGCTATGGACAGGGACCGCATTGTTGGTGTCCTTGCTTCCCAATTATATGAATGAACCCTTACAGAATGTGGGGTCCTCAGCCTTGGGGCTTTTGGTCCATTGTGCATCCATGGGCTACTAGACCTAGATTTCAGACGAGATGATGCTGCCGCTCATGTCCCACCATCAACTCTCCACCAGGTGGCCTCCACATGGAATGTTAAAGGTGTAGTATTTTCCAGGATTGCAGGCGTTCTCGTCTCCCCTCTGGAACTGTCACTTAACTATGGATCATGGTGCAGACACAGTGATGTCTCTGACTCACAGTGTACAAGACTATTATGATGACACCGCTCTTTCTATCCTCTAGGACTCCAATGAGTTTGAGGCAGATGCAGCAGCTATGACAATTTCTCTCAAGCCCAAATAAAAAAAGCTACGCAACAGTAATTGCTGCTATTAAAATACATTCTTCATCCACTTGTAAAGGATTAATAAGGGAGCAATTTGAGTAACAAATGACTGAACATGTCCTAAGTATTATTTATATGAATATTAATCAAAATGGCTCATCTTGTCAAGAAGTCCAAAATAAGATTTTAATATGGTTGCTATGGAAGATTGACCATTGATAAGAAAAGTAAATACATTACACAAAAGAATCTGAGAGAATGGAATATGTGCTAAGAAACATTCCTACCAAGTATTATCAAAACTGGCACAGCCATTCTGGAGAAGCTGTAAAAAGTTTTCCATACAATTGTTATGGAATGCACACCACTGCAAAAGGATTTAAGCCAAAAAAAACAATTCTTGTAGAATATGTCGTGTATAAACTTTTGTACAAAACTTTGTGAAAGGGCTTGTTTTATAAAATGCTCTTGTAAAGTTTTGATCAAAATCTGCTTTTAGAGAAGTTGAAAACTGGATTTCCAAGGAAGCCATACTGTTGTTGGGGTAGCCAAGAAACAATTCATGCCAAGTTTGATTAAAATTGGTTCAGTGTACTGAAGAACAGGGTTTTTGCTTTGATTTTTTATTGCTATGGAAGCCATTGTTGCCTGGAAGAACCACCCTGAACATAAATTTGGTACAGAATGTCTTTAGGAAGAATCCAACCAAGTTTGATAAAAAATGTCCCCGCAGCTTCAGAGATGCTGTTTTAAACCGATGAATGATTTGCAGTGGATAATTTACCAAAATGCATTGCCAAAACAAAAGCTCACTTGGCAATTTGGCCAGATGAACTAAAAATTATTAAACTGAAATGTTGCAAAACTTAAGTGCACTAAACAATTAGAAATAAAAGCAGAGATCCCAAATAGTATGGCGTACAAGCATATGTCATATTTCCTGTTTCAGCTTGGGTTTTGGGAAGATTCTTGCCCAAAAGACTAGCTCTTTAAGCAAAAATACAATAATCACTTATAAATTTAATTTTTGTTTTTACAATAAAGGAAGCTTAAGGATAAACAGATAACATATTTTTATCATGCTATAAAACTTACTGATTGAATTCATGTAAGCTTTCCTCATTAACAAATACAGATGCCAGAAAAGATGGGCACAAAGATTCATCTTGTGACCCAAAAATGGCCATTGTCACAAAATTCATGAATATTCTCAAATTACCCAATATATTTATAGCTGAAGAAAAAGAAAGCCTTTGTAGAGTAGTATCACTATAATGTGGGACTTTTTAAACTTCACACAATCTGGAAGTAGACTATAATATTTTTATTCAGGACATGAATAACAAATTTCTCTCTCCACAAAAACTCTTTATGCACATAATATGAACAATAATTTTGTCCAAGATATAAGATATAGGGTGTGTGCGTGTATGTGTGTGTGTGTGTGTGAGAGAGAGAGAGAGCGAAAGAGAGAGGGAGAGAGAGAGAGAGAGAGAGAGAGAGAGAGAGAGAGAGAGAGAGAGAGAGAGAGAGAGAGAGAGAGAGAGAGAGAGAGAGAGAGAGAGAGAGAGAGAAAAAAAAAGAGAGAGAGAGAGAGAGAGAGAGAGGGAGGGAGGGAGGGAGGGAGAGAGGGAGGGAGAGAGGGAGGGAGAGGGAAAGGGGGAGAGAGAGAGAGAGAGAGAGAGAGAGAGAGAGAGAGAGAGAGAGAGAGAGAGTACCTGTCTGATCCTAGCAGTCTAAATATTCTACTTTTGTCACAGATTTCTTGTGTTACCTGAAATAAAAATGTATACAAACATATTGTATCAAATACAACCAGGAATAAAAATGATGTCATTAAGGGAAAAATGGACTTAAAAATACACAAATGGAAAGCAAAAAATGGCAACTACTTCTTTCCTTTACTTGTGCTTTTTCTAACAGGTGTTAGATCACATAAAACATTTGTGGAAATAAAACTGAAAGCAAATTAGTTATACAAGTAACATGTTTTACATTAAAAACAAAACAAATAAAAATTACATTTGTTAATGTTTGATATCCAAGGATCATCAATTTACATGGTTCTGTATCAACTCTTGACATATGAGCCTAATGAAACAATGTTTTGAACAGTAACTTCTAGCACCTGAAAAAGTTACAGAAATAGCAACTGAAATCTTATAAGCAAAGGCAGAGTTTATTATGGAGAGCTGGTTTGATTGAATCAATACATCAGTAAACAGCAATAGATACATGACAATAGTAGACTGAACCATAAACTAAATTATATAAACAGTAAAATAATAAACAGTTTAGTTTTGTTTTTCTATCCCTTTCAATGAAGTAAATAAGGCTAATGAATCTAACTCTTACAAAAGTGCACAATAAGAGTTTTATAAATCACTACATAGTATTTGAACAATGTTCAATGAACATTTAAAAGAGAGAAAGAGAATTAAAAAAATATCTCCATTTTGATTTATTTTGGTAATTTAGCCAATCTTACATGCTCTGATACAAGCAATGTTTGCTCTGGAAATAACCAGTCTTGTAATGCTATAGTCTATTTATATATACATATTACTGTGAAACCTATCATACGAAATACAATAATCACAATGATTATTTTGTTACAACATGGCTGCTCATACCCAACACCATCATTACACGACTATCACAGTATTCAGTATGTCAATTTGCATCATGTCCATATGCACAAGAGTTGAGAGTCCTTCAAAGGTACTGACTTAAATGGACAAAATTAATTTCTAGGAATTGTGCACATAATGAAAGCAAGCTTGCACCATTTACATTTAGGATAAAGCATATGTCATTAGAAGTCATTTAGTGAAAAGCCCATGTCATAATGATTCAGGGAGGGGAGAATATTGAAAAAAGATTTTTTTAAAGACAAAATCATCTGGGCAGCAATAATGGATGTGCAACTGTGTTAACAAACACCATAAACAAAAAATGGTATGGGGCCCTAAGTGGCCAAGTGGTCTAAAGCACTCTCTTATGTGGATCACTGCCTTCTCACCTCTGTCTTCGTCGGTTCAAGTCTCAGATTTTGCCAATGTGAGAAAGCTTGCCACTAGCTTCTCATAGGTCAGTGGTTATTTCTGGGGTTTTGCCAGGTTATTCCTCCTCCATTAATACTGGCCACCATGTATTGCCTACTATTTGCTTAAAAATGGCATACAATAAAATTTACAACAAAAATATATAAATTTAAAAGCTTTGGTGTTATTTTACTGTCAATAATATCTTAATCTAATTCAAAAACATTCAATGAATATTAAAATAATTTGATATTTTTTCAGCTTACAAGCTATCACATTGTATTATCTCTGCCCTTCTGATCCCGCTTCAGCACTAAAATCTATCAAAGAGTTTAGGGAATCAATGTAAATGAAACACTGAAAACAAATTCTTGTTGATGACAATAATGCTGCTACTACAAGTGTCAGCAGAAAATAAAAAATGACTGCTACCAGTATGTTTTGCTTCTCACAACTATGAGTTTCACTAAACTTGTTTACTTTTCTATCCTTGTATTTTTGTCCTTTTTCAAGAGATCTAGATTCTGCATACCTCATTGGCTTTGAAACTCCTTCCCTGCATTCCATGCTTGTGAAATGCAAGCACACTATCTTGTAAACATACTGCAAGTACAAAAGTGTATAAAATATCAGAATTATAAAATAGCTCAATTCATGTACGTCCAATTTTTCTTGACAAGACTTACTTAAGGCAGAGCTTAAACCTTAACAAGTCTATCATTAAGCTTCTGCCTGAGTTTGATGAAGCTAGATGTTACCAGTTATGACTATTAATACTGTATATAATTGCCTATGATGTAAACAATAAATACTGTGATCTGCCATTACATAATGTTCCTGCAGATCTGGGTCTATGTTGTTTAAGCTATTGATTACTCATAATAAACTGCACAAACCAAGATCTGCCAGAGCATTATGTGACATCTCATCTATATGATGAGACCAAATATTAAAGTCAAGCATTATGCCTGGTTTTAAAAATGAAAGCATTAGTTCATATGGGAAGATTTGACTTTTGGTTCCCAATATTGTTTTAACATTTTTCACGCATCATGGTCCTTGTATCTCTGTTGAGAGTGGGGGATGAATACTGGGGCTGGGTGGGGATAGTAGCATATGGTATATACAGGTGACTACTAAACAATGATTATGTCAGAACCAGTGATCAAACCTGGTCTGTAGGAGTGCAAGGCAAAATATAATTTACACTACTGACTGCTACTACTGATACTATACTAACAAAAACTACTGAAAATATTTATCCAAATAATAACCCTTGCAGGAGATTAAACAAAATGTTTTAAAAATATACACTTTACTAGAATTTAAAATAATATAAACAATGACTTGCAATGCATTTATCTTTATTAATTCAAATTGTTTTAAAAAGTGTTTGGGATATTTGTGATACATGTACCAGTCTGTCCACCAAATCCTTCCCATCCCAGAATGAACCTTTTTGTAGCCATGTTACTCTTGTGATAGTTAACCATCTGTAGGATAGGCATCATCATTGGTTTCCACCCTGGGGACTCGTATACAAAAATTTCATTTTCAAACATACTCTGATCAAACTTATATATGCGGTCATAGCAGGAAGATAACAAAGTCTTGCATATTTGACTAATTATTAATAATAACCTTTGTATCACTGTTTGGGGTGGGGGATGAATGCTAGGTTGAATGGGGATAGTGGTATGTGGGATGGGGTTGGAATCTGTTGTAGAAAGTATGCTGCCATATATATTCAACATTTTTAGATTATACATGAATAGTATCATATCAACTAAGCATAATGTAATTTTAAGGAAACTGAATAAAATACAAGAAATACTTGAAGTTTCCTACATACACCCCTCTCTATTTAAAACATGAATCACATATAAGAATACTTCATCAACATTATTTAAGGGGGTGGTGGTGGCTACCAGTTCCCTTGAAATTTTGATCTCAAAATATTCTGGGTATATCTATTGGTGATGAAGTGCAATTTGTCTATTATACTGTTCTAGAAAGATTCCATCAAATTTAATTATATTATTTATAGAGTCTGCAGGCTTAAGCACTACTGAAACTAAATATTGAAATGCACATCCAAGATCAGATCAACAAATTTAATGCCTGGTACATAGTTTTCAGTAAAAACAATAATAAGAACAATAACACAGAAAAGAACATTGAACACCATTACACCAGTTAACCTTGTCCAAAGGGATATTTTTGGAAACTGATATCACTGCATGTGATGTTTCACAGAGGTAAAAAATACAAGTGCCATTAATTTAAACTGATTGTCCACAAAGAAATTGTAAATTGGGTCCAGCTGTACAGGATTTTAATTGACAATAGAACACAGCAGGAAATCAGACAGGTATGTAAATATATGAGTTTGATTATTCTGATCCATCCAATCAAAGCCATTTTTCTACACAAATAGGCTTCCTCAACACCCTTTGTTTTATGACTTTGATAGGGTGGATGGAACTTTGTGAAATTAGTGGCATATTTAGCACTTTTGGGATATCTGATTTTGGACTTAAATGAACTCTTGGACTTGATTAATATAATGCATCACAAAATTCATGGCTGCCTGCCATGGCTAACAAGCCCAGTCTGCCCACCCAGTTATAGTGGTTGAACCACACAGCATGCTATGTGAAAAATAGAGGGCCCCATGTGAAGGTGCTGCTGTGGACACAATAGTGTAGGAGAGGCCATATGCATGTATTTCCTGCCCATCAAAGCCATACAGTAGTCCTGCAGCAATCACTACACCTGGAAAGGAAAGGCTATGAGAGATGCTTCACTTTCCTTTTGTGGGCCCAGACCTCATGCTAAGGCCCTAAGTCCTACTATGCAAGGGGTTGCCCCCCTGAAATCTCTGATGGGTGAGAAGATCACAGAACGTGAGCAACAAATGACCAGATGGGTGAAGCACTACTCAGAGCTGTACTCCCAAGAAACGTCAGTCACTGATGTTGTGCTCAGCAGTGTACAGGAACTGCCCACTATGGAGGAGCTAGATAAAATGCCTACCTTATAGGAACTCTGCAAAATGATTGACTCTCTCCCAAATAACAAAGATCAAGGTAGCTATAGCATCTCGTCAAAAGCCATCAAGCATGGGAAACCAACATTACTACAGCCACTGCATGAGCTAGTCTGTCTCTGCTGGGAGGAAGGAGCAGTTCTCCAAGACATGCACGACGCTACCATTGTGACCCTCTACAAAAACAAGGGAGACCACAGTGACTGTAACAATTACAGAGGAATTTCACTTCTCAGCATCATTGGTAAAATGTTTGCCTGCATCCTCAACAGGCTGCAGCTGCTGGCGGACCGCATGTACCTGTAATCCCAATGCAGCTTCAAAGCAGGAAGATCGACAACAGACATGATCTTCTCCCTCCTACAACTCCAAGAGAAATGCAGAGAGCAAGGTCAACCACTCTACATGATGTTCATCCACCTCACCAAGGCCTTCGACCTGGTCAGCAGGAAGGGCCTATTTGAACTTCTCGGGAAGATCGGCTGCCCCCCAAAACTTCGCAGCATGATAATCTCCTTCCATACCAATATGAAGGACACAGTCCTATATGATAGATCCACCTCAGACTCCTTCCCCATAAATAGCGGCGTGAAGTAGGGATGCGTGTTGGCACTAGCCCTTTTTGGCATCTTCTTCTCCCTGCTCCTATCCCATGCCTTCAGCACGTCCTCTGATTGCGTTTATCTGCACACCAGATCTGACAGGAGGCTGTTCAACCTGGCACAATTGCGCTCAAAGACCAAAGTGAGGCAAGTACTCATAAGGGAGATGCTCTTTGCTGATGACGTGGCTCTTGTGACCCACACTGAGGATGCGCTCCAGAGACTAGGAGACCATTTCGCTGATGTCTGTAAACAGTTCGGGCTTACCATCAGCCTAAAAAAGACAAATGTCAGTGCTCAAGATGTCACCACTGCCCCTTCCATCAAAATCAATGGCACCACCCTGGAAGTAGTCAATAACTTTATTTACTTGGGATCAACCATCTGCAACACACTTTCGCTTGATGTGGAGCTGGAGAGAAGGCTTGGAAAGATATACACCATCATGGCCCAACTAACAAAAAGGGTGTGGGAAAACAGCTCGTTGACAGTGCACACCAAGATTCAAGTCTACCAAGCCTACGTTCTGAGCACCCTACTATTTGGAAGTGAGACGTGGAGCACTAACAAGAGGCAAGATCGTCAACTAAACTCCTTCCACATACGATGCCTACATTGCATCCTGAAAATCAGCTGGCAAGACCACATTCCATACAGCGTGATCCTTCAACGTGCAAGTATCCCAAGCATATACATCCTGCTCAGCAAATGCCACCTAGGATATGTCCGACACATGGAGGTTTGGAGACTGCCAAAGGAAATCCTATATGGTCAGTTGGTCACTGGCACCAGAAGAATTGGCCACCCATCACTCCACTTCAGGGATGTGTACAAGAGGGACATGAAGGCATGGGTATTTCACCAGACTGCTGGGAAGTACAGGCTATGGATCGTGGCACCTGGAGAATGATAGTTAACAAGGGCATAGTGTTCACTGATGGGAGTAGAGTCCAGCAGGCTGCAGAGAAAGGAGAGAGAAAGAAGCATGCAGCAGCAAACCAAGCAAATCAGACTTCCCTGTACATCTGCTCCAACTGCAATAGGGACTGTCACATGTGCATTGGCCTGCACAGCCATAACAAACAATGCCTAAACCCCAAAAATAAACAACACTCCAAGGGCGTTAATCAGATGGTCTTCCGAGACTAAGCTGCCAATGAATGACAAAATTCATATGGCCAGCTATCAAATCTAGTCATACTACAACAAGTGAATCTTAGCATAATCAGTCAATAGGACTCAAATATCTATGTTAATCTGATGCAACTGAAGAGAATAGTGTTAATTCCTACACAAATCCCATTAATCTTGCAAACCCTCATATAAAACTTGGTTTGAAACAAAATGTACTATGGGCATGACATGGTGTGATATGGCAATAAAAGTATATAAAAGCCAACACATATTGAAATTGCATATTTATGTTTGGTAGTATTTTGGTGAATGCCATAATCAGTAATATCATATTAACTGATGTTGGAAACTGTTGACTCCTTGCTTGAAATACAATAAATAAACAAGTATCACCTGTTAATATTGGCCCCAGCTAATGCAAAATAAGAAATAAAATTAAAGTGACAAAGACTAATTAAATTTCCTGAAATTTTCTGACAGTTGGTGTCAGCTCCAAAATTACAATCAAGATTGGCAAGGCTTCATTATCATTTATTGACAACAAAAATTACTTTCCTTGACTGAAATTACAATGCAAAATGCATTCATAGCAGTTTCACTTACAGCATATACCATATAGACTCACTTGCAAGTCAGATTCAACTTCATAAGGCAATGACCCAGATCTGCCATTACATCATGCACAACAGATGTGTGGATATGCACTTTGTTAGAACTAAAAGTACAAACAACAAAGACTGATCTGCCAACACATTATCCAATTACACATCTGGGTCTTTACTGCTTGTAGCTGGACCTAACTTGTGAGTATATATGGTAATTAGTTTGATAATGATTAACTGAAAATAGAAAGAAAATCAAATTTTGATAAAATATTTGAAGCTCAGTTCCCAGATGTTTTTGATTCCCTTTCTTTTCACAGCAACATAATGCACTTTAATTACAAAAAGACTCTCCTGATGTGTGAAACATTTTTAATTGAATCAAGATAATATTACACTTTTTTTACATCCATGTCTGTATACAAAATATTCTGTTTTGGTTACAGGTGGAAAACATTATGAAATGTTGTTAAAACAAGTCTCAAACTGCTAAACAACTTTCTAAAAAGCTAACATGTGACTTTCCTATAAACCTAACAAGACTACCTTGTAAAACTAACAATAGATGAACTATCCATTAGCTAAAAAGAGACTGCCTTATATCAAGCTAAATTAGACTACCCTGTAAAGCCAACAGGTGACTGCCCTATAAAGCTAATATGAGACACTGCCTTATAATGAAAAACAAGACATTGCCTTATAAAGCTAACAAGAGATTACCTTATTAAGCTAACAGGAGACTGTCTATAAAGTTAACAATATTGTGCCTTAAAAAAACTAACTGGAGATTGCATTATAAAACTAACAAGAGACAGACTTATAAAGCATACAATAGATTGACTTATAAAGCATACAAGAGACTGCCATAAAAAGCTAACAAGAGACTGCCTTATAAAGCTAATATGGGTACTGCCTTTCTTGTTGAACCTACATTGCATTTAGATAGAATATAAAATACTTTACACTTAATCATAGGTGTAGATGAATTTATTATCAGATGGACATGCACATCAATACTTAGGTGATTTTTTTTGCAAACATTTGAACTTTTAATTGGCACAACATAGCCAGATTTTGCTGCCATAATGTGAATCTGCCTATCTACCTACCCACCCACTCACCCACCTACAATGAAAGGGTATACAAGAACTTCAAAGTACCTATCTACCTACCTACCCACCCACTCACCCACCTAGAATGAAAGGGCATGAAAGAACTTCAAAGTAGAAGTAACATATTCATAATAAACAGATCAATACCATTTTTGCATCATGTTTTTTTTTTTACTTTACTGTTCTTAAAATTTACTTTAATGCAATTCTCATTGTAAACCAGAAACCAGATTTTAATGGGTGAAAGTCAGATTTTGTGTGACCCATGGATGGACAACCAGCAACCAATCCATGCATCAATAATTACCTTGATTAACTCATTAACTCCTAGTACTGCCTTTATAGGGCAAGAGGTGGTAGCCTACTTCTGAGCTCTATAGCTTATGGTCATGTGCTCATGTGCAATACAATAAAGTGGGGGTATTATAGAAAGGTAGACAGATGTAGCTTTATGATGATACCAAATAATAAAAATGTTCTCATTGCACTACAAAATACAGAGTGATAAACATCACTTTTTGGACAGAGTTTTTTCAGCCAAAATTTGCCTGAGGTTGTGATCCGGTTTTTTGTCCAGATTTTAGACTTTTCTAACACAAATAGGCATCATGTTAACAGAAAATGTCTTTAAAGTGGTTGTATTATAATGTATTCAGAAACATCTCCCAAAATCGATTTCCTACTCCTATTTCATGTGAAAATGACAAAAACCTCCCAGGATTAATGGGTGAACCACTACAGAGGAGGCCAAAGCATACAATCCATTTACTTGATTCCTATACTCATTGGCAGCACAATACATCTTAACTGCTGAGGGTATTATATCACAATAAACTGCAAGCAATTAAGGTTTTTATGATTATTACATCATGCATTTTGGCAACACCATTTCTACTGAAGCATAACAGAAATCTTAACATCATAATTAAATCTAAATGATCAGTGACAAAGTTACAGTAACATAAACAGCATCTAACCAATGAACTTCTAACATAAAATCTTAATCTGAACAAAGTAACTTAGCTGAACTTGAAACATATGAATTAAAATTTTTTTTAACAATACACACAATTACCAAGTTTCATAATTCTTGATAGGATACTATGCTTATAACATACCAAAAGCTTGTGAGGTCATGAGCTAAATGCAAACAATTAACCAAAGCCAGTAAATGATGAAATGTAGGTCACTATGAGCCTTTGTTGTATGAATGTAGAAGTAACAGATTGGTATATCATCATCTATATCATTATTACAGTGTACAATCCTGAGAAATGAACACAACACTTTGACCCATGGTAAGGAAGCATGAAATATGGTCAATATTAACTAAGAAAGAAGTGAAAGACTAGTGCATATTAAGTTTCAAACCCAAGCTGCATTATTTCATATGGAATACATGTAGTATGCACAAAAAATGCCCTATGTGGTCATGAGCAAAAAGCAACATCGTAAACTGAGCCAGTGAAATGGCAAAGAGGTCACAGTCAACTTTTAGTATGGTTGTGATACTAAGATGTATAAATACCACCTACTTTAACGAGTACAACATAAATAGGAAAAATGTCAAACTAAATCAAAGTCAATAAAATACGAAAAATGTGTCACCATGACCCACTGTTATGATGAGTGTAGAATGAATCCTCATGTTTGATGATTCCAGGTATATCAGTATTATAAACACCAACAGTCATGAACTAAATGCAGAAACATAAGCTAGTAGAATGTTAAATATTGGCCACAATGACCTTCTTTTGTTGTAAGGGTATGGTACTAAAAGGCATGCATATAATCACTTAATTTGATGATTTAGGTATAAATGATACTTAAATCTGAAACCATCATAGTAAAGAGAAAATATGGATCACAGTGAGTTACTTTGTGATTAGGGTGCACACTTATCAAAATATATCCCCTCACCCAATTTCATGAAGCTTGATAAAACAGAATGTATACAGGGTGCTAAATAAACTACATGGTTCTGAGCTAACTCCAAACTTTACTGTCAGCTTGTTGTTGCTGTTATGGGTTTAACACCATTTCTCAGTGCAAGGTAGGTTATACATGGCAGCCAGTATAACTGGTGGAGGAAGAACCCAGGGAAATCCCCAGTAAAAACTATCTACTGGTAGACTTTTGTATATTCCCACATAGAACCAACTTAACTCATTAACCTCTAGTGCCACATTTAAGGGGCAGAAGGTGGAAGTCTACTTCTGAGCTCTGTAGCGTTAAGGCCATGTGCGACACAATAAAGTGGGTGGTATTACTGAAAGGTAGACAGATGTAGCTTTGTGATGATACTAAATAATATGGATGTTCTAGTTGCACTACAAAATACAGAAGAAAAATGTAATTTTTTGGACCAGAGTTTTTTCCAGCTGAAATTTGCCCGAGCTTGTGATCAGGTTTTGTGTCCAGATTTTAGACTTTTTGGCTTCAGATCTAAGACAGACCAGTCTGAATTGCACACAGATATGTGAACCTTTGCAAAAATTAGGATAAGATGGGCATTTAGAATGTAGAGTGGTCTCAACACGAAAATGATGGGTCTGTTTTTACCCTTCTGCTCATGCTCAGGCAAAAGAGCTAATGAAAATCAAAGTTTCTAACACAAATAGATATCAAGTAAGCCAAAAATATCTTCCAATTTGATATATTATAATGTATTTAGAAATATCTCCGAAAATTGATTTCCTACTCGCATTTCAGGTGAAAAGGACAAAAACCTCCTGGGGTTAATGGGTTAAGACAAGTGCTTTAGACCACTGGGCCACCCTGTAAGCCAGTAAAATATTAAATGTAGGTAGCTACGACATTCTTTTGTGGTAAGAGTGTGAGTAGTTAATGGGGAGTATCTATTTTTGTGATGAAATTGTTATGATTCCCTTAACTACTTTCTGTGTGTGTGTGTGTGTGTGTGTGTTTCCAAGAGGAATGTATTGAAAAAAAAGTAATCTTATTCTGAATTTATTTAACAGCATGTTTTCACTTTTTCCTGACAAAATAAATTAAGAAATTGTTATTACTTTTTTAAACAACAATTGTCCTCGTCACAAAAATTAGCATTAAATACGATGAATATAAGTATATTTATGTTCCTTTAATTACATTTTTGACACATTTCATACACCAACATGGTGGCGCAATGGAACGTGAAAGATATTTGGGCCAAATCCAAACTGCTGGAAAATCTGCAGCTTCAAAACAAACAAACACTTCATAAAAAACTTATTTCATAACATATGTTAAAGTGTCAAGTACACCTATTCATTTGTAAGACTGAAGCATTTCAAGATTTTTAGGAGAAGTGATGTTTTCTGTTTAAGTTTTCAATTTGAATTTTAGATGATTTCTCAAATCCACTAAATATTTTGTTGTTTGTTAAGCAGGTGCATTTTACATTTACTGGCTCTCTCTAAAAATTTAAGGACCAGTTATTGGCATCCCATTGGCAAGTTTACCTGCCTATTATAATAATAGAGTGGATAGTAAATTGTATGCTTCAGTGTCAACACTTCCTAGTTCTATCAACAAACTATCTAATGTTAGCACCATGTCTTCAGCTATGGTGTAAGCTTTTTCATCCCACTGCACAGTTTTTGGATGACAACTTGAACAACAATTAACATGCACACAGAAAATATACCTACTTTAAGTTACTGATGATTTAATTTTCTTTTGGAGAGGAGTGGGTACACAATTGTATGGA
Source organism: Potamilus streckersoni (assembly GCA_016746295.1). Classification (NCBI taxonomy): domain Eukaryota; kingdom Metazoa; phylum Mollusca; class Bivalvia; order Unionida; family Unionidae; genus Potamilus; species Potamilus streckersoni. The sequence goes on from JAEAOA010001939.1 coordinate 806,088, forward strand.
GCATTTTGTTTTTATCTCAAGCTAATTCTTATTAGATAATATCATGGAAATAAGATGGTGCTATTTTGCTATAAATCAGAGCAAGATATTCTATTCCAGCCTGACAGACAGAAGTTTTTTTGGTAAAGAAAAGTTTCAGGACTGCTGATCCAGAACATTAAATTGCTGGTCCCAAACATAATTGTGTCATACTGTGGAACATAACGCAGCAAGTTCAGATATGGAAAAACAAAATTTGTGGTAATCTCTCTTACTCACACACACACACACACACACACACACACACACACACACACACACACACACACACACACACACTCACACATACACACACACATAATCAAAAGCTAAGGACAAAAATGTAACCTAAGCTAGCAAAGTGTGAAATGTAGTTAATATTGACTTGTGTGGTTGACTACAATTATTGGTAAAATGAGTGAATGTATAAATAGTGATCTATTAAAATGTAGTGTCATCACACTGCAAGCAATTTTCTTCAGCAATTTATTCACTAAGCTCTTCAAGCCTACTTATATTAACAATATTTTTCTTTACAAGTATTTTTCTCCTGATAAGTTCTCAATGGAATTTAAATTGAGTTGCATGCTGATTTAATACATTTACTGAAAATAAATTAAAATACAAATTATGATCATTTTAAGTGATATATTACACCCAAGATGTCAGTGTGAGTACAAAGGTATACAAAGCCTGTAAAAGGTTCAACAAATAACAAGATTTTACCAAGTAATATTATCTATAAACTTTAAGCAATTTTCCTAATGCACATCTTCAAGTGGCTTAATATCTTTTAAGGACAGGTTTTGTTATGTAATTTGACAGGAGTCATAAATAACCTTGTTAAACACTAAGGATTGCTCTGTGTATGTTAAATGCCTATTAAGAGAGACATTATGCTAGTCAAGACACATCTATGAATATGCATTAGCTGCTTGTCATGTAATATTTTATTTATGACAGGTGTGATTCATCAAACACCAATGAACAGAAAAAATGTTTTTTTTTAAAAAAAATAAAGTACTTTACTAATGGCTAAACTGGAATTTCCAGCATGCTAAATGTTTGAGACAATATTGGAGGCAAATCACAGCTTTTGATTTCAATATGTTAATGTTATAATGGGGATCAGCATGTTGAACCAGGGTAGCAATGAAAATTTTCTGACATATAATATATAAAGATATATACAGTTGAAAAAAAAATATGTTTAACATGCAACATTATAATCAAATGATTCCAAACACTTACAAAAAAGGATCTGTTATGCTTTTTAAGTAAGCAATATTTTACCACATTTCAAAGCGACCATAGCATAATGTGCCTGCAGATCAGGATCTTTGTTGTTTGTTCTACTGATTACCCCTAACAAACTGCATCGACTTAGATCTGCCAGTAAATTATGTTACAGCAGATCTGGATCTGTGCAGTTTGCAGTTGGACTCATAAATGAGTGTATATGATATTTATTTTCATTTCCCAAAATAACATTTCATTTCATATGTGGAAATTTGAACTACAATGAAACCTGGATGTGAAAAACAGTTGCTAGGTGTAAATTAAAACAACCATTCCTTTCAATAAGGGTATAACCATTTCAATGGCTGGAGGAATACTCCAATTTTCTTCCAAACATCTCACTAACAGGTGAACAGTCAACTTTCAACATTCCACTGATCTGTCTTAATCAGAATACAATAAACCAAGTCTTCACTGATCTGCCCTAATCAGAATACAATAAACCAAGTCTTCACTGATCTGCTCTAATAAGAATACAATAAACCAAGTCTTCACTGATCTGTCCTAATCAGAATACAATAAACCAAGTCTTCACTGATCTGCCCTAATCAAAATACAATAAACCAAGTCTTCACTGATTTGCTCTAATCAGAATACAATAAACCAAGTCTTCACTGATTTGCTCTAATCAGAATACAATAAACCAAGTCTTCACTGACCTGCCCTAATCAGAATACAATAAACCAAGTCTTCACTGATCTGCCCTAATCAAAATACAATAAACCAAGTCTTCACTGATTTGCTCTAATCAGAATACAATAAACCAAGTCTTCACTGATTTGCTCTAATCAGAATACAATAAACCAAGTCTTCACTGATTTGCTCTAATCAGAATACAATAAACCAAGTCTTCACTGACCTGCCCTAATCAGAATATTATAAACCAAGTCTTCACTGATCTGCCCTAATCAAAATACAATAAACCAAGTCTTCACTGATCTACCCTAATCAGAATACAATTAACCAAGTCTTCCTTTTATATAATCTGCAACATCTAATTTGTACTTTATCCTTCTGCCATTTTTGTACATGTTGCAAATAAAAAAAGATTGAAAGAAAATGTGTGTGGAATTAGTTTATTGACAGTAAACCTCCAAGAATGTGTGTGTGTGTGTGTGTGTATGTGTGTGTGTGTTTGTTTGTGCTTAGAATTGCTTAGAACATTTGGTTTGTTGCAGAAATGTTTCAAACTAAATGAATTAAAAGTTAGACTGGTATTATCAAACAGCGTGTGTCACCCTTCCCCCATAACTTTAAAAGCTAAGGAAACATTGGTACATAAATTTGAAAGTACTGTAGTTATCTATTTACAATAGATATTCTAAAAGTAAGTTGACATTATGAGACAATGACACTGGTTGAGATAAGCTGTGCTAATTGCAGAATGAAAGACTAATAATGTCATGCAAAGAATGGTAACTCTACTAGTTCTTACTGAAACTCATCTGCATTTTCCTTGGAGTAGGTGGTTGCTATTTGAAACTCATAATTAAATTAACATGTTACATTTAATAAACCATATGAGCAATTAGATTTGTTTACTTGGATACCTAAACTAAATAATTTGGAATGATATCTTAGCACGACCTTTATATCCCAAATATATGACAAAAACTGACCTTGAAGGATAAATTTTCATGTTGAAGTATTACATGTAATGACAAAAGATGTTCAAACCATGAGAAAGAACATCCTATAAATTTGATCATACAAGTTGTGTAAGCATAAAATATTTTTACATAATTATAGTATAAAATGTAATTCTAACACAACACCAAAACTGCCAATTAAAAGATATTTTACAACTACAAGGTATTTACTTACAAACAAGAATCCTTTTGCCAGCAGAGGCTAATCTGAAGCAGCCAACAATATACAGACTACCCGGTAATATGGTGGTAAATAATGTCAAATGCAAATGGAAATTAGGTTACAGTAACCAACTTTTGGTATGGCTGAGTTAGTCATCTTGAGATATATATCTACATACTAGTTTTCATGTGTAGGTAAAATGTTACCCAAAAATGAGGATGTTAAAAAAACAAACCCTTTTTAGTTTCCATAGGTCTGAAAATTGAAGTCAAAGTGAACACCTCTAAGTATGATTGAGTTACTCTCTCAGAGATATGTTCACATACCAATTTTACTTGAGCGTAGGTCAGTGAAGGTGTATGAATGAATAGTTGACAATTATTATGATTCTATGGTCTTATATAAGTATAATAGGAAGGAGTGTGATGCAACAAGCTTTGTGAAATTCATAAATAATTAATTTCCCTAGACTATAAAGTGAAAAATGCAAAACAAGAACTATGATATTGTGAAATAAATTGGAAATAATCCTAGGATCTCTAACACAAGTCTTAATGATTAAAGTTTTGAATAAACTTTAGTGGTATTCCAAAATAAATCAAATGCTATAAGTGTTGACGAGCTTGTGGTGGCCTATATTGTAATGATGTGCCAACAGTCCTTTTTTTTAAAAATCACAATAATACAATCTAAGAATATATCCTAATTTGAATTTCACTATAAATCTATTTTTCTATTTCCAAGAATGTTATTTCTGAGCACTTTGTATTGTATTGTATTGTATTGTAACTTGAACTGCTACTGTTGTTGTTCTTGTGGGTTTTGACACCATTTTCAGCACCAGATAGGCTATATGTGGCGGTCAGTATAAATGGAGGAGGAAGAACCTAGAAAACCCCCAGAAAGAAACAACAACCCATGAGAAGCTACTGACAAACTGTCTCACATACCCACATTAGCCAAACTTGAATCCAAGCAGAGGTGAGATGGCAATGATCTGTAATGGTGAGTGATTCAGACCACTTGACCACTCAAAGCCCCATAACTTGAGTTTAATAATTTGAATAGATAAATTCTAGCCCAGATGTTATACTGGACACAACAATAATACATCTGATTCTGTCCTGATCTTACAGTATAAAAGATTAATGTATATATAATTAGGATTATACAGTCCTCTACCTGACCTCAGGTCAATTAGCATTTTCTAAAACAAACAACAAAAAAATCCAAGATAAAATATTACCTAAAGGAAAATTTCACTATAAGGTTTCTAATGTTTACAAGATATAACAATATTGGTTATTATTAGAAGGTTTCTTATTAAAATTATAATATTAAATGTGATGGCATTTCATGGGAAATATTCAGTGTTCTGGTCTCCAATTAAGATAAGCATGTTGTTCACAAAACTAAATCATCAATGATTCAAGTAAAGTAGAAAATGAACATGATTTTGGAAAAACAAATCCAAAATACAATTATCCATAGCATATAATGAATGAATAAAACAAACAAACAATGCAAATTAAATATACATAGCAAAATACAAAAGTCACTCAATCATAATAATTAGATCAAAGTGACCTACCTTTAGTTTGGATGAATTACTGTAATCCAGATATATCTACATACCAATTTTCATGAGCATGAGCAATGTGGAGTTCAAGTTATTCAGGTTAAAAAGTTAAAATAACAAGAAGTTACTCAAACATGAACATAGGGTCACAATGACCTGTTGTTTATGACTGAGTTACTTTCATTGAGATATATTCATTTTCCAAATTTCATGGGTGTAGGTGAAATAGGGACCAATCTATGGTGGGTTTAACTAATGAGTAGCTCATATTACACTTATTTAAGTACCTTGTTTTGGGATGCCCAAGTTACTTTCATCCAGATGTAAGTGAAATAAGAGTCCAAGATATTGAGGGTAACAAGTGCAAATTACCAGTATGTCAGTAACCTAGTTTTGGTATGGCTGATTTATTCATAATGAGATGCATCCACATAATTTTAAGTACAGGTGATATCAGGTCTACGTCATGAGGGGCAATTAAATATTGAGAAGTAATAAACAAATGAACACATAAAATTGGCAAAACATTATATTCCCTTCCCAGGTTTGTTGGCAACAGGATAATAAACATGTTAGCATGACCATCAATCCACAAAGGTAGATGTAATTTTTCATAATGAGTTCTGTGGTTACCTTTATGGGAAGTGATATTTGTCATGATATATTTTTATTCAGGCCTAAATAAATATTAATGTTAGTAAAAACTCCATGTCAATATGACCATTCCAACAAAATTTGGAAGATTGCTACCAAAGCCACCATGTTGGAGGTCTGACTTGTAGCATGTTCATTTATGATGATGTACATATTATAAGAAGTCTTTTTTGAAAACCCCATACTGACATGACCATCAGTTCAAAGTAGCATAAACAAGATTTTCAAAATATTTCAGTAGTGGCCATGCTGGGTTTCTGATTGGCTCATTGTTCTTGAGGACCTAATATCTGTTATAAGAAGCTTTTAGTGAAAATCCCTTGCTGATACAACCATCCATTCAAGCAAACAAGCAATATGGAGATTTTCAAATGGCCACTATGGTGGCCATACTGGAGTTTTGATGAGCAACAATTTCATTTAGAATGAACTACATAGGACATCTTTTATTAAAAAACCCATGTTCAAGACAACCACTTGTTGATAAGCAGTGGCAACAACAAGATTTTCAAGATGATTAGTATTATTGGGTGTTGAAGTGGCACTATTTGCATTTAGGACTAACTAGACCCTGGGCTATGTGTACACAGTAGGAATAGTTATAGAAAGCTTGTACTAACAGAAAGACAAGCTTTGATGGTACTGGACAACAAGCCAGTCACATAAGCTCTTCTGGACTATGGCCAGAAGAAATAAATTCAAAGAAGGAATGAAGGTGATAGAAAATACTAGTTTGTTAATGGGTAATGTCTAATGTTAAACAGGAACCAGCAGGCTTGCACAGTATGTAACAGCACAACCTATGTAAGCTACCTTCCAAACTTCATACCAAATTCAATTTACCTAGTTCTATTAGTCTGATACAAATTCTTCCAATGAGAAAGATATCATTAATATGCAATGTCTCTTGCTCATAATCCAAGTTATTTAAGACCATGACATACAAACCCACTAAACAAGTTTTATATGTACTGAATAATTTTTTGGTTTGGTGTTTTATGGCACAGCAACACAAGTATGCAATTTTGTGCCAAGGCAACTGGAGTAAAGTGCTTTCCCCAGGGACACACCACAACAGCTGACCTAGGCTGGGTTGATGGAAGGATTCAAAACCTGCACCATTCTAGTTGTGAGTCTGGCACACTAACCATTGAGCCACTGCAGCTACTCTGACGAGAAGTATAGCAACTAGATCTAAAGATGTAACAAGCTCAGCCAATCAGATGCAAGGTATCTTCTCCATAAAATGTGCTGATCTCACTTACTAAAGAAACTATATACAACAATGATAATGTAAGCCTAAGTTGGTACAAAATCCTATGGGAATTAAGTCATTTGAGTGGAAACAAGTTTAGTCAAATTAGATCTGAAATCTTGTCTATAGATTGGTGACAAGGTCAGCCAAATAGATAAAAGATTACCTCATTAACATACCTCAATCTCAATCTTTAACAAAAATCTATCCAAGATTTTCATGATACATCAGCCTACATTTTACACTGAATTAAAACTGATTAAGAAATGTTACTTCCAGGAGGGTAACAATCTCCACCAATGTGAAGCATGATCCGGATGCATGGATCTAAAATCCTGATGATATATGTGTATACTCAAAGCCTGATCAAATCAGATCAGTAACATGGCCACCAGAGAGGTATCAAGCTACCTCCCTCTGATGCAAGATCACTTCATTAGTATATTCAGGATGCTCCAAGATTTAAAACTGGGTCATAAATATGGCTTCCATGATAAAGTATAAACCCATGTTCCAAGCACAGCAATCAAATGCATGATCACCTCATTAGTGCATATAGATCTAACACATTGTCAAACTCATCTGAGATGATATAAACCAATATTCCAAGGCTAACTTAAACTTTATCAGAAATATGGATCTCAGATGGACAGATGATGCATGCAGTCATACCACCATGAGATCTATAAAATAACAATCTCTCAAATAAATGGATATTGTAGAGACACAAAAGAATTTGCTGGAGTTATCACGAACTCCAGTATACCAAAGTTTTGGTCAAATTTTTCCCTCCTTCTGCCTCTGACCTTGAATCTGACATAATGGGTGGAAGGTCATTTAACTTATCTCAAATACTGTAAGGATACATCTGCAATGTTCAATTAAGGCTGTGCCATTGCACCACTGACCCCCTATGGAATTTAAACTATATCCACATTCTAAGTTTGTTTATATCCATAACTGTTATAGTTTTTTAAATTTTTTTTAAAAATTACATTCAAGAAATTCTTTGGATTTATCAACATAATGTCTTTGGTAAGAATCTACTCATATATCAGTATGTTATTATACTGACACATCATTACCATTACAGTACTGAATAAAGATATTTAAGACACAGAACAGACAATAAGCTACTTTAAATACATTTCTACACAAGTGAATTAAGCAACATGTATGCTTCTATTGGTAGAATCACAAATCATATAAGGTGTAATGGATGAGAATTACTTTTCAACAGAATTGATGTTGCTTTTAATGGCATATTTAACATTTTAGTGCCAGATATGCCATGGAAAACTGGGTCAAAGTACCTTTCCACAAGGGCATGCTATGGCAGCAGATCCAGGCTGACCTGGGAGGGGATCACACCTAAGACCCTTTGAAATGGAGTCCAACATTTTACCAACTCTCCAAACAAGAAAGAAAGATAAAAAGAATGAAAGTTATGAAGGAAGTTAAACATGCCTGAACTCCCATTTAAAAAGAAATGTTGATCCTTACCCATTGTAGAGTATGTAATTGGTACATCCAAAAAAAAATTCTCTATCTTTCCTTAAAAAAAAGTGCTACTGGAGAGCTCTGGATAAAATTAAATAATTTATATTATCTGATATTTAACACAAACTATGTTGTGGTCAGATAAATTCAAATGCTTAGACACAAAGGAATCTTTATGGATATCTCTTAAGTGTTCTTTTATTCTCTCCTGGAATTCCATTTTAGTCACACCTATATATTGTTTACCACATTTAGTGCAGGTGAGTAAACAAATGACATTAGACATTACGTGTGGTACAATGTCCACTTAGTTGTGATTTATATATGAGGTTCTTAATTGTGCTTTTAAAGATTTTAGATTTACCCAGAAACTACAATAAATGGTCTTGTAATCTAATACTTTGTGAATGTTTTTCTACACTCTTGGAGGTAGTCAGCCACCTTTTTTAATTTCACAAATTTGGAAAGAAGTTTTCTCACTTGTTTATGAAGTGGAATTGACTAGGATGGTAGTAGCAGACACTTTGCTTCTGTGTGGTCTGTAACTAGTTCTTTCAATTGTATCATTTTGTTTTAAATCTCATTTCTACTGACCACTGTATGAGTAGAAGAGCTGGACACTCTTACAGAGACTTATTGGACTTTCATTGGTTCTTAAATCTGTTAGAATGTATTCCAGCAGAGGCTTGCCTTCACTTTCGATAGGGCTTTTGGGGTAACACCCCCCCCCATCAGACGGGAGGGAACACCTCCACATCCAATTAGTCTTCATCTTCCCAAACTCCTGAAGGAAGTTTATCATTATGAGTAGTGAAATAAGAAGAATTATATGCAAATATCTACAGACGCACACACACACACACACACACAGAGTTGATTCATCTATAACCAAGTTAGTGACTAGGGTCAGTAGTTAGTAAAATCTGTTGTAAGAATTTGTTGCATGATGTAATAATCCACTTTTTACAACTACCATCTACATGAAATTATTTTTAGGATTGTTGAGTTTTTTTGCAAAATTTGTTTTTTTTTTAATTTCAAAAGTGAAATTTCATGTCCTTGAATGTGTATCCTTGTTTTAGTTTACTCTTTTTAAGAAAGACCTATATGACTGACCTAACTCTGCTATATGAATTGAACTAATTAAATTACCATATACCTGGTATACTTACTCACTTACAAGCCAAATCCAACTGCATATGCATCTGTAGTTCTGGGTCTTTCCAGTTTGTTAGGTATAATTAACAGAACAAAAACACAGACTCTGATCTGCACTGCATAATGTGCCAGCAGATCAGGTTCTATGTCAGTTAGATATGACTTGTATATGATTGCATATACAGAACATTACTTGTTCCAAAATTTCACAGACTTCTTAGGACTACAATAAGCAGTGCTGAAAATTACTTGTTCCAAAATTTACTCTTTAGGATTACAATAAGCAGTGCTGAACTTGTCAGAATAAGTGAAAGTAAATAAGCAATCTTGAGAAAACTGCAAGTGCACTATGAGCACCAGGTTTTACTGACTTTGAAATCACAGCAAGACACTAACAAGGTCTGTTAAAAGTTCTCATCTTGGGATTTAATTAATGATAACTGAAACACAAGCTGTGTTGTTAAAAGCCAGTTTTCAGTGCATGCACTATAATTCTAATTAATCAACATCATGACAGGATATTGCATGGCAGACAGTATTGCTGGTGGAGGAAGAACCAGGGAAAATCTCAGTAAGACCCCAATGATCTACAGGAATCTACAGGCAAGCTTTCTCACATACCTACATTGACCAAGCCCTAGACAAAACCCATTGGGCAGATTTGATTAAGCAGTGATTCATAATTGAGTATTTTAGAAAATTTGGTCACCCAGGACCCCAAAGATGCAAGTACTGCTGTGCTAATGCAATAGGACAAGATAGAAATAAATACTGGTTATTAGCTTAGGCAAAACAATAAAATGATATGTTTCCTATTGCACTGGTATTAAAATTAGAGTATGTATCTTTACAAGTTTTAAAAAAAATAAAACATATCATCATGAATAGTATATTTAATGTACAAAGTGCTTTTAAGTACTGGGCAAAACCAGCTCAATTAGATGCACAAATCAATTTAGCAATTTTTTTAAAAGAGGGTGAATGCTGGGGTTCCCAATAAAAAAAAAAAACTGTAATGGTTGGCCAACTGGAAACAATTTTTTTTTGCTTTATAAAGTTACCGATTAGAGATGAATTTGGTTTTTTAGTATCAAAAATTGTATCCAAGCCCTTGATAAACTGATCAAGGAAATAGTCAAGACAAATTGGAATATAAGCAAAACAGCTGAAAGATCAAATTGAGTCTTTATAATTTTTAAAGAACTTATTAAGAGAAAAGGAAAAGGAAAATCTAAAAAAGTTACAAAATACTAAAGACTGATCCATGAAGATTACAAACTATATTTTTAAAAAAATACTGATCTGAACATGAAAAAAAAAAATCACAAATATGAATGAGCAAAAGGTTTGAACACACAGTCAAGAATGTTATGGGTCATCACTCAGACTGCAGGGATGTTATCACAATACACAAAACCAGTCAATGTTAAATTTTGGAATGCAAAGGCCAAAATGGACATTGCTGAGAAAAAAAGGGATTTTATAAACACATATACTCTTTGTGGAAAATGTTATTCTGATGATACCATTTAAACTCGCCTATAAGTAGAACCCAAATGCAAACGGAGAGCTCAGAACTGTCATCACATAATGTGCAGGAAGATCTGGGTCACTGCAATTTGTTATGAGTATTAAATAAACAGCATAGACCCTGATCTACTAGTACATTATGCAATGATAGATCAAAGTTTATGTTGCTTGCACTTGGACGACTTATAAGTGAATATATAAGGTCTCTATGAAAATAATGGTAATATTCAAACTTGAGCCAGACTAATATCCATAATGATTCATTATAAACTTGAATATAGAAAACTTGGTATAAAAAGTGATGTATAAATTTTAAATTTCAATTTTCTATATATAAATTTAGAAAAAAGTGAGTTCAATAGAAGAAGAATATAGGTTCAATGGTATGTCTACATTATCCATATACAATTGTTTTCATTTTATGCAAAGAGTAGTCCTATAATTTTCATATTGGTCATGTTTCCTAATTTTCAGTGCAGAGGTGCTTGCATGACTGAATGTAAAGCGAAAATCTCATTTTCACACAGAGCTGGTTTTACCTAGTACTTAAAGCACTTTGTACATTAAATATACATACCAAAGACTTAATAAATGGAACTATTTATTTATATATGTACCACTCTTTATCAATAGTTTGCTATATTTTTGTGTAACCTTATACCTATATAGGTAAATTCCTCAAAATTATGAATAGATTTTGGATGATTTTGTACGTTAAAATACATGGGTTTGGTCAAATGATAAAATATAGGTTTTTCTTTCTCATGATGCACTAGACAACACTTTATACTTTGAACTCAAAGGAACAAAATTTGAATACTTAAGTATTAATATTTCAACAATTACCTAAAAATGTGGTTTGCCTAATGTATTTTCAGGTTTTTAAAACCAGATAGTTCTTGGGTTTAGTTGCTAAATACTTCGCTTGTTTTTCACTATTTCATACATATTTATACAATGATTAAATTGATAGAAAACTAGTAATGGCTTGGACTCCTTTGGTAAAACAGGACAATGGATGAGCAAATATTCCTAATGCTTTTAACCACACGGCATGGATATTAAATTTCATACAATACTAACACTCTAGGATAGTCCAGTCTCAGGTGTCTCTAATAATGAGAAATATCAGGTTTTTGTGTAAACAAAAGTGCATGTCAATTTGCTTCTTTTTTCTGTTTATTAAACATTTGTCTGTTTTTATGTGAAGCTCAAGTTGCATGTGACTGCACTGCATGCTCTGGATTTGTAAGGCATAGCCTTATATACATATATGATGTCACAACTGAATTTATCAAGGGATAATCAGATTGAAATTTTGTCAGTAAATATTAGGGATCTTCACATTTCCGATTTTAAGAGTTATTTTCCATTATGTCAAACAAAATAATACATTCATCATATCTGTACATGAGTTACATTATACATTTAAGGCTGGAAAGTACATGTATGGGGGATGTCGATTAAATAAATTCTCATTTATTTATTAACTCAGAGAAACACATGATTGCAAGGGCATGTACATTCCAGTTAATGCATACAGATATGGGTAAATTTACATGGTTATAATGACGATAGCGGTAACTTTTGTAGAAAATGGAAAGTTATAATGAATTTTCACAATTCCTGTTATCACTTGTGGTGACAGGAATGTTGCTCAGAATAAGGAGTTTTACTTGATAAACACTACTCTATGGAAAACATGGCAGTCAGGGAGACAAAAAATCAGCTTGATTTAACAGTCAATCCTGAAAGTAGATTCTTTACTTGACAACAATGAAACTCTGTGAAACATTGTATATTGTAACTATCATTTAATCTCTGAGGACATTTTTTTAAAAATTTTTAGATTCATCCATTCGTCAAGGCTGTAAAACATCAATCAGTGGCCTAATAGTTACAGCATATGCTTCAGATGCAAGATTTCATGGGTTTGAACCCTGACCAAGTCATACCAAAGACTTTAAAAAATGGAACTAACAGCTACCTTGCTTGATGCTCAAAGTTAAGAGGTTAGTCTAGGACTGGTCGGCCTGGTGTCAGGATAATGTGACTAGGTGGGACATCATATCACATGCTTGTGGCATGATGCCCCAGTGACAGAAATCACTATAAACTATCACACTGCAGACATTGTAGTGATATGACTTAAAATTTTTTTAAGCTACGTTAAAAAAAAAATCATACACACAAATAATAAACACACACACACACTAAAATTATATACATCTGCATTACCAAATAACTCTGCCAAGTGGTTAAGTAAACCCAGTAACTACCCAATAAACCCAGTGGCAACAAGGTGGCAAAATAAATTCCTCTGCTGTCTGTTTGCCTACTGGCCTTGTGCCAGCTTCTTATGTGCTATTCCCCTTACCATGGTGAAGCAACAGAACCTACAAGGTTCAGATTTGGCAAAAATCAACACCTGGTGACCAGTATTTGACCTGCCTGATAACCAATGCTTTGTGCCCAGTGCCTTGACCATTAAAGTCTAACATATAACATGTATAAATGAACTAAAAATAACCAAACCCACTAGCTGCACTTGCACTGCTGGGCAATATGTTGGGTAGTTAAGAAGTTAGTGTTTTTACCACTAACTTTGCAATTGCTACTGTAGGCAGAACAACATTGTGCCACATAACCAGCAAAGTTGTCAGACAGAATATTTGAATATGAAGCTTGAGCAGTCCCTGACAATTACAGAGTGAAGCAATGGTCTCTCATTCACACATATTGTTATTGCATTTAGGTATTAGGCTCATGTTGATGCCAAAGTCGGCTGAGGAGAAGAAGAAATGAAAAGAATTCCTAGATGGCCATCAAAGCCATTTTGGAGACATGATCAGAATCACTTTTATTAGGCCCAACTACTTAATGCATGAAGTATTTTTTTGAAACCCAATGTTGATATGATTAGGAAGAAAAGTTATCACAAACTTTTTAAGACAGTACCATAGCAATCATTTTGTTAGGATCATGGTAACACCACTTTCATTTTGAACTAAATCAATATCATAAGAAATTTTTCAGTGCAAAGCCTATGTTGGCAGAAAATTAATCTGAGAGGAGTAGAAATAATAAGATAGCCTTTACTGTGAACATTTTGTGAAAATCAGATTGGCAACATTCAAAAAAGACCAAATACATATAAGCTAAGAAGTAATTTAGTGAAAACCCTGTTAATGTCCCTTCAAGAGAAACCAATAACAAAATTTTCAAGATAGCCACCAATTTAATTTTGAACCATCAACAGATTATAAAAGATTTTGAGTGAAAACTTCATGTCGACTTGACCAGGAGTAGGAAAAACAAGAATTCAAAGGTGGCTGAAATGCTGGTCATATTAGAAGTTGTAATGGTATCATTTTCATTTAGATCCATCAAGATCATTGGTTCCCGAAATTTATATTTCACATTGCTCGAATACTGCTGAGAGTCTCAGCAGATCACTTAATGATTGGTGAGGGCTTTGTGACTCCACTTTATGATCACAATGAACTCTGTACTGTTAGCTAACTACTGCAAAGCATTCTGCATAATAATTTTTAATAGTTTTTGTTCCACAGATAAAGGCACAGAACTCATATCAATAGTCTTTTTCATTTCTAATGCAATGGATGAGTCTGTATTGTTATACACCAAAGTTCAGGTTCTTGATTATTCCACAACCATTCTGTGGACCAACTGAATAGTCCATTTATTACATTTTTAGAACCTTTCAACTAGATAACATTAAGTCACTTAGTAAATTTCTCTTGTGGATATGACTGTCATTCAGAAGGAACAATTATAAAAGATGAATGACATGTTGGACATCAGATTAGCACTAATGTCATTTAGAATCATTTATATATCACAGGAAGTCTTTTAATAAAAACACCATCATAATATGGCCATTGTTCAGGAGTAGCAAATGACAAGATGTTTTAAAAAGGCCACCAGTCATCTTCGATGTCAGGTTTGCACTGTTTTTATTTAACACTATTTACATATCATAATAAGTCTTTGATGAAAATTCCATATCAATATGACCATCCATTCAAAAGAAGGAATAATATCATTTTCTTTTAGGTCTCTTTGAGTCATTTTAGAGGTTGCATTGGTGCCATTTTGATTTGGGACCAACTAGATATCATAATACAGTGGTATCCTCCTCGAATGGCAGTCTGTGACAAGTGGCCACTTGGAATCCCTATCTCTTATACAGATAGTAACCAGCGTAATAGTGCCAACAGTAGTCCCTAGAAGGGAAAAATGCTCCATTGGTAAAATGAATTTCCAGAACTTCAAGATAAAACAATTTCTTCCTTTTACAGGCTGAGTGTTGAAACTATCTGATATTCTTAACTTATTAAAAAAAGAATTTCACACTAGCTGCTGTAGTGGACACATTGGGTGCATCATTTTCATTGTTTTGACCAAGCTGACAACACACGTCTTTTGATGAAAACATGTCAATATGTCCATCCATTCTGGAAAAAAATGTAACAGCAAGTTTTTCAAGACCGCCATTATTGCAGCCATATTGAACCAACTTGCCATTGTAAGAAGCATTTGGCAAAAACCCCATGTTGATACAGCCATCAATTCTGTTTGAGTATAAATAATATTTTTAAGAGTTTGCATCAATTTTATGTAGATCCAATCAGACATCATACAGGATCTTCTGAGATCTCTTTTGGTGGTTTCTAAATTCAACATAGACATTTGCTCAATCATGCACATAATCCATACAAACAATAAGTCCTGTAAGTAGTCTAATTATCCTCCCTGTTGTGTGTTCCTTAGTTATCACCTTTTAATCATTACCTATTATTACCACTTATAACTATCAAGATGACAAAAGCTAACAGCTGAGAAGCACTGTATTGTTCAGCTTAAAACAGCATGCCATTCAGTCACCATAAAGCAAAAATGTTATGTTAACTGTTGTGGCTTCTCTCTAATAGAAATTACATACTGTGTGTGAATGAATATCAAACTAAATAAGTTAATCATGTGCCAGGTTCACTTCCTATGTAAACACTGCATTTCATGTAAGACTTTGGAAATTAGTCTTGTAGAGGTATAGTTGCAATGAAGGAATAGGTTGCTGCAAAATGTCATCAATATCAATTTATAAGGATGGTGGACCAATGTTGGTGCAACAGATGAATTCCTCTGGTATTTGACCAGTAAATCCAAGAATTCTTGGAGCAACTTTGAGGACTTGTTACCACAAATTCTCATGTTCTGAGTATATATGTTACAGAATCCCCTACTTCCATCCCTCTCACATTCAGATATGGACCATGAATCATTTATTAACTTAAATGGGTCTACAATTTTAAAAGCCATGACATGAAGGCAGAGGCAATGACTGAAGCACTTCTGCAAAATGTGTGAACTTATTCCCCAAACTGTCACAGAATGAATTGTCTCAGATTATTAATAATTTATCCTACATATGAAAATAATCCATCAAGAAGTTTAGCAAAAATATGAGCAAATGAATCAAATCCAACCCAAGGCCAAAATGCATGTGATGGTTTTGCAAAATGAATAACTTCTTAATGATTCATCTGAAGTATGAAAAAATTCCATCTAGGTTTTAGTTTGTAGGGTTAATGCCATTTTTCAGCATATGTTAGGCTAAATATTGTGCCCAGCATATTTCAGCAGGAAGTAGCTGGCAAACTTTCTCGCATAACCACATTGGTAGAGCTGTGACTTCCACTCACATGGAGATCACTTGATCACCTAGGGCCCCAAATACATCAAAGGATTTAGAAAATACTGGCAAATGATAAAAAAAACTTAAAACATTAACACAAATTTTCTGTGACACTGCCCTTGACCCCAACATCAAGGGGTTAATGAGAATCAAAGAACTGTCTTAATTTCATCACAATTCATACAAAGTATGATAAGAATCTATTAAGATGTTTAGGACATATATGAAAACAAAACATGTCAACCAAAATGCTAGAAACTAAAAAGTGACTGCAATGTCTTCCTTTCCCTGGATGGAGGGTGCATAAAAAAATTTAGCATTCCAAAAATAAAAGTGAAACCCTTACATGGCCCACTCAGTTGTTCAATGCATATGCATCAAAATTTTACAGGCAGTTAACATACAACAGCCCACTTGGCTGTTCACTGTAACAGCATTAGGCTTACTTGTAGGGGGCTCATGGTGGCTGTGGTCTAAAGCACATGCCTTTACTGATCACTGCCATCTCACTGATGTGAGTTTTGAGTCTCAGGCTCAGTCCATGCTTGTATGTGAAAAAGTGCTCCAGTGGCTTACCATGGGTTGGTGGTTTTTATCAGGCATTTTCCTGGGCTCTTCCTCCACTAGTTATACTGCCTGCCATATATAGCCTATCACATGCTGAAAAATGGCTTTAAACCCACACGAACAAGAATACTTATAACTTTTGCCAGACATCACAAAATTACAATATAATGTAGACAGCTCTTTTCACTTCATATCAAATTACAGGACCAAGTTAAAAAAAAAACAAATCCAAGATTTATCACCACATTTTCAACTTTGACATGTAAAATATTTATTGGGACCTTCCAATGATAGTTTTCAAAGATACTGACATGCATGGCAATAAAAATTATATTAAGCCAATGTCTGCTAAATTCCAGTCCTACAGAAATAGTTTGGTATATGTCTTATCTGAACATGATATAGAGACAGTAGATCATGTAAAAATAAATGTATTACTTATTAAATATATTCTGTTGAAGGATATCTCTAAGATTGTTCATTATTAATGTTTATTACAAAGTGTAACTACTGCTTGTGAGGGTGAAGTAAATAACCAACATTCTTCATGAGTATTAAACAACCTTCTTAGCATTAAACAACCTTCTTAAGCATTAAACAACCTTCTTAGCATTAAACAACCTTCTTAGCATTAAACAACCTTCTTAGCATTAAACAACCTTCTTAGCATTAAACAACCTTCTTAGCATTAAACAACCTTCTTAGCATTAAACAACCTTCTTAGCATTAAACAACCTTCTTAGCATTAAACAACCTTCTTAGCATAGACAACCTTATTCTTGAGCATTAAAGAATTCCTTCTCTTCTGACATTAAAGAAATCTTCTTCTTGAGCAATAGAAAACCTTCTTGAGCAATAGAAAACCTTCTTGAGCAATACAACTCCTTCTTCTGGAACATTAAACAACATTCTTTAGTGTCTAACACCAATGCATAGTGTTCTGTGTATAGTGTTTTGTATTTCCTTGGCTCTATTATGCATATCATCCTCAAACTAGCACAAAGATGCTTTCAATATAGCTTTGTCTGAGAAGTCAACTAAAATCATTTTCATTATGATTTCAAAAGACATTTCCTGAAAAGTAACAGATAGAAAAGGAATATGTATGCACAAGAACTTGTTCAACTTCTTTATGAGAAGTTATTTTAAAAAATCATGTGTATACATAAATTATCTATATGACAAAACAGACATACATACCCACAGACTCTACATTAAAATCAAAGTGCAGGTCCGCAGCTTGTCGCTTACTGGACTTCAGTTTGCCTACCATATTCACGACTCGGACATACTCTGAAATATGACAAATAATTAATTTTTTATAAAAATGTCCATTTACAATGTAAGATAATGGTGTTAACAATTTTCTGAGTTCAAAAAATTATATCCCTTGTTATCAGAAAGATTTATTTGAGAGCTGAATCAATTCATTCCTGAAATCACAACTCAACAATGCATTTTGTGCATCATACAGTAGTACCCTTCTTTTTGGGTCTGTATGTCAAAGACACACAAGAAATAACAAAGTAGGTAGTATTGGAGATTTTTGTTTTACAATGATGCTAAGTAATGCACAAGTTCTACAAAAAAATACATCCCCCAAAAAGCAGAAATGTGAGACCCAGCCTCTTTTTCAGCAAAATATTGCCGATTCCAGAACTGCAATTCGTGTCCAGATTTCAGATATCCTCTTGCTAGATCTAAGTCACATGTACAGACAAACATTTGCTTAAATGTAGGGTAAGAGTTAGATTTGTAGAGAAAGGGGACCTGGAGGCATAAATCATGTCTCCAATAAGCAAAAAATAACAAATCAGTCCAATTTTCACTCACTGGCTCATGCATAGATAAAACTGTGAAATCTTGGCAAATTTTATCTGGTAATAAGAAAGTCTCTCTGAATCTGATGTAATTCAATTCAATCAAAATTACCCCTCCCCAATAAATTTTGTCTAAAGCCTCATCTTAAAAAGAAAACTTTAATTTCCTTCAGATGTTTAATGATTACTGCAAATTATGACAGTATGCTGCCAAAAACTAGTGATGACAGTTATTCTCAAAATAAAAAATGCCAACATGCAACCAAACAACTATGGTAGAACTGGTACAAATTCATGCACATTAAATTAATATTTTTTCCACTTTTAATATTTTTATATGCTGCCCTTTCTGAATAATTCTGATTTCAAATAATTAAATTTACCGATAATAACGACAATAAGATTGACCAAATTCTCCAAAATCCAAGCAAAGAAAAAAATGGATAAATAAATAAGTTTTTATATGCTCCTGGTAGCTTTTAAATAAATAAGTTATAACAGAAAAAAGCTATTCATAGTATCTTACTATATGTCATATTATCAAACATATTTATTTCCATAAATGTAGTAGCTCAAGGAATAAATTTTACAGGCATGATCTGAATAAATCCTGGTTCTTTTTAATTTTAATCTGACAAATTGTTTGAAAGAAATTGTTGCAAGACATATTGAGCATGAGCATGGAAATGGCACAAAATCAAAGCCACGTTTTTTATAACAACCTCATAACTCTGAAATATACGAGACACCACTTTTCAATGAACTCTTTATGGTCTTTACTTAAGTGTAAAGTCTATCATTACACTACCTGGGGGTGTTTACTTTTCTGTAATTAAACTAATACATGCAAGATTAAAAAGGAGGTAATAAAAGCAAATATCTTGCGGTTTTAATATTACCATCCAACTGTTTTACTATTTATGTTTAAACTGGAGATACATTATCCAAACCATTGTAGAAAGCCCGATTTAAAGCATTAATATAAAAATGGATACAATTCTAAAATGACCATATGCTCCAGGTTGTGGCTAAAATGTTGTATTTTTGACTAACAATCCAGAATTGGTGAGTGAAATGGTTAATTGGTCACCCTTCAGAACCATAATGTGGTAACAAGAAAATGTCTCCAACACATGGTTAATGCTGAAAACATTCAAAGCATAATCCTTTTTCATTTGCAAAACTATCAGTTCAACCATTAAGTCACCATCTATACATGTGTTTAGTCTGGTTTACAGCCTATATAATGTGATAAGTCTAATGCATGACTGTTGCAATCAGCCTCAGCTAATGGTGTGAATCGAACAAACTGTGGACATAAATATGGAAAAGTCAGAAGAAACATTTTAATCAGTCCAACAACATTAATGTAGATATGGCAAAGGTTTTATTAATATAACCTATCATCAGAGGAAAATGAATGTTAAGGCCCTTATCTAGGCATATGAGACAATATAGTATAAAAAGAGATTTTTCAGAGAATTCCAAATAAAGAATTTTAATGCCTGGATGGTTCTACTGGCTAAAAGGAGTACATTTTAATGGCTTGATGTAAAGAGAGATGGTTCTGCAAACTTCAAATAGTAAATTTAATGGCTGGATGTAGACAGATGGTTCTGAAAACGTAAAATAATGAATCTAATGGCTAGATGTAGAGAGATTGTTCTGAGAACTTCAAATAGTGGATCTAAAGTAGAGAGATGGTTCTAAAAACATCAGATAGCAAATTTTAATGGCTGGATTGAAGTTAAAGGTGATGATGTCTATTCAAAGTTTTGTCATACTGATCTGCGTGTGCTAGCAAAATAATCAAATGCTTTTTATAATTACACTTTGATTTGTGTTAACCAGAACATTTCCCTTTTGCCATCTTTACCAATAATTCCCCATTCAATGTATTTCAGCTCTCAATGGCAAAGGCAAAAGAATTATCAGGGTTTAGTGACCCACAATTTGAAACTGGAAATCAAATTTTCAAGAAGGCTGCTCTATGGATACTAAAGATGGACTAATACTAGGAGTGCTTGGACCTATTTCAGGCATTTTAATTAGATAAGATGAAGTATTCATTACAAAAGAGAACTTTTTCTCAAGATGAATTTTACCATACAGTCCTCAAGTCCTCAGTAAAAAGAGCTACTAAGACCCTAACACCACCACCACCAGACATAACCTAGCTGTTCTCAAAATTTATAACGTCTATAGGTACCTATTAGATAGATTTAGAACTGAGATGATATAATACTTACTGTCATAACACACCAATACTGTGTCTCTTTCTAACTGAGTTACATTAACAACTGAGAGAGGATCACCTGAAAATACAAAGACATCAGCAAGACATCTAATATATAGTATACTCCCTCTTTACAACACTAATCAATAAAGCCTGAAAAACGAGCTGCAGTATATGTGAAGAGCCTTAATGCTCAAAGCTGTGTCTTGATAGTACAATGTAATACAATGACAGAATATTTAAGTATGTGAAATCATATAATTGTGAGAAAGCATGGACAATGCCAACCATATAAAAAGTTATAACATTATTTTAATTTCAAAACCAAAGGGACTGACACTCAATAGAGCATGTGGAATAGGACCAACCACACATCATTAGCAGTCTTGTGGTGAAAACCCCATGTCAATATGACCATCAAGTCGTTCAGAATAGTCATGAAAAGATTTTAAAGTGAAAAATCTATGTCGATCGGGCTTTCCAGCTAGGAGGAGTAGCTATGACAAGATTCTCATGATGGCTGCAAATGGTGGCCATAACGGATTTCAGATCAGTACCAAATTTACTTAGTAATTGGACATCATTTATCTTTTAATAAAAACTTCATGTCAATATGACCATCCATTTGCAGGAGTAGCAATAACATGATTCTGAAGATGGGGCAGACATGGTGGCCATGATAGATTTGCAGCATTTTCATTTAAGACCAACTCATATTTATAGAAGGTATGGTGAAAATGGAATGTTGATGACTTTTTATTAATGAGAATTATCGATAACAAGGTATTCATCATGGATGCCATGGTGATTATATTGGACATCAGATTGGCACTATTTTCAATTAGAACCAACAAAATATCATAAGAAGACTTTTGGTTGAAACTCCTTGTTGGTATGACCATCCATTTAAAAGTAGTGATACAATTTTCAAGATGGTCACAGTGGTAGCCATATTGGATGTCATTGTACCATTTTCATTCAGACCAACCAGACAGTAATATGAATGTACATGTCAAATTTCATTGCCAGTTTAGGAGAATTAACAATAAAAAAATCTTTTGCTAATAGATGGACAAATGATGAATGAGAAACAACAGACAACCTCTTCTGGTTCATAACAAGTACATCTAAAAATGAATATCTAAAATATTTGTTTCTATTGATGCAGGTGCTTTATGTCAATAAATATTGCTACTGGACATAACATTGAATCTATCAAAGAATGCACTTAGACTTGAGCAAGTATTGAAGAATAATATTTTTCCTCTCCTTCATTATATACTGTATGGCGCTAAATAGCCTAAAAGTGCTGGTGCGCCGTTAAAATTCAATCAATCAATCAATCAATCATTATATATTTGAATCATCAATGTTAAAACATCATGATCTGTGAAACATTTTTGAAAAGAAGCCTACATATTATTTAAGACTTCAGAAACTAGGCATCATTTTTACATAAAAATGAAATCATTTAATGCATTTAATTGTAGAATATATAAAGAGAAGCATATTTATATTTACCATCTTGGTTTTAGAATATATAAAAAAGTGTATTTACCATCTTGGTTTTCTATGTCCAGAAACCAATTTGAACCTGAATTAAGGTTTATTACATCAAACTTCAGGTGGTTGCTGTCAGCTCTGCAAGAAATAATATCCAAGTATACAAGTTGGGCCAGATTTAAAATTTTCACAACAAAAAGGAAAAGCAAGAGTGTGATGTGTCAAATTTTGAAGACTTATTGAAACTTAAGGTTAAATAAATTGTGCTTTGAAGTTAACAGTCAAACCAGAAAGGTCTTGAGAAAGTTCACTGATTATTTCTTTATCTTATCTCTGAACACACAAAAGAGTTACGTTAAGCTTCAGTAGCATCTGACTGGGTTATGGTACAATGGCATACATGTGATAGAACTCCAACAGTATCTCTTCAAAAGAGGCACACATCAATTAATTGACGTTTCAAAGGAAGTTAATTGCAACATATTTTAGGCTGGTGAAATCGGATGAGAGACATGATTATTTGGAGAGAATCTTATGAACAGTTTTTTTCTTCGATTGGTCAGTGAAATTAAGGGTATACACTTTGGAAAACAACTTAGGGCTACCACTTAAAAAAATTCTTTAGTCCAATTTTGCTTGTGAGAAGGCGGTTTTGAGGCTCCATGGGAAACCTGAAGATAGAGTTATCCCTTGTTAACAAAGTAGAAAGGGTCAGACAGCTGTCTTAAAAAGGAAGATAGGCTATAGGCTAGGACACGGATGTGTGGAAAGAAAGCAGCATTGGGGCATGCAATTTTATTTTCCATTGAATATTCTATTTCATTTGTTTGGTTTGTTTGCAAATGTGTTAATATGTTTATGTTTCACACATGTGTTATGTATTTATTTTGTAGGACTCTATTGATATGTGAGTTTTATGCCATCATCAAACTCAAGAGTTCTTGTTAAGTGGCACATCAATGTGAATTTGATTGAAACTAAACAAGCCATTGCAATGGTGGCACTCTACAGTTTCATATTTAACAAAATGTTAGAATTTTTAAGAAAAAGAATTTCCTTGTGTTACATCACTAGTTATGCTGGCAACTTAAAAAAGATTTTGTATACCTTAAGTATTGTCCAATAAACCTTTAATTCCTTTTATTTTTGTGTATGATTGATGGGTGTAATATGGGTTATAGAGTATACAGCTTGGCCTTACTCCAGATGTGCACCTTTCAAAAAAGTGCTAGCTCCACATCCTCATTTTCACTTTTCATACTTTAGAAGTAAATTGTAAAAAAAAGAGCCACTACTTTTTTTTACATTTAATGTATTTGGTAATTCATTCATTGCACTTTCAGAAGCTGGTATTGTTTGATCTGGCAAAATTCATTTTACCTATTATAATAGCTGCAAAGTAAAGTGTACTTTAGACAAAATCAGGTTGATTTTTGGAGCACAAGGGAGCAGTCAATTTAATTAGCAGTGTGATAAGATCATTTACAATTTCCAAAAGTACAATATCCAAAGAAATGTCAGCCACATTATATGAAAGTAACATAGAGGTCTCTCTCTCTCTCTCTCTTTATATATATATATATATATATATATATATATATATATATATATATATATATATATATATATATATATATGTTCTTTGACTTGACCACAAGTTCAATTAGGTCTAGTTTTGAAACTCCTCACACAAGTGTTGGTATGTTGACGGTCAGATCTACATCAGTCTCCTTCAGAACCAATATAATATTGCAGTAAATAGTTTAGTGAAATCAGTGCCACCGTTCATGTAAGAGGCATAGTGCTAACATAATGGACCTCAATGGTGCAATAGAAGCCAAATGAGCATAATTTTCATTCAGAACATACTGCTATAATACAATTTCAGTCAAAATCTGCATGCTGATAAGACCATGTGAAGTAGCCATAAAGAATTTCTGAATGTCATCAGAGACCATTTTTGAGATTAGATTAATACAGAACAACTATTTACTCCAAAAAAGAAGTGATTTTTCTATTAAACTGTTCCCTTGAACATCTGTTTGGGAGAAAAAAACCGTTATGAGATTTTTCCGATTTTGGGAGGCAACACTGGTATCACTTTTATTAAGAACCAACTACATTTATTAAAAATTGCTTTAATGAAAACCCCTTAACAATGTGACCATCCATTCAGGAGGAATAGTGATAAATAAAAGCTTCAAGATGGCCATAACTGATCTGCACCATTTTTATTATTGATCCAACTAGGCATCATACAAAGTCTTTCTGTCAAAACCAGATTTTCAAAAATCAATAAGGGCAAACTAGACATTATAAGAAGTCTTACTAGGAATTCTGTTGGGCAACATTATATAATCATAAGCCTTTTGGAGAAAACAATGTCAATACAACTGTCAGTTGTGGAAACTAGCAATGATAAGACTTTCATTATGACAATCAAGGCCAGCCATTAAACTGGACATGCGATTAGAATTATTTTCAATTAGGACCAATGAAATATTAAAAGAAATCTTATCTGATGTTTGTGTGGTAGTATTTTCATTCAGGATCAATTAGAAGTTATTAGAACTCTCACATTAGTACATTCATCCATTCTGAAAAGGTAGTGATAAGTCGAACTGGATGTTAGGTTGGCAGCATTTTTTTTTAGGACCAACCAGACATAAGAAGTCTTTCAATGAAAACCCAGTGTCAAAATCATCTGATCTAAAGGCATAGAGTTAACAAGATGTTTTACAATGGTCACCATACTGGTAATAATGGATATCTGAGAAACACCATTTTCATTTCAGACCAACTAAAGTTCATAAAAAGTCTTTTAGAGAAAACTCCATGCCAATAAGACCATTCTTTCAGGAAAAGTAGCAATAACAAGAATTTCCTGATGGCCATTATGGCATCCATACTAGAGGTAAGATTGGAACAATTTTTATTTACAGCTAGATATCATTAGAAGTCTTTTAGTCAAAACCCCATGCTAAGGAGCAGTAGTGATAACATTTTCAAGATAGCTGCCATGTCTGCCGTTGTGGATATCAGATTAACACCATACTGTTTTATAATGAACTAGACATCATATGGAGTCTTTTGGTGAAACACCATGATGAATATGCAGACCCATTCAGTAGTAGTGATTTTTCATGAAGGCTGCCATGGCAGCCATACTGGATGTCAGAATAGTACCATGTTCATTTAGGATAACTACTCCTCACAGGAAGTCTTTTGCTAAAAATGTCATGTCAATAACCATCAATTAAATAGTGATATTTTCATGATGGCTTAAATGGCAACCATACTGGATGTCACTTTGGCAGCATTGTCAATCATGACAAACAATACATCATAAGAAGTCTAATAGTGAAAATCCCTTGTGAATATTACAATCCATTAGGACCAGTAGCGATAACAAGATTATCAAGATGTACAAACAGCACCATTTTCATTTGAGACCAACTGGACCTTTGTTGTACAACATTGTGGCCTTTTACTACATAATATTAGAAAAATTATCTGTCTTGCATGTGGGAGGTAGCAGGTTTGAAACCTAGCTGAGTCATACCAAAGACTTACAAAAATGGTACCAGCAGCTGCCTCACTTGTCAATCAGCATTAGGGTTTTTGTTAAGACTATAATTTCATGTCCCAACTTCTATGTCATAAAATAATTGTTTTTGAAATAATTACGATGTCTCAAGACTTACAGTAATTATGGTAGTGACAACAAACTTATGCTAATGGACAGATAATGGACAAGAGACCAACACACAAGCTACTGGTCTATGACCAGCAGATCTACAAATTTACCTAAAACTGAATATTATTTGCTTTTGCTAATACTTCAAAACAACAAAAATAATTAGAAGCTTAAAAGTCCAGAGCTATCATTAGACTCTTAATCTCAAACACTCTACACAAATTTAAATAACCCAACAATCATTACATATGTTAATCCATATCTGTGGAACTCAATTATTCTAAATAGATGTAATGGTGAAAAGTAGTAATACTATACAGTATGACACCTAATTTCACTTCATTAATTACTTTCTAATTAAAAAAAGAAATCCATCTAAGGTAGGTTTAAGTAATTATACACAATGACCCAGCAAAACTGCAGTATCTTTTTAGTTTTCAACAATTCCATTGCAATGGAATTTCATGTTATACAACTTATTAATGCTTGTTAATTCTGCAAATAAAATAACAAATTTGTTAAGGGTCATTATATTTTCTTAAGGAGGTCTGAAAATCTTAAGCTTAAGCAAAACAAACCATTAGGGAAGATAGGTATAACATCCTCCACATGAGATGTTTACCATTTTTCCCTACCCTAGGATAGCCTCGAAGATTCTTTTGCTGAGACTAATGACAAGTACCCATTCCCTTTCCATAATGTAAGTGAGCATGTTGACTCTATTAATAGAAACCTATCTTACTCATACTACTCTTACCCCTTTCGGACTCCCAGGCAAATCAAAGGATACTCTAGTTCTGGAGAAATAAACATCTCGAACACTTTTTGGTCTAGGGGTAATGAATCACACTCAAATGTCTGCAGGAAAAGAAATGAGTTTAAATCAGAACTGAGCATTTTATAAAAATGAGAAAATAAGATGTGATGTAATGTGATTATAATTTTTAATGTAGCTTTAACAATTTTTCAGTCAGAGAAAAAAAGAAACAGTCTACCACTTTACTTTGGTCCATATAGATTTTTGTATATTCCCTTACTTTAATAAACAGAATTCTCGATACAATATTTAAATGCTTCTCTGCTAACTTATTCCATCTACATTGTGGAAATGAATACAAGATTTAAAAGTAATTTCCTTTTGAACAAAGGTCAGCAGAATTGATTTGAAAAGAGTGTCAATGTCTGTCTGTTGGTATTACTTGGATATCATTTGTACTTCACACAGCATTTTCTCCAAGCTTTGCCCTTGAACCTTTCAGCAAGGTCAAATGTTGAAAAAGTACACTCAGACATTGATAATGCATTATAATTGGCAAAAAGCCTTATTTGCAAACTTCTTCAGTGTCCAATTAAACAAGTCCTCTTTGTCATACCCCTGCTTGATTATAACACTCATGCAATGTGGAAATGTCGAGATCAAAATTACTTGTGTTTTGAAAGACGTCTATGAACTGAATCAAACAGAATGACAGAATATTGCACTTTTTCACACTAAATGTTTAGGTCAGTTAAGGTGACAATGACTGACAGTATATAAAAGCAATCAATATGTATTTAGTGGCCATAGGAAATGACCAAAACTGAAGTTAAATACAATGATAATAGGGCAGAGAATGATAGGTTGACATATCAAACACAAAGAATACATAAGAAAAAGCTGCTAATGATAAAAAAAAATACAAATGGGTTAAAATGACCAATATGTTTCTTTTCAAATGTATAATACTGTGAAAGATACAACCAATGATGCAGTTATGTGAAGATAATATGCTGCTCAATTCTTATTTGCAGACATTTATATCCTGGATAAGAACTTGAAAATTGTACAAAAATTTAAGATCATAAAAAATACTAGTATTAATTTATAGCAGTATTTTAAAAGAATGTAATACAAATATTGTGGCAATGCAAGATGCAAATAACAAGTTCACAGAAAATAATATAATTTGAGAGACCATCTGAAAGAAAGAATGGCTCCATACATTTCACCCAAGGGCCACTTTTCTTGAATAGCTGGAGAAAACAGTCAGCACAACAATAACTGAGCATGAATAGATGAGAAAATGCCTGCCTGTAATATCTTGTGAATATTGCTCCAACTTTATGATTTAATGCATGTAATATCATGCAATATTGTTTTGAACATATTTCAAGACTGAATTTATTTTATATATTGTCATATACAACTTCAGTGATCATATAGCAAGCAATATATACACTTTTACATTCCAGCATAGAAAACTAAACATAATTTTATTTGTTACAAAAGAAGGAAACTAGTTACATCATAGATGCAAAAAAGCCAACAGTCTTCACTGTAGCAGAACTGCAAGTTAGAGGCCAATTTGTATTTTAATATCAGCTGCTTGCAATAAGGGTCTAACAAAGTCTTTTGGAAGGAGTTTAGAAACTTTATATTATATGAAGCTGTGAATAAAATATCAAATGGTTTTGGAACTTAATATGAATTTTTAAAACTGCTTCTAATCTGAGTCGATCTTAAGCTGTGCAGATTGCAAAGATCTTGCATGCATTTACTACATGTACAAAAAATGACAACTCTTACCTTGAGCTGCATAAATTTGTTGAGAGGTTCATACCACTGCATCAATATGATACCCATTGGTAGAGACCCACACAGATACCTATAACCATTGTAGGGGTTGCGCCCAACACAGCACCTTGTACAGCCTCTGGTATCTGGTACTTTTGTGGTGGAAGTAAATTTTCTGGAAAAATGAAGACACATAATGCAACTAGGAAGAAAAGAAATGGTCATGTGGATCTAAGATCACACACATTTTGGGTTAGTACCACATATATACTTGATTAGAATTGAGTTTATAATAATGTAACAGAAGACTGAGGCTTATGTAATTTGTTGTAAATAATCAGTAGAACATGAGTTGGCAACCTATTTTACATAGCATGCCATTTTTTTCCAGATTAATTACAAAATGAATGAGCATGTGCCACCAGTAAGAGAGCAAGACGAGAGTAAGACTGTTAAAGTCAAGAGTTTTGGCTGCTCTTCGAATGCCACACAAAAGCTCTTGATGTGCCACCTTGCACATGAACGTATGCAATAGGTTGCTGACCCCTCAGTAGAACATATAACATTGACTCTAATCTGTCATTACCTTATGTGACAGTAGACCAAGGTCAATGTTCCTTGCAGTTGGACTCAACTTGTCAGTTCTAGCAACTTTAGCACTGTTCTGAATCATATTAAATATTCATTTTGCCATTTAACCCCAAAACATGTATCACACTTTGCGAATGGCATTTTGTCTAAATCTCAACATGTCTCGATTCTGAAGTTATGTGCACTGCTTATTCCGCTACACTCAGAAATGAACACAATATTGAAAGTTGTTTATTTGATGTACTCTTATAAATCACCATATGTACATCTCTGGGTCATTTTGTCTCTAAATTCAATCACTGTAAATATCAGTACAATTTCCCACCCAGCTGCCAGTCAAAGCCTTTAAACATGACGCCCAGCTATTGCATGTTCTTTTGATGTACCCGTATAATGGCAACATGTATATCAGAGGGGCCTTCTGCCACTAAATTCTGTAATTGTAAATATCAGCAAATTTTCCAACTCAGCCACCTGTCAAAGTCTTTGAACTTGCTGACCAGCTACTGCATCATGTTCTTTTGATGTACTCTTATAATGGCAACATATACATGAAGAGGTCTTTCAGCCACTGAATTCTGTCATTGTAAATATCTGCAGAGCTAACTGATCAACACATTTTCCCATTAAGCAGGTGGCTGAAGCTGGACTGGCAAGTCTTTGAATTTTGCTGCTCACCTATTACATGCATATGGAGGACACCCACCCAAGTGATTTTTTGCTTCCCAGACAAAAAATTAGCATCCAAATATGCATGATTAAGCGTTTCCGAGACCTCTGGTAAAACAAATAATACTCATATATTGCACTATATTAATCACCTCTGTAGGTGTTGTCAAAGCTTTTAAACGTGTAAGAGGGATCATTTCTTGAAAATTACAAAATATATGAACAGCTAATTTATAAAAGCTGATAATATATACTTTGTTAATTAAGTGCAGCTGATAAAGTCATCATCTTACCTTGGAACTAGCTTCTCTGGAATTTTGTTCATTGGCAATGAGAAACGATTTGATTGTTTACTGTGCAGCATTGCCAGATCATGCCTATACAGTTGAGGAGTTTTCCCTGAAAAAAAAACAAACAAAAAAAAATGTGGTTAAAGTTTGCCTCTATGAAGTGTTATGACCCTATGGTCATAAATTAAGTAACAGAAAGAAGAAAATCTAACAGGTTTTTAAAGGAGGCAATCTACAGATATCAAGAACTTCTAAGAGTCTCATGGATATAAGCAGAAGTTGTTAATATTTGGAACATGCACTATGAAGAAACTGTTGGTATACTTCTATCTTACTTTCATGTACTGTGGCTAGAATTTCTTCAGATATTATACTTGTGGAAACTGAACATGATCCAAATCACACAGCTATTTAAAATTACTGCTCCCTTCTGCCCAACAAATGAGCCTAAATTAGTCTAAAGCAGTTATTAAAAAATAGGAAAAGGAATTTTGCCAGACTAAACAATGCCAGATTTTGAAAGTGCATTAAATGAATTACAAATATAACAAATGCAAAAAAAGTTATCAGCTCTTTATTTCACAATTACGCATAAAGTCCAAAAAGTGAAATGACCAATAGGAGCTAGCAGTTTTTTTTAAAGGTGCAAATCTGAAGTAAGGCCAAGCTGTATACTCTATAACCCAGATTACACACACACATTAATCATACACCAAAATAAAGGAAATAAAAGGTCTTCAAACAATACCTAAGAAACACAATGTGTTTTTTTTTAAAACCAGTATACCTAATGAGAAAAACCAGGGAGATTCATTTTCTTAAAAATATAACCCTATGTGAAATACACAACTGGAAAGCACTGCCAAAACTTGACAAATAATTTTATTATCAAAGCTATAAACTGAAAATGTAAGAGAACTTAAGAGTATTATGAAATGAATCCAAAATAATTCTAAGTTCCATTTAAGTCCAAACGAATCATGTGTTCCAAATGAATCTCAGATCCTCAACTGTGTGTCACAATAGCATTCTCCAGAACTCCTCTGAATAATTCACAATAGTCCCAGAATAATGTTCTAATCCAATGAGCATTTTGCAATTCTAATGTACAGTCCTAACAAATGTCTCCTCTCAAATTATCTAAAAAATACAACATTAAATACATCTGCAGAATGATCTCAAAATATGAAATAAGAATCAAAAATAGGAATGAGTCTGACTGCTCAGTTCTCTTTTGATATACACCTTGAAGAGTGTACTATGATTATAAATTGCAATATGCCCCATGTGACATATCTTACTACTCAATCTAATATTTCAAAATACCAATTCATGTGATCTAAAAATGCCAATGGGAAACAACTTAAGAAAACACCTGCTTTAAACCTTTAAATTGGAAATAACCCCTACCTAGTCAACTACAGATGATCATTACAATTTAAAGTTATGAAAATGATCTACACATGATATTGACACAATCATGTACCAAGAGTAACAAAAATTTAGATATACATAACAGAAGCTTTTAATAGTCTCTAGCATCCACTGCAGACATTGATAATGATGTAAACAGTGATATATTATGTGGATAATTAGTTTTTTAATGCAGTCAATCAACATGCAACATTAAAATTGTGTAGAATGAAACATGATCATCAACCAAGCCAGATGACTCCATCAATACTGAATGCTGTTAAAGAGACAAACTGAAAGTTTCAAGTAGCAAAGATGAAACAATCTGAAGACATAAAGCAGATGGTGAAGGAAAAACAATCTGAAGAAATAAAGTTTGATGATTAATACAGAAAAAGACACCATATCAAATTTTGTTTTAATGAAAATAAGAATAAAACTATTTGGAAACCACAGAATTAATTAGAAGCTGGAAAATCCAGGAACAAGACTGATATTCCATTTCTAAACATTGTGTATTGGTGCAA
Organism: Potamilus streckersoni; assembly: GCA_016746295.1. NCBI lineage: Eukaryota > Metazoa > Mollusca > Bivalvia > Unionida > Unionidae > Potamilus > Potamilus streckersoni. The sequence continues at coordinate 838,479 of JAEAOA010001939.1, forward strand.
TGACCCATTACAAATTGCAAATATTTTTAATGACATTTTTGTGCACATGGCTTCTATGCTTACTGAGCCTACAACTGTATCAGATCACTCACAGCTCAAAGGATTTTGTGTTGGTAGGTTATCAAAGAGAACATTCTTTTAACATAGCCTCTAGGTATTTACAGAACATAAAATTGCATCAGAAGGCTCAATGGTTTTTGAGCTGAAAGACCAAGCCAGGTAACCAATACTTGCTGACCATAACATGTGCATCAACAAGATTCCTAGAGGCAATTCCTTTGAGGAATATTAAAAAAAAAACAATAACAAAAGATCTGATAAGAGTTTTACACAATTTGGCCTTCCCATATCTGTTGTCTAGTCTGATCAAGGGTCAAGTTTTATGTCTGGAATTTTCCAGCAAGTTATGTATAAATTAGCATCCAACAATTTAAATCTTCTTCCTATCACCATGAGACCCAAGGGACTTTAGAATGATTGCATCAAACTTTCAAAAATAAAATTCAGTCATATTGTTTTGATACAGGTAGAGATTGGAATGAAGGCATTAATTTACTATTGTTTGTTGTTAGGGAATCAGTTTAAGAATTTTTAAGATTCAGTCTTTTTGAACTAGTCTTTGGACATACTGTGTGTGGACCACTAAAGTTAAAAGAAAAACTTCTTTCTGATGAAGATACTGAAATCAACCTGATCGATTATGTTTCCAATTTTAAGTGTAAGTTGCCAAATGCTTGTAAGGTTGCAAGAACTAACATGCATTTTACTCAGTCAAATATGAAATTAAGGTATGATAGAAATGCAAAGGAAAGGAGTTTTCAGTCTTGTGATAGAGTTCTGGCTCTCTTGTCCGTACCACAAAATCCTCTTCAGGCCAAGTATTATGGTCCTTACACAGTTGAAAAGACAGTAAAAGATACTAAATCATATTATAAATACATCTGGGAGGCCAAAACAAAAACAATATTGCCACATAAATATGTTAAAGGAATATGTTGAAAGAGATAGCCTGGTTAATCATACAATTAATTTTGTTGTACATGTCTCACTCAGTGAGGATTTAAGCAAAGGAATGCAATTGGACTTTTCTGCTTTTGAAGTGACAAATCTTTGGAATTCAGAAGTTATGAATGATTGGATCAGAAACTTTCACATTTGCAACAAAGGAATGAACTTAAACAGTTATTACTTGAATATGAGAAATTATTACCAGATGTTCCTACAAGAACAAACAAAATCACTGAAATTGTAATTTCCACACCTGTGAAATAACACCCATACATGTTGAACCCTCTCAAACAGGAATACTTTAAAAATAGAAATACAGTATTTGCTTGAAAATAATTTCATTGAGCTGGGAAAATGTGACTGAATTTCACCAAATATACTTGTTCCGAAACCAGATAATACTTTCCACATATGCACTGATTCTAGAAAGGTGACCAGTGTGACTAAAGCAGATTCAATTCCATTACCAAGAATCGATGACTGCATTGAAAAAATTGGAAATGCAAAGTATGTTATGAAATTTTACTTTCTGAAAGGATTTTGGCAAATTCCACTGAAGGAAAGGTCAAAGGAAATTTCAGTATTTGTGACTCCAGATGGGCTTTATCGTTATAAAGTGATGCCGTTTGGGATGAAAGGTCTGTCAAGTACATTTCGTTGTTTATACACTGATGAGCCTCATAGTGAGGAACAACTGTAAAACTCACCTGATATTGACATCAGCACATCCTTTATCACATATAACCACACACACTTTCGTGCATGAAGCTGAAATGAATAAGTATGATTCAAAATAATAAAATGCTGCTTAAAATGAGTCCAAAGACAAATCAAGTTTACACACAAATTTTATTTTTTTTCTCTTCAAATGCAGTATTTTTGGAAGTAACTGTTATGTAGCATTTTAAGTACCCACCACCCTTTTATTGTAAATCAACATTTCATAGAAAATCTAACATATTCATTGAAGCCAAAGTAAACACATCATTGGCATCTACAGTATCAAGTGAAGCACACTGAATTTCTGGGAAATAATAAAATCTTTGAAAAACTTCTATACAGAGATTTAAAACTATTAAATACTACATTGAGAAATGCTAATGAAATTACCCAGTATTAAATAACACAATCGTTTAGTATCGTGTTCATTTATATTGTTTGGCATCTGGATGTAAACTGAAAATATATTTGAATTACAATGCCAAAGATGCTGCCTTAAGAGGTTCATAAGTGGTCACCTTTTGATGTCACAACTGAGGAAAATTTAAACATTAAATGATACATGTCCAATATGTGACAAATATTATTATACTTCAAAGCTCTCTTTTATAAGGTCAGATACTTTACCTTTAGAATCCAAAATCAATAGGTGTACTTTCAGTCAAAATTGCAAGCCAACCACAAAATCTGATCAAGGTAAAAGACTGAACTCAAGTTACTTTGCAGAAACCATTTCTCTTCTTTAACTCTTGGTGACCAAATGACCACAAAATCGAAAGTATCTTTTTGGTCTCAAATACAAGCCATCCACAATGGTTGGAATTGGCTTGGGCCAAAGGATTTGAGTTATACTGTGGAAACTAATTTGGTTATTGGAATCCCTATAATCCTGTCTAACACTAATCCTGGTATACAAGTCAAGTTGCTGTGTGGAAACCATTCCCATCTTTCAGGCTGTGAACATGACTGACTTTTTGAGCCAAAAATCAACAGGTTTCTTCCTCACAGCAAATGCAAGCAACTTAAAAAATCTGATAAAAGTTGATTGTGGATATCAACAGTTTTGTCAGAAATGAAATAGGGGACAGACAGACAGTCAGATGAACAGACATATTAGGCACTATTTTTGGGACACTGGACTTACCAGTTCTAAAGAGGATTCATGGATTTCGTTTAAATTCAAAGTATAAACTCCTTCATTGGCACCAATAAGAATGAACTGATCTGAAAAGAGAAGCACATTAACATATATTCATATTTTGCTCTTGTTATGGGACTCATTTTTGATAAAATGTATTGACAATAGAAAATTAAAGAAACATTCAAGATATCAAATAATAAATACAATTGAAAACATCTGATAATGAGTTGGTGAATTATTATCTTTGAAACAAAAATTTCAGATATTTTAATAAACTGTATATTGTTAATTGGTTTCACAATAATTAATTTGTTTAATAAAGTTAAGCAAAGTGGAAATATTCTTTTCTTTTGGCTTTACATTCCTTGCAAATATTCAAAGTTTTCAGATTAATTGAAAATATATTCACTACCTTTTATATGTAGTGTTCAAAAGATTTACTAAAATTTATCCTCACCAGGAAAATAGACAACTTCAAGAATACGGGAAACATACAACCTATCTGAATCCTGAGGTACCTAACTCCCTTTACTTGCCAAGCATGTCAGTCCAATCAAAGACATAATCTCAGCAACTGAATATTGGTCATATGAGTTCTTAAATATCATTATGTCAACTTGTTTTGTTTATCCATTATATTGTAAAATGGAGGCCTTAACAAAGAAAAATACAATGGTCACAGGGCTTTGTTTACAGACTTACTCTTTTCTGGACAATCTATAAAGATGCTGCAAACAAAGAATAATTCAAGGGGACAAAGTCTAGTTCACAGTTTCTTTGTCAGTAAATCAATTGGGTGTCACCAAGTTTTTTTTTGTTATTATGTTTTCCCCAATTGTTTAAACACTCTGGTCACAAAACAAAAGGTATGAGGTGTCAAGGCTTATCTCTTGGATTATTGAAAATTCCAGGTATAACAAATTTCTGTGATAGTAAGTCAGCTTGTCACCAATTAATTTTTCATAACAGTATAGTGGAATAAAATACTGCTGGTGTGAAATTGTCTTGTATAGCTTGCTGCAAAATTTTTTTTTTTACATAGTAAGTTTTAGAGGAAGCCTGTCAATGATTAAAGAATACTAATACCAATACTAAAGCAGTAGCAAATTCAGAAATGAAAACGGTACATTCATGATCATGAATACATTTAATAATCAAGTATCATCATCATAAAAAAATTAAAAGGAAAGGGCCTTTGTAATGACTTCATCATGAAAACAATCAGCATTAACACTAATTTTCTTGCTGGAAATTTCCAAAAAGGCAATTTATACAGGACAATCCACCATGCCAATTAAAATAAATATGGAAATTATTAGATACCTGAATTGTTCAAAATTAGTTTTGAGTGAAAGGAATGCAAATACTGTACCTCTAGTATCGGGATGTACCCAACTTGCTGTGCAATTTATATGCAGTGGGCAGCCATTGAAAACTTTGGAAAAACATGCACCCATCTAAAAAAGAAAATAAAACTTTATTTACCTGTCTAAGAGAGGAAGAAAGTTTACTTCAGCTTAATTGTGTTCAATCATTTTGTTTAAAAGAAGAAAAAAAAATCTGTCTAAAAATACTTTTCAGCCCCTGTCCATGAAATGCCACAAATTAAAAGAATCAACAAAAAATACATCTAAAGGTTATGGGCCCTCTGCAATTGAAGTTTCTCATTCAAAGGCTTCTGAATGGAAGCATGATTCTTATTAAATCAATCATGATGCTTACATGTTGTAGGACTATGGGTTTTGGTTGTAGTCGAGTACACATAACCTATGATGGCTGACTAGTTTTCCTTGACAATCTTCGAGTTTATATCAATTGTATCAAACTGGTAGTACAGTTTTCTGGGAAATACCAGTTTCACATTCTTCTTTATCAATTTGGAGACATTGAGCTTTTTGGGAATTTTTTAGCCTTGTGATGTCTATAGGCTGAATCTGGATACTGTGGTCAGTCCAGCATTCTGTGATTCTCACAGCCTTCACAACTTAAACATCCTTCCTGTCTCTACTCTTAATGATGATGATGCAGTCAATAGGACGCCAGTGTTTGGAGTGGAGGTGCATCCAAGACATCTTGTTGTGGTTTGGCAAATGGAAGTTGATCAATCGGCATACCATCTATTTTTGTCAATCTAGCAAGTACATCAGATTCATATTCCACATCATATTCAGGCTTAAAATCACTTACTGGTAGAAATTAAAGTTACGAAGACACAGAGACTGGAATCCTAACTCCTGTAAACTTTGTCTTCGAATGCTAGAAATCCAACTCATTCATGGCCTCATCAGTATAAAGCTGCATGCTAAATTTAGTTGAAATCAAAACAGTCCATGTTCAGTAATGCTGACAAACCCTAAGCCAGGAAGGCAGATTATTAGCCAGCATACAGTATGTAATCACAATCAAACTGCAAACAAGAAAGATGTTGATCTGCCATAGCATAATGTGCCCTGCAGGTTAGGACATGATTTGACTTATCAAAACCATAATATACCACTCAGTTGTTTCCATGATTATCCAGATTAGTATTAGTATTATGTCTAATGCCAATTTACCATACTGATGGGTATATACATTCTAGAACTAAAAAATACTGGGTACAGTCCATGTACCTGCATTCACCATGAAAGATAAAAATACTAAAAAGTACTGGGTACAGTCCATGTACCTGCAGTCACCTTGAAAGATGAAAATGAATGTATCTTTGTGTTATGGTTAATAGTATATCAGCACAATAATGGCTATATAGTGCTAATTAAAAGAAAAGGTTGAAAATGTTAGTATTAATAATTGCATGAAAACTTTAAGGAAGATATCCCTTTTAAAAAAATGCAGTTATAACGAACATCCAAATAAAAGTTAAATATACAGTACTCAAAAACCTTAAGGAAAATAGACCCTTTCTGCAAAATCCCATAAATATGAAGTCTGTGAAATATAAACAAAATTAAATATAAAAGTAAAACCTATAAAATCCTTAAAATATCTGGTAAAAATCAGTTATATAAACTTTGTTTCCTCAAAAAGGTCAATATTTTCATGAGTGGTACAATCACTGCAGAAGTTCCATAATTGAGTTCACATGTAAAGAATGTATGTCTTTCAGAATGGAATCAACACACAACAAGAATCTATGGCACTATAAGTGGACACAGTCATGGTATGCACTCTGGTAGAGGTACAACCTTTAGGAAGTATGCACAAGTCAGGTACATTTTATACATGATGGGACAATACCACTTCATCTTTTGTTAAAATCCAATAATCCTTGGTAAATTGGAAGCAAACACAATTTGCATCAGTAATTGGGGGCTATAACTCTTGTAAATGATGGCCTAGATGGATGGAAACTGAACTCTTTTGGATTTCATCACAAAGAAGTGGCATAAAAAAAAGAAGATTAAAATTCCATTTAAAGCTATCTTGTAGGAACCAGTCTGCAGATATTAATAAGTTACGGGCAACAACTCTTTTATCACTAGTACCTGCTGTTACAAATATGTAATTAAATTGCTTGTGAGGTGGTTTTAAAATTCTTTTTTATCTCAATTTTCTTTCATTACATTTTTTTGTAATGAGTATTTTCACAGGATTCAGTATTTTTTTTAATGAAGTACATTCTGTTTGTACAGAACTGAAAAGTATTTAATTAGCATTATTTTTAGCTGACCTTGTTCAGACACTTGGTTATATGAATTTTAAATGATTGGTCATACATACATTACTCATGTGATCACCTTGTGTCATCAACATTTGGGCACACATGTGGAGTGGCTTGTAGTAAGTGACCATGTGGCCTATTGTTTGATCTAAAATTGTGTTTAAGCCTAACATTTTTAGTGGTTTTGATTCAGATTTTAAATCATTTAAAAATTTCATTTCAGAAACTGCACTCCAACTGAAATCTTATTTTTAAAAATATACAAATGTATTTGAGATATAATTGTTTAATCCACTCCATCAACACAACCATTCTCCTGCACATGCATGATCCATTCTTTCACTGCATTAATATATTTTTTAGCTTTCTCATACTGTGAAAAGTTATTGTTAAAGGAACACATCACCTGAAGTAGAAATTGTAAGGAATAAAGTCAGATTTTTAAAATTTGCACTAGTCATGCTAATTCTCACTTTTTTGACCCCAACTGTATCATCAGTTCATCAAGAAATTAGATCAACGTACACTAGAATTTCTTCCATGTTGATGATCTTATTGTCTGCAAAATCATCTGCTTGTCTTCTTGCCTTCACAAATTCATCAATTTTATTTTCTCCAAATCTTCTAAGCGACAAAGGATAAACATATCTGTGCATGAAACACTATATTGTGTCAATTTAATAACTGTTCCACTGTTTGAATTTATTTTTGAAATTCCCATGAATACTGGTGAAAAAAAAAACAAAGTTAGCTTCCATATCTCAGCCGTCTTCATATATTAAAAAAACAACAAAAACAAAACTGGCACACTTAAAAGAATCCAAAGTCTGTTTCCAAGGTTGGCAAGCTTTACAATTACATAACTTTGGTATTGATATCCTATAAAAAAAAAACTGGCTTCAAAGTATCCAAAGTCGGAAAATAAAAATAAGTGCTTCATCAGCAAGCTTTAAAAACAAACATTCAGTGGAAATTGTTTAGAGTGCTAAAAGCCAGAATATTCTTTTGTGATTCATAATATTCAATGTGGAACTTTTGACATCAATACTTCATTTGTCTGTTGTTATCATCTGCCATCTTTAAACTTCGCTGGGATTTGAACTTGGATTTATGTAGGACATTTTAATGATAGGACTTGTGTGTTTCAATTCTGGGATTAAGTTTTGCATTATATTCACAAACTGTAAGTCCTTTTCATATTTTTACTGTGTTTCATAGGAAAAGAAATTATTTTTCCAAAATTTACAAAGCTTGTTGGCTTCACTCTTTTCTTTGTTACTTTGAATAAGCTGAGATTTGTAAGACTGCCAAATGCTGTAATTTTCTCTTTTTCATGAGTATTCAGAAGCAAAAATAAAACAACAAGACAATGTATCAATCGCCTATTTGTCAATGAAGTGTGGATTTTATAAATCAAGCTGACTGTGTTTGAAGTGAAACTCATGGCACAATAAAACATGTCAATTAGAAATGCTGCATTTGGTCACAATGGCAAGAAAACATTTACTTATGCCTGCAGTGACTGGATAAGTAGGTTCATATATATTCATTAGAAATGAGGACATCTCAGCACAAGCTGCCACTTGTAATAAGGAAGCACAGTGGATTGTCACCAATGGCTTGTGACAGTGATGAGCTGACAGATTGACATTGTGGTCTAAAGTACTCAGTTAGAGATCACTGTCATATCACCTCTGTCTATGAGAGTCTGAGTCTCAAGCTCAACCAATGTGGGTATATGAGAAGTTTCTCATAGGTCGGTGGTTCTTTCCAGTTTTCCCAGGTTTTTCCTCTACCATTTATACTGGCCACCATGTATAGCCTATCTGTGCTGAGAAATGGCATTACCCTACAATAACAACAATAGATGGATATTTCAATGAATTAACTGAATACTAAAGAGTTTGATTTTGCTGAGCATACATTTAATAATAAAAGTCAATGAAAAAAAGTCTAGTCTACAATGCCATGGGTAAAGAGACAAAACTACTGATCCCACTGCCATTAATAAACAAATAGTTTTTCTCTTGCTTTTCTACTACAGTAGGTCTGATAAAAACTAACATTTAATGTTAAGAAAAGCTAGTTTCAGTTTTAGGAAATATTTAACTTACATGGACTTTGGGTGTTGGGGGAAGTCCATTGAAACTTGGTCTATGTGAACTCTGAAATGAAATAAAGCATCATTTATGTAGAGGTGTATGCATAAATATAGTGAAATATTGATTTGAACAGATTCATTTAAAAGACATGGAACTTGTCCTGTCCATATCTAGGGTTCCTGCAATCTTTTAAAAATATAATTCCATGACTTTTCAAAAACTTTTCCAAGACTTTTTTTGTTACCAATTTCAAGAGAATCTACTATGTAAATTTATGACTTCTAATAATTATTCAAAACATAAATTTAACACAAAAACATATTTTATAGCTGTCTTGGCACATACTTCATCTTATTAAATAGGTCATTCTGTTTTGAGTGCCATAAATACAATGATTTTGAAAGGCAGTAAGATCCCTTGATATAGTCTGATTATGAAGTTTTAGGGGAAATTATTCTAACAAATTCATTGTCAAGTTAAGTTGGTTAGGAAAACTTTCATATTGGCAAACAAAAATGTGACCCAATAATGCAAAATAACCAAATTCCATGACTTATGAAAACTTTAAAACTTTTCAAAGCCCTTGAAATGCTTTTCTGTAATTTATAAACTTTTCCAGGATTTCCATGACTTCATGAACCCTGCATATCATAATTTGCTGATGATTAATAAACTGACACAAAAATATTATTTCAATATAAAATCTTCTCAAATCCTTAATGTTGATGAATTTGCCTCTTTAAAAAGTTATACTTTAATACAACCTATTGCAAAATGTAAGACACATCTACTTGTTCATAAAATGAGTATGAATCATAAAAGATCAGATTACCCATTTTGACCAGTGCATTTAAACAGCAACAAATCAGACTAAAAGCTAAAGCAATGAAAAATTGATAGTCATAAAAGTTTTGACACTGAGTATAATTAGTGACATGTTTCAGCATCAACACAAGCTAATGATGAGTGATGGCAATGTAAGATGATGTGAGCCTTGATAACTATATGTGATAATAATACACTCAGATACGGCCATATCTGAGCCAAGTTTTCATGCATGAGATGGATCAATGTTAACCAAACAATTTCCAAGACTTCTCCAGAAAAGAGTTGGCATCTGTAAAAACTTTCAGCCAAATTTGATCTATAAATGTATTCATGGAATCTGAATGCTCACCAGTACCTGCAAACTGACCTGCATGCCCACCATAGTGGCTGAAAACTGACCTGCATGCCCACCATAGTGGCTGAAAACTGACCTGCATGCCCACCATAGTGGCTGAAAACTGACCTGACTTCTTATAGTGCCTGAAAACTGACTAACTACTAATAGTGCCTGAAAACTAACAAAACTTCACTGGACTGATAAATGGAGGAGTGTGGGTGGATGGAAAATGATAATATATGCTTCTGCCACACTCTCAGTTTGAAAGAATTTCCAGAGTGATGAATGGTAAAGCCTTAAATCACAGTTATCCAATTTAAGTTGGGTGCAAATTAAATCTATAAGGTTTTTGAAAAGAAAGGATGGTGGTTGTTGACATTTTGTTGCCACATTGAATTTGTTGTTGTCTATGTTGATCAAAAATGAAAAATAAAATTGAAAACAGCATCAGAGGTATTTTTTTTGTATCAGATATTTTTCTATTATATCAGGGAATTTTTATTTCATATCCAGGAACGAAGCAATGAGCAGATTCTTAACAAATATTTTCCAAACCTCTTTGTCAGTTGTGTTTAGTCTGATATTATTTTAGATCTATTGCATGGACGATATTTAAAATTGAATGGTCACTGGACATACTATCAACAATGATAGCAGAAATTATTGAGATACAAACAGAATGAAGTACCATATTTAATGTATATATTGCGACACTGTACAAGTATTTGGTATTTATTGGGATACAATAAATTAATTTTGAATGTAATTGATTGGTGCAATGTATGTTCTGGGAAACTGGATTTTTTATAGTCATAAGTTGTGGGACACCTTTTAAATCATTTGAAAATTACATGTCAGAAACTGCACTCCAACATAAATTTTATTTTTAAAAAATATACAATTGTACCCGAGGTAAAACTTTAATCCACTCCAGCATTATCTCATCAACACAACCATTCTCCTGCACAAGCATGATCCCTTCTTTCGGTGCTACAATATAATTTTTAGCTTTCTCATACCGTGAAAAATTATTGTTAAAGGAACACATCACTTGAAGTGGAAACTGCAAGGGCTACAGTCAGATTTTTAAAATCTGCATCAGTCATGCTAATTCTCACACTTTTGACCCCAACTGTATCATTAGTTCATCCAGAAATTAGATCAACGTACACTAGAATTTTGTCCATGTTAATGATCATATTGTTTGCAAAATCATCTGCTTGTCTTCTTGCCTTCACAAATTCATCAATGATTTTTTTCCCCCAAATTTTCTATGTGACAAAGGATCAATGATATCTGTCTATGAAACACTATATTGTGTCAATTTAATAACTGTTCCACTGTTTCAATTTATTTTTGAAATTTCCCTGAAAACTGGTGAAAAAACCCCAAAGTTAGCTTCCATATCTCAGCCGTCTTTGTATATTAAAAAAAACAAAAAACAAAACTGGCACACTTAATAGAATCCAAAGTCCGCTTCCAAGGTTGGCATGCTTTGCAATAACATAACCTTGGTATTGATATCTTATATAAGAAAGAAAAACTGGCTTCAAAGTATCCAAAGTCTGCTTCTGATGTCAGCTTGCTTTCTAATAAAAATCACCTTTGTCTTTGAAGTTCTGTTAAGTTCAAAAATGAGTTTACTGCTCACTGCCAGTTGTGTTTTGGCATCTGTAGTTATAATTAATACAATTGGGCATCAGTTTCTGCAGGTAGATAGTATACACAGCTTTAATGATATGAATGTCAGAAACTGCACTCCAAACTGTAACCTGTGCTAGCTAAAAGATTGTCACTTGCATTCAAGTAAATGTATTTTCAAATAATGATTTTATTTTTAAGATACCATCATATAGCTGACCGAGATATAATTCAATCTTGGTTATTTTGCACCAAACACAGTCTCATGCTTGAATGGCAGTTGTCTTCAAGATATTGGTTGATTATTTCCATCTCGTTTGCAAAATCATCTGCTTCTCTTCTGGTCTTCACAAATTCATCAAATAATTTTTTTTTCTCCAATCTTCTGGGCATTGCTGGGTCAGCGATGTCCATTCATGAAGCACTATACTGTGTCACTTAAAAATCTGTTCCAACGTTTCAATATATTTTCACATTTCCTGTATATAGTCGTAAAAAAAACCCAGAATTACCTTCCATGTCTCAGCCATCTTTGTAAATTTAAAAAAAAGGCACATTTAAAAGAATGCAAAGTTGGCTTGCTTTGCAATAAAATAGCCTTTGTATTGATATCCTTTAAAACAAAAAAAAAAACTGGCTTCAAAATGTCCCAAGTCTTCTTCCAAGGTTGGCTTGCTTCTAATAAAAATAACCTTTGTCTTTGATGTTCTGTCAGCAAGTTCAAAGAACAATTTTGCTGCTCACTTGGCATCTCTAGTTTTAATACAAACAGGCCTTGGTGTCTGCAGGTAAATAGTATAAACAGCAACTTGCTTTAATGATGCTTTTGTAACCTGTGCTAACAAAAAGATTTGTCATTTGCACTCAAGTGAATGTGTTGTCAAATAAAGGTTTTCATTTGCGAGATATTGCCAAATAAATGACTTGGATATAAACCAATGAACATGTGTGCTATCAGACATAAGCAATATATGGAAGGCTATGCTACATATACAGAGTTTGTGGATGTATTTTATTCTTTAATGCTCATGATGAAAAAAGAAATAAATGATAAGAATACAAGGTTAGTTCCTTTCTTTTAAATATCAAATAAGCATTTTGTTTATCTATTTTATTACAACATGCAGGAGGGGGGCATCACCACAAATTCAATACAAATTTATTTCATTTCTTGTCTTGAGACATATGACTTAGGTGAGAAAAGTTTCACCATAAGTTCTGGGACAGTAAAAAAAAGAATTATTTTATCATGTCCCAATATATACAGTAAATATAATAGTATCAGAATTCCCCAAGCTATTACTTACAACTGAGTCCTGTTTTCCAGGTTTCTTTTCTCTTGGGGGTACAATTGGGGCATCACTTTCTCCCTGTCTTGATAGTGTTGATTCATGTTCATGGTCATGTCTGACCACACCATTTTGCTGCCTTTTGCTAAGTTTGGGAGGAATTTCTGGGGGATCTTCACCAGGTGGTAGTGTATTAGGAGTCAATGTTCTGTCCAGATCTAATGAACTAATATCAGGACCTTCATCTATGAAAGTCTCTTCACCGTCCTTTGTTCCCCATATATTTTTTTCTTCCTTTTCTGCATCAATAGAATCATATCTGTTGCTATCTACTTCTGAATAGGACATTGGCTGGAACACAAGTGAAATGCATTGTATGTTACACAGGTTGAGATTGTGTTTGCATCTGACATAGCCCTTACCTTTACATAAAATAGAGCAAATTGGATGGCTTCCAAATCCAATTCCCACATTTTGCTGCATATTCCATTTACCAATGGTCATCAATCCACTTTCTTCCAAATCAACCCTTGGCATATTTAGCTGGTTGATGTGATATTTTTTCCAATAAATTTTCCAAATAAAAAAAACCATAAAAATAAAAAACAAAAAGAAAAAAAACCCATAAAACTGCATACAACCCAGAACTGGAAGGCATACAACCCAGAACTGGAAGATAATAAAGGAAGTTTTAAAAAATGAGTTTTAAGTATTTTGGTATTTAAAGTTGTAATTTACAGCAAATGACTGCACAATGCTTAAAATCCATGCACAGAAATATGAGAGGTCTCAATAAGTAAATGAATTAATCCTAATAGCACATATAGTGAAATATCAATGGTCATATTTGTGATTTTTGTTTATATTGTCCATTCTCATACTTTCAAGAATACCTACATGTATTTGAATAAATGTTGCACAACTCAAACAATTGGCTATCAGCTACTTTAGTTCCCTCTACTGAAATGCCCTATTAATCATTCACAGCACTCACAGATGTTAACTGATGTTTCAAAATATTTAGAGAAAAATAAAACCCTGTATCATCAATTTCATTGTTAATTGTGCATTACACCTGTTTTTGTAGACTTCAACATTTCCAATAAAGGCATACTTACATCTAACCTACAGAAGTTAACATTTAATTTAATATAAAATATAACTGTTTTTCACCCAACAATAAAAAAATTAAGAGTGCAGAAAGAAATGTCTCAATTTGTTTTTTTTTTCCTGAACTGATTTCGAGAAATAACAGTTCTAATATATGCAGGTAAAGTTAAGCTATTTTTTTTCTCAATTTTCTTTCATGTTTAAGATTCTAAAAGATTCAAAATGTTACAGATTTTACATAGTTTAAATTTAATTTATTTCAAGGAAACGTATTTTTGTGGCATAAAATTTGAAAATTTCAAATGAGCAAACAAGCATTTTTGAATGAACTCTGAAAAATATACAAAGAATTATATTTTTGAATGAACTCTGAAAATTATACAAAGAATTATTAACAAAATTAACATCTTATTTTTACATATATGAACTACTAGTAAGATATACCTTTGGTGGCAGTGGTGGGGGACCAACTTGCAATGTGCTCCTGAAAATCAAAAGATTTTAAAATGTTACTGTTTTTCTACTGAAGAAGAGGCTGTGGTGGCATGCATTCAAAAGGATGCAGGTTCATATTCTATCATCAGAAGGTTCATATTCTATCATCAGATCAGCCTGGGTCAGCTAACATCGCATGTTCATGGGCAAGGTACATTACTCCAAAAACATGGCATTAAATAATCTCCATATGTTGATGTGCCATTAAATGCCAAACCAAACAAAACCAAATTCTACTAACAATATTCATATAACATTTAAACCTTGTCACAGCTACTAATTAAAATTTTAAATGCATTTGCTGTAAAAGGTTTGTCAATAAATACTAAAATTAAACATGCTAACAATCAAAAAGAGGGAGACAAAAAGTTTCAGTTACATAGGAAATAAATTAATATATAGGATACTATTCTTTCAACAACTATTTAAGTATGGGTCATCTGTGCTTCATTTCATACAACACATAGAGAGTAACATATTTCTCCTACAAAAAGTCAAATGAGTCAACTTTGTTTATTAACCTGATATGAGTTAATTTGAAGGGAATGATGCTCTTTTGATCTAAAAATAGCCAAAAATCCATGACAGGTCCATTTTTCTGTCCCTTTTATTCATTTAAACTGCTTAGTACTAAACAAATCTCATATTTTTGAGAAACTCCAATACATCAAATTTGGTACAAAAAATAATTTCTATTTATGAGTTACTATGTTCACAAGATGTAAGTGCAGTAAAAAGTTATTTTGTCATGATCTGAGACCCTGAAATATTCTATTATCATTGAACTTTTCGCAGACACTGTCTAGATAGATACACCCACATATGAAGTTTGGTTAAATTAACATATTTGGGTAAAAGTCCAAGGTACTGAATTGGCAACATTCAAGGTATTCTTCATATAATCCAGACACTGGGTTTGATAAAAAATCTATTCATACTTGTTTGTGTTATCATGCACAAAAGTCTGCACAGTTAAAAAGCTAAATGCTTAAGTCCACTGACCATAAATCAATTTCAAGGTGTTCACTGGAATGTAAAAAGCTAAATGCTTAAGTCCACTGACCATAAATCAATTTCAAGGTGTTCACTGGAATGTAACTAAATACTTGTATAATGTTTTAATGAAAACACCATCTCAAAACAAACATCCATTGAAGCAAGAGGTCTGAATGGCACCATTTTCATTTAAATTCAACCAGATATCATAATAAGTCAACTAAAAGGTCAATGGCAAGGCATGTCCAACCTGTGGCCATTTAGGCAACCCTTTTGAAGATACACATTTTAATTAATATGCATATTTAGAGATAAGGAACTGTTCCTGCTCATGCAGCCCACAACCTGAAGCATTTTACCTGTTTTGGCTTCAAGCTAAACAAGGTTGATGCAATAAAAATTTTTTTATTATGTCCACCATGATGTTTAATGATTGATCAACATCATTTCTATTTAGGATCAACTATATATCATAAGAAATCCTTTAGAGAAAACTCCATCTCAATATGACCATCCATGAAGACAAAGAGCAATAACAAGATTTTTATGACAAGCACCAAAGCAATTATAATTAACAATCAGATTAGGGAAAGTAGCAATAACATGATTGTATAGATGCTTGCCATATTAATTTAGATGTATGACCAGCACAATTTTCATTTAGGATCAACTACATAAGTCTCTTAGTGACCAACTAGACAGCATAAGAAATTTCCAATGGAAACCCCATGTTCCTTAAACAATCTGTTCAGACGTTCATGCCCATAAGAGTGGCACCTTGATTATTTAGGACCAACTATACATAGTATGAAATTTTTTTGTGACAACCCTGTGCTGATATGAGGTAAAATCAAAACTAAGATTAACAAGATGGCTGCTGTGGTGGTTAAATTGGATGTCAAATCAGCACCATTTTACTTAAGATCAACTAGGCATAATAAGTTTTTTTTATGAAAATCCCATATTAGTAGGGCAATCCTTTCAAAAGGAATAGCGATAATTAGATATTCAAGCTTGTCCACCACAGAGGTCATGTTGGATAGCTGAAAAAAAAAAACCATTTTACTTCCAGACCAATGAAACTTCAGTATAAAACTGATCCAAGTTAATGATTTTTTAAAAAAAATAGTTCAGGAAGAGTATGATAATGAACCTAACTAAGCAGGATGATTATAAGGATGCTAGGAATCAATAGAACACAGACCATGATCTACTAGTACATTATGCAACAGAATATAAGGCTCTATGTTGTTTTCAGTTGGACGTAACATAACTGATTATATTAGGGTAATACTCAATCAAAATTTCAATCCCTTTGTTTACATTTTCACAACAGAAACAAAATGAATATCTAAATGAAACTATATTAATGAGATGTCATACTGTAATATACACTACATGGATTAAGCAACTAATAAATTTGGGGTTCAAATACAGGATGCATCAATAAACACATCAGAATGATTGTTAGAATCAAAAGGGAAACAAAAAATCAAATTGTTTTTTCAATTAAAGTTTATCAACAATAAAACCTCAAAAACACTAAACAGTACATGTACTTATTTAAAAGTTATCAAAGGATTTTTGAACCAAGTACAAATAAAAACAAAAGCTACTTCCATGGCATGCCATTTGTACTGCATGTCCTCCTCCTCACCCCACCCCACTAAAATTTGACCCAGGTGTCTTAACAAAATGGCAGTTTTTTTGGGTAAGAATAATTTTAATTATGTAATCCTTACTCATTATTATTATGTTAGATTTACTTTTCCTGATACTGTCTAAAGTCCAAGATGAATTCAATCCTTCAAATAGTAACTGGAAGCCTAAATGATTTCCATCATTCTGACTACTGGCCTTGTTGGTTTAAGCCTGAAATGATTTCCATCATTCTGACTACTGGCCTTGTTGGCTTAAGCCTGAATAGTTTCCATCATTCTGACTACTGGCCTTGTTGGCCTAAGCCTGAATGATTTCCATCATTCTGACTACTGGCCTTTTTGGCTAAAGCCTGAATAGTTTCCATCATTCTGACTACTGGCCTTGTTGGCTTAAGCCTGAATAGTTTCCATCATTCTGACTACTGGCCTTGTTGGCTTAAGCCTGAAATGAATTCGATCATTCTGACTACTGACCTTTTTGGCTTAAGCCTGAATAGTTTCCATTATTCTGACTACTGGCCTTGTTGGCTTAAGCCTGAATGATTTCCATCATTCTGACTACTGGCCTTATTGGCTTAAGCCTGAATGATTTCCATCATTCTGACTACTGGCCTTTTTGGCTTAAGCCTGAATAGTTTCCATCATTCTGACTACTGGCCTTGTTGGCTTAAGCCTGAAATGATTTCCATCATTCTGACTACTGGCCTTTTTGGCTTAAGCCTGAATGATTTCCATCATTCTGACTACTGGCCTTTTTGGCTTAAGCCTGAATGATTTCCATCATTCTGACTACTGGCCTTATTGGCTTAAGCCTGAATGATTTCCATCATTCTGACTACTGGCCTTGTTGGTTTAAGCCTGAAATGATTTCCATCATTCTGACTACTGGCCTTGTTGGTTTAAGCCTGAAATGATTTCCATCATTCTGACTACTGGCCTTGTTGGCTTAAGCCTGAATGATTTCCATCATTCTGACTACTGGCCTTGTTGGCCTAAGCCTGAATGATTTCCATCATTCTGACTACTGGCCTTATTGGCTAAAGCCTGAATGATTTCCATTATTCTGACTACTGGCCTTGTTGGCTTAAGCCTGAATAGTTTCCATCATTCTGACTACTGGCCTTGTTGGCTTAAGCCTGAATGATTTCCATCATTCTGACTACTGGCCTTATTGGCTAAAGCCTGAATGATTTCCATTATTCTGACTACTGGCCTTGTTGGCTTAAGCCTGAATAGTTTCCATCATTCTGACTACTGGCCTTATTGGCTTAAGCCTGAATGATTTCCATCATTCTGACTACTGGCCTTATTGGCTTAAGCCTGAATGATTTCCATCATTCTGACTACTGGCCTTGTTGGCTTAAGCCTGAATGATTTCCATCATTCTGACTACTGGCCTTGTTGGCTTAAGCCTGAATTATTTCCATTATTCTGACTACTGGCCTTGTTGGCTTAAGCCTGAATAGTTTCCATCATTCTGACTACTGGCCTTGTTGGTTTAAGCCTGAATAGTTTCCATCATTCTGACTACTGGCCTTATTGGCTTAAGCCTGAATAGTTTCCATCATTCTGACTACTGGCCTTGTTGGCTTAAGCCTGAATGATTTCCATCATTCTGACTACTGGCCTTGTTGGCTTAAGCCTGAATAGTTTCCATCATTCTGACTACTGGCCTTGTTGGCCTAAGCCTGAATGATTTCCATTATTCTGACTACTGGCCTTGTTGGCTTAAGCCTGAATGATTTCCATCATTCTGACTACTGGCCTTGTTGGCTTAAGCCTGAATAGTTTCCATCATTCTGACTACTGGCCTTGTTGGCTTAAGCCTGAATGATTTCCATCATTCTGACTACTGGCCTTGTTGGCTTAAGCCTGAATGATTTCCATCATATTGACTACTGGCCTTATTGGCTTAAACCAAAACTAAAAGGGCAACAGAGTGGGTGTGGGGGTGGAAGTGTGTTGGTAATAAAAACAGTTAATTATTATATATTTAAAATTAGTTTTGCTCGCAAAGCTACATTTTAATAGAAGTACAATTAAAATGTACAATGTTCATGTTATTATCACATTTTCTAATGCAGCCTGGCCAGATGGTTGAGCACAATCAGTCCTAATGAAGAGATGCCTTTACTCTAGCATAAAAAAACCAAGTAAAATGAAGAGAAGGTGCATGTAGGAATGTGGCTTTCATTACATCAACCAGATAAGTTTATTAAGAAATGCCAAGATGCATCAATAGACCTAACTATGTGGGCTTTGATTCTCATGAGGGCAGGATCTTTTTGTGCCAGATATATAAACTCTTTGATCGGAGTTAGGGAAAGGCCAACATTTTTGGGTTGCTAATTTTTCCTGAGGGCACAAAACCTTAAGGACTACCCTTTCTGTCTCTAGGTAAGCTTGAAACCGAGGTGCCAACATATAGGAATAGTGAGGTTCTGAGTCATGTATTGAAACTCTTCCCAAAAACTCTCGAGATTTACCCACTGAGGTGATGACAAATTCTAGATCGCAAAAGAAACCAGTTTGCAAGCAGCAGAAACTGGAAAGACAACATATTAAGTCTTCCTGGGGGACTAGATCAGATGCCACAAGCAGGGTCACCAAGAGAATGAGGCAAAGGCAAGCAAATAACAAAATCTTCTCGAAAACTCATTTATGAAGGACAGTGTGTGATCTTGTTGAGAGAAATATGAAAATTGTCCATTGATTTGTGATGATATTAATCCCAATGTAAGTAAAATTTTGAGGAGTCAGACTTGACTTCTGGTTAGGAATTACACCCAGACAAGTCAGTCTTCCAATGAGTGATAGATGTCTTAGAATGCCTGAAAATGCTGTGTATCAAACATGATGATGATGAAAACCCTTAATGATCTTGAGTGGGCTGCTATTACTCCCATTGCCCAAGTAAGTCTGTCTCTGGGAATTGTTACCTTCAACACCTGAAATCTAAATACCCCCTTTCCAAGACAAAACCAATGGAATTTCCTGTGGGGCAGAAAATGGAGACATGCAGGTAATTGTCCTGGAAATTTATTCATCCTGATGGTGCATGACTGAGGTTGGTGTATCCATTCTGAAGCACTCTTACTGAATACAAATAAAACCCAGGGTTGAAAGAACAATGTACTGATATAAGAGGGATTGCATTAACATATTTTTTGAAAAACTTTACCATAGAAAATGTGAATTGAAATTACAATGTGATCAGTTTTAACTAACCTCTTGCTCATATACAACCCTAAAAAATCCCACGCGTCAGCTCGCAATGTATGAGTGGAAAAATGTCATTTACGTTTTTAGAAATTAAAAAAAAAATGATTTATTTCCTGGCAATCAATTTGACTAGTGTTTACAGTTTAGACACCAGTCATGATTGCCAAGAACACAGAATTAGAATAACAATAATAATGTACTTGTATGTCTTGTCCCCCCACTTCACTGGGTACAACATGTTAGGAATTATTTTTTACAATGATATTTAATATACCTATTTGAAAATATTTAAAATAATTAAGTTTCTAGAAGCCACAGCTTGTGTTGCTGTCTCAAATGCAATGTGAGTTCAATAATGTAAACAGAATTAAAACAAAACAAAAGTTGTATATCTCCTCTTTTAGGGATGCCATTTTGGTCCAGTGAAACCATATAGGAATAGAGACTGGGTCCTTGAAGTGAAGCCTGTAGCCCATCTTTTTGTGGAAAGGACCACTGCATATGGTCTGGCACCTAAAGGGATATCAGGATGACGAAGGCTTAGCTGGAGAGGTGCTAAACTCTAAGGCTAACAGTGTCCCTCAACAGGGAGGGGGATTAGTCCACTGACTTCCTTCCCTGGCCCTTCTGACCAATCCATTAAATGAAAGAAAAGCGTTTTTACAGTGGATCTTGTGGTTCTGCTGTGACTCTGCTTAAAATATTTTGGTGGAGTACCCATAGGCCTCCTGGGCTGGGTAGAACACTTCTCACTAAGTTCTGTCAGGCTTAAGATATCGGCAATAGGCTGGTGTTGTTAATCCCCGAGATTCAAGAAGACCAAAGTAGAGATTAAGCCACTGAATACGCACTGTGTCAAATGGAGAAGCTCTCAAGAGACCTTAGTTGTGTTACAACTGAACATATTTCAGTGCATCACCATGGAGATGAAGAACATTCACCAAAAATACCTTTGCACTGAGTGTTGAGTGCATCGTGGTCTTTGCAACAGCAACCAAAAGGATGAAGGAGGTTGCCACTAAAAGATCACATGAAGTTATGATAACCAGTGTCTGGGCTGTAAGCTCCATAGCTTCAAATGACTTTACAGGATCTAGGTCTCAATCTGATCCTATGAGGGAGGCTTTAGCGGTCAAGCAAGCCAATGTACTATCTAGTTAAGACACTGAAACAAGGGTATACAGTAAGGAAGAGGGGATTGATTAAGTTTTCTTCTGTCTGGCTGTCTCTGGACCTTGTGTTATCTACTCTACTATGCCGTTCATAATTGTTGAATGGGGAAACTGCAGAATATCATTTATCATGAGCTTCCTTCAAAGTTCCTCCCAACTGGAGAGGAGACTTCTTTATCTTTTGCCATGTGTCAAATAAGATGGGATGGAGATGGAGGCACTAAAGAAGAAATTATGCAATAGGGTCTATCTCACACTTGTTCCTGTCAATTAATATGGAGAGTTTATTGTCCTGACTCTGTTAACAGCGCAACACAGGACTATCCCTATGGAGAACACAGACAATGAGACTAGTGATTTCTCTTGATGCAGTAGAGTGGAGGTTCCCCATCCCCATCCCCTTTCCTTCGATAATGAAGCTGGAAGAAAGGATGGGGTGGAACTATATACTACCTAGCCTGCCTACCAGAGGGCCAGGGAAACTAAATGGTGCTGTGGGACAGGGGAAAGAGACATTCCATAATCACCACCTGTCACTAAGAGGGGTCATGTTGCTTCCTGGTCATGCAGAATGAAGACTTTGTAATGGATATCATTCCCAATGCTTTGATCTTACTGGTAACTTGTCAGATTTTGTGGCAGCATCCTCCACCGATGTTTAGGCACTGATTAATTCATGGTCCCAAAAGCTGAGCAGGAACTGAAGTACAATTCCTGGTGCCATATTATCTGCCTGGTGAATGGTATTACATGAACAAGATTGCATGTCAAATGTCCAGTAACCTATATTCATCACCCTGTCCCATGTCTGGTGCCTTGATGTCAGTGACCAATGTCTGGTCACTGGTCAATGATCAGCCAGATGAAAAAGACCTGCAGGAAGAGTCCTCATCTGGGAAACTTGAATCATCCAAAAATATAGGCCCATACTTAAGTGTAGGTCTACCCGATTACAAAGATGACCTAACATTCCTTGTGCTGCAAGAGCTAGACTTTCTCATGGGCTCAGATCAGATGAAACAAAGAAATGGATACCATTGAAGAAAAATATGCCAAAAGACACCAGAAACAGCAAAAACTTTCATGCACCCTGAGACACATGTAAACCAAGGGAGTTGAAGAAACAGAAGGATATTCCAAATGAGTCACTATGACATCAAATGGGACTTTTATTCTTGTTCTAAGTCTCCAATTACTAACTGTTAGAGGGAATTTATCCTGGACCTGGGTCTAACATCATGAAAAGTTAAAGTACTGTACTAATAATAAAATCCACTACATATATCAATCATGCATCCATTGGTATAATTGTACATATCAAGTTTGGTAAACAAATATTAAAAAAAGTTTAACTGCAATTTTTGTCAATTTGACCTTTGAATCTCTCCCAGGAACCCAAAGTAAAACATTCATTTTTGATTGTAATCATTACGTGGGTAAATAATGAACAAAGTCTGGAGAATTTCCAACAAGTGGTTTAAATGGAGATTGACTATGGACATTTTGGCCAATCGATGCTATCATCATCCCATACTAAAATATTCGGGATTAAGACTGGAACCAGTGATTATACATATCTAAAGCCCACTAATGAAATGAGCTTCTCAGAACATGACAATCCAAGTAAAATTTGTAACTCACATCAAAACTGAACCCATTCTTGGCATGCATACATAGACAGTGGCATTTGGAATTATGAAGAGTCATCCACAAACAATCATAACTCGTCAGATGGCAATAGTCTTTTTTGATATGTAAAAGTGTTACAAATTCTTTTTACACACAAGCCAAGAGCAAATGGTTTTCAAAGAATCACTTGTGCAGTGCAAAAAATTTACTTACCCTGAAGAGTTTTTAAAATGCTATTTAAAAACCAACAAATCCCTTGGGCAAGTATCCTTCTGCAGAAGAGGAGCCTACCTGTATATACATTTAAGACAAGCCCCAAGTATAGGTTATCCTGCATTTGAGAGTGCAAAGCAGTCTTGTACTTGGGTTTCCACTACTGGTACTGATGGACAAAGCCTCTCAAACTTCTTAAAAGAACGAGTGTCATAAAAAGCAACTCAAGGCACCAAACTGCATTACTTATATCACTTTAGAATCTAAACTGACATACACATCTCAACCAAGTATAAAGCATCAAAATGCAAACCTGGGTGCATTAATCAGCTATCTGATGCGAGCCATAAATTAATTACTTGCTATTCAAAAAAGACTATTACATGAAAGTTAAATATCCATACCAAACATCTTTACCACATGGGTTCCAATCTTGGACCTTGAAAATGTCCAATGAAAGCCAAAGTCATGTTGAGATCTTAAGCACCAAATTATAATTAAATATGTCTAGGTATTCTGCTTGAGAATGATTTGAAATTTTCTTACATTTCTTAATATTTAAAAAAAAAAATGACATAAAGTGGAAGTATATGAATGTATATAGTCACAAATCAACCAAAAATACAAAAATCTTCTGGGTGCCCATCTCAAATTCCCATTAATTACATTCTACAGCTATGTAAATAATGACTGCATGCACAATTTCAGTAAAATATTCACATTACTTACAAATTTATGACTGACTTAAGTGGAGAGTGGTTGCAGTCTTTTCACTTGCAAATACATAGGCTTAAAACAGAGTTTTCACATGCCTGCAACTGAATAAATGCCAAGAACTGAATAATTAGTCTAATGCCTTCTCTTGGGAGAACTGTTTTCCAAAAGTTCAATATGGCATAGTGCCCAAACCATTGGCAAGGACATTATAATTCACTACACAACACTCCTGAGATAACTGTTCTCCTATTGTGTTCTTCAATAGTATATAATGGTAATAATGGTATAGTGATTAAACCAAAACCAAGGTCACTATAGACCACACTCCTGGGTAATCTGTTTTTCTAAGATGTTCATTTTGGTATTGTGCCCAAAGGCAAGGGCATTATACTCCATTAGACAGCACTGCAGGAGGACAGTTCAACACCAGTGCATGGAAACAGTGCCTGCAGGAAGAACCAGTATAATTCTAATAGTTAAGTACAGCATTCTTTGTCAATGGGAAATATATACCATGTTAAAATAAGATTCCTGCAGTCAGCCAATCAGAACCTGAGAATTTATCATGTGCTATACTAAAATCTATTAATGAAAATAAATATAGCATAAAGTGACAAACCAATCAGTGCAAGTTAAGAAGAACTGATCAAATAATAATGAGCATGCACAGAACAATAAATTGCACTCAGAAATAAATATCAATCTACTGAAACTGGACCAGTCAGAAATGGGATTATAACTAAACTGATGATGTCTCTAAATTTAAATTTCATCAGTTAAAAAAAGTGAATGCTGTTATAATCATTGTTTACAAGTATAACATATTCCAATAAATTGCAACATGCAAAACTATTTTTGTCTAACAATATCTATATCATTTTCTTTGAACTCCTATTGTGCTTATTAGATTCTGGTTAGTAATTTTAAATAAACCATTAAACCATGATACAACCACAATACATCCATTTGCCTATATTCTCTATATACATACATTTATTTCACAGATCCATAGCTGTTGTCAAAACATTTTGTTTTGGTATATTTTCATTAAGAATCAATTCAAATGTAGAATGGAATAGGGCCATGAGGCTTAAGTCAAAAGGACACCTCTCCCTCATTGATGCATTTGGATAATTCTTGAACCTACTTAAAAAAATAGGCTAGGTATGGACCTCATTTTCCCTAAAACAAATACCAAAAGAATGAGCCCCTATTTGTTTAATTGTGAATAAATACCAATAAAAGCTACTATTTTAAACTTTGGTACATGTATATCCCTTGTTATATGATTACAAATATAATTTGTGCCCAGAACTTTTAATAAGAAACCATATTTAGTTTAAAACAATTCTCAGTGCAATAAAAATAACAATATTTAACAAAATTTTGATCAAAGAAAATGTAAGAAAAGCCTAATGGTAGCAGCACTTAAAAAGAACAACAAATAAATAAGTTTTTGCAGTATGAAATTCCCATTTCAGTTCAATCTTTTATTCAGTTTCAATGTAATCATCATAAATGCCATACAAACATGAATGGTTTAATCCACAGTCACAGCTATGTCTGCAAGGGTATTTTTGAGGACTTACTTTTAAGTACCAAGTGTGTTCTGATTACTGAGTTATGTTAGTGTTTGTTGTAATATCACAATTTATTATAAGGAGAACTGATTGGTATTATCACATTATCTCTGTATCAAATCAAATAAAGGGAATAAATATGGAATGAAGCAAGTTGAAGGCATTGCAAATCCTACCCATGCAAGAGCTAGCAGTATTGGCAGTGTGTCAACTCATTTCAATTGGTCAATGGAACAGTTATTATATTAGTATGCAGGTTGGGTAATTAACATCTCAAACATTAATCTGTGATTCATCCAACTATTTCACAAAAATGATCAATCTTAGCAAAGGAAACAGTGAAAAGAGCACTCAGTACCTGAAATAAAAATGGTTTCATAGATACAGTACATTCTGTAGTTCCAATTTTTGTGGAGATCTTAAAATCCCAAATTGGCACTCTGATGTCTGGTCACAGATGAGCAGAAATTTTACTTTTACTAACAGTTGCATTGCTGGTCAACATCTGTATCAACACATCTACTGTGCAGGCTGTGAAAAAAACCCTGATAATTCTAGGTCTATACTATAGCAAGCAGGCAATGCTCTGGAAAACCCATGCAAGCAAAAACAACTCCTGCTTACTGTTTAGAGAAGGACACTGACAAGGATTTTGATGTGGCCTCACTTACTAAGCTATTGCGATGTCCCCTGAAAGAGCAATGTCAACATTCATTCAGGAGATGAGCAGGGAAAGAAAGGAAGATAAAAATATCTAGCAGTTATCATAAAAGATGGAATTCACAATGTAGCTTAGTCTCTAAAACTGAATCTTATAAAATAGAAAGTTACTTAGTTTTTGTTATTCCAAATAAATTGCACTCCTCTAAATTAGATCCTAATTAAATGTTTCTATAACTAAGCTGTAATTACATAAAATTATTGTATACTGTTAGGCAAGTTGAATATAATGTGCTAGCTGAGGATATCTCAACACTTGACACCAATATCTTGTTTCTTGATTCTGACTTTCAGTGCTAGCACTAAGCATTAAGTTTTCCTTATTGGATCACCAAATGGATCAGTACTGGAGGTTCCTGAAAGGACTGAATCATTAATATAACATGAATGACCAAGAAACTTTGCACCTAGGTTTTTCAACTATATCTTAGTAAATATGTGATATGAAGATGAACAAAGTAAACCATAATAAATCAGCAAGGGTTTATATTTAAATTTGTCATTCTTTTTGTTGACCTTCTTATTATTGAAATTTAAGTTTCAGCATGTTACAAATTCCCTTTAACACCACCCAACAAAGTGTTTGAAGAGTTAAGCATAATTGCTGGGAAGTCCCGAATTCTACTTTAAACATTATATTAATACATATCAATACAGAATATATCTAATACAGTACTGAGTCCAACAAATCTGTAGTCATTATAGCTGCAGCAGTATTATTTATACAACCAATTAAAGTTTAAAGGGTATACATTTCTTAAACATGTTTTATTACACAGCTTTACTAAATAATTTTCCATTTTTCTGTAGTATAAAGCATTACTTTTGTAACTTGTAAAAGCAGTTGCTTTTTTTACCCATTGCAGACCAATATAAATTAAATATTTTTCAATCAATTTCTAACCAATGCTATACATGTGTGATTGGACTTTTACTACGACTTTAACACTTTTTAAGTCATATTGCTACAATCTCTGCAGTGTAGCAGTTTATAGTGATGTCTAGCACTTGGGCATCATGCCGCAAATATGCAGCATCATGTCCCACCCAATCACACTATCCCAACACAGGTTGACCAGTCCTAATACTAACCTCTTAATGCTGAGAACAGAGTGAGGCAGCTACTAGTTGCATTTTTTAAAGTATTTGGTATGACTCACTCAGGGTTTGAACACATGAGCTCCCACATTTAAGGCAAATGCTCAAATCATGTATGCTACAAGAGCAGTCCAATCCAACACAGGAAATGAACAATCATAAAATAATAGTTTAATATTTTTAATTTCTTATTTTAAAAAAGTACATCAATAAATTTTATTTTCAAAAACTGATTCATTACAATAATTCTGTGCATGAATTTAAACTTAAAAAAAACCCACCAATATAATTTGTATTTTTGATGTACTTCTTTGCAAAAATTATAGATTTTCCCCCAAAAGTTTCATTACTATGACTTAATTGTCTACACATGCCTAATGTTTTCTATAATGTTTTATTGTTTGTTCTTTACCAAATCATTGTAAACCACTTTTAGATTATTGTGA
Source organism: Potamilus streckersoni (assembly GCA_016746295.1). Classification (NCBI taxonomy): domain Eukaryota; kingdom Metazoa; phylum Mollusca; class Bivalvia; order Unionida; family Unionidae; genus Potamilus; species Potamilus streckersoni. The sequence continues at coordinate 866,265 of JAEAOA010001939.1, forward strand.
ACAGTATCAAATTCTTTCTGAAGGAATTATGAGTTTCCCTTTCCAATAAGATTTAAAACTTTCTCATCAAGTGACAAGACATTTCTGAAATATTCTATGAAATTATTTGTGAAGCATGTTGATGCAGTGCTTTAAATTTTAATAATGTTCCTTGATGCTTATAAATATGTTTGACTAGTTATTCTATTTGCTATTTTATACAGTAATTATTCTCTGCAAAGTTTAGAATATCTTGTGGCAATTATCTTCCACTGACAAAGCCTCCCTTTTCCACATTGCTAAGGTGTAAATAATATCTGGCTAATATTTATCACATCTAATAATCTGTCAATTTCAATCCAGCTGGCTCCAAAATCTTCCTAATATTTGCTCTATAACCAGACTTTGTCCATGTCCTCCTTCATTTGCAAGAAGACATATACATGTATGTATTAAAATAAAAAATAACATAAACCGTCTGGACCACTTTATATGAGGCTACATGTGTATGAGGCTTTACCCTTTTTGTTTAACTACTCCAAATAACTTTAAAAACTATATTTTTTACTTCATTATACAGCGGAGGATTAATTAGTCAATTAGGATTGGAGATGTAACCTTTGATTGCATCTGATGCTAACTTTTTCTCATCAAAGAGCCAGACAAGGAAGTTAGCTATTTCAGGTATTAACACCTGTAGTGATTGTTGTTGTTGTTATAGTTGTAGGTTTTAGTGACATTTTTTTTGCACAAGATAGGCAATACATAGCGGCCAGTATTAATGATGGAGGAAGATCCCTGGAAAACCCCAGAAAGAATCACCAACACACGAGAAGCTAATGGCAAGCTTTCTTACATACCCACATTGGCCAAATCCAAGACTCAAACCCATGCAGACAGGAGATGGCAGTGATGGTGTATACTTTAGACCACTTGGGTGCCCTGCCTGTAGTGGTAGAATGGGTTATTTTGTACACCACTTTGTAAAACTGTTTTATTTGCTGCCATATGTTTACAAAGATGAGGGCAATCTTGCCTGAGCAATTCTCTCCATGACTGATTAAGAGAACTGTTTCTGACATCCTGTTTAATATGATCCAGTTGTGTCTGTTCTGTAGGTCTGGTCATCATGATTGTCTAAGTAGATACGAGAAATGCTCTATTTCTGTGGAGTTTCTGCTGTGAGACAGACAAGGTCATTGCTCCATGAATTCTCCTATCTGAGTAGTGCAATAAAGATGAGGCAACACTTCTATTCTCCTGGTTTTTATCACTTTTCTGATCAGAGGTGGTGGAAGATAAGCATATGCATCCAGGCCAGTCCAATCTATGGATAGTACACATACTTTCCAGGCTTCTGGATCTTGGACTGATGAGGTCTGTAGCATGATATTCCACCTAACGTTAATAGGTCAACAATTGGTAGGTTGCATCAGGTGCATATCTGAATGAAACTAAGGGATGGAGAGACCATTTCATCTGTGTAAACTAATTGTTTTGGGACAAGGAAACTACTAATGCATGTAGATGTCCAGGAATATGATGTACTTGGACTAGTTGTTGATGACACGACTTTATCAAGTTTCACACTAATATACAAAGGTCTGGGGACTTGTATTTCTTCTTGCCATTTAAAAAAAGTCACCACTGTAAAGTTCTTGGATAGAATGTTAAAAATTCCTGCCACTAGTAAAAGGCTTTCAAAATGGCCTTTATCTTGATGATATTGATATGTATATGCCAGTCCTGGGGAGACTACCCGTAACTGGCTTTTTGCAAAGGCATTAGTAGGGGTACTCCCAAGCTTTTTGTACCTGCATCCATATACCTGCTGTGAGCCAATTTAGACTGCTCCAAGTCTGCAGATGTTGCCTCATATTTGAGCAAATGGGGAATGGTTGGTCCAGTGGGCCAACTTTTGGTTTCCACTGGAATAAAAATTTTAAGTGTAACTGGCACATACAAAAAGTGACCTTATGATGAAGAGTTCCACTGCCGCATTAAGCAAGCCTTAAAGGCGAATGAATTCCTGTGCATAGAGGGATTTTCTCGAGAGTAATAAAGCCACTATGGTCATAATTTCAATGCCTGTTTCTGAGGGAGATGTACTCTGCTTATCTGTGCTACAAGTTCCATACTTAGATGAACAAATTGATGAGATCAAACTAGATTGGATTAACCTTCTTGACAAGAAAACCCAGATAGTAAGCAGGTTATTAGATCATTTACTAATATATAACTCACCTGATGTTGCTGCAGGATGTCATCCAAGTAACCTTGGAGATGATCCAAACATGAGCCATAACATGGTTCATCAAACGAGCTAAATCCCAGGACTGATGTCGAGTTCAAATGGGAGTGCATGGAATTGATAAAACGATATCAGTGTAGGTGAAATGCAGAAACTTCCTGGAAGCCTTGTGAACACAGACTTGAAGACATGCATCTTTAAGTCCATGAAGAATGCGATGTCTCCCATATTGAACAGCATTCAAAATGCACCATGGCATTTTCATCGAGAACCAATCAGTGGGAATGAATTGATTGAGGGTGCTTAGGTCAATGAAAGGGTGCAGAGAACCATTTTCCTTTGGGACCAAATAAAAGTCCAGAATAAAATACCAAGGAATTTATGTCTAATGATTCCTACCACCCTTTCTTGAGGAAGGTCTTTAATTTCTTGCAGCATGGTGGTGAGGTCTGTTGGAATGTTGTAGGTGATGGGACTCTAGACAGACAAGATGTTTTGAAAGTGATCCAAAATCTCTGAGGAACCACTTGGTATTTCCAATCATAGTTGTAGAAAATCGTGTCCCATTTGGGAGCAAAGATCTAAAGCCTTTCTCCTATTGGGATCTGTGGGAATGGTGGTGTGGAGACAAGGTCATTCTTTGAGAGATGGAGGTGGTTGTGAGGAGAAATTTTAGCATAAGTGATCACTAATTCTCTGTCTATTGTTCACTTGGTTTGCAAGAACAGTGGTTTACAACACGAAGAAAAAAGATGGGACAACTTGTCTGGTCTGTGCTTGAGTTGTGTCTCTTGGTTTATTTTTAATGGTTTCTGAAACATCCCTGTATAAGTGTTGACGGGTGTGAAAATTTATCTCCTTAGTGGCTTGTTTGTGTATTTCATTGATCTGGCCACTAAAAAGTAGGTTAGATGATAATGGTTGTGATCGTCTCATTCTGCCAATTGTAAATTTGCAGCTGCTGTGATGGCATTAGCTAAAGTATGCTGAGCAGCATTGTTCAAGACAAGAGCCATTCTGCAAACAAACTCCCATGCATGTACCATGGAATCCAGAGAATGAAATGAAATGAGATCTGTTCTACCCGTTGGAAGCTAGCCATCAATACCAAGTCCAACATAGAGCCCACAGCTACCACACTGCAGACCAATTGTTAAGTGGCACTTAAATATCTTCAGCCCATATGAAATGGGTTTGGTTTAGTCATCCACAAAGCTGTGATGTCCCTGTCAACTTATGGGGTTTCTAAATGAAAAGCTGGTGTATGGCAATACTAGAACTGCTGACAAAAAGTTCAGAGAAGTCATTCTGTGAGAAAAATGAAACAAGTGAAACTGATTTAAACTGTTTGAAATGTCTGTGATCCTGCCAGACTGAAGAAATAACCTGAAGTTGGATTCTTCTATTTTGGTGATAAGATCAACAGATGCTGAAACTTTGGTCCAGGTGGCTGATAATGAAGGAAGAGGAAGGCAGAACTCCAGAAAAAAGAGCAAAACTTCTTCACTGGAGGCTCAGTCTTCCCACGACATAATGAGATAAGGACGTGAAGAAGCCTGTGAGCAAGCATCGTTATCTCTGCTAGCATGATGTGAGGCTAACATTTCTTGCATGATGATGTGGCCACCGAATTTCATACAAGTTTGCTGGTGAATAGTGATTAGGTCTGCCACTGACAAAATCTGTGTAGAACCTGAAGCACAAATGGTAATTTCCAATCAGTCACCAATTAAAGTCTCTTACTGACCAAGAGTTTAGAGAAATGAGATGTGGGATATGTTGGAGTCTGAGGTATTTTGCTAGTCATCATAAATGGAGAGTGCAGAGAGGCTATATGTGGGTTAGGCTGGATTCCATTATTGCTCTTATACACTGGGTTCAACAGAATAGGTGACAGATTGCCAGAACTTACTGAGTTGAGGTCTTTGTCCCTGATGATCCCTTGTAGTAGGCCTAGGACAATATAGGCCATGGAAGGATGTTATCTGAGTTATAATGTTGGGACAGGTTATCCATGTGACTGGTCCGTGTATTGGTGAAGCAAACAAATACTTTATTTTGTTTATTTACTTGTACATCATCAAGAGCTGTAAAGTGGAACCCTGAGGAATCAAGGCCTGAAGGTTGTACCAACAATGAGGAGTCCTGGGGTGGAGACATAGGTGCCAGAGCTGTTTCTGATTGTAATCATTTGTAGCATTTTAAAACTTGAGAGCCATTGTTGATTTATCTACCTTATCTGCCAAAAATTCCCACACTGGGAATATGTCAGCATGTAAGCTTATAATATCTTCATCTTTAGTCATGCATTTATGCACTTTGCCTATGGTTTAATCTGTAAGACAAATTAAGCAGACCATATAAACCTGTAGCAGAATAATTTATCAAAATAATTCGCAAGGTTCAAGGACACTCATCACTGGTAAATTCAATGAAAAATGATGTCCAGACACTAAATGTATTAGCAGAGAAATTCACCTGTATGTAGCCTGTGGAATTATGCACATATTAAGAGTTTTCTAAAGATCTCAGTGCCTTGCATGTTAGCATACTACAAATACAGTCCAAATTTATTTTCAAAGTCGCACAGGCTATCTATGGAAGTACCCAAGTACAATTAAATGTGTACATATGACAAAGTGAGACTAAAAACTTTGTGGAGATAGAAAGAGAGACGAGTTTGAATATAGTAGCAGTATACTTTTTTATGAAGCAATAACTCCAACAACTTATAAAAGGTTGATTCTCGCTTCTGTGAGGAATCTCGCAAAAGACACGAGCATGCTTCTCAGCATGAGCAGAAGAATTGATTGGGATATTCTTTGGGTTTTGCAGCCAAATCCCTATATCAAGGGAAGATCACTCTGCCCAATTGCCACCTGGGTAGGCTGAGACAGCTCCTTTAGCTAAAAGTTTTATCAGGGAAGGCTGGATTTGCAAGGTAGTAGTAGTTCTCCTAAGAAATTAAAATATGTCCTATGAAATCAGAAAATAATCTTCTGTTCTCATGTAAATAATCATGCATCTGGATTGACTAATCTAGAAAATCAAGTTCAAACTTGATATCCTGGAATGCTCTTTAGACCATGTGATTGTATTATATAATAAACCTTCATGTCCTGAACAACATTCTAGTCATGACTGTGCACTGCATACATGGCACACAATGAGCATTGCTATGTAAATGAACATGATACCTGTGCTACCTTGTTTGGTGGATATCCTATGCAAGGTAAATAACCAGGATCCCCATCCCACCTCATTTTGTGAATGTCCAATGCAAGACAAATCATTTTGGACCCAGTATCACATTATCTGGTCAATATCCTATGCAAGGTAGATAAATATGGTTTCCATGCCACATTATTGGGTGAATGTCCTAAAAACTGATTGGAGGGCATAACTGGGGTTTCTTGGTGGTGATATATTAACAATTTGATCCTACCAGAAACTTCAAGACTGCCTTGGTCATGGAATCTTACAAATTTTTGTAACATTATGATTCTTAAAACCAACAATGAATGTCAAAATCAAGAAAAAATGATCAGCTCAAAATGTCAAGGCATTCTCAGTTAATACATACCAAGTACTTTGCATTCACTGAACCATTCAATCTTAAAATAGTTTATTTAAAATTGACTTACAATACATTTTCAATGGACATATTAACAAGAAGACTTAACTTAAATACATGTATCCAACTTATTTGTACAAAATGATGGATTTATCAAATGCTTGTTGCTTTCCAAGATCACAAATTAATATGTGCTTCACATAAGGCAATTTTGACATTTCTACGAAATATGTAGTTTGCTATTGGCACTATTCTCAACTTGGTGCAATCCTGTATAATACAAATTTTGTTTGAATTAGATGGATTACTTTTATACAACAATGATGTGAGTTTGATGATAGTGAGTTACAATATAGGCATAATTTTGCATGTTACAATTGGCTTCTGATCTTACTGCTTAATTCATCATTAAAAAATGAACTATATTCCTCTTAATAAATGAAGAATGCCTTCTCTGAGAATACTTTCATAATCACATTAACATTAGAAAATAAACTCCAGTTTATCTTGAATCCAGCATTTCATTCCCTTTTCCAAAGGCAAAAAGTAACTCTTGAAATTACATCACCTTCTAGTGCTAGGTAGCTACCCATATACTGCATGTTTACTTAGTTTAAGCTTGAGTAAAAAACCAATGAGGGCACTCACACTGTGAGAGCTGGAAGAGATAAATTCTGCAGTGATTTGGAAAGCATTACGAGAAAAACACAATTTACTAAAAAGTAACTTTCTCTATTCAATACATTTCTCAATCATATTAACATTGTGAGAATAGGTAATAGGAGGAAATGCCTGGGCTTCCTACCTCTAGTAAAGGTATCCTTCAAGGGTGTGGCTGTGTTACAGCTTTCATGCATGATGTCTCATTCAAATGTTTGAATCTCAAGAGCTGAAACTTTCATGAGATGTGTCTGGTTTTGTGGGACTTCAGATTAAACTGAATGTTTTACCCATTAAAGCCCAGATTCTCTAACTGCTAGGAAAGTGCAATTGAGCATTGATGATGTGGCCACCAAATTTCAAGTGTCATCATAACAATCTTCTTATAAGGATTCAGAAATCAACAATGTACATGTCAGAGTGTGTTCAGAGAATGATGCTTTCAAGAGGGTCTCCAATAAGAAGCCTTAGAATTTGTCACACAGATGGTCATAAATGTCTCCAATTTGTTACGACTCTGGCAGCCAATGAAAATGGTATGTTTGTCTCCATCCAGTGTCTATAGAGGCTTCAACCGTGTAGGCATTGCTCATTCATGCCAGTGGTGGGCTCTTAGATGGCGATAACATTTAATAAAACTCCTCAACTGGTACTTTACAGATGAATGCCATCCACATGATAGAAGATTGTCTTTGTTAGGTATAAACTCCCCGAAGCTAACAACTGAAATACCACCTCCTGTACAACCCACCCCATTTGGAACTTGAGCAGCAACTGGATTGGAAATAGTAAGCACCCCAATCTTCTGAATCTAGCTGGCTGGATGTTACGGTTAAAGAAGGTATTGATCAAACCTTGATAAGGAAGGACTACAATGGCATCCACCACTACACTGCTTATGGATAGCATTTTAGTGTGGATGCTCAAAATATTCTTCTCTATGGATTGTGCCCATATCTCTCTTATTCAAACTTTTCTGCAACACCACCAACCATGTTCTTTCTAACCACATACAACAAACACCACCAGATGATGTCAGTAAACATCTGGTGCAGGCAAGGTATGCCTCATTGCTCATCTTTCAATCTAAAAAATTTCAATACTTGAATAAGCTGTCTTCATGTAGTTTCCCAAACTCTATGTGCTTTTTGCTACCAATGTGCTTCCTCACATCGTCCCTGCCACCATGCTCAATGCTAAAATCTGTGGCACACTGTGTGCAACAAGCATGTATATCATCGGAATTTGATGGCTGAACGCATGGCCAAATTTTGGCATATTCCAAACCAAACTTCACTTTTTGTGCAATACATTTCTTTTTTTTTGGTGGTGATGACGTTTCAAAATGTGATGCCGAATGTTAATTCAAATCTATTGGCAGTGCATACATGGAGAAAAATTTTGGTTAGGCCCTGATTTCTTTTAAAAGCATTCGTAAAACTACTCATATATATAGATTAAAAGTCACTAAAATGCTTGCTACTGTGCCAACTGTACAAATTGGCTATAGTTCTACTAATATCTCAACTAGCAGTACTGGACCATTTTGGCAAGTGCCAATATTACAACTAGCACTTAATGGGAAAATGTAAAATAATTGAGAATTAGGGAATTCATGATTTTTTTTACATACTGCATGAATCTATGTATCACTGTAATAAGACGTGAAATTCACGCCAAAATCATGAGGGTTGGCAACTATAATAATGGGAAATCAAAACTCAACTAAATCAACAACTGTATTCGCTATTATATCAAGTGAGAAAATTCAACCAGTGATTGCAAGTAAACTGAAGAAACGTGAACTATAAACAGTACTGTGTGTGATTCATCAAATCTGCAAAACAGTCCACAAACTACAAAAATATACAGAAATATCAACAAAATTTAACTTTGTTGTTGTTTTACGCCATGTTTCAGCACAAGAGAGGCTATACATGGCGACCAGTATTAATGGTGGAGGAGGAACCATGGAAAACCCCAGGAAGAACCACCGAACCAGGAGAAGCTACTGGCAGGCTTTCTCCCTTACCCACATTAGCAGAGTATGGACTTAAACTCAGAGGTGAGATGGCAGTGATCCATAACGGACAACACTTTAGACCACTCCGTCACTTGGGGCCTCCAACAAAAAATTATAAGTTACCAATATCTTGTGGTAACCTTAAAACACTATATATGCTTAACTTTAAGAATGGATGGGTATAAATGAACATCTTCATAATTGTCAAGGGCTAATGTGGTATGGTGTTACTACTGACTGTCAACGGCCAATGTGGTATGGTGTTACTCATGACTGTCAACGGCTAATGTGGTATGGTTATGGTGTTACTCATGACTGTCAACAGCTAATGTGGTATGGTGTTACTACTGACTGTCAACAGCCAATGTGGTATGGTGTTACTCATGACTGTCAATGGCTAATGTGGTATGGTGTTACTCATGACTGTCAAGGGCTAATGTGGTATGGTGTTACTCATGACTGTCAACGGCTAATGTGGTATGGTGTTACTCATGACTGTCAATGGCTAATGTGGTATGGTGTTACTCATGACTGTCAATGGCTTATGTGGTATGGTGTTACTCATGACTGTCAACGGCTGTGGTATGGTGTTACTCATGACTGTCAACTGCTAATGTGGTATGGTGTTATTCATGACTGTCAAGGGCCAATGTGGTATGGTGTTACTCATGACTGTCAATGGCTAATGGGGTATGGTGTTACTCATGACTGTCAATGGCTTATGTGGTATGGTGTTACTCATGACTGTCAACGGCTGTGGTATGGTGTTACTCATGACTGTCAACGGCTAATGTGGTATGGTGTTATTCATGACTGTCAAGGGCCAATGTGGTATGGTGTTACTCATGACTGTCAATGGCTAATGGGGTATGGTGTTACTCATGACTGTCAAAGGCTAATGTGGTCTGGTGTTACTCATGACTGTCAACGGCTGTGGTATGGTGTTACTCATGACTGTTAACGGCTAATGTGGTATCGTGTTACTCATGACTGTCAATGGCTAATGTGGTATGGTTATGGTGTTACTCATGACTGTCAACAGCTAATGTGGTATGGTGTTACTACTGACTGTCAACAGCCAATGTGGTATGGTGTTACTCATGACTGTCAATGGCTAATGTGGTATGGTGTTACTCATGACTGTCAAGGGCTAATGTGGTATGGTGTTACTCATGACTGTCAACGGCTAATGTGGTATGGTGTTACTCATGACTGTCAATGGCTAATGTGGTATGGTGTTACTCATGACTGTCAATGGCTTATGTGGTATGGTGTTACTCATGACTGTCAACGGCTGTGGTATGGTGTTACTCATGACTGTCAACTGCTAATGTGGTATGGTGTTATTCATGACTGTCAAGGGCCAATGTGGTATGGTGTTACTCATGACTGTCAATGGCTAATGGGGTATGGTGTTACTCATGACTGTCAATGGCTTATGTGGTATGGTGTTACTCATGACTGTCAACGGCTGTGGTATGGTGTTACTCATGACTGTCAACGGCTAATGTGGTATGGTGTTATTCATGACTGTCAAGGGCCAATGTGGTATGGTGTTACTCATGACTGTCAATGGCTAATGGGGTATGGTGTTACTCATGACTGTCAAAGGCTAATGTGGTCTGGTGTTACTCATGACTGTCAACGGCTGTGGTATGGTGTTACTCATGACTGTTAACGGCTAATGTGGTATCGTGTTACTCATGACTGTCAATGGCTAATGGGGTATGGTGTTACTCATGACTGTCAAGGGCTAATGTGGTATGGTGTTACTCATGACTGTCAACGGCTGTGGTATGGTGTTACTCATGACTGTCAATGGCTAATGTGGTATGGTGTTATTCATACCTCAGTGAAAGCTTAAACTAGGTAGTGATGCAGTATAAGAGTAATCACCTACTGTTGCAAGAGTAGGTAATCTAGAAGTTTTTCTTTAGTTTGTCCATATGACATATAGATGGGAAAAAATGTTTTGTCATTTGAGAGGGCTAGTTTTTAAAGCAGCAGAATTTATTTCCTAATGTTAATGTCATCATGGATTGCATCTGACAGAGAAATATAAAGTCAGGATTTACAACTAGCTACTTCAATTTATCTTGAGTGAAATGATCATTTTCAAAATTGACAGAATAAGATAAACACATATGGGTAGATGCCTAATGCTGCATTTGTGATACTTGATTTTAAAGTCCTTGACCCATCTTTCAAATGAAAACATGCCTATCAATATGTTTCAATTTTGTCATTGCATATCAAGTAAAAAATACTGTCTGTTAATATCATATTTCTGGTTTAGGTAAGAATGCTGCAGCCAGCACCAAGCATAGATATAATAATTATATATTTAAAAAGATACAAATAAAAGCATATGCATATTGTTGGGGGTAATTTTTCCTCTACCAGTATTTATATCATACAAAGGCTAAAGGGTAAATTGTGGACTTTTTAGTAATAAACAATGCCAATGCCAACACCTGAAGATGAAAAGAGAAAAAATTATGTGATCAGAGCCAAAGCAAAATTTTTGCAGACTGAACTTGTTTTTGTTTTTTCTCTTTTTGTTTGTTTTAGCATTAGATTCAAAAGCAAAAAGTATATGGAAATTGTAAGTAAATATGTGTGTTATTAAATGCACTTCCAGATTAATAGGTATGAGTCTAGTTATAATTATTCTCTAAACAACTAAAAGAGGACTCAAACTGTATACAATTTTAAGTTGTATATATGTGACAAAAAAAAGAAATTCACACAGCCAATGCACATGTTAGTTTCTTATCAATCTTGAGTAATAAATGTTAAGTAAATTATTTATCAAAGTATATCAGGGCTGTTCCATTTAAACATACATGGTACCCAGGGAAGGCAGTTTTGTTAAAAATATATGCCAGGGTACTTTCACAGAGTTCATATTAAAATAAGAAAATTCTATATTTCATCAATGCACGAGTAACCAACATTAAAGTGCCTTCCCTATGTCCCAAGTACTTTTCACTGGAACAGAACTAAAGTAAATTGATAATATTCAAAAACTGGTAATGCCAGTATATGCTAAGCCATACAACCTGCATGCAAACTAGAAGCTCCAAAAAGCTATATACTTATTAAATTATGTAACCTATTATTCTATAAAAATTGAATATACTTCTTTTTCAGACACACAAACATATATATATATATATATATATATATATACACACACACACATACATACATACATACACAGATATACAGACACACACACAACACATATATAAACACAGCACTTCCTCACTGTATGGCCTGCCTTTACTATAACAAGGTCCCTGTTATAAGGTAGGTTTTGGTCATGGATCCTATTTCATTATTCAGGAGCCGAAATTATATATTATATACCTCCTTATAAGGTGGTTAACACTACCCTGAGGCTTGCATGGAATCCATTATAATGAGGGAATGTCTGTCTTATTGAATTATCACTTAAAAATGTACAGTTCAAGTATCTGGATTCAGAATTCTTTACAGTAATAGAAAATTTTCTTTTCATGATTAATCTTATATCAATCAAAATATGGTAAGACTATTCTTCAAGCCTGTCAGTGTTCTAGCACAACCTACCTTCCAGTCCACTATTGTTACTTTCTAGACTCATTATTCCACTAATATTTACTTCAATGCCCCAAGATAACCTAGGTGCAAAAATTTTTCATCTAAATACTGATAAATTAATTTGTACCCTAATGTAGTAATAAATCATTTAAGTTTTACTGTGGAGATAATGGATGAAATGGTCTGTATATATATGCCTTCTCAAGTTTATAATGTGAATATGAGGGTATGATGCAAGTCATGTTGTAGGTAGTCAGGTGTTTATTCCTACCTGTGCAATAATTCCTCAGTAACTGACTCTAACAAGCCCCTACAGAAACAAGGAAAGCATGTAAAATTCATAGACATGGATATCAGGATAACAAAGATACAAGTGTGAAAAAAAAAGAAAGAAGAGGTGAAGTGGAGTGGGGAAATAATAGATATGGATTAATATCTTCGAGAACAGAAAATTATTGACAAGTCAAATATCGGACTAAAAATTCATTACATATAATTTATACACCATTTTAAAGGCATTTAAGAAAAAGGTCTATTAAAGTTGGCATCTGCTCGTGCATAAACTTGAAAACTGAAAAGAAAACAAACATTCATGCTTCAGTCTGAGTGTATCACATAAAACTATTTTATTATTTATGTTTGCCTTGGTTGCTGGTCAAAGTGCTCTTCTGCATGACTCCCGGTGGTGAATTTTAGGTAGTTCACTGTCAAATGTATGTTTGGATACTTCCAATTGCTTCATGCAAATTACAGTGATAATGATACTTTTAGTTATGAAGTGACATCCCAAAATGGAATGAGTACTATCTTCAGTGCCAACTCACCTGACTCCAACAATACTAGAATGAGATGAGACATATGCACAGATTTTTAAAAGAACAGAAATGGAAGATTTTGTCAACAAAAATCAGGTGGTGGGCAAGAATCAATCTTCCCTATGTGTGTGGATAGGCTATCGAAATCTCACCACAGGGTGTAAAATTTTGTACCAATAATTTTGCACGCCTCATCCGTTACACATAATCCTATCTTCTTGGGTTAGATTTACTGTATACATTGGGAAAGGTCTATCATTCTAGTCATAATGGGCAGGAACCTGGTACACTTAAGAATCAGTTTGAACAGGTTCCAGTGTACCAGAAACTTATGTTACTAAAGGTACTTGCAAAACTGATTGTAAGAATTTCACAGGTTAGTGACACAACTTCACATTTAAACCAATGTGCTATGATAACATGCATGTCCTTCTTACAAATAATTCAGAAGTGATATTACCTTACCTAGAGGTCTGCATAACATCAAAAAAAAAAGCAGTTCAGTTATCCTCAAGTTTAAAATATTTCAAATCTCTGATCATTTTATACTTACATCCTCACATAACACAGATGCAACAGTGTTGCTTTTTTTTACATAAACAAGTCCATATATCTGGGCTGTTCAGTCATGCTGGGTAATCCAATATACTAAAATATACAGTAGCTTGTTTAATCCAGCTACAAAGCAACCAAAATTCTGGCAAACTGGACAGTGTACCTAAATATACAAAGTCAAATCTAAAATGAGAAATGATGTGCTAATTACTCTGGTGTTGAAGAAGACTGTTGCTACTATACTCATTACATAAAAGAAAAAAATGTTACATACAATACAGCCTTATTGGGTTCAACCATTCCAACTCTTCCTTGAAAGAAAATTAATCCTTTCAGATACCCACTCAAATTCTGCCCACCCATCCACCTAACTGTCCAATAAATCCCCCTTCAAAGACCATATGGACATGTTTGCCTGTATACCACCTAACCAACCACCAAGTATCCTTTGGGGGACATAGTTGGACAAATAGTGGACTCTTCACATACATGCACATAGGCATATTGTAATGAGATATTTCTAATCAAAACTTTCAACAAAATGTGGGGTTACATTCATATGCAATAGAAAAGGAATACAGAATTATGATACCTTTCATTTCAAAACCTGGTGATTGATATCAACCTAAGTCTTTGCCTTAAGTTTATTTTATGACATGGCTCTATATTAAAATTTAAATAATATTTTGTTTTATGAATAAGCTGTCTTGAAGTCAGCTGAATAAAGGATCCTGTTGTTTTGAATGAGTTGTTGTTGATGTTGTAGGGTATTAAAGCCATTTTCAGCACAAGATAGGCCAGCATTAATGGCGGAGGAAGAACCAAAGAACACCCTAGAAAGAACCACCAACCCACAAGAAGCTACTGGCAAGATTTCTCCCATACTTACTTGGACGAACCAGATTCTGAATGAGCAACTTGAGCGTAAGACTACTTTACCATATATAATCACGTAGAAGCAAAGTCCAACAACAAACAACACAGAAAAAAAATTACTTAAAAAAAATTAATGTATGGTCTCCTAACAAATACAGTGTCCCAATATATATGAAAGCAGCTAGTTCATGGATAAATAGACAACAGCTTTACTAATTGGGCATTCACTGCCTGAACAGCACTGATCTGCCTCAATATCAATACAGTGTGCATGGTTATCACACAAAATATGTGGCAATTCTATTAAAAAATTCCTAATATGTATACAAATTTCATCTAGAATTAGAATGATAAGACCAGAAATAAATTCCATTAATGTATTTGAATGGGCTTTATTTAATGAAAATCAATGGTTACATTAAACCTTTCCAAACATATGCCTGAGATATAAGTGTGGAAAAAGTTGAACCCATGATGACTGTACTGTATTTCAAAGCAAAACTTTACATTAAATTATATATCTACATATTAGGGTCTATATATAATAATCCTCCCTTCCAACTTACACAGTACAGTTAGTAGCATACACCCAAAAAATTTAATACAAATTCAAACTGCATTTCTGTTCTATGTAAAATCTCAAACTGCCAAAACACTACATATAGAAGAATTGTACAAGTGTATGACAGAGTTCATTAGTCTGAAAATCATGAAATGTGTCCCCATTTTCTTCACCTTGGTATAAATGACAACTTGTGTCACACTTACACCCTGAATACAAAGACCCTATAATGTTATGGCAGATCTGGATCTATACTGTTTGTAGGTTAACTTGACATATAGTATAGATAGTAATTTCATGATAATGATGTACATCATATGTGTAACACAGACAGAATGAAAATGGTGTATGAAACCTGCCATCAATGATGCCATGTGATCAATACAGCACTCCCTCACTGTAAGTCTATCATTATAACATGATTCTCATTATAAGGTTTTATGGTCAAGGATCTCATTATAATAAGTGGTAGCAAATATATATATATATATATATATATATATATATAATGTACTTCATTATAAAGTGGTCTCACTATAAGGTGTTATACCTCTCTGTTTTTCAAAAAGTTATAATGAGCAGCATACTTCTTTATAAGGCAGTCTCACAATAAGGTAACACACTGTCACTACTGTAGACAGTGTTATAATAGGGTGTGCTGTATGAGAATTCTTATGGTATTGTAATTCAATACTAGTTTTAGTGTGATACATACTTCTTGGAGATGTCCTCATCTGGCCATGCCCGAGCTGTGTTGTACTGCTCATCCTGTGTGTAATAATGATGGACATTAAATATTATATATAATAAATTCTGTATAATAAATTCTGTATAACAAGAGAATACATTCAAAAATAAAAAATGACATATTTTATCATGCAATTCTATAACACACTATTAAAATTTTGTTTTATAATTTGAAAAGACTTGATTATAATGTTTGGTGTAGAAAGTGCAGAAAATGTGGTAATTTCCACTACAAAATAAAGCATAAAAATAATAAATAATTGGATTTTTTTTTCAACAAAAGAAATGAAAATGATTAACTGATGTATGATTGTGTGGAATTTTTCCAATCAGCAAAAGAATAACAAACAAAAAACCAAATATATCAAAACCAGTTGTTAAAACTATTTTCAATAATTTAACAATATTCTTCAATAAAATCAAGTACATGCACTCAACAAAAACCCCTTTTTAATTTCTTTTTAAAATTTTAGAAACCAAAGTTGTTATTAACATTCTAGTATAAGCATTACTAAACACAGCAAAAGGATACCTGTCAAGTTACCAAAGAGGCATTATTCAAAAAAGAAACCGAGTAATGCACATTAAAAACAAACTCCTGTCATGCATTATACTTGAATATGAAGGCCTTTATGTTTGCTATTTTCAAATTAATTTAATAATTGGTATTTAACCAAGTCTCCAGTATGATTTCATTTTGGGCATAATTCAGTTTGTCAATCAGTTTTTCAATTAGTCAGTATACATTTATCATGACCTGATTGATTGGACATGATTGACAACTAGTTCAAACAACCAGTAACTAACTTTACAACATGGACTTCAGACACAATTGCCCATAATTATCCCATATAATAGTCTGGCAAACTAGTCATTATGTTTTCCCAATTGTTTAGACAATCTAAAGCCACAAAGGACAAAACAAAAGAGGTATGAAAGTTTATCTTTTGAACTTGTTAAAACTGTAGAAGTAAATTATTACAAGATTACATCAGTCCCTCACAGCTAGTGCTTTTGAACTACATTGTGTTGAACTGTGTCAGCACATATCTGATCTTTAAAATATAATGTGTGACACAGACCCTAGCTAAAGACAAAAATATATTAGGAATAATAACATGTATTATTATCCTCTAAGACCTGTCTGAGTGATTGATAAAATAAAACTTTACAGTTGCAATTGACAAGAAATGCACATGAATTAAGTGTTATGTAGTTTGATGATAACATGTCTGCTTGTTACTCTAAGTTTTACAAGCAGTGAAGTAGCAGTAAATACTGTTGTTGATGAAATTATATAGAAAAATTTTCTAAAAGAAAATGTTTTTATAAATAAATACCATGAGAGAGAGCTAATAAAGCATCAAATCACAATTATTATTCTGCAGATCATCTCAAAGGATACTAGCATCTGTTTCTCAATGAGTTTTCATGTGAACATCTCAAAATGTAGCTAAAATTACTGAATTCAACCTATGCAAGGCTGATTTAAGCATACTTCATATTGACACACAGCGCAACACAAATAATTAGACATATGCTGCACAAGAGTGGTCTATGTACATGTAATCTGCCACGTTCATCTGGGAGTTCTGGAGGAGTCCATTTTTTAATACAGCACTGAGCCATATGGGAACTGTTGCAACCCATATGAAAACTAACATCTGCATTGTTGCTAATTAGCATTCTGATTTCACTTAACAATTCCATGTCAAGAATATAAAAAGAACCAAAGAAAATAAGTGTAATCAGAATCTGAATATAAAGAAACGCACATTAAGCAACCTTGGATAATAATAATAATAATAATAATAATAATAATAATAATAATAATAATAATAATAATAATAATAATAATAATAATAAGAAGAAGAAGAAGAAGAAGAAGAAGAAGAAGAAGAAGAAGAAGAAGAAGAAGAATGGAAATTTTTCTGCTTATCTATTTCACTTCATCTAAAACACTTTAAAATTATTACTTAACAGCTTGACTTCACCATATTATTTGGGTATTTTTGTTTACAAAAAGGTACATCATTTATTTATTTATTTGAATCCATATATTATTTTCAGCATTCATATTAAAAATCCCAAAAGGTCAACATATCAGTCATAAACCTCCTTTATTTAATTACAAAAGTTAAATGTCATTAATGGCTGCCTTTAAATAGTTTTGATCAAGTAATAAATTCAATTCTTTTTTAAAGCAAGGTAAATTTATTTTTTCAAAATTCATTAAACAGGAAAAATGTGCCTTATAATTTAATTGTGAATAAGCCTGTTGGTTAACTGGTAAATAATCCCCCCAATCCTTGATAGCAATTTTGTCCATTGTTTTCATTTTAAAGGTAACTTTTTGAAGTATAGTTATAATTATTATGAATTTAGAACTGGTATGGACACAATCCATGTGGAGGGTATGCCAGACTTGTTAAATATTGACTGATTCATTTGTAAATTTTAATGTAAAAATATTCATTACAATATAAGTATATGTATTTCTGAAAATTGCATATAAAACATATTATGCAGTCAAAAACCAATTGTTATTATGTGCTGCACTTAATGTGTCTATAGTTTTGAAGGGAGCAGCTTATTTTGCAATGCTCAGATGATTCATTTTTGTCTCATACCAAAATTAGATGACTTCCAGAGCAAAAATTTTAAACTCTGAACAAAGAACTTAATAAATCTTATATATAAATACTTGTGCTTTGATTATTTACCCCAGTTTTAAAAGTTGCATTCAATATATCACCACATCTGGACTGACTCGACACACTACAAATATTTATTTTGGTGTATCCATATACTGACTCGGCACACTACAAATATTTATTTTGGTGTATCCATGTACTGACTCAACACACTACAAATATTTATTTTGGTGTATCCATATACTGACTCGACACATTACAAATATTTATTTTGGTGTATCCATATACTGACTTTAGCAACATTGGTTACAAAACACTTATTAAGGTGGCCCCGAATGGCAGAGTGGTCTAAAGTGCTTATGGATCACTGCCATCTCACCTCTGTCTACATGAATTTCAATCTCAGGTTTGGCTAATGTGGGTAGGTAAGAAAGCTTGCCAGTACTTCTCATGGGTCAGTGAATCTTCCCTTGGTTTACCAGGGTTCTTCCTTAACCAATTATACTGGCTGTGACATATAGCCTATCATGTGCTGAAAAATGGAGCTAAATCCTACAACAACAACAATAACAACAAATTTTAGGGCTTTTTCAAGACCTCCAATGTGCTTACTGTACTATGGACCAAGATAAATATTTTCATACAAATACTGGTAAGTACTACCATATCTGAATTTATATGAGTTGAAGAGTTCAATCTTATTTTTCTTTTCACAAGCTAACCAAAATACTAGTCATAGAGGCCTTACCAGGAGAAAAGCTTAGTACTTTTTTATTATTTATTCAGTAAAAATAATGTTCTGACAATTCACTCTATAATGAGATGGCTAGTTTCATCTTTTATTAAGATAGTAAGCACAATCCAGAAGAAATGGACATTAAGCTTTTTAATTGTATATAAAAGTAAAATACAGAAATCATGATAGACAAATTTAATAAGAATAACTAAGTTATACTAACTCAATCTAGTCAGGACAGGTAACTGTCAGCATCTGCTCATTCAATGACAATGCTTTTTATAATATTTTCAATATGCAACCGCACGGTCCACATTTCTTGCTATTACAATCACAACAGTATTTATGAATAACACTGACATAAATTATTAATTTATCAAGAACTTAATCATGGATAATAAACTAACACCTAACTGGATTTCTATTTTAAATCTGAATGCAAACATGGAAGTCAACACTAAAATATGACCATTGCTTTCCATCTGCTCACCACAATTACATGTCTTTAATGTGGCATTACCTCTTTTGACACATTATCTTCATAATGGCATACGACTCAATTTAATTCAGTCTCATATTTCAACAAGGACTAGTGAAAACTCAATAAGTCTTTCAAAACAATGACATAATCCTGAGTTAAGATAACATTTCTTAAAGACTCTTTGCTTGATGGAACAAATTACCTGAAACAAGTTCTAAATGCATTGAATTTAACTTGGGCTAAATTATTTGCCCTTTGAATTCTCTCTAGAATGTCTACATCCAAATTTTCTTATATATTCAAATAAAACTATAAACAAAGGACAATGAAAAGTTCTCAAAACAATAAATAAAAGAAATAGTCACCTTCACATTCTGAAAGTATGGAGTTTGATTTTTTGGTGTTGGGGGTTTATTTGTTGTTTTTTTTTTTTTTTATAAAGAAAGCACCTCCTTAGTACTGGTCTTCATTAGATACATGCACTGTAGTATATTATTATCAAATATCAAAACATCCTGAGTCATTACCTTAGATTATCTAAAAGCATCTGGCAAGTAATTATTACCTTAAAAATGAATCTGACAGAAAAATGTACTATGGTTGAGTTAAAGGAACATTCATATCCATTGAAGAAATTCATATCTAACCTTAATGGATGAATGAGCTGAACCATACAACAAACATTCTGGTCACCAATTCTCATATTTCTGCAGTATCATCATGATCATAATTTTAAACATCAAAAATGTACAAGGTCACAATCCTAGTGCTGATTCATTTTTTTGCCTGACTTTGTTTACTGTATAGTCTCTGCAAAAATAACTTCAGAAATCAAATAGAAAACATTAAATCTGACGGCATGCAGGTGAAGCACAGAACAATGGTTACACCAATTTGTCTCTTTATGCTGTGAATGTATAATAAGCAATAAAATCTAATGCCACTCCTAAGGGAGGCAAGTACGTTATGATCCAAAGATAGCCAAATAAGAAAGCTGATTACTCCTTAATGGACGTATAGACTCTTCACAAGATCATGTTGGTGTAAAAGAAAAAAAAAGAATTGATGTACACAGAACGCCCTGGTACTGGAAGTACTGATTGAAACTTGCTATGCTGTATGTTAATTTGATGGCATATAAAGTACTTTTAGCTATATTTAAAGATGCTTCCTTGAAAATATGTTGAGCTGCAGATGAGAATATCATTCATGATCCTTTGTGGAATGAACTATAGAAAAACTGAAGAAACAATTAATCTGTAACTGAAAATGACATTTTCTAGTATATTTAACAATTAATAATGTCAATATTTTCAAATTTGTTACAAATTTTCATACCTCCTTTGAATGTCTTCATTCTTAATGTCACATATATCTGGCTGCCAACATTATGTTGATAAAAAAAATTCAGCAAGAACAAGTATAATCTCAGGATCCCTGCGAGGTGACAGGGTTTGTAAGTATTTATGCACATGTGTGTGTATGGTGAGTTAACAGCACATCAGAACAATCCCGGCCATACAATAGAGATTAAAAGTTCAAAAAAATAAAGTGACATTACACCTATGATTTTTTTTATGAAAGAACCACATGTATACTATGTCTGTACAAACAGTTGGACAATCCCATCATTAACATGCTTCACTGTCTAAAATCAACCCAAAGCATATTCAATAATTCTAACAAATAACAAGCATGCACTGAATATACTTTAAAGTCACATCCTTTTTTAAGATATAATGCACTTTACAATGTGCATGCCAAACAACTACTAATGAAATAAGCATTCTCATTCACATTACACATACTACACAGATTATCTAGAAACTGTTTATGACAATATTCTCAAACTTTTCATGCATAAAATATACAGATAATATGTTGCTGTTTAAGATCATAGGAAGCCAACATATGCCTCTGTAATGTTCCAGTGAACTCTCTTTATAGCGCTTTTCACAGAAGCAATAAAAATGTACAGTGATTAGACAGGGTGGCCTTGTATGTGCACAGTGATTGAGGCAGGGCAGCCCTTTATGGAGGTACATTATTAGCAATATTTGAATAAAACACTGTTCACTGTCATACACATGTAGAGTTATTGAGGCATGGCAACCCTATATGGAGGTACATTATTAGCAATATTTGAATAAAATATTGTTCATTGTCATACATGTGTAGAGTTATTGAGGCATGGCAGCCCTATATGGAGGTATCATTATTATACTAATGCCATCATAGAACAATTTTAACTGCAGTCATACAAGTGTACACTGATTTTAGCATGGCAGTCCTATATGGAGGTATATCAGCAATGCCATGATAAACTGTTTCCTAGAGTTATACAAATGTATAGTGATTTGGATAAAGTTGCCTCATACAGAGATATATTATTATAAATGCCATGATAAAACACTGAGTTTGGAGTCAAACAAATGTACAGTGATTTTGACAAAGTTACCTAAATACAGAGATATATTATTAGCAATGCTACAATAAAATAGTTTGGCAGGAAATATTTTATATGAAATCACAGGTACAATAGATTCAGAATAAAAAATTTAGTCGAATAAGAGAAAATGCCATTTTTAGAATAAAATGCATCAAATATAGTGGGTCTGATAATAAATTGTATAATATAAGGGACTGCATTATAATGAAGTGATTAATAATTAGTGACAACTAAAATTACAATATTAGGCTGAACATGATGTGCCAAAATTATTAGTTTTTAAAACTTGTTCACAATGAACATTTATTATATAGCTAAGATTTAGAAAGAGTTAAAACATTAAAGACAGAGATTAAGAGATGTAGTACCATGTTATCATCATCCCATGATGGAGCTGTGTGGTATACCTCAGCTTCCTGCTGATAAAAATGGGTAAATCTAATTAATCACAAATTATATTCAAACAAAAGAAAGTGATGATATCCTATCATTTTGAGATGTTAGACCAATTAAAACTGGAAAGGGAGGAATGGGTAGTGAAGTGAACCAATTTTTTTTCAGATTTGCAGAATGAGGACAGGTTTTCTTCAACTCACTGGATACCTGTTATAAAAAGTTTACAATGGACAATAAAAGTTGCAGCAATATTTTCAGCACTTTGTCTTTGCTTCCTCCACAGAATCACATGGTTAATTCCACAACTGTACTGTATGCCCTTACATCTATCATAAACTTTTATACAAAACTTTAACATTACTGACCACAAAGCTTAAAATAAGCAAGAGAGACAAAACTTTAACTGTTGACCATGAAGCTTAAGTAGACAAGAAACTCAAAACATGAACATAGTTGACCATGATGCTTAAGTAAGCATGACAAACTTTTGGCATATCAACATACAAACTTTAGACCTTCTGTATCATTATCCTAAATTTTCAGATGAAAACAACAATTTTTAAACAAAACTTTAATTCATGTACAATGATGAAACCTGCTTTCAACTTAAGCAGGTGAGACAGGCAAGATAGAAACTTCTAGTACAGCAATGTATAACTTCAGACCTATGGTAATATTCACTTTTCAGTTGAATGCAACACAAAATGTTGAAGATATGTGACTTTCAAAAACTAGAACAAAACTTAAACAGTATACAAAATTATAAATTAAACTTTAAAATTAATCAGAAGAGACAAGCAAGACACCATATCATCACAAACTTTAGACTCTGTATGATATTATCTTATACTTTTTAATGCATACCAGGCAAATCTGTATAATTTTAAATTTTAAATAATAAACAAGAAGTTTCAATGAGCAACTCCACAAAGGGCTGGGCACAAGAGCCATATCAATGGTTTCTAATAGGGGCTGAACACAAAAGCCATGTCAAAGACAGGCTTACAAAGAGAGCTGAGCACAAATGCTATGTGAACTGCAGGCCTTAAAGAAGGACTGAGTGCAAAAACCATGTGAATAATAAGCCTCTATGGAGGACCAAGCACAAAAAAGCCACATGAATAATAAGCCAACTGTTTAAGTAACAAATTACAAAATGCCACTGAATACAACAACAAATTCTGATGAACTATGAATCAATTACATTTAATCTTTGCACATACTAAATGTATCGTAGGCAAATGTTTCAATATGCACAGATATTTACACATACGTGTACATAGTGAACACCAAAATTTTATTCATTTCTCTTAAAGGTAACTTGCTGGCTAAAAGTTACTACATACTACACAGAATATATTTTTTTAAGTTACGTGAATATTTCTTTTGCAGCATATAAGAAAATGTTGATATTTCAAATGATAAACAAATGACATTTGTGAAATAAGTAGCTCTAATTGTTCCCATTTCCATACTAAGAATATGTCGGATATCAGGATAGCAAAAGGGCATGATGATGTTATCACAATGAACTGGGTAGCTAGATCATAAAAAGTAGGTCACATCATCCAACTTTATGGATGTTTAAATGGCTCCAAAGTAAACAGAGATAAAAATTACTTAAATTTCTTACTGCTTAATAAAATTTTTTTAAAAAGAATTCTGAAATATTATTTCAATATTTGAACTCACTATAGAAAACTTACTTTGTAAGTTATAATAATGCAATAAAATTTTAAAGAGAATATGTTATATAACATTTGAAATTATTTTTATTACAGTGGTCTCCCTCTTCTGCAACACAAAGTGGTCTTATAAAAGGAGTACACACAGATATAGATAATAATTAATTATAAAGTATGAATGGCAAAGCCAATAATCAAATATTTGTAATTTTCATTTAAAAATCACAGACATATTATGGAATCAATGGGAAGAAACTTGCATTAATGTTATTTAAAATTATTAAATTATTAATAAATATCAATCATGGTAAAATAAACATCTTATCAATAAAATCTTGGAACAAACATCTGACTATCCATTTGGCCAACTCCATTTTTCCACTTCTGTAAAAGGTATAAATAATGTTTATTTTGAATCTTTATGACAGCAAATTTCAGAGCAGTGATCAAAGGACTCTCTCTCTCTCTCTCTCTCTCTCTCTCTCTCTCTCTCTCTCTCTCTCTCTCTCTCTCTCTCTCTCTCTCTTCGTTAAGTTGCATTGCTTTCACTATCATTCAAAACTAAGAATGTCTGATAACTGTAAGAACTTTCTGCAACAATTTATTCCTTCACTAGCAATTTGCAGTCGTTGAACAAAATGTACCGTGTTTACAAAGGAAATGAGCTAGTTACCTGATTTACTGGTATTAGTCTGTAACCCTTTCAAATGACATTCATAATCTGGACTAAATATACCAATTTTACTTTATAGCATCCAGCTTTCACACAGATTTGTGCTAAACAATATACTGCTTCTCAGCAGATAGCTTACATCATTTTGATCATTATAAGTGGTACTAATTTCCAGTAATTATTAAGTGACAAAAGCTTACAATGAAGGGACACACAGCCACAAGGATAACCAGATTACTTCTTTGAATGGATTAAAGCCTGGCATTTGGTATTTCTGAACAAATGCCAATGTGTTGAATTTAAAAATGAAGTAATTTCTATCAGTAAACCTGATTATGTGGCCACCTGTACAGGAAAATTTTATAGTTTCTGCACTAATATGATGGTGGTATTAGATGGGTATCCAAACTAGAGGTGTACTTTTGAACACAAACTAGTCATTATCCTGGGATTCTAGCTGTTTGAATTAGGTGGCAATTGGCCAATGGGGCTGTTCAAGAAGGGGATCACTGTACTAATGCATTAACAACTTTATACAAATTTTATTCCATGACATACATGCATATCTATGCAGAATATCCATTCAGCTTTTTGAGAAAATATTTAGGAAACAATAAAGGTCCCATGATAAACACTGAGGTGTTTTTGTACAGTACCTTTATTATTAATATTTTCATTGAGTTTCAAAAGATAAATATGGAGGTCAGAGAGGCCAGTACAAATGTCAACATGCTACAATTCAGACATGATGCAAATGTTCCATGTACATATACAGACCCATGAAAAAGCTAATTTTGCACGTGAAATGAAAACAGAATTCAAAATGCAAATGAAATGCAGAAAAAATACAAATGACATGATGAATGCAATTTGAAGGAGTATGCAAATGCAAAATGGAGAATGTGTAATGATGGATAATAAACCGAAATCAAAATGACATAAATGCATTTCAAGACATGATATGAAAATTTAATACTCTATTTTGTGCTAATACTTTTTATTATTATTATTATTATTATTATTATTATTATTATGACTTTATTTAAAGAGGGTAACTCAATTAGCTAAGAACTAATCTACCTTGAGGCCCTCATTCAAAGAAATTTAATTATTTTTGCTGCATCTCTGAAGCCATTGTATATACTGGGTTTGGAAAGAGGAAATAGAGTGGGCATTTCTAATCTTAACTGGAATATTATTCCAGAGCAAAGTTCCAGAGTATTGGAAACTTTTTTTTAAATAATTCCTTTTTTGGTTTGGGAATTTTGTAATGTTTGGTAGACATTGATCGCAGGTGGGGAGTATTTCCAGGTAGCCTATACTTGAATAGTGATTGTAAATATTCAGGAGCATTATTATTGGCTATCCTGTACATTAATTTGGCTTTTCTTAAACAGATTCGGACTTTAATAGGTAGTATTTTTAACTTACCAACTAAATTTTCCTTGCTTTCTTTCTGGATTGATATTAACTCAAAAGCTCTTTTTTGGAGATGTGCCAGCTTTGCTAAGTTTTTATCATTTGAATTACCCCATACTGTATTACAGTAGTCTAAATAGGGTTGTATGTAACTGTTATAAAATAGTTTTCTGTGCTTTTCCAGAAGAAAGTGTCTTATCCTACTGAGAAGCCATAAACTTGAATTGACTTTTTTACTGATATGTTTGATATGTTCAGTCCATGATAGGTTATTATCTACCAAAACACCAAGTAGACTATCATGACAGACCATTTGCAACCTTTTATCCTTCCATGTCAGACATAGTTCATCGCTATCAAGTTTTGTTCTTTTTTTCTGTGTTGAGATAAGTAATATTTTAGTTTTACCAGTATTAACCACCATGCCATTGCATGTGCACCAGTATTCTAGTTTGTTTAAGGCATTCTGTAAAGAAATTTCGAGTTCTTGTTTTGTGTTTTGGATGTCTGACAATGTTGTGTTGTGCTGAATTTCAATGGTCAGAAGCCTTTCTCCATGATAATCTGGGATCAGGTTCTTTATACTTCCAATTTTTGACTATTTACAAGCCATGACATTTTACTGCCACTGATGTGTGTGATGACATTACTCCTATTTGAATGAAATGAAATAAGAAAAAAAATTAACTGACAAATACTCTACAACTATACTTTACATCTACTACAATTGCCATTTTAATTTTATTTATTGTCAATTCAATGCTATCTTTTAAATATTATGCATTTTCATTTTATTACAGCATGCAATTAATAAGATAGATATGAAAGCAATAGTTCTCTGTTTAGAGGTAACAGAAGCTGAAATCCAAAGAATAAAAATGAAAGAAAATGATGAATGGAAGTGAAAAACACAAAATCAGAATGATTTTTTTTTGTTGAGAATATAAACAAAAAAAAAGAGATGATGGCTGAAATGCACATGTAAATGGAATATAGATGAAATCCTGAATGATCATAATGCAAATGAAATTTTGCAAAATTATCTGTTGCTGGGTTGACAGATCTGGTGCTAGAACAAATTCAATGAAAATTTATGAAATGCCTGGCAAAGACACATAACGCAACCTAAGATCCAAAGTAGACAAGTGTCTGATAACAATGTACATACCTCTGGCATCTGACTAGGAATATTGACTGGAAAAGAAACAAAAGTACATATTAACCACCTTTGCATAATGGATATGTGATTTTCAATGCTAAATCTAACTGCTGAAATAGAACAGTCTCAAGTCTTTCATTACATTAAACAATTTATATCAAATAGCATGTATGTATCTAAAACACTCTGTAAGTTAAAGATGCTGAAGTCAATGCAATATACAGATCCAAGCCTACCTCTAAGCTCTATGCTGTTTCTTGCTGGATTGTTTTTGGCAGACTTTGCTGATGATATTCTTTGTGGAACATTTTGCAAGACCTGAAAAACAATAAATAGTTTAACTGACAGATTGGTCACCCTATCATTTGTATTGAATTTATCACACTAAAATGTTTGCTCAATAAACTGCATTGAAACTTCATGACTAATTTACACAATCAAGTATCATTCAAACACGAGCATCATGAAGAGCACATTAAACATACTCCCCATTATTAATAGTCTCCAAATTGATAAAAAAAATTTTTATCTCAAGTGCAAGTCATCTGCAAAAGTTGGTTTAGGTTTGTAATGTAAAACTACTCTTATGTTACACAAATCATTTTTCTTCTTACAGTAACTGTGAATATGTCCTTTGAGCTTTTGATCAATGTTTCTTCCTGACCACTACTGCAAACTATTCAGAAAATGTTCATACAAATCTGTGATGTAGAATTACTCTTATTGTCCAGAAACCATTTTTGTTCTTTCTGTCAGAGCAATCTGACTCTAAAATCTGTAGGCTTCTTCCTTGCTGCAAATCCAAGCCATCCATAACATATGATAGAGATATACAATGTAAAACTAATGTCATTGTGTGGAAACAGTTTTTCTTCTTTAAGTCAGTAGTCTTGACCTTTCATCTTTTGAACCTGAAATCAATCAGGTTCTTCCTCACCATAGGTGCAAGCTGTCCATAAAGTTTGGTCCAAGCCTGTGTTGTTGAGCTTATTTTTTCGGTGGAAAACATTTTTCTACTTTTAATCAAAGTGACCTTGACCATATGACCATGAATCAAAATTAATTGGGTCCTTCCTTCTCACAAATACAAGCCATTTACAAAGTTTGATAACTGTAGATGGTAAAGAACTTAACATTTTGTGTTGAAAGAAAATTGGAAGCAGATAAACAGACATCATAACATAATAAACTTCACATTATGACAGGTTAAACATAAAAAATAACCAGTGCAGACACCCAGACCACATATCTATAGTCTAGGATTCACAAGACAAACCACTGCACAGAACAAGTACTGTATCAATTACCAAAAATGTAAGGTAATATTTTTTGTTACCTTAATTTTCAACTCTGTACCAATAAAAAGACTATACATTGTGATAAGGAAAGATTCTACACTAAAGTTTCTAGCCCTTCACTTCAATTTTAGCAAATTCTGCATGACTGTCATTGTTAATTTTTGTTTTCACCTGGATAAACATTTTCTACTACTGCTACACGACTAAAAGCAGATTTAAATTTAAATTAGAAAATGAGGACCCTTTAAAAGTTGCTGTCCAGATACACAAGTGTGTGTGGGTTTTCTCCCCAGTTACTGATCAAAAAACCTCCAACTGACCCCATCTTCATCATCTCCTGACATCTCATACATGTTGGCTGGGTTACGAACTTTGTCCAGAATCTCCTTTGTCAACCGCCTTGACAGATCTCCTTGTAGGAATGGATGCTGCAATATTTAAAGATAGATTTAATAATGTCCCTCACAACTTCACTGGCAAATAGCAGTAACAGCTAGTTATAAATCAAATAATACTAACAGCTAGTTATAAGGCAAATAATACTAACAGCTAGTTATATGTCAATACTAACAGCTAGTTATAAGTCAAATAATACTAACAGCTAGTTATAAGTCAAATAATACTAACAGCTAGTTATAAGGCAAATAATACTAACAGCTAGTTATAAGGCAAATAATACTAACAGCTAGTTATATGTCAATACTAACAGCTAGTTATAAGGCAAATAATACTATCAGCTAGTTATAAGTCAAATAATACTAACAGCTAGTTATAAGGCAAAAAATACTAACAGCTAGTTCTATGTCAAATAATACTAACAGCTAGTTATAAGGCAAATAATACTAACAGCTAGTTATAAGGCAAATAAAGGCAAATAATACTAACAGCTAGTTATAAGGCAAAAAATATTAACAGCTAGCTATAAGGCAAATAATACTAACAGCTAGTTATAAGGCAAATAGCAGTAACAGCTAGTTATAAGGCCAATAATATTAACTGCTAGTTATAAGTCAAATAATACTAACAGCTAGTTATAAGGCAAATAAAGGCAAATAATACTAACAGCTAGTTAAAAGGCAAATAATATTAACAGCTAGTTATAATGCAAATAATATTAATAGCTAGTTATAAGGCAAATAAAGGCAAATAATACTAACAGCTAGTTATAAGGCAAATAATACTAACAGCTAGTTATAAGGCAAATAATACTAACAGCTAGTTATAAAGCAAATAATATTAACAGCCAGTTATAAGGCAAATAATACTAAGAACTAGTTAGAGGGCAAATAGCAGTAACAGCTAGTTATAAGGCAAATAATACTAACAGCTAGTTATAAAGCCAATAATACTAACAGCTAGTTATAAGGCAAATAATACTAACAGCTAGTTAGAAGGCAAATAGCAGTAACAGCCAGTTATAAGGCAAATAATACTAACAGCTAGTTATAAGGCAAATAGCAGTAACAGCTAGTTATACGGCAAATAATACTAACAGCTAGTTATAAGGCAAATAAAGGCAAATAATACTAACAGCTAGTTATAAGGCAAATAATACTAACAGCTAGTTATAAGGCAAATAATATTAACAGCCAGTTAAAAAGGCAAATAAAGGCAAATAATACTAACAGCTAGTTATAAGGGAAATAATACTAACAGCTAGTTATAATGCAAAAAATATTAACAGCTAGTTATAAGGCAAATCATACTAACAGCTAGTTATAAGGCAAATAATACTAACAGCTAGTTATAAGGCAAATAAAGGCAAATAATACTAACAGCTAGTTATAAGGCAAATAATACTAACAGCTAGTTATAAGGCAAATAATATTAACAGCCAGTTAAAAAGGCAAATAAAGGCAAATAATACTAACAGCTAGTTATAAGGGAAATAATACTAACAGCTAGTTATAAGGCAAAAAATATTAACAGCTAGTTATAAGGCAAATCATACTAACTGCTAGTTATAAGGCAAATAATATTAACAGCTAGTTATAAGTCAAATAATATTAACAGCTAGTTATAAGTCAAATAATACTAACAGCTAGTTATAAGGCAAATAATACTAACAGCTAGTTATAAGGCAAATAATACTAACAGAAAGTTATAAGGCAAATAATATTAACAGCCATTTATAAGTCAAATAATACTAACAGCTAGTTATAAGGCAGATAGCAGTAACAGCTAGTTATAAGGCAAATAATACTAACAGCTAGTTATTAGGCAAATAATATTAACAGCTAGTTATAAGGCAAATAGCAGTAACAGCTAGTTATAAGTCAAATAATACTAACAGCTAGTTATAAGTCAAATAATACTAACAGCTAGTTATTAGGCAAATAATACTAACAGTTATAAGGCAAATAGCAGTAACAGCTAGTTATAAGGCAAATAATACTAACAGCTAGTTATAAGGCAAATAATATTAACAGCTAGTTATAAGGTAAATAATACTAACAGCTAGTTATAAGGCAAATAATACTAACAGCTAGTTATAAGGCAAATAATACTAACAGCTAGTTATAAGGCAAATAAAAGCAAATAATACTAACAGCTAGTAATAAGGCAAATAATACTAACAGTTAGTTATTAGGCAAATAATACTAACAGTTATAAGGCAAGTAGCAGTAACAGCTAGTTATAAGGCAAATAATACTAACAGCTAGTTATAAGGCAAATAATACTAACAGCTAGTTATAAGGCAAATAATATTAACAGCTAGTTATAAGGCAAATAATACTAACAGCTAGTTATAAGGCAAATAATACTAACAGCTAGTTATAAGGCAAATAATACTAACAGCTAGTTATAAGTCAAATAATACTAACAGCTAGTTATAAGGCAAATAAAAGCAAATAATACTAACAGCTAGTAATAAGGCAAATAATACTAACAGTTAGTTATAAGGCAAATAGCAGTAACAGCTAGTTATAAGGCAAATAATACTAACAGCTAGTTATAAAGCAAATAATACTAACAGCTAGTTATAAGGTTAATAGAAGTATATCAAGCAACTGTTATGTTCATTTTTGTTTTTTGACAGAAGAAATCTTCTGAGGAGGAATATGCAACTCTAGATTAACAACAAATGTACCTCTAAAAGTTTTTCAGCTGTGGGTCTCTTTTTTGGATTTTTGGTCAATGCAACCTTGATAAAATGCTGCATTACATGAGACCTGCAAGGAAAAACAACATACTATTAGCAACAACGCTGATTAATCTGCAACATTCGACTCATCTTTGTACTATATTTTCATACAAAAGTGATTATTAATACTGTACCTTGCTAATTAATAACTTGCACTGATTAAGAGAACAAAGCAATCAAAGTATGATTGTTTAAAATTCTAATATACTTTAGGTAATTCCATTATCATGATTTCCATTATTATTAGTAGTAGTAAGTAGATTTAGTATTCACACTCATCATTTCATTATTGCTTTCTAATAATGATAATTGTAATTGACAAACAATATTTTGTTCTCAAAAATTTTTACTCAGCAAAATAATACTGAAACTATTCATTATATTGCACAATTTTTCACCCTTGCGATGCTTTTAAGATTTTAAAAAATGTACACTTACCATTTGTTTTTGTCTTTAAGCTGGGGTGGTTTGAACCCACTTTTGGACATTAAAAATAAAGCCCTGTAGGTAAAGAATGAAAACTGCATGTCTGAAGTTATTTCAAACCATTATATTATAAAGTGTGGAATAGAATTTTATAATTTTCTGTATAAGTTGGAACATATCAGTTGTATATGTTTCTAAGTACAATACAATATTGTTTCTAACTATCTTGTATCTCTGATGTTCCCTCTTGACTATCTCTGATATTATTTACCATTATTAAAATTTCTAACTTCCAGTTATACTGTTGTTTATTTTTAAAAAAATACAATCATTTGCAAGAAAACAGATAATCAGTAGTAAGAACCACAAAGTCACTGCCTAGTGTACTTATGAATACATAATAGAACAAACTACCATAATCAGGGGTGGAAAAATCACCAATAAGTGTGAAGTCCAATGGGCTACCAACAAGACAAACTATGTTATACCACAACAAAATCTGAAAGCCAATTATTTTCACTGGGGCCCAGAGTGTTTAGAGCGATGTCCATTACGGATCACTGCCATCTCACCTCTGTCTGCGTGGTGGGTTCGAGTCTAGGATTCAACGAATGTGGATATGTGAGAAAGCTTGCTAGTAGCTTCTTGTAAAGTCGGTGGTTTTTTCCTGGTTTCTTCCTTCACCATTAATACTGGCCGCCATGTATAGCATAACAAGTGCTGAAAAAAAGCGTTAAACACCACCACCACAACATTATTTTCATTGAAAGAGCACTTCAGTGAACTGAAAATGGTTTGTAGCCAAAAAATGTGAAGATAGTTAACTTATGGTATATATTTTCTTTAAAGACAAATATGAGAATACTTGGCCCAATGTGATATCCATATTTGTTCAGTTGAAGATAAATAATCTAATGTTAACTGATTACCACTGCTCTTAAACTAAATGAAATGGCAAACAACTGATTCTGAAAAACACTACCACTGGATTTCATCTGGATACACTTCAATAAGGAACAAGGCATTATAGTAAGTATAGTGTGGCTAAAGCAATTAGCCTTTAATCTGTGCAACAATGACAATGTGGGCTGCAAGCTGTGCTAGAATGTCTTGAAATTTTGGTCTCTAGTTCCAAGGTCAAATGACTGGTGAAAATACATCATGGTAGTAGCTTATTCAAGCATTAATGAGTCAAACAATCTAAATAAAAAATATTATGGTAAACTTCTTACACTGTAGGACTATACCATAATGCTTAATTGTAACTTATGCTTGCTGCTATAAAATAAATGCATTCTGTAGTTTTGCAGGCTATAGAACCTTACACTAAGTTTCCCACCCTTGATAATGTCACTTCCCAGCTGTTTAATCAAACTCTGCTAACAATATTTCACCCAAGCAAAACTCATCACACAAATCTCTCAAGTCAGACTAAGTCATAAATACTGACACATATGCGCATTTCCAACAAAATACAGCATATACTTGCTACTGAGTAACTTGGCTATAATTTAACCCACCCACCCATCCCATTTTAGAGCTACACAAAGCCAAGTACTCTTTCACCATCCAATAAGACATGGTGTATTTTGCATGTCTGAAATGAAATGAAACACAAAGATGGTGTAAAATGTAATTATATTATTGAGTGGAATATATAATAAATAAATTGATAACTTAATATTTGCCCATCTTTGAGTAATAAAATCCATTAAAATCCAAAATGTTTTATAAATCAACTTATATGATCAATCTATGAACTTAATTAAAGGTCACATATCAGTATAGAAAGTGTAGTTCAGAAAGATTTATTCACAATACCCTGTAATAAATTAAGTGCACATTTTTGTGATTCACAATATGCTATGAATGTCACTATCTAATGTCAATATATACAGTGTCCAAGAATTCATCCAAAATGTCTGATAAAATTCTGGAAACTAGTCACTGTAAATCATCATACCATCCAAATCAATTTCCTCTGCTTCAATGTCATACACAGAAGCTTATGTACAGACAGGTTGGGGTCTCTTAAGCAATATTTGATCGTATGTGTAATCTGCAAATGATCACATGTCAGTTGTGCTGCAAGATCACAAGAGTTGAAACAAACAACTGTACAAGTATCAAACTCACAGTTCCATCAATGGGTTGTCATGTATGAAAACAAAGAGGGCTCTTGCTTTTAGAAACCAAGGGTTTAGGTCAAACAGGCAAAGAAGTTGTAGAACTCTACTTGGCACTAAAATGCACAATCAAAAGGATTTTCAACTTGAAAGTAAAGAAGTCTGTCTTTACAAGCCATGGACTTGTCAGGCAATGTCTACTGGTAGAAAACTTGGGAAATGAAAATATACTTGAGAATTAAACCTAACTTATAGAAAAGTAATATATACATCAATATACGGATATTAATACAAATACAGCTTGTTCAGACTTACACAGAAATGGAAGCAATATATATGCTTGTAAACAACCATGGTAAAGAACACTGACAGACACTTCACTTTGCAGTAGATAGTTATCTAATTAACTGGCAATAATATCAAATTATTAAAATCCAAATAAATGTAGATACAAGTATTGAGGACATAATAACATCATGAAGCTAGTTCATACCATAATCATATTTCTGGATGGGAATAGTGGCATGAAGATATACACATATTTGATTTCCAACATTACCCAAAATTTTCTTTGTGTCAAACTTATAAGATGATCCCTACGCTGCAAGAATATAATTTTCAGTAAAGAAAAAAGGTTCACTTGCAAGCAAGTACATATGGTACAAAAGTAGACACAGCCTTAATGTTAAAACTCAAAAGTAGTTGGTTGATACCTCATGGGGTGTAGGTCAAACATTGGTGGCTGTAGTTCAGCAAACTCAATAGCTGTAATTCCCACAGCCCATATGTCACACTGCTGATTGTAACCACCCTTTCTTTCTACAGCTGCAACCTCTGGGGCCATCCTATGGTGGAAATAATAGTAAGTTTAGGTCAACTGGTGTTGTCAATCATAAATGTTATAATGAATTAGTCACATCTTTAAAAAAATGCAATTATCATCATACATGAAGAAAATTGTAGTTGTATATATAGCAAAGTGATTGATAGAATCATATTAGTTACATTTACTATCATACAACTAAATGTATCTGAGCAGAATTATTACATATTAGTTTTTGTAATAAATCTGCAAGCTAATATGTGTTTGTGTGTGTATGTATGTCTGTGATTTGGATTTTTAAAGTAGCTTTAAAAATTTTCAGTTATATCACTTTGATGTCTGCAAAGTGGCAGTTGATGGTGATGTCTTGTAAAATGAGACTGCCCTTTACTGACAGGCAGTAATATGTCCCACCCTGTCACATTACCAAGTCACTAGGCCAACCAGTCCTAACACTAACCTCTTCATACTAGGTGCCTATTGAGACAGCTGCTAGTACCATTTTTAGAAGTTGTTGGTACAGTGAGTTCACTAATACCTGTAGTCAGCCTGGAATATTATGTCCATGTAGGTGCCCAGGCCTGAACATAGTTGTTGATGGTACTGGACTTGTAAGGTACAGGATCCATAATACATAGAGCCATATCATGTCTATCAGCCGCCCTGGGTCTGCACTGGGCACAAAGACACAAACTGGTCATAAAGCAGCATGGAAACTCATGGTACTATACAGGATGTCTCCACTAAATCGATGTCTCTTCCCAGTGACACTCATCTGAGATCTTAATAACATAAGCTTACATACAAAAACGTGTAAAAAATATTGTTTCATTTATGTTTTTCAAGCTCTGCTAATCAGATGAAAGATTTGCTCATTGGTATGTGTTGATATCACTAATAATGAAACTTAGAGATCTTGTTATGTTTACAGAATCTGATCAATAATTTGACCTTTAACATTTTTACAAGCTCAACAAATCAGATGCTAAAGCACCTCATTAAATATGCTTGGGTCTCATTCATGATCAAACTTATCAAAGACCCTGGTGATAGAAATATATTCACCAAGTCTAATCAAAATCTTTTTAGAAATTATGAATTTAGAGTGTTCACAAATAAGTGGTGGATGCAAGGGCAGACAATGGATACAGGGCAATATAAACAAGTGCACTTGGTCTTCAATTTAAACAACTAGAGTGGTATCACAATGAAACAACAATAGTGGGTGTTCAGAAATACCCTTTAGATGTAGCTTGCTTGAACACTATAAAATTCAATGCATACATCCCAACCCTTGGTGAGGAAAAAATGTAATCCAAGTGGACAAAAAAAAAGTGATCTAAGCAGAAAAAGAGCGATCCACATACAACATAATAAAATTCAATGTGCATATGTACAGAATGATTTATTTACCTCTCTGGTTTTTAACATTAATTACTGCTTCAAGTTTTCATATGTTGAACTTTCAAAAGCAGCAAACAACCTGATATGTATAATGATGGAGACATTTTTCAAAATGTAGAATGCAACTGAAAACCCCAGACAGTTCTGCCAACTTATGTTTATTCAAAACATTATCAAACAATTAGAAAATGTTTTAACCAGTGGAATCTGCTGTTAATTCTGATAATGAAAGAAGAGCAATCTGACCTTGTCCATTTTCATTGTCAAAGTCAAATACACCTACTGGGTACAACTTTTTGTCATCACAATCACTGCTCCTGTCGCAATAATAAAGGACCCAATTTTCATGACTTCTGCAATTTTAAGTGATGTACCTTCTGCTAAACACTAACAATATTAGATGATTTTATTTTTGCACATGCATATTTTCTGCAAGTTTGGCATAAGGTAGCATTCGTTTGAACAAAGGATCAAAGTTGTATTCTGTCACTAGGGGTAGTCAGTGTTTTATTAAGAACTCCGTAAATAATACCTTTGCATTTATAAAATTTGTTTCCACAATTTAGTTCTGCTATAAAAAAGAAGTTACTTTAGTACTTGAGTTAGCAAAACGAGCTAATTCAAGTCATCTTTGTTTTACATTATGACCAATATTAAAATCCTTTCCACACAGCCTGTAATGGGCATGAAACTATCCTAGAATAGAACACTGGTTTGTGTAATTCATGTATTCATCTCTGAGTCATTTTTTTCCCCATTTTTTTCCTTAATTCATTTGTGAAATCATTTGAGAAACATTTTTGCTGTAACATACAGATTGACTAAAATAAATCAGACTTGACTTTTACCACCAAATAACTTGATAATGGTTCTGTACCACATAAGATTTATAACAAAGAATATGAGAAATGATTAAAATTTAGAAAACAAGTTTGATCTCTACTGTCGGACAGCTATAAAAAATAGAAACCGAGGTCATAAGTTTGAAAGTACAAACCAGCATGTGTCGTGGAAATACGGCGGCTGCTATAATTAGATCATAACTCTATTAGGAAAGTCACAGCTAGTTTACAGACAAGTATATTTTTGTCATGGTTACACAGAAGCCATCTTTTCTAGAATATGTTCTGTGCGATTATTGTGATGTTAATAAAAATGAGAAAATAAATTATAATTTTTTTGGAGGGGGATATACACCCAAAAAGTGTAATCCAAATGCATTTACATGAAAGACATAATTTAGTGAAAAAAAAGTAATGATCATGCCAAAAGAATAATGGTTTGCATGTATGTCAATGTATTCTCTTGTGTGGGATGCAGGAATGCAAATGAATATTCTTCTCTCACTTCTGATATCCAATAGGATTGGGAAAAGATGACACATTAGTATCAATACAGCTTTGAAAGAATAGCATACCCTCACTGACCTAAATATCTGGAAAGTAAAAAATAATTACTTTCCTCTGTTATTACATGTATACTAATGAAAATTATCCTGTTATCATATTGTCAGGAAATTGTAATCTTTCTTTTCAGGATTACGTACTGATGTGCCAAGCAATTTCAATGCTAACTGGAAGTGAACTTGGTAAAGTAGGTTTCAATTTATATTTTCACAACAATATTTATGTGCCTTCATTTTAAAAAGAATCTGGTTGCATTTCTAGTGTTTGTTTTTTTTTTTTGTAAAAACTATGTCAGTCTGTTCATCATGTACATGTACTGCCACTCTAAATAATACAATTCTGTAAAGAGTGTTGTTCATTGGATCCCAGGGGACACAGTTTTCATCCTCCTCCAAATCAGCAGACTCAATATTTCAAAGGGAAAAAAGAAAACAGTAGGCAGTACTTAATGTACTAGCAGTATTATAATAAATAAGATAATCTTATCTGCTTTGATAGTTTTGCCTTTTAATGTCATCTTACATATACTATCACCTTTTCCTGGGACACTTATATTAATGTAATAATAAATGTTTTATCAGCATTCAAGTAACTGATGAAACATTAACATGTTTGAGTACCTGGTTTATCTGAAATGAGCTGCATTAAGAAATTGTACATTCTGAATCTTGCTTTCATAAAACTTTAGTGTTAACTACTTATCTACCAGCATTTATTGTACTAATTCCCTATTTTTCTGAATTACTTACCTCTCAAATTAAAAAATTGATTAAATGATAAATGGTACATTTGCATAAATTTAGTCTCTTTTGTCATTATTTCAACTTCAAAATAAATCTGACACCATAGGCATGTCTTTAACCATGATAATTTGTTATACTAGTGATCATCAAAAACTTTCCATTGCAAATAAGCAGACTACCACAAACGTTGAATACTTACCTAACCACATTACATTAGGAATATTAGCTTTCTATCTTGTGAATCCAGCTCTGCTAAATGAAGAAAATCATCTTTTCTATCTTATATAGACAAAGGGCAATAAATCTTGGTTATTACTTCCCCTTGCCACTCCAAGGTGTCACTAGCTGAGCAATGTACTAACAAGGATATTCACATGGTGGGTGGTGGGAGGGTTTTTAAGTAATGTGACTGGGTAAGTCTTCTCTATGAATCACAAATTACTTTGAAAATTTGCTCTCTCCTTTAAATACATTCTCAATCACATTACATTCAGAGAATACATAACAGGAGGAGGGAATGCTGAGCATCTGACCTCTACCTCATTTACCCTTCATGGAAATGAAGGCTAGATTTCCTGCGAATGATAACTTGATCTCCTAATTACATAAGCAACACAGCCAAGGTTTACTTGATCTGTGACCCCTACATATGGTTAAGAGGATAATTGCTGAAATATTACCTAAAAAATTT
Source organism: Potamilus streckersoni (assembly GCA_016746295.1). NCBI lineage: Eukaryota > Metazoa > Mollusca > Bivalvia > Unionida > Unionidae > Potamilus > Potamilus streckersoni. The sequence continues at coordinate 905,606 of JAEAOA010001939.1, forward strand.
CACTGTCAAATCCAGTGAAAAAGACTTGATTGTTTGAATTGGATCTGATCATCTGAGCTGCTGCCACCAGATCTACCAGATTCAAGGTTTGCGTGTGCGTGCCAGCCAACAGCTCATACTATAATTCAATTCAAAATGTTATGTTTGAATGCAAGGCTCGCAGAGATCACTTTAATCTCAAGAGTACTAATCTTCATTAGCAACCTGGATCTTGTGAGAACTCCAAGTATGCCAAGTGTATAAACCATTTCAGCCATGATGCAAGGGCAATGAAATGATATCCTTCTTTTGTCTTGTCTCTGTGCATTTCAAGTAGTGCTTGAGTGCCAAACAGGATCTTGCATGGCCACTGTTCTTTACCTATCTAAGGAACACAGAAAATAAATGACATTTTAATTATTAACAGATGGTAAGCCAAGGGTCAGCAACCTACAGCTTGCATGCATGCCACATTAAGAGGTTCTGTGCAGCCAAAAATCTTGAATTTAGCAGTGTTACTCTCTTACTAGTGGCATGCACTCGATCATTTTCTAATTAATCTGGAAAAATTTGACACGATCCCAAATAGGTTGTCAACACCTCCAGTAACCTATTTTTTGCCTACAAGGCCTAGTTGTGTCAGATGGACCACCGAGTCCTCTGATCTGAACTGAAGATAGCTCATTTATCCTGCATGATGAAACTAAAGGAAACATGTTTTATATGACAGTAACTTTAGCAAAGTGTGGGCTAAAGGCTCAAATTGTAGCATGTTAAAATCTGGACAGATTCCATTTAGAAAACACTGAAGGATTTTGGTTGACTGAGATCACAAATAGGCTAAAAGATCTGATGGATCTTTATCATGCATGATATCATGTTCACCATGATGCCAGAATGTGTTCTATATCATTGGGCTGTAGCCTTTGAAAGTAATTGGGACCAACTGTTACTCTTTGATAAGTGTGAGATAAAAGTTGGCCAATAGAGGGATTGAGGCATTCAGAGCGATGATATTCTCGATATGACATTAGTCTCCAAAAATGAACCATCTATCCCTCATAAACTTTTAGACTGGAGTACCTTCTTACTCTCGAGATTCTCTCTACAACTGATGTTTAAATTGTTTGTCTCGCAAGGCTGTCAGGACAAGAGTCAAGTGTGAAGAAAATGAAGGTATGGACAGGAATGGAACAATAATGACTTTGGTTGCTTGAGCGTATCTGGGTTGGCTGGAATCTTCCTGGGCTATTGCTAGATCAAGTAGATCCATAACCCAGATTTGTCCCACATGAGAGGGCCTTTAAAATTCATCTTGCATTTCTGACCCTGTAAATTCCAGATTAATATTGGTACCAAGAGGAGGGGGAGGGGGCAAATGACCACAACTCATCGCTTTGACAGAGAATCCACAGCCCAAGATTCTGGGTCTGGAACTGGAGAGACAAGGTTGATTACTTGTGATTCCACCTAATAGCAAAGTGATCAATCATCAAGAAACCCAATGGTGTATAGATCCATGTAATGACCAATTGATGGAGAAACCCTTCCACATGAAGGGTTCAACTTCTCAAGGATAGAGAATAGGCCAAGAGGCATGGAATGTGTCTGATTATGATATAAAGGCTGTCACACCAATGTATAAAATGCCAAATAAGAATACCCAGCTCAGATGATTTGGTGCCCTTTATTTACGGAGGTGGGACACCACAACAGAGTTGTCAGACATAATAAGGACCATTTTGCCTGAGAATCAACCCTTCCAGAAGTGAAAGGCATTGATGACAGCCATCTTCTTTAAACGACTAATGAGTAGAAGCTGCTTCATTGTTTCTCATATGCCTGTGATGGTAGTGAAGTCTGGCAACAGGTGGGTATCCTAACCATGTTGGTATCAGTACATACTGTTATTTCTGCTTGAGGCTTCTCCAAAGGAATCTCCATGGTCGGGCAACCTTGGATGCAACATGGAAGCTGGCAAGATCGTATCTCAGGCATGACCATGACTGTTTCATCAAGAGGACTTTAAAAAAGCACCACTGTGCTAGCAACATCATTTGTAAAGGCCACATAAAAGACAGCTAGATGAGTGGAGGGGAGAGGTAGGAAGGGAAAAGGGAGGGGGAGTGGGAGGGGGTAGGGCAAATGAAATCTTAAGCCCTTCCGAAATGAACTGAATCACTCGCTTGGTCTGTGCAAATGTGGCAAACCAGTGAGCCTAAAACTGAAGAAGGTGATGCCAATAGCTAGGCTTTTTGTGGGTGGTGGGAAGGGTAGGTCAATGTCTTGATTTAGGAGGCTTGAAGGTGGAGAAACTTGGTTTCTTGCCAGCCCTGTATGGTTGCCTCCTAGCTTAGTAAGACTGTTGTCTCCTGGCACTAGGATGGGATTTAATATTGCACATATGAATGACAAGATCCCTTGTCCCAATTACAATTATCATCACTCTGCAATGGCAAGGGCTGACTGTTCTGAAATGTCTGGGAGGGTTGAGCAGTGAGTTGGAGAGACAGTTTCTGATCTGTCTGTCTCTGAATTAATGATGAACCAAATGGGATCATCCATAAAGCCAGGGTAGAATGAGGCTCAAGTGATGTAGATTGCAGATGTGTCATGCTGTATTAGGATGAAGTTAGTGGAAGCAATGAATATATTGGCCTTTAAATATAACACATTTAAAGATAAAATAGTGACTTTGTTACAGACTAGCTTGGACGTGGCATGGAACTCATTTCCGATCACTTTATCAACAGTGGAGCAGACATGTGACCTGGATTGTGTTTTGCCAAGAACTGGGAGACAAGTACTGAAGGAGCCTGAGTGAGTGTTGTATCAGCATGCTGAGAACATTACTGGTACTTGGGTTCTTGAAATGAAAGCCTTACAATTATCCGGATCAGCAGTACTACCCAAAAAGCAATCTGCTTATCTTTATTTTAGCAGACTGGGGAAGGAGCTGAAAGGATGATGTCTCTTCCTCCTGGGTGAAATCTACCAATGCTTTAACTTTATAGTCTAGAGCATTGGTAGCATTCTGAAGGAACCAACACTCTATAAATGTCCTGAACTGTGGCCTTAAGGCTAAATTCAGTCTGCTCCATGGTTGGATCTGAGTATGACTCATTTGCAGGAGCTTCATCACACTCACTGTGTCAAGTCCTGATCTTGTTACAACTGCAGCTCTGGATAAGCCATACCAGTTGGAATCAATGACTCAAATATGACCCCTTTGAAAACACTAACTCTCCCATGTGGATAAGTTGTGAACAGAATGCAGTCCTGCATTGCTGAAAAAAACTGGTAGGTTTGGTATATGGTATGCCTGGACTCTGGCAGCATAAAAGATGGTCTGGCTATCACTAGTACCAGTTGCTCCAAGGCCAGATGGGACATATTTCTCACAGGAATGTTTATCATAGTAAGGTATGTTGCCAACAGTAGGCAGGACAAATTGACCAAAAAAGTCCCCATCACTATGGCAATGTTGCTGTCTCACTCAACACTTAACTCCAAATATGTCAATGATTGTCCTAATAAGTAAATAGGCCATATCACTTAACTTGTTCTGGAATTTAATTACAGAACACCCCACTTTATCCTTCCTGCTTCAGAAATCTGTGCCCCTAGGGTAAAGTCCAAAAGAGTAAGAATAAATGTGTCAGTCAAATTTTAGCTGCACATTTGAATTTGTCTTTCCATGTTCAGTAAGCAAAGTTTTTGGGTAGGGATACTAAGTAGTTTCCAAATTATGACCCATGGACTAAGTTTATGGGAGTTGGAATGAATCCCTGGGCCAATACCAGATGTATGTCTTTTCATGCTGAGTTAGTGTACATAGAGTTATAATGTGGGGATTTCCACAGGTCCTAAATTACTACCTAGGAGCTGCAACTTGATGTCCCCAGGTTATGATTCAAGGGTTCCATTCCATTTCCCCCATCCCTCTTCCCACTGGCATACACTGACACTTGCCCCACTGACATACACTGACACTTGCGTAGGTGATATACACACCATTTCTACAACATGATCTTATACTTTGAGTTATTTAAAACATCTGCACAGCTACCCTATATCCTACTAGCACAATTCACAGTCTCTATCAAAATTATAAAACTCTGCTGCACAATTGGTGAAGAGCTTTTAACAGTAGAATAAGATCTGAAGTCTCCTTGAACTGTGTAAAAGGTGTTACATAGCACTACAAATGCATGCACAAAAAATTTTTCTGTTTTAAAAGGAACTATTGACCCCATCTTAGAAGGAACAAACTAAACATAAGGACCGCAACATAATTTAAATACACATACCAGTATGGAGTACCAATGAAAGACTTTCTTTTACACATGGTGGCTGTTATTTGTGCTGAAACACCAAAATCAGCTGCAAGAAAACAAAAACATCAACTGGATCATTCAAGAATTGATAGTCTGGGAAGGGAATCTTCAACTTAAAGGAAAATATAGTAATAGTGTTTAGTGCAATTTTTATGTTATTACAAATATAAAGATGGATTGGTATGTTACAAATAACCTCAAAAGTAATCTTTTTTCATCATGATTAAATTTATAACTTGTTCATTAATTCTGACTTGCATTGAATTCATATTATAATAATTAACATGTTGACCATAGACTTTTCATGAATTCATATTTTTACACCTGGTTTTCACTGTATCAAATACAATAATTGTTCTATATGCAAAAAAATTCTTCTATGAACACTTATATAAAATATTTATCAATTCAAGGCAAAAATTATTCATATTTGTGCTTACCTAATTTCACATCTCCTTCATCTGTTAGAAGAATGTTAGCTCCCTATAATAAAAATGTTTTGAACATAATCAAATATAAACAACAAAATGTGCTGGCAGATCAGGATCTATACTGTTTGTTCAACTGATTTCTCCTAACAAAAAGCATAGACCCAGATCTTTCATTTGCACTGCAATATAGCAGGTCAAGGTATGTGCAGTCTGCAGTTCAACTCCTCTTACAAACAAGCATATGAAGTACATCATACTATAAATTTAATTTCATCACTTATCAATTTTTGTGTATTTTGTTGTTACCACAGACTACAATATTTACATCCATCCTCCTGTGAAAACTGAATCACTGCATGCATCAATGAATAAGAACCAATGTTTTTGATAATAAATAACCACAAAAATAAATTAACAGTACACTATTAAAGGAAGCAATTATATGCACATCATTTGGTCTTCATAAACATAACCTTTCCACAATAATTAAGCTGCATTCCCTCCCAAAACTAACTTAAAATGACATAACACATATGATTTTAAAGCTCACTAATTATTTTAAATGTCCAGTCCATGATTAGTTTTCATGGAATCCAGGCACTGTCGAAAAAAAATTAGGACTGGTTACTCTCAATGACAGAGGTGTGTGGACAATTAGACCCATGTTTATGTTTATGTTCCAGCTGGTTACTCTCAATGACACAGTTGTGTGGACAATTAGACCCATGTTTATGTTCCAGCTGGTTACTCTCAATGACACAGTTGTGTGGACAATTAGACCCTTGTTTATGTTCCAGCTGGTTACTCCAATGACTCAGTTGTGTGGACAATTAGACCCACCTTTATGTTCCAGCTGGTTACTCTCAATGACAAAGTTGGGTGGACAATTAGACCTGTTTATGTTCCAGCTGGTTACTCTCAATGACACAGGTGTGTGGACAATTGGACCCATGTTTATGTTTCAGCTGGTTACTCTCAATGACACAGGTGTGTGGACAATTAGACCCATGTTTATGTTTCAGCTGGTTACTCTCAATGACACAGGTGTTTGGACAATTAGACCCAGGTATATGTTTATGTTTTAGCTGGTTACTCTCAATGACACAGTTGTGTGGACCATTAGACCCAGGTTTATGTTTATGTTCCAGCTGGTTACTCTCAATGACACAGGTGTGTGGACAATTAGACCTATGTTTATGTTTATGTTCCAACTGGTTACTCTCAATGACACAGTTGTGTGGACAATTAGACCCATGTTCCAGATAGTTAATTAAGATGCATGGTGTTCATATCATTGTATCTTTTATATCTTTCCAAAAACCCTTCTGAAAAAGAAGGGATAATTAAGGCTACTATTTGAAATAGTTGAGAGAAAAAAGGGATATTTTTATAAATAAAATACATGTAGTATGATATTTATTTAAATTACCAAGAAAATAACTTTCCTTAAAATGCTGTCTTCTGAGTTCAGTTGGCCCCTTACTGAACACACAGCTCCACATCACAGACACCATTTATGAATTCAATCTTTATGCAGTGTGCAATTGTGTGTGTGTGTATGTGTGTGATTAGGATTTTTAATGTAGCTTTAACAAATGTTTTAGCTATATAGCTACAATATCAGCAGTGTAGTAGTTGATAGTGAGTTTAGCACTGGAGCATCATATTGCAGACATGTAGCATCATGTCCCCACCCAGTCACTTTATCCTGACAAGTCCACTATTCCTAAGATTAACCTCTTAATAATGAGCACCTAGCAAGGCAGCTGTTAGTACCATTTTAATAGTCTTTGGTATGACTTAGCTGGGGTTTGAACCCACAACCTCCCTCATCAGAGGTAGATACTCTAAGCACTAAACCCCTGGAGCAATCTCAGTGTGCACTTGATTTGCAACATCAAATTTACAATAAGTATGGGATAGCAGGGTCATTTTGAAAAAGAAGGAAAAAAAATAGTCTCTGACAAAAAGTGGGAAAGACTAGGACCATTAGAAAACAATGAACTAGACAAATGCAGTCAGATAAGATTCAGGTACAGCACAACAATTGTACAAAATCATTTCATAGTGACATCAAAACAGCAAGAGGACATGCTCCACACAGTGCTATGATCATGCAAATCATTTTATAGTGACATGAGACAACATGTTCCAAACAGCACTATAAGTATAAAGATCTACATAGTGACATGAGACAGCAAGAGCACATGCTCCATGGCTTGCTCTGTTATGCCTAAGGTAATTATTCTGGACTTCAACAATCTCAATCTCACCTTGCATCCCATTAAGTGATTGCTATAGTGTTTGTCCATTTTCACTTGCTGTGCATAAGCACATTAAACATTTCAGGATATCTTCATCAGGATATATAACTGCTTCTGTGAAAATTAACTTGACATAGCAAGAGGAAATGGAAATTTTTCAAAGGAATACTTATTTTATCTATCTAAAACTGTGCAGCAAATGCTAACCATTTTTGTTTACTTGGTTTACTTACACTGCGATATGTGTGTCAGACAATGTATTGGAAATGATCACTTTTTTTCAGGTGTATACAGTCGATCTGACAAATTGAGGTTCCCAGGAAAACATCTTTTTTCTGGACTCAAGTGGATATTGCAGATAATTTTTTTCAGCCTTCATTAATAAAGCACCAAACAAAAATAAATTTAAAAACTTTGCCACTTTCTCAATTTTGCATTTTTACAAGGATATGCAACCGGAATGAGTTTTTACAACTCAACTAGTAATTGCAATTATATTGTCTTACATTCAGAGTATAACAACAATCAGACTGAATTTACAGAAGCATATACTATTGGGTCCAAGTGTAAACAACAAGGACCCTGATCTGTTGCCATATATTGTGCTGGAACATCAGAATTTATGTTGTTTGTTATACCGATTACTTAAAAAGATGCTGCAAAGACTCATATCTACTGGTGCATGATGTGATAGTAGATATAGGTCTATGCAGCTGGATCGGTTTTGTATGTGAGCATATATGGTACTGCATATTAAACATTTTCTTGGAAATTCTCCCTTATTTTCTAAGGAAACCTGAAATGGGCAAATGCAAAGTTGAGTTTTTAAGAATTAAAGTTACAAGAAAACAATCATATCAGTTTCTAACATCAACAAGTGGCCAAGTTATTTTTCTGACTGGGCTGAAATAAGACCAAAGGTGCTGGACTAGTGCATATCCCTATTCATCTGAAGAACTTGCCAAAACCCCTCCTCCCTCACACCTTAGGTATCACATCTAATTAATAAGCATTCCCCATTTACTATGAACACATACTAAACAATGAAGGCCCATTTGCAAGTGTCAATATACACACAATGATGGTCCATTTGCAAGTATTAATACACAAGAAAATAAAATCTGATCAACTTTAAAAGCGCAATGACCAGTATTTAAAAAAGTAATATTGGTTTCTCACCTTGATATCTCGATGCATCTTCCCTTTGCTGTGAAGATATTTGAGACCTTTAAGGGTTTCCTTGCATATAAATGCTATCTGCGGTTCTGCGAGGGGCCCAGTTACTGAAGAATGAGCACATAAATAATTAAAATAAGTCTGAATATTTGCTTAATTGAAAAAAGCAGTGAAGTTGTATTTTCCCCAAGTTTCTTAGGTCAATAAATTTCCGCTTTCATGTTAATTCAAACCCCTAGACTACAACTCGTGCAAGATAATTATTCTAAGACTGGTATCTGGCACTTTCATGTCTGCAAAAACAACAGCACATATAATTTTACATGCAATTTACATTGGGTAAGTGATATTGCACATTTACCCCTTTGATCTATATCTGTGTTAATGGGACCTTTTCTCAACTTGGGTGGCCCTTTACCAAAAATCTGAAGCACCACTGCCACAGTTCAATCTCACTATAGACTGAACCTGAAGTTCTATTCTTTACCAAACAGAGGGATATGTGCTGATTTTGATATATAAATTAAAAACATTTCATGTACATGAATGATCATGTCCGTGAACTTACTGTGATAGATATCCTGCATGGAACCTCCCCCACAGTATTCCATGGCAATCCATAGTTTGTCTCGCCTGAAATTTGGAACAATGTAGCATATAAAAATAGAAGTACAAATGTACAATAAAACCCACCCTACCAACCACCCAGTTTTATACCCACCATGCTGAAACAATCACATATTTAAAGAAATGAATCTAACACAGTATTAAGTCAACCTCATATCTAAGACCACCATAGTAGTTAGAACACTTTTCTAAAATAAGTTAACAAGTGGTCTTGTGTTGGAGGTATACAATAAAACACAGAATAGTCTTTACCCTTTCAATGCTAATTGGTCTGTTTCTTATGCTAACTGAATATCTGCCAAGACCCTGCATTTTAAAGATGCAATGATTGTCCACTGCAGAAATGGAAAAACATTGTCTTCCATACATAAAGTAAAATTAAAGATACAGTGTGACACTACGATAGCATGCTCCATTATAACACAAATTTTGGATATAACATGGTCATGGTGTGGCTCCCGAAATTTCATATACAGTAGTCCATCTCTTGAACTCCCCCTCACCAGTAGCCAACCACCTCTCCATACGACCAGAATTTGAAGGCATCATGTGTTTATGTTCTTAACATGCGCAGTGCAAAATCATTCAAAAAACCTTTTCATTCAAATCAGGATACAAACATCTGGCTCTAACAATCTTCCTTTCTCCATCCATTTCACCTTCCCACTTCTGCAGAATTGTTTCCCTATCATTAACAATATTGCCTATATGAGTCTTTCAGATATCAAATTTTTCTGCCAGAATCCTTGAACTCTCCTCCTTTTTGGACAATTGAATTACTTTCACTTTCTCTTTTAAACTGAGAATTTTTCTTTCCCTCGATGACATCTTGATTTTTTTGCAATTACTTATTCCAATGTTGGCAACTATAAGACGGAATGAAAAAAATTCTACATTTAAACAAAATGCCAAGTTTTAAAGATGGCAATCTTGTCACATGAGTCATTAGTCATAGTCTGGTATCCTATTAATTTGACATTGTTTTACCCTTGAGTGACAGAAGCCAAAACAGCTTCAATATGTACACAGAACTGACCTGAACAATAGCACCTCATGACCATTATGATTTGCAATCTTGACAGTTATTGTCAGTAGTAATAGCCACTAATTATGGAAGAGAATAAGCTCAACATCTTAATATGGGAAACCATAAAGGCTATCAAGCCCATTTTCCAGCGGACTTGTGTATTGTACATCGATTCTGCCACTTTTCAGCTGTTACTACTATTAATAAGTGTAATCTTAATAATCATCAGTGGCTAAACCAGACATCTTATCATAACACAGCAGTAATGCTTATCGGACTACAAGTACTTACCTTTCTGTATGGATTAAAGTTTGAGTCTTTTTCCGCTTTATGGAATAATTGTGGCTTCTTGTGAGATGTAAATATTAACCTTAGTTGTAATTGTACTTTAGTCAACAATTCTTTCAAGAACAAAAACCTGACATAGGGAAATAGAAATTGGTTCTGGATACATATTACAAAATAAAATGTGGCTGCTTGTGAGGGGTAAATTTTATATTTTTGCAAAAATATGCTGGTCGCATTAGCCGGGTGGTCTTTCATGAGGGATAATTTTGAACACAAATACATGGTTCTCAGAATAAAGTAAAATATACCTTCTCTGTATTTCTCATTTAATATGCATCGATTTAAGATGATAAATGTGCTAGTGAAGCACACATTTTTGCGCCCATATTACCTACCTCCCTTGCAATATTTTTTTTTGGGGGGGTACATGCATCATTTTTTTTCAACTAACTGACCTGGATACCTATAACATGGTTTGGTCAATAACACAGTCAGGTTCTATGGCCCCCAACTATCGTGTTATAGCAGGGTCACACTGTATTGATTGTTCAAAACTGCCAGAAAGCATGCTGAACTAGGCTGGTACCCTGACATCAATGCACAAATTTCAATTCTAACAATATAAAATGATTTTAGAGTATAGGCTTATGCCAATTGGAAAATGCCATGGTGACCAACAAATAACACAGAATAATGGTTATTTTGGGGGTTTGTTTCAGAGACAACTGGAAAGGTGTGAAACTGCAATCTGCTCTGCTGCCATAGAAACCCCAGAAAATATACAATGAAAAAATTATAATTGTAAATATGATAAAGAGTTTTAAAAAGTATAATAAATCTTTTAAAAATGAATAATAATAGTTGAAATATGATCAAGAAAAAGTTTTAATGTTCTGCACTTCCTGCAGTGAGGACCACTCCGGTGGCCTAGTGGTAGAGCATCTACCTTGGATGTGGGAGGTCACAGGTTCAAACCCCAGCCAAGTCATATGAAACACTTAAAAATGGTACTAACAGCTGCCATGCTGGGCACTCAGCATTAAGAGGTTAGTGTTAGGACTGGTCAGCCTCGTGTCAGGATAATGTGACTGGGTGGAACATCATGCTACATGTTTGCAGCATAATACCCCAAACATCACTATAAACTGTCCCACTGCCGACACTGTAGCGATATGACTTAAATAATGTTAAAGCCATCTTAAAAACCTAAATCGCACATACACACCTACAGTGAGTATTCTGATAAATAGTAATGTGGATGGATCAGTGAAATTTAGGAAGGACCAATAAAAATGTTTTGGTGATCCTGTAATTAGTGGAATGGAAACAAAAATAATTTCAAGCTATGCATAAGGTACACAGTAAATTAAGGAAAAAAATCCTCTGTATGCATAATATTAATAATTCATGTAAAACTAAAGGTGCCTTAAGATGTATACATGGAAAAAATATTAAAAATTATAATGAAATAATACTTCTTTTGCATCAAATGCAAACTTGAATCATATTGTGCAACAATGGACAAATATAACCAATTTATGTTGTCAAGACTCATTGGCAATGCAGATCTTCATTATAATTCTGTTTTTATGCTATCATGGAAGAAATGCTTATAAAAACCATTTCATGAAATTGTAGTAAAATTACATGTATAATATACTACCATATAAGGTGATTTCAACATAAGGTAAATATGCAGTATGGCTTTCATAGATATCGTTATAATACTGTTGTTGTTGTTGTTGTTGTAGGGTTTAATGCCATTTTTCAGCACAAGATTGGCTATACATGGCAGCCAGTTTGAATGGTGGAAGAAGAACCAGGGAAAACCCCAGAAAGAACCACCAACCCATGAGAAGCAACTGGCAAGCTTTCTCACGCACCCACAATAGCCGAGCCTGAGACTCGAACCCACGCAGACAAAAGTGAGACAGCAGTGATCCATAATGGTAAGCGCTTTAGACCACTCAGTCACTTGGGGCCTCCTCTTTATGAGGGAGTAATGTTTCACGTATTTCATTATAAGGTGATCTCACTATAAGGTGTCAGAGTCATAAATTTCTTATGGAGTAGAAGGTAAAGGCATGTTTTACAACATATTTTATAAAATTGGGTCTTTGTCATGAGTCACAATGCCATACTGATCTTGATAAGTTGTTCTCAAATTGCAATCAAACATTTAGAATTTGCACATAAAATAAAGATAATCAGAGGTATTTAAATGTATTTAAAACAACAATAACAAAATTATCAAGATAAAAGAACAAGTTGACGAGTTACATTTTTAATAATGGACTTAGTACTATGTACATATCATCATTAAACAGCAGGATAATATACATGTGAAAAACACTATAAATTATAATGAAATCATACCATATTTTGGTGATTACCTCCTCCACTCCTGATTTTTGAAACAGAATGCCATATATCGCACATGTATTACATTTTAAAATCTTGATAATTTTGTTCCATTTTCATAGTGTCACTATAGTTGGCATTTTGGATAGTGGATAAACAAAGCAAAAGTGTAGAAAGTATATGCAAGTCCATGACCAGTATTTAATCTTCATCTGGACGATCATGACATACTCTAAAATATATCTTCAGGAACAAGCTAGAATTTACCAAGACAATGCACTGTAATTATGTTTGAAACATCAAAGCTTTAACAGTCACTTATCACCATTAAAAACATCACAATAAGTCAATTATATGTTGCTCAATGTATCGTAACAAAGTTTTAAATAATGTGGTAAAAGATGAGAAATAAAACAATGAACCAAGTTTTTTTCTGAAGAAAAATCAATACACTCCAAATATATTTCTATGTCCATGCTAGAATTTAGAAAAACAAAGTATTTTAATTATACTTGGCATATAAAAACTTTAATAGAAGCAGTTCAGTTTTTTCATGCAAAGAAAATCTTATCTAGAATGGGGATGACTAACAAATAAATCCCTCAAACTATTTTTCCTGCTAATGCAAAACAACTGGTATGAACACAGGTATTCATTTCTGTCTATGGAAAAAGAAAACTACCTACAACATTCTAGTTTTGGATCCATCATTTTCATGTCCTGGCCATTCTTTTGCTCCAAATCCCCAAATTATCCTACTTTTTGCAGAGGTCTGCCTATCTTTGTGCAGTTCAGACCAATCTGCCTTAGATCTCAGGCCAAAAGGTTGAAAATCTGAACACAAAATCTCATTCTGACGGGAGAATTTATAGTATACAAATTTGGGTCTCAAAAAGTATGTTTTTCCCCTCTGTATTTTGTAATGAGTGTAGAAAGTCCAGATTTAGTGCTACATCTATCTACTATCTGTAATACCACCCTCTTTGGTGTATCTTAAATGAACATGACACCACACAACTCAAAAGGAGCATACTACCTCCTGACACACAAACATAACGCCTGGGGTTAATGAGTTAAAATATAATCTAAGATCACAGACAAGAATTAGCTATGTAATGTTGTTTAAAAAAAAACAAAACATTTGTCAGGTAGGCTTCTATCCTCAATTACTGACCAAGGTCAATTCAATCTTGCACTATATATGTATGTCACAGCCCTTTGACACTAAAGTTCAGCTAAGGCAAGAATATCCATAACCTAATGTTTAATCTAAGTAGAATGTGATTTACAATTAATGAAGCAATCTCAAGTATGAAGAACAACTAAAACACCCACCCACCCCAATTTAACTAACAAGGTATGTAAATTTTTGCAGATGAAGAAGGCAGATAGGTGCACTACAATGGGGCACACTGGGACTTCAGATGGGCAGGCCATGGGCAGTGTCACTGTATTCCTTTCGAGTAGGGACACTGCTCTATGGTTACCATGGTTAGCAATAAAGGAGGGTGTAATGTACAGTCAAGTTCTAAAATATAACTGTAGACTGATGATGGCTGTTCCATCTAGACACCCAGAGAAGGCAGTTTTTAAAAATATATGCCAGAGTATTCTGAATATTCAGACTTCATTTTAACAAAAAAAAAAGATTCAAAATTGCATATATGGATGAGTACTCCACATTAAAAGCATCTTCCCTGGTTCCCATATATATATTACTGGAGTGAGAAAGAGTTCAGATTATTATAACAGCACCTTGCTAAAAGATATATACTGTGCACATAATTGTGCCCCACAAGAACTTTAGCTTACCTCAGGTAACTTCCAAAGTAAGCTACAATGTTGGGGTGTTTACAATCCTTCATCATCATTATCTCTTGTTGGATAACAGCAAAATCATCTCCTGCAAAATAAAAAGGAATCTTTAAGCAAAATGTCTTTTTACTGATTGACAAATCTTTTCATATTTAACTCATTTTCAAATATATTTCATTTAAAACATTGCCATATATAATGGATAAAACTTAAAAATGAATAACATATTTATCTAGTGAGAAGCCCATGTTGGATAATTTTGCCCCACTTTCCTACATATATACGTAGTAAAAAGGACAAGCTTTCACAACCTTTTATTCAAGGATTCACCCAGTAATAGTGTTTATGTTGGGAAGGTCTTAGATGGCAATCAAATTGAAAAATGTATTGTGATATTTGGTTGACATATGCCACCTTTTGCAGAGGTTCAATTAAGTAGCACTATTTATATTTATTCATTTCTGTACCAGTTACAAATGACTTGCCTGGTTCCAACTTGATGATTTTAACTGCTGCAAACTCTCCTGTGTTTCTGTCTCGAGCCTGTTGAGAAATATAAGAAATATTATTAAAGCACGAGATGCATTCACTGCATATCATCTAAATTCTAGTAACGTATTACACTGTGTCACTCATGTCTTCCCCATTTCATTCCATTACATACAATTTAAATGTTCAAGTATTTAAATAGCATACATGGACATTTTAATCCAATGATCTGTAACAGAAATATTATAAACTTACATATATCTTGAATACAGTGGTTCTGATACTACAGAAATATGTAGAAGTTTAATAAACATGTCATTTTGAGTCTGAAATGGGTCTCATATGTCAAAATTTAATAAAAGTGTCAACTAGTACTCAGTAACAAAATACAGTAAAACCCATTTATCTCAATTTCAGTTATCCCCAGAACCAGTTATGTCAATCGTTTTGGTCCTGAAAATATATTATCCTGCTTATCTTGACCCTGTTAAGTTGATAACCATGTTATGTCTGATAAAAATTTGGTCCAAAGTAGCTATCTCATTCCAATATTGTTATGGTCAGTCACCAACTTAATCCATACACAAAAGCTATGGGCCCAGAGTGGCCTAGTGGTCTAAAGCCCTGTCCATTATGGATCACTGCCATCTGACCTCTGTCTTCATGGGTTCACATCTAGGATTCAGCAAATGTGGATAGATGAGAAAGCTTGCCAGTAGCTTCTCGTGGGGTGGGTCGTGGTTTTTTCTGGGGATTTCCCGGTTTCTTCCTCCACCATAATACTGGCGACATAAATAGCCTATTGTGTGCTGAAAAATGGTGTTAAGCCCAACAACAACAATTAATAACTTTGGTTTAAAGTTCACTTATAAAGAAAACAGTTAAAGTGTTTCCATGCTTGGTGTGAATGCAAGCCTTAAACATTAGCATGGCTAGATAATGTGACTTTCAATCATCTATAATTAGTAAAAAGCAAATTCCAAACCAAGCTGGTACTCACCCAATCCCAAACCTGTGGTTATTAATTTGTTTTGAACAAGTAGTAAAGCAGAAATGGTATTTAAAAAATCCATAACTCCCATTAGTTTTTTTTGTTTAAAATGATGTCCAGGCTATGCAATGATTAAAAATTTTTAAATGCGAACAGAACAAAGCAGAAAGTGACTGCTTGGATTAATGTCTATGAAATAGAAAGAAAAGTGCACTGCTTTGTACTGTTTTATCTTGAATTGAATATCAAAGCTTTGCAATCCATCAAAGTGATATGCTGACTCTCCTTCTGGCACTGTGTTGTTGTAGACTTTGATTGATCCGAGTCAGGAGGGATATGAGATTACAACTGTACGAATAGAATAAGTCCACTTCTTACAGAATTTGGTGATGAGAGTCATCTTTAAAGTCTTTAAACACATTTTAAAGTTTCTTGGTACATGAATACTGACAGCCTCATAATTGAGTGTTATAAAAATGTGTCACTTGTTACGTAATCTCATTTAAAAGAACCCCAATTTTTCCTCTGCAACCTGGCATTACTGAATTATTATTTTTATTGTGCATTAGAAATGTCATTTGTTTTTTAATCAAAACTCTTCAAATTTGGAGCTTCAGATGCATTATCATTGGCTCTGCAGTAGATTGTCAAATAAACTCTGATATCTCTGGACCCAATCATAATCATGATAACTAAGTTTGACTTTGGTTCAGGCTGTATAGTGTTTGGTTTTGGTTAGATTATAGGGCATAACAACAAAATATTAGACTGGCCAATAATATGTATATTTGATTTAATTGTTTATGACCAATGATATGTATATTTAATTTACACTGTTTTTCAGGATTTGTTTTCAGGATTTGTTTTTTACATTATATGCTATGAATAATTTTATCTTGGACCTGACCTTGTTCAAAACCAAAGTTCATTTTGGTATTGTAAACATGTTTATCCCAATTTAAATCCAGAATATTAGAAATTACCCAGGGTCTACCTATTGTTTACTGCATTTTATATAATAATTTTAGAAGCATACATTTTATCTTGTAAACATTTGAAACCTTCCAGAATGAAATTTACTATTAAGTAATTTTTTTCGAAAAATGTTAATTGTGACCTGAGGTCAAGTAAAGGACTATATAATCTTTTTAAAAAAAGTATTCATTCATCCTTTAAGATCTGAGCAGATTTATTCGTATTTTTATGTCCATTGTTTCATTTGGGCTAGAATTTATTTATTCAAATTATTTAATTCAAGTTACTCTTGTTTGGAATACAAAATGATCAAAATAACATTCTTGGAAATAGAGATCTGCACTCATGTTTAAATTCAAATAAGGATATATTTATTATTGGACTGCATTATTGTGATTCAACAAAAGACTGTTGGTACATCACTATGACACAGGCCACCATAGACACATCAACATTTCCAGCATTGGATTTATTTTAGAATACCACTAATGATTTAAAAATTTTAATCATTAGGACTTTTTTTGAAATTCTAGGATTATTTGAGATTTATTTCATGATACCATAAGTTCTTTTTACATTTTTGACTGTATTCGAGGAAAATAAATTAATGTATTTGTTAAATTTTACAAAACCTGTTCATTCTCACTCTTTCCTGTTTGTTATTTTAAGACCATTGAGTCATAATACCACCCCAATGGAAACAAGTTCTATGCCCAAAGACATACAACAATCACCTACTAGGACCAATCTAATGGTATGATCTAAAATCATACCTTTTCTAGTCAAAATCCTGCATGCTGACTATAACAGAATTGAAACAGAGTGGGTTTCTTTTCTTGGTATAAATGAACAACACAAACATGATGTGGTGGATGATGGAAATTTATGAAATGAATATATATATATATATATATATATATATATATATATATATATATATATATATATATATATATATATATATATATATATATATATATATATTACAAATGCACTGATTCTCTCCTACCCCTATAATATGATTGATCCAATTAGTCTACACACATTCTCAAATTGGAAAAGAAAAAAAATTTGTTCTACATAAATCTTACATATAAAAAAGCAAAGTTAAAAAAAACCCCTCATGGACTGCAAAATTTTTTCCATTAATATCATGCAATGTAAGCGAGATTCACATAATCTAACATATGTGACACCATTTAGTTTCAAATAAAAAAAATTAATGCTATGAAAACTAGATCCACATAATCTCATGTCAGAGGTCTCATTAGGATTTTAAAACTAGGAGTCCAGGACACATATTTTGGTTAAAAAAAAGGAGTCCCACAACAAAAATTGCTGTCCCCATTAAGCCAGGCATCAGATACTTTCTTCCACTTGGCTACTGACACATACAAATTATCAGTTCTATCAACTTTAGCACAATACATAATCTCTTTGAAATCTTCATTTTTCTGTTTAATCCCAAATTAATTGTTTAAATTTGAAAATGGCATTTTGTCCAAATCATTTGATTTCAAGTTAGCAGGCAATATTTATATGGCAACAACCAGAAATTAAATCAAAAACAGTGATCCCACTGGGCTTTGACAATGTCACAAATTGCAATTTTGATTTACAATACTAAACCATCTGGCACCTGGTAATATTTTTGGAGACAACAGTTTTTGCTGATAAAAAGATATATACAGTCATGGGTTTGCTGTGGAGAAATTCAATTGTACCATGAATGCAAGCAGCAAACCTGGATATAAAAATGCACTGGAATCAATTGTTACAAAAACAAATCCTTATTTTATACCTACAAACCACCCTAACAGTGCATTGTTATATCATAATCCTCTTATACAACTGATTACAATGGACCACCTATGTGGTTGGAAATCTGAAATGACAAGTCAATCACACAAGGGCAATTTAAAAAAAGCAAAAAATTAGTTTTGCTGCAATTTCGGAGAAAACTGATTAACTCTGGAGTACCAATATATACTAAAGACTTTTTAAAAAAAATTATTGTGTCAATATTCTACAATATTTTGATGTTGCTGCAGCTATAACAAAAGGGTATTGGTTTGGTCCTTCAAAGTAGCCTTTAGTGGTGCCTTCAATAACACATGCACCTTTGATCAAAGAAGTCAGCAACAAACTAAAATAAAAGCATTGCTTCAGTTTTAATAGTGATTTGAACATTTTTATTTTGCCGAAAAATACAACTTCACTCTTTGCAACAAATATGTGCATACGGAGGACTCCTGTGTGGGTGATTTTCTACATCCCAAGTTAAATATTTGCATCAAAATATGCATAATTAGGCATTCTGAGATCTTTTCATGTAATGCAATACTGAAAGCAAGATTCACATAATCTCATGTAATGCAATCAATTGAAACAAATATATCACTGTAAAAACTTAAACAGTCATATGATTCACAAACTGTTACACCAAGGTTTCACCAGATTTCTGGATTGGCTCACATTTATCCACCACTCACACCCTCCACAAGTACTTATATGTACAGATGGCACCCAGAACCTTTATATTGGATATGTCTATATCCATGGTTCTACCACTGGTATAATCTTGCGTATACATATATGAACAGGCAGCACACTGCAATATGGACAGCTATATTCAACCCTAGACAGGGATACACATATGTACGGACAACTTGGCTGGGGTTCGAACCCATGACTTCCTGTATCCGAGTCGAATGCTTTAACCACTATGCCATAATAAGGCATAATAATAAAGCATAATAATAATAATAATAATAATAATAATAATAACAATAATAATAATAATAATAATAATAATAATAATAATAATAATAATAATAATTCAGTTTGTTACTTAAAGATGTTATTAGAATAAAATGCAATATGATCATACAGCACCATTAGTAACTTCCACATCAGACTAAAGTTCTGTGTTTTAATGGATAAAATATTTAACATATGAACCAAAAAGATAAAAGTCAACAAACTACAACATGAACAATTTTAAAACTAGATCCCACTTAAACTTGATAAAAATACAAACTGAACGCCTTATAAAACATGATCTGGTTCATTATTAGTAGTCAAAAAGTCATTAGTGTTTCATGTTATATCAAGCACACCTTGTCTGATGAATCTCAGCTAACATCTCAAATATAAGTAATTAAAACACAAAATGTTCAACATGGCCAATATGTACTGCCAACAAACACAACAGCTAGACATCAAAATGTATCTAATTGTGGATGAAATGCATATCCTTCTTTATCAAAATGATCAGTGATCTGCTCACGTTATTTTTGTTGCACATATGCTGGAGAATCCTAATAACTGTATGGTTCATGCTCAGGGATGAATCAGGCAAAACAGTCACCAAAGAGTCTATCATTTTACCCAAACTGGCCCAAAAGGCAAATTTCACTCTGCCTTGCATTGATTTCATTACATTACTCCCATCCCATTCGTGTCAGCACAATGCATTAATAATAAGAGTAAAACATAGACTTTTATGTCAGTTTCCCCATTAACAATGTGGGCAA
Organism: Potamilus streckersoni; assembly: GCA_016746295.1. Taxonomy (NCBI): domain Eukaryota; kingdom Metazoa; phylum Mollusca; class Bivalvia; order Unionida; family Unionidae; genus Potamilus; species Potamilus streckersoni. The sequence goes on from JAEAOA010001939.1 coordinate 925,902, forward strand.
AAAGATTTTTAAAATGTGGTCTTTTGTTCTGTAGTCAATTTTTGTGCTAATTTTATGATCATAAATACCATAAATTATACTAGCTGCAGATTTCTTACAATCAACACATCCAACTTGAAACTGAAGTGAAACAGTTGCCCAAACGGAATAAAATTATTAGTTAGCCTCTATCGCCATAAAAAAAATATTAAAGAAATGGAGATAATAATTAGTTGGTCTACGGTTGTACATGTCATTCATATGCTAACGGTACCGGGTTGGTTTTTTGTGATTTTTGACAGCCCTAGCTGCAATGTACTTAAGCACTATTTTATCACCAGTGACAATGAAAAGCCAAGGCACATGAGGTCAATTATTCTGTAAAACAATAACATTATTATATTTAGAGATGACATAAAAGAAATTGTGATTTCATGCACCAGAAAAAATCTCTAGAGAACTAGAACACTTGCACATTTTACACTAACAATATGACTAAAAATACAACAATATTGTCTGTAATAAAAAGTTATGCAAAGCCATGTAATTTATGGCACATTTATCCCAAAGCTTTCAGTGTATTGGTCATGCAATAAACATTGTCTAAGCTTTATGATGGTGCATTCAATCAATATAAGTTCTGCTACTATAAAGTTTTGTTATGTTCCATACATGTTGACATGAAAGTACTTGATCACCATCATAATATTCACTCAGACTCAGTCATATAAACAAACATACTCTCAAACTTCTTCATAGGATTTTTAAAATTAGGGTCCTGGACCCCTTCATTTAAAAATAATGGAGTTCCAGCCCAAAAAATAGGAATTTGGATAGCAATATGTTTCTCCCCCTGCAATCATTTGGGGGCCCCGATTGGCCGATTGGTCTAAGCGCTGTCCAATATGGATCACTGCCATCTCACCTCTGTCTGTGTGGGTTCGAGTCTAAGATTCCGTGAATGTGGATATGTGAGAAAGCTTGCCAGTAGCTTCTCGTGGGTCAGTGGTTCTTCCCGGTGATTTCTCAGTTTCTTCGTCCACCATTAATACTGGCTGCCATGTATAGCCTATCGTGTGCTGAAAAATGGCGTTAAACCCCACAACAACAATCATATCATTTGACCTTTAATCTTTGATTATCAACATGTCATCTGACTCATGCTCACCCATTGTAAAATATTTTGTATTTTAAAAAACAAATGTAAAACTATGGCAACAAGAAACAGTGTCAATTGCGATTGTTTATGATACTATAACTTTAACTGTACTCAATGGCTTAATCTTGCCAATCTTTCATTTTGTGTACAGCTAGAAGAAATCAAGGAAGAGTTGTTGTAGGATTTAATGTCATTTTTCAGCACAAGATAGGTTATACATGGCATAGGCTCATATTGTTGCTTACAACTTATCTGTCATACATGTACTATATAATAACTACAAGAACAATCCACTGAATGGAATACTCCCTTCTCATCGGCCAACTGAAAATAAGTTATAAACAAATGCAAGATGTCATTTTCTTTTAACCAATGAGGACAGTATTCCATTCAGTGGGATTTCACTTGCATATTAAGTGAGCATAATCAGGGCCATATTGTGGCAAAATGGTCTGGCATTCCTTAAAGGTATGATAGCAAACCAAACATTGGATACGCATACAAATTCAAATGCCCGAGCTAAACACTGGTACCAAATTTATTATGCTCTGCGAAATGTAGCTGAAATTAAATATCAGTGTTTATTTTTAAAATAGCTTGCACTAGCAAGGAGAGAAGTATCCTCCCTTGTAGTTAATATATAGTACATGTATGATGGTGAATTGTAAGCAACGATACAAGCCCAAGTGATACATGGTAGCCAGTATAACTGGTGGAGGAAGAACCAAGGAAAACCTCAGGTAGAACCACCAACCCACAAGAAGCCACTGGCAAGCTTTCCCACATACATTAGCTGAGCCTGAGACTCAAACCCATGCAAATTTAAATGGTGGTGTTCTGGAATGCTAAGCACTTTAGACCACTTGTTTCTTGGGGCCCCCATCAAAGAAGAGATTATAATCTCTTTCAAGTTATGTGTTCTTTATCAAAACCCAATGGATTAACTACTTTCACTCAGCCAGTAAAACAAGAAAGAGGCTCATCTGCATCCATACACTTGGCACAAAAGACTTTATAAATTTATCCAGCATAAATGGACACAATAATCACGCAAAACAAAAATATATATGTACATGGTATTGAAAAACACCCAATTCTATTAACAGTTTACAACAGGTAATATGGCGAGTTCATATGCTGCTAATAAAGTGAGGCACAAAATCTTGGCACTATTTCTTTTACATATTGTATACAATACCAGTATTAAAAACTTTGCAGAAAGATTTTTAAAAAATTGGATGAAACATGTGCTGAGCTATGCTTATCAAATTAAATTGTCAAAGCACAAGTGTGCGCAGTATTTGGTTCAAATGATCATTAGGCACCAGAAATTGACAGGTGCCTTAATCTCCTTTCCTGTTAAAATATAACCTACTTGGCTTCACCTAAACCTTTTACAATCATTTGATGTTTGTTTGATGACCTACATACTATATAAATGATATTTGCTTGTACAAATAAATCAAACAAAAGAAAAGTTCACTGACAAAAAATGCATACTGCTGATTCAGCTATCTGAGTGTGCAAAGCCAAACTATTATGTCAATTGTTTTTCCCGGAGAACCCTGGCCATAAATTGAGGTTCTGATTTTGTAGTGTTCAGAAACTACTCCATCAAACTGTAAAAAAGAGAACTTGTTGCAAATGAGGAAAATATAGTGAATTTATTACATTTTTATCTTGAGTTCTGCTAATAGGAATGGTACCCTGGTCAGTAATGAATCTTTCAACTCTTACAAATCTACATCCCGCTTTTCAGATCTTTCAAATTTGTCATTAAATGTTGGTCTGGATATCATCAACTTGATATATGACAAAAGATAGTGATGTGATGAGAAGTGGGTAGTCCTACAATGTAAGACATAGCACGTTTTTGTTTTAGTGTTACAGCCTACTATCCAAAAAATGGCTTTGTATAGTGTGTTCCAATGTTGATTGATATTGCAACGTGTAATCAAAGTTTCAGGAATATGACACACACTTGGCAGCCTATACTGACACTCTTCCACTAATTTATGTGAAATTTATATACATACTGTGCCACCTTTATCCTGGTGGAATCAAATTATGACACTAGCAAATGAATGCATTTTCAAGTTCCATTAACACACATTTGAATTTGTTGCAAAGGACAGTAGTCGAGGTACACCGAAGTATGTTTAAATAGGTTCACATGGGGGATATGTTTCTTGAATGAAACAAAAAACTGCTTACTGTTCCAATAAGAATAATGTATTTTTATTCATTTCATTAATGAATATTTCAACTTAACCCAGTTTCAGCATTCCCAGCTTTCCAGCCAACTGAAATGGGGGCCAAGGAAACTTGAAAACAGGTCCAATTCTTTTGTGGGAATTTGAATTTATTAGAGAAAAGACATCTGGGTATGTAGAGTCTGACAAAAACATTATAACTTTACTTCGTAGAAAAGCACCAGTTTTGGTTGCCATTTGTGATATTCCCGAAAATTTGATTTTCATTACACGTTAGTCAACATCAAAACATGCTACACAGTGCCGTTAGTCAGTAAGACCAATCATCCTCCACAACAAAAAATTTGGGCGATGTCTATTACATTGCAAGACTAAATTAGTGGAAATAAATACAAAGAAGTTGAAGTTTCATGGAGTTTCATATATTTATAATCATATCACCATATTTGGAAACTTTAACGTCATTTACACTGATCAGAGAAAACACGGACTATACTGAATTCATCAAAAATATATAACACTCTAAAGTAAGTCTTTCTGACATCCCGTTAATGGTACAAATAACCAATCATTTGACTCTGTATTATACTGTGTATAAGTCCTAACTGTACATTCTACCTCCTGGATTGGACCAATAAGCCTGGCGCCAGATCCATTACAGTAGATAGTGTTATCTGGATTTTAGCAATCCAGATAAGAAACCCTTCATCAAACTGCAAACATTCCCAACTTCTGCCTCACCGAGTCAGCCCCTCCCCTCCACTGAAGATCTTACTCGGTGAACCACATTTAGTCAATAATAGTAAAATGTAATGTTTTGCAATGAAAAATGCGTTGAATATGAGCTGAACATCCTTATTCAATATTCCATTTCCTTTCTTTAAGTCATATTACCTTGTACACATCACCGTAGGTTCCACTTCCAACTCTCTGAATGAGTTCAAAATCATCTTGCGGATTTTTTCTAAGTATCTCAAGAGCTGAATGAGATGTCATGGCGACAGCCTAACTGTTAAAACTCCTTCAGCTTAACGTATATAGTGATAATTTACTACATTTTTTTTAACAATCAGCAGCTAGCAAAAATATTGAAAGAGCTTTCGTTTCACTTCCGTCATGCGCGTAGTTGGATGCTGCGAGTCACGCAAGAGAGACAACCCTTAATTTCGAGATCGATCGTCAAATATATTCTCAACGTTGGCATGTTCGAACAGTTAAAAAATATTACAAAAATTGTAGAAGCTTGCTGATGAACAAATGTAACTGAGAATAAAACGAAATAAATACGAATAAAAATAAAATACGATGCATGTACGGGCAAGTATTCCATAAGAAAATAATTATTCACGATAAGTTTGTCGAAGGTAGTAGATTTTAATCTTAAATTCTTGGGGATAAATGAATTGTTATAGTAGACAAGATTTGTTGGCATTATTCTTTAAAAATATTTTTAATTAGATGTGGAAAACTAGGTCGAAAATTATGGGTATTGATTGAACAGAGAAGCAAATTTTATTTGACAAGTATAGCAAAATCATACCATGCAAATTTTTATTTCTCCTAAGTCAAACTTTACAAATTATTGAAAAGGCCCCAAAATATAATTGTAAGTACACAATTAATGAACATCAAATTTATTTTCGTTGAATTAAATATTAAAGATGACGTATTTCCATTCTTTAGAAGCGACGTCAATCCAGAGGCGTAGCTATGATATTTTGCACCCGGGAACGAACTATAAAATTGGCGCCCCAGCCCCCTCCCCGTTTAATCACATTTTTCTATTTTACTTATTATAATGTAACGTTGTAAGTCTCATTTTGGCGCCCTGTACCTTGGTGCCCGGGGACATATGTACCCCCACCCTGCCCCACCGTGATTATAATAATAATAATAATTATCATAGCGTATACTCTCCTCAAAATTACTCATGCGTACAATGTTGATATCCTTGAAATTACTAACGCGTACAAAGTTATTATCCTTACAATTACCATAGTGTTGAATGTGGTTATCACTCAGGCGAACAATATAAAGTTTGCATTAATGAAAAAGTATAGTTCCTAGTGTCGTAAATTTGTTTTGTCATCAACAAATAGTCCGCAAAACGGTTAACATTGAACTAATATTCGTGAAATATGAACACTTTCCTACATTTCAAGAAATTATTTAGAAATAAGAACAAGAAACATACAGGAAAACATTTGTGATAGAGTGTTGAACCATGTAATGGAATAAATAATGTAATTGTAAATAATATCTAATTTAAACAGAGCTGAAGCAAGCTAAGACAGGACATGAAGATCACTCAAGAGCACATATCCCAATTCTAGGATCGTGAAGTTACTGAAAGGAAATTTTTCCATTGGTCAACGTTGTAAAAATTAAAAAAAAAATAATGTTGGTGTTACCCGCAACATATTTTTTCTTGAATGGACTCAGAACTGTAAAAAAAAAAAAAATAGTTTACGAATATGTGTTTCTCTTCTTAGGCGTGTTTTAATTCAACGTTCGTCGCTCTTTATGTTTCTTACTAGTTATGTGAATTAATTGTGTTAAGCGTGATAATAATCGGTCAGTAGAATGGGTTTTTTTTTGTTGTTTTTACTTTCTTGTTCAGGATTTAGCAAATCTAAATGCTAAGAAACCACAAATAATAGCTGCAAAGCTTTTACAGGCCATGCATTCTTATGTTGTAGCTCACGTGTACAGTAAAGCATTATTATTATAACCTTTAACACTAACATAATGCAAGATGTACGTTCTGTTAAACACTGCCTTATGAGTTGCACGTTATAACACTGAGATAGGGTTTAGTTAACTTTTTTAGTAACCTGGTTAAGCTTATATAGAATGTATGTCTTTGTGACCTCCACAAGGCAAGAAGGATCGCTAATTTGATAAAACAAAATTATAACGTTTTCAATTAATCTACAAACCCTCTCTTCTACATTTCTTTATCGAGTTTTTTAAATGTTAGTCTTGAGAGAATAAAATTTTGGTTTGAATAACGGGCAAAACCTATAATCAGGGTCCACAACCATATCCCGTGCAGATCACAAAGATAGCTTTCTGCCATGTGACATAGACTAACTTGCAAAAGTATGTACCATCTTTGCCAAGCGACGCTGAAATCAAGCGATTTACTATTTACTATAAACTGCAACTTATCCCGACACTGACCAGTTTAAAGGACACGTATGTATGATAAGTGTCAAATGAAATAGTGTGTGTGTGTGTGTGTGTGTGTGTGTGTGTGTGTGTGTGTGACTTGGATTTTTAACGTAGCTTTAATAATTTTGCAGTCATATGGCTACGATGTATGCAGTATGGCAGTTTATAGTGATGTCTAGCACTGGGGCATCATGCTGCATACATTTAGCATGATGTCCCACCCAGTAACATTATTTTAACACAAATCCGACCAGTCCTAACACTAACTTCTTAATGCTGAGCACCTAGCAAGGCAGTTGTGAGTACCATTTTTATAAGTCTTTGCTATGACTCGGCCAAGGTTCAAACCCACTACATCTCGTGGACTCTCTATACGCTAGACCACCGGGGCATTTGTCATGCAAAATAGCTCCAAACCATCGATCCTTTTGTTGTATCAATTGTGATTACTTGCTAGGTCAATTTAACCGATGACTTGATTGTAATTTGAAGAAGAAAAAATTCTTAGTAAAAATAAGTTAAACTGTACTTTTTGCAAAACGTAAATTAGCATATAGTCATTGGACCACTTTCACTGTCAAATATTCAGTTTCAAAAAGGAGTTGTTCGTGCATGTTTTCAGACTCTTTATTATCGGAGTTAAGTAATTAGTTCATATAGTACGGAATCATATAATGCTTAAATAGAAGTTATCAGTTTTGAAAATAATCATCGGAACACATGAAATTCGAAGACCCCGTTGTAAACAAAAGATTCATGTTGATATATATATATATATATATATATATATATATATATATATATATATATATATATATATATATATATATATATATATTTGTTCATCAGAAAACTAAAATTCGTCTGGAAAAATACATAGCAGGGCAGAAAAATGGAAAAATGAGAAGTTTCTGGATTCTTTAAATCCTTCGCTTCCTATAACATATCATATGAAACTGAAATCAATCTCAAAACAAAAACAATCCATAAAATATCGCAATGACATGGAGATGCCTGCTTATAAGATCTGATGAGATTACATAGAAATATATAAACGCATACAATATATTAATATGCAATAAATGTATACATTCAGAGTCAGCTAATTCTTTGTATATAACTATGGCCAGTGATACAATGAGTTGATGTAAACGACATTGAAAAAGATTAAGAAACTATACATATCATCAGACGTATTTTTTGGTTTGAATTTTTTTATTTTAATTATTAAAGTTAGTGAGATTAAAAAATACATGCGCCTACTTGCGCAGTAACCAAATACTCGTGTCTTATGGATGTGAATCTAGGGGGGGGGGGCAATATTGCACCCCAATACTACTTAAAAATAGCTCTTTCTTAAGCTTCCGATGACAATTTGCTTTAAACCGATGCAAAGAGGTGTCATCAAGCATGAGAGCTCCTTATGAAGCATACAGTCTCGGCAACGCTTTTCCATCTTAACATTGGTGCCACCTTCTTGATATTTACTCCGCGTTGCTCCAGCCATCTTAACTTCTTCCTCAGTGGAATATTTCCATGTTTTAGATGGCCTGTCCATTCTCCTCTTGCGCTGAAATTTGACTACAAGGCTTGATAAGTGATGTCTGCTGACTTCATCAGCATGTGTCATATCCAGCTCAATTTTTTCTTGGCTGTCCACTTTGTAATAGGCTGCTGGTAGGTTAGTTTCTAAATCTTTGTGTTGTGGATTGTTTCTGGCCATCCTATCCTGGGTACATGTCTGATGCATTTGTTGACAAATGATTGAAGTATGTTTCATGTGGTTAGGTCGACTCTCCACTTCTCTGATCTGTACAGCGGCAATGATTAAACACTGATTTTGGATAGTCGGAGTTTATTCTTTGAAAAGAGCATGACGGACATCCAGACATCTGTTAAGGGTGTTAAAAACATGGACGGCCTTTACAATCCTGATCTGTACACCTTTTGTTTCTCAGCTCATTGAACCAGCTGCCAAGGTAAGTGAATTTTTCACCCTATTCAAGGTTTTGTTTCAACAGAGTTTAATTGCTTCATGTTGAGTGTTAATAACTTTCATAATATGTTTTTTTTTTCCATTTATTTAGTCTCAGTACGAAAGTTTAGCCCACCTCTGCTAGCGTATTGGTTTGTTCTTGTCTGTATATGTTGGCTTTTGTGACGCAATAGGCAAAGATGACTAATACGTGTTTATAAACCAAGATATACCATCGAAAGTTTTTAATCGATTAAAATGTACTCTACCAGTTTGCATAGTTAGCAGCAAAGTTGAAACCTGTCAAAATCTGATAACGACAAAAAACTTGCTCGAACTCGTGAGGTAAGCAGTTTCTCGTGTTCAGCGGGTGTGATTCAGTTTGTAGAGATATACCACAGTGGATTAATACTGCACTCCAAAATTATTTAAACGAGCTCTTTTTAACTTTAAATTTTTTCTAAATCGCTTTATTGAGGTGTAATGAATGTTTGGACGGCTAATGGTCGTTAATTTTAACTAGCCAAATGGTTTCTGAGCTTATGGCTGGTACGTTCACATCTTAGACCCCAGACTGTTCTAAAACTTTAAGACCATTTTGCTATTTGAAAACTGATATTATCAAAACAGAAGCGTTGGAAAGAGATTGCTGTCTTAAAAGCGTTGGGGATTTTACATTATAGACATCTAACATTTTCTATCTGTTTTAGTACCTTCAGGTAGTGGAGCATTCTTTTTATCCCCTCCTGTTTTTTATTGCATATTTTGCATACTCTGCAATGAAAGTTTGATTAGATCTGTTCACAGCAATATCCAATCTAAATTGATATAGAACGTGTGATTACAATTTAGATTCGAATGATAACTTAAATAACTCGTAAGCAAATATTTAGTTCGCGCCTAGAGCGATTACAGATCAATAGGGTTTACTCCGATTACGAAGCCACTCGTAACTTGGCGGCAAAACTTTGAGGGAGATTCTAAGATAGACAAAGCTTTGTAAGGTCAGTAAGTTATTTGCTCGATTTTGCAGAATAGTACGGCATCATGCTTGAAATTATTTGTAGTATGTATACTTAATTACTAGGATCATTTCGTAGGTATAAATTACCTTTGTAGTGTTTCATTTACATGCGTATTTGAGATATGGACCTGAGCTTACGTAGAAAATTACTACATGTGAGGCGGAATTATGTAGATTGTCTTGTGGTAAAAGCTTGTGGTCAGAATTAATTTTATAATTCGCAATTACGTCACTTCGTAGTAAACTAGGGTATTCATTAATGCTTTATGTTAGAATTTACATATGCTCGAATTATAAATTTAGAATGGTTGAAGTATGTAGGATTATTTATTATAGACTGATGCATATATCAGAGCATGTATATTTGAATATTTGTGTACTCTGTATGAGTTGTAAGGTAAAGAGATGCGTCTAATTATTGTGATATTGTTTAGTATAACTGGATTAGGAATATGTATTGATGTGACTTTATTTATTGATGTATGTAAGTATAATTGATACCATGCTTTTTATTATGACTATACTGGACACTTACAACAATATAGCGAGGATCTGATGATAGGCTGTGTGCAGTGTGAGATGAGAGGACTAAGAAAGAAGACTGTCCCGTCCTTGTGTTTTCACGGGAAGCTTTATAGGGGACAGAACTGCGGGTTCCATCGGGTTCCGAGTCTTCAGGAGTTTGAGACGAAATTGAGGCTGTAGCGGAGACAGTCGAAGTGGACAGAAGATTAGTCGTGGTAGAGAAAGTGGAGGAGAGGGCGAAAAAGTCAAGAAGAGAAAGTCGAGGATGAGGAGGAGAAGGAATATGGAGAAAAGTCGAGAAGAAATGGGAGAAGGAAGTGGGAGAAATAAGATAGAGAAAATATACACTAGATGAATAGAAATACAAGAACAGCTAGAAATCAATTTCACACTGCTAATTAAGTGATGTAAAAGGCTAATTAAAGGGTGGAAGGAGTCTAATTGGAAATTTGACTCATATGATTATTAAATTGTTATTCATTGACTTTCAACCTCCTTTGTGTATTTATCAATCTAACTGTCGGCATTGCTAACTTGGGGCTCGGAGCTTTACATCTATCTTTCACTAAATTTAACTTCCAACAAAATAGAGCCTGGGTGGGACTTTTATAATAGTTTAAATTAAACATTGGGAGCACCCATCCCCAAAATAACAATCCCTCACACTACATAAAAAGGGTTATACACAGGAGTGCTCTCCAGGTAAATATAAATAATTGTTTATGTTAGTAGATATCACCCCATGTTATATTAAACACTGCTATCAATGGTTTGATTTATGAAGCATACTGTGTTACCCTTACTATTCTGTCTATGTCAATATCATAAATCTTAACCTGCAAACCATTCTTTAAACCTTTAATACAGTCGATCCGATTTTCAACCAATTTAAGCATTGCCATCAGGGCACATATAGTAATGACAAAATTATCTTTAATCCAGCCGTATCTTCTTGCTATATCCCCCAAAAAAACCAACATTGCGATTCTGGGAGTTTCGTTATAATACCTAAATTAAGTGTATTGTCTTTTCGACTAGACAAATATGTCATATTTCTCGAATTTTAAATAAAAGTTAACATTTACTTTTTCAGACTCGTTTGGCCTTTAATAACCCTCCGCCACCAGAGAGAGATTTGTGCTTTACAGCGATCGAATAGCAGCAACATTTAACATAATTCCGTGTCTATAGTTATGGTAGTAGTGTAGGAGTATAGTATAGCGTCAATGGAATAAGCATTGCAGAATCAACCGGCGATTTATAGCGTCAAATCGCACAGAATGGGACCATATAGCGTCAATGAAAATTTAACATAGGGACAAGTAGAATGACACAGGTGGCATGACATCACGGTACTGGACACTTGCAACAATGTAGCGAGGATCTGACCAAAATGGACGCAGCTACGACTCTAGGTAGGGACAAATACAATACAGGACATCGAATAGTTCTTCTTATCTTCCTCAAGCCTTGTCTCAAACTGTCTCACTTCTGGTCCGTAGATAAAGACTCTCTTCATACAGCTATGTCCTTCCACATAGCATCTTCTTTTTCAAACAGTTCCACTGGTTATCCGAATAATGGTCCATATTGTTTTCACATACATGGGTATGTCCCTACGGAACAGCGTCGACGATACTAGAGTAGATTATTCAACGTCTGTCCACGTCTTTGTGATTAGAACAGGTGAAGGGAATGAAGTGTAAAGCGTTTATTTATAGTCGAAGAGCGGATCTAAACGGATTGAAATTGTTCACCAATCTCAACAAGCGTTACAGAATTCTATCACTTCGCGGAGTGTGTCTTCCACTCCAAAGATATATATATATATATATATATATATATATATATATATATATATATATATATATATATATATATATATATATATATATATATATATATATATGACATCACATTTCCTATATAGGTGCATAAGCGTCTGTGCACAGTGAATCGATGCGGCATTGTTTTGTGAAACGTGACGGAACCTAAAAAGATGATTAATTGAGGATCGAAACAGATTGAAATTGTGAAATTGTTCACCAATCCCAACACGTGTTACAAAATTCTATCACTTCACGGAGTCTGTCTTCCACTCCAAAGATATATATATATATATATATATATATATATATATATATATATATATATATATATATATATATATATATATATATATATATATAACGTCACATTTCCTGTATAGGTGCATAAGCGTATGTGCACAGTGAATCAATACGGCATTGTTTTGTGAAACGTGACGGAACCTAAGAAGATGATCAATTGCTGATACTAAAGTGAACACAGCGCTGCTTCCTGAAGAGGTGATATGAATAGGGATTTAGTAGATTTACTCTCTCTGCAAGAATTTGTTCCGGTACCAGTACCTTCACCACTTTCTCCTTCTTTAGCACACGTCGATGATTTTAAACAAAGACAGAAAGAGTAATTAGAGAAAATTTTACGGCAGCAAAAAGAGGCAGAACAAACTCTCTTTGAACAGCAACAACGAGAAGATAAGGCAACAAGGAAATGACAGGAAGAAGAAGCAGTAAAGAAGAAACAAGGGCTAGAAAAGAAGGAAAATAGTAAAAGTCAAACGGTTACGGTACTATTGGACATTTTGGCTGAGTTAAGTAGTCTGAAACAAATGTATCAGACTTCTTTATTACGACCCATGAGAAAAAGACCTTCACAAGCCAAACAGCTTAACCCTGTGACTAAGCAAGAGATACCACCCCTAGTTGGTTTCTACTGAATCATTGTCAGGAGCAAGTCCACAAGTAGACCTTGGCCGTGGAAAATGCTTAAGGCAGTAAAAGCGGATTGCTTCTCGTTCCTGAGTTTGTTCTAAGGAGGAAAAAAAAACCACCCAATGGTCCTTTTTCGGGCCACTCGCTTCTTCTCGAAAAAAGAGACTATTCATATTGCCAGAATCAATTAAAACTCAATATCCCATCTTTAACTCCACGATGTACGTGTTGTGAGTGCATGAGTGTAGGTACTTATTATTCCAAACAATCAAAACCATGAGACACTTACGTTTTTCAGTCTTATCTATTCTAGTAAAATAAATTTACAATTCAATATCACAACATAACACAGGCACAACACAACACAATACAACACAACTCGACACAAAACAACACAACACAACACTTTAAAAAAGTTTATAAACTTCTGTTTATTTCTTTCACTCTCCCTCTGTTATTTGAATTTCTACACTTTTACACTTTTTTCCTCTTCCTCTTACTCACATTTTTTCGTCTTCTTTTCTTTCTGTCTTCTTTTTCTGAACGTGTCGAGATTCTTCCTTTCCTGAGGGCACACATTTCTTCTTTGTCCTCCTCCATTTCCTTCTCTTTTTAAGGCGATGAAGACCAATGTCCTTTCTATTTACAATGATAACATTTATCTTGACTTTTGTCCCTTCTGGCACTGGTTTTAGTTTTATGATGAACAAGACATTATGTAGCCCAATGTCCATTGTTCTGGCAGATATAGAAAGTAGTTTGACTTTAATCTCGAAAGGAGGAAGAGTAGTCCGTCGGCTTGTCCGAAGAAAACTTTCTTATGACACGTAGTAAAGCTCTAATCAGAAGTTCGATCTGTATGGGCTCTTCCGTCGTGCTGATCAGCTTGAGAGTAAAATGAATACTGAGAGAGAAGTTATCAGACCTATATATATATGCACTGGTCTGACATGGATATATAGGGTCCATGGCGTTTCACATTTAATCATGTGACTTTTTGTTATCAATATGAAACGATGCCATCATTTCGCAAAGAAAGGAAAAGAAAGTAAAAGGCAGAAACGTGATTTACCGCATCGCACAATAGTTGACTTCTTGGCATTAATTCATGCCAGTGATTTTGAAGATGAGATGAGTGAACCAGAATCTAGACCCAGAGAGTCTACACCAAACCAAAGTTCAACACAACACCTAAACCCTGAAAGTACTAACACATTCGAGAGACGGACAAACGCTCCTATGCAAAATTTAGAAACACGGCATACACAGTAAGATTTCAAGTCCGACGAACGCTAGAGAAAGCAGAAGTGTTCATCAGTGATGTGTGGGTTTCTTTGTAAAACACACCGAATCAGCGTTGTCAAGCGAAAAAGATCACTTGAGACTTTCCATTTATCTCGCCGATTTTCGTGGCTTACCTGTGGAGATGAGAGAACGCATTTACCGAAAGTTGGTCAAAATTCAAGTCAAACTCAAAGAACAATTGCATCCGTTACGTCAGCGATGTTTGAACCACAGTAAAGTGGTCTGTTCACCCTCTCTGCTGGCGGATTGATTCTGATGACAGTGCTTAAGCGGTTAGACATTGATCAACTACTCGCGGGCGAGAATGATTGTATTGTTGATAGTGATTATTTTTACTACCATGTATCTTTGCTGAATCGAATTCTTAAAGAAGAGTTAGAGGGTTACCAAAATCTTGCACACAATGTAAACTTAGTTAAAGAGGAAACTTTTGAACGGTTTGTAATGTGCTTGTTCGTAACTAAATAATTTGGATACGTTGACAGAATACGAGCAAATTTGTGCAGAAAGTACACTTATAGCTGCAGAAAAAACAGGTATAAAACCGTTCATCCATGTCACGACCTTTATCATTTGTAATACAATAGAGTCCGTAGAAGGAGATCAATGACAATATTAAAACGGTGGAGGATTACCATCGCCTATTATGAGAACTGTGTCCATTGAATTAGGGTCGACGTGTCGTGTGTGTCTTAACAACCTGATCTCTGGGATTGTGTTTACCGTCCGTTTCTTTGTGGACTCTTTATGAACAGTACTTACCACTCAATAAAACATGAAAGTCATCCCTTTTAGTGTCCACGAGAGACTCATTCTCGTCAAAGCTTTGCGCTTTCATCTGGATACTTCTCTACCTCTACGTGAAAACAAGACTCGTCAACCTTTTGGTATAGAAGATGTTTAGGAGGCTGTGCATGTAGCTTGTGACTTACACTCTCATTGGACAGATGTACATGACTGGAAAAGTTGGCTTTTTTTGGCTTGGACTAAAGAAGTGGCAGATTATGCCGAGAATTGTAATTCTAAAAAGTTAAAACGTTCAATGAAAAAGTCACTTTTAAACCTTTGTTAGTGACAGTACCAGAAGAAGAACAATCTGTCACAGAGGAAAACCACTCACTTCAGATTGGTCAAGGAATGTATAGACTCTAAGAACATTGCACACTGTCATTAGGACCCACATTTTCATTACGAAAAATGTTGAACAGAGACTTGTTTATATTCCACTATGATTGATTTAATGTGTCCTTTTTCATGTACTTAACTATTTGTTTTTATGAATTTGTGTCTTTCGTTTTGTGTACAATTAAAACTGACTATAAACGTGTTCTGGAAAAAGTATAAAAACTCTTGTTTTGTCTGTCTTCCTGTCAAAAGTGACAATCCTTACAATACTATGGCTACATCTGTTGTCTTTGCTCCCTCTCCCTTCACTTTCAATGTCATCGACGAACACTTAGATCGTGCTAGTTGGGAGGCCTTGTATCTTCGGCATCCCTTTAACATGCTCATTGCTGGACCGAGCGGTTCAGGCAAATCCGAATTTGTCAAACGTTTGATCGAATATAAACATCATTTGATCGATCGTTCATCTCAACGAATCGTGATGTGTTACAAAGAATGGCAATAGGCGTACAGCCTTTTACGAGAAAGTCAAGGTGATTTCATCGTGTTTGTGAAATGTATTCCTGTCGTAGACTACGGAATCGTGTCTGATCCTGATCAAACCCATGTGATATTCATTGATGACATGTTAGGAGAAAACGAATAATAAATTAAACTGTGGTTTACGCGCAAAGGGCATCATCGTAATGCCAGTGTCATTTACATAACCCAAAATATGTTTCAACAAAGTAAAGCCCATCGCACCATTAGTCACAATGCTCAATACGTGGTCTTGTTTAAACGTTCTAGATATAAATCGCAAGTGCAAGCCTTAGCCAAACAGTTAGGAATTCATTGGCTAACTCGTGCCTTATAAGATGCCACTAAAATCCCACACAACTATTTACTTGTGGATTTAAAATCCACTACCCACGATTTTTTTTGAGATTTCTTATCCATCTGTTTCACCACTTGTGCCAAGACGGAGGACCTGGTGTGTACACGTTCCCTTCGTCGACTTAACAATCACCACCTAAAATAATCTATAAAACATTGGTCACTTTGGCTCTGTCTCACACAACGTCAACATGACGTCCATTCAGTCTCATCTTCCAATTAAATTTATTCGTGCCTTGTACGGAATTAGTCGTGAAAAAATATCCACAAATACGTGCTCGTGTCTTAGAAGCCAGTCGCAAAGAAGTCTTACTACGGTTTACAGTGACAGCACATCAAATACTACAAGGTATCATTCAGATTCCACATCAAACCAAACGTTTTTTTTGGGGGCAGAAACATAGTAGCTTTGACGCAACTGGCCTATCCTCGCATTGATACTCAAACCAAAACGTAAATCATTTTTGAAACCTGAACGTAGCGGTTCTCACGGTGGTGTCATTATTCGTACTCTCTTAAAATGGGATCCCAATGCACCCAAATTTTTCCTCAAGAAAAAGTCACACCACGAAGTACCCAGAAGAAAAAGGAAAAGAGCAACGGTATCAACACTATGTTACAGTCTCAGAAAAAGAAAATGAGCAACGGTGTCAACACCAGGTTACAGCCTCAGAAAAAGAAAAAGAACAGCACACAGATAACAAATTTCTACCTACAAGAGAGCGTCTCCAAAAACTTCACCTCCAGCGGTGATACCCTCCTCCTCTTAAGCAGCAGTTGGCCGCTGTACACAAAGTACCTGCTTCTAAAATCAAAGTCCTAGAGAGATCAGGCATGTTACAGAGTTTACTGGATTTGTCCAACGACGAACTGGCCAGATTTAGTCCGTTTCGAACTCCTCCATGTTGTCTGTCATCAAGTTGACAATCAGTGGTTACGCATTCCAGTATAAAAAGATCTGAAGTAGACCATACAGATCAGTGTTTTGTGCTGCTGAACAAAGAAAGATTTTCCCACAAAGAAG
The DNA here is from genome assembly GCA_016746295.1 of Potamilus streckersoni. Taxonomy (NCBI): domain Eukaryota; kingdom Metazoa; phylum Mollusca; class Bivalvia; order Unionida; family Unionidae; genus Potamilus; species Potamilus streckersoni. Next base: position 943,037 of record JAEAOA010001939.1, read on the forward strand.
TGCACACCATCACCATCATTGATCTTCTGTCCAAAAGGGAAAAGGAGAAAAAAGACAGTCATATCATCCTAAAAAGCGTTTAGCCGAACATACCCGTCATCCGCAGAAAATTCAAACTCGCCAAAGGAAAAGAGGAAGCCACCAAAGAGGGGGAATATTTAAATATTTTGACAATGAGCAGATTTCAATTGGTATGTAATTTAGTTAGACGACTTGGGTACAGAGTCAAATAAAAGGACGCATGTTGAGCCATGAACTTTAGCGTATGTTGTGTATCTAAAGATGTTCCCTCGTCGTCGTTCTTCTGTCCAGAAAGAAATAGGAAAAAGACAGTTACTTCATCCGAACAAATGCTTAGTCAAAAATAGACGTCCCCTCCAGGAAAGACACTCTTCCTAAGAAAAAGAGGAGTCACTAAAGAGGAGGATTGTTTGGTAATTTTCGAAAACACATTTATGGCGAAGAGATAGTCACACAAAAGATAAAGGACCGTGTGCCAAGTCATAAATTGTAGTGTATTTTTTGGTCTATGGCGCGGAACCAACAAACAAAGATGACCCCTAAAAGAAGTACACACAACTCTCTAGCTAAACATGTAAAGAAAAGGAAAGGACTGCCTCGTCGTCTAGCCAAACATTGGGACATGTCCGTCTTTTCCTAAGCTCCTCCACCCATGCAAAAATAATTGATTCAAACTGCTTTCAATGACATCGATACCGCGTTCGAATGTTGTCTGAATGTCTTGAAAGGCACGATATCTTTCTCTAAACACCAGAAAGAATGCATAGCCAAACATCGACATGTCCTACGCCAAATGTCAGAAAAGAGAATACTCATTTTTCAAAAGAAAATGATTTGGAGGAATTTTGACTTTTCTACCAATGATACTGAAAGGAGTAATGGGAAAAATATGAGGAGGCATATTGAAAGGAGTATTGAAAAACATCCGGGGAGAATAAAGATAAAATTATCCATAAAGATGATGGCCACACCTTCTTCGACAGAAGTGGAAAAGAAAGTCGAGAAACGTGAAGTAAAACAAGAACTTATTACAATTGTCATTCTCCTCGTCGACATCTATTGCTCGTCGGACACGCAAAGCATTACAGAGCAAGAAAATACCACATAATGACAAAAGTAGCATCAGTGAAGACTAGATCGCTTATTAAAAACGGAGAAGGCCTTAGCCAGCATTTACTACGATCCATCCCATCCTGCCGGTTACGGAAGAGTTCAGAAATTTTATCGTGCTGTCCAAACAGGACTGAAAAATGTCCATTTACCTCAAGTGAAACGATGGTTACAATAAAAAGTAAAATACACCTTCGTCAAATCATTCGACGAAAATTTTTTAGAAGTCGCACCCGAGTGAAAGGCAACGATCATTAATGGCAAGCTGATTTAGCCGATGTCACTCATTTGACCACCTACAATCGTGGCTATTAATATTTGTTTTGTCTCATCGATATCTTTTCCAAATTTGCTTGGGTCGTACCATTGATTTCCGAATCCAGCAGTAAGTTAGTGCGAGCTCTGAAACTGGTGTCGGAACAAAGTGGTCGTCACCCTCTTCAATGGCAAACCGACAAAGGCACCGAATTTCTGAACTAAGCTTTTCAAAAAAGATTTGAAGAAACGAGACATTCAGTTTTTCACCACCGAGAATCCCAAAACCAAAGCCAGCATGGTGAAGCGTTTAGAATGCACCTTGAAAAAAGCATGTGGAAATATTTAACAAATCAACACACTCTCAAGTACTGAGACGTTTCTTCCTCACCTAGTTCAATCGCACAACCAATCTTACCATAGGAGCGTTGGACGTGTCCCCCCAAAATTGACTCCCGACTACGAAGTGACTGTCTTCGAGTGCCTGTATGGTAGTCCATGACGTTAACTGTCTCAAGGAAAGGTGCAGTGATGGTCGCAGAAGATTGGGAACGCATTCGCGAAACCAAACACGCTTTAGACAAAGGTTACATAACAATTGGATCATCGAATTTTTTCGTGTCACTGAACGAATACGTGGCCGTTATCCTCCCGTCTATAAATTGGAAGACATGAACTTGGAAGTGTTAAAAGGAACGCTTTACTTACCCGAGTTACAATGTGTGACCGATAAGGAAGAACACATCTACGAGATAGAAAGCATTATCGATCTAAGAACACGAAAAGTGGAAACAACATCATGTCAAAGAAGTCAATGTACATTGCAAAGGATATCCGTCAAGGCTTTACTCTTGGATCAACGCTTCTCGAATTATCAACTGTAAAAAGAAGTGACCATCATGTCTTTCAACACCGCCTCAGCTACTACAGAGACAACTCCTTCCCCCAGTTCCTGTCTGCAAGATCTACAACAGCTACCCTTGTGGGTGTGGTGTGAAAAACCTGTGCCTAAAACGAAAATCTTCTCTTCTGCCAAATCTTTGTGGTGTATTGTGTCATCGGTGTCACAATTGCTAATTTGAGTTTGCAACAAGGAGGAGACAACAAGTGTGAACCATTTTACTGAGCAGTTGCATTGGCTACCTTCTTCACAATCCACCTCTGAAATATTTCTCTAACGGAAACAACAACTGGAGTCTTGTGTCCAACGTAAGTTTCGAGAGGCACCATAACCATCCTCTTTTAGACACTCCTCTGACCTTCAGTCACTCCTCGGACACTAGAACTGTGGAATTATGAACAACTATTTTTTACTTAACGTTACCCAGTGACAGTTCCACGGAGGTGTTTGCCACTAACACGTTGTTTTGTTACACAGCCAGATTACCTCAGGCCATCCATTGGAAAACAAAGCCCATTGAGAATTTGCTTTGGTGTAAATAATTCACCCTACACAAATGAAAACATCGTCAAAATTTAAAACACGTTGTCGATAGATGTTTATGACAAACAAGTGCAAAAAGCCATGGATGAACTTAGCGGACTTTATGCAATCAAAAGACTCCAAAACTCAACGAACCACTTATCTGTTGAAAATTCCTGTGAGCTATTATTTTAGTGGTCGACATTTGGTGAACACCCTTGTTGAAAGTTTGTTTTATGTTTGGCTAAGCATTTGAGAGAGACAAAAGTGTCACGATCCAGTACCACAAAATAGCTCGTTGCCTAATGATAAATTGTCAGGAGGACAAAGTATTAGCCATTACATTTTTTCGTGAATTGCATCACATTTTGGGTGGAGATTCCAACTTTATCAAAATTAAAAACGAAATACCAGCTATGACCGGTAACTTGTATTTTGCGAAATATTGCCGATTCCCTGTACAAATGAACCAAGGATTCGTTTTGTGCTCTCTGATATGATGGAGCACAACGTGGTGGGACACATCTTCATACCGTTAGTGCGTGTCGTTCCTTTCAAACTGGATTCTGTGGTGACTGCTGACGAAGGAGGTGGAAGCACAAATCACGTTCACCGCAAATTTTTACATCCTTACTATTTGCCTATCAGTAAGTTGTATTTCGACACTGTTAATATTACTGTAAAAGGAGACATGGGACAAAATATTACATTCACCAAAGGTAAAATCAAAGCAAAACTTCATTTTCGAAAACGATTAGTCTAACCTCTTGTCAGTCATGAATCCTGTGTAACAAAAAGTCCCTTGACAACTAGGACATGGTTTAGGAGATATGCTCAAATCGACCTGTCGTATAGTGGCTTTCGTGCTGAAACCGACTGTGACACGAGGATTGCACGCCCTGAAAGACAGTAAAGATTTCTCCAAAATATCACCAAACAAAACCCCAAAGAAGCCTTCTTGAGAGCAAGCAAAGCTGTTTTGCGTCAAACAGGCAAAGACTTTTTGGGAAGTCGATGCAAAGCTCGTATAAATCCCACGATCGCTGCTGAGTCAGACATTCCTACCTCCCTGACACCACAGGGTGGACAAGTCAGAAAAAGGTGACTACGACTCCCCTTGAGAAGACTTCACACCTTCAGAGCTAGAAAGAATAAGAAAAGAAAACCTGTCCGAGACTTATACGTTTTTGATTATAAAATTGCAAGCAGAAAAAGAAAATGATGCACAGAGAGTCTTATGCTTGTTCCAAGTCGGAACTGGATTTATTTGCCATGCCACCTACCATAATGCAAGAATCCCAATGGGTCGAATTTCATCCCGTCTCTTCTTTGACCGATTCAGCTCCCAAAGAGTTTGAATTCAAAGGACAGCCCGAATAGTACATCGATATGAATAAAAGTTATTGTAGCTGAAACTTAAAGTGGTCCAAACGGACATCGACGCTCCGGAAGCCGATGACAAAGTAGCACCCATCAATAATTTCATGCATTCCTTGTTCAATGAAGTAGGTTTGTACTTGAATAGCAAACTGGTCAGAAGTAGCATGGATACTTACCCTTACCGATCGTACATGGAAAATATCTTGGCGTACGGAAAATAGGCCAAGAACACTAATCTTGATGCTTGCGTGGTTTGGAAACCGAAACGTTGGAGAAATTCGATGACTTAGCAACTTCACCAGAAGCCGGCAATCCTAAAAATGCTGAATTTATGGCTCGCCGATAGAAAATCAAGCAAGGACATAGTTTAGAACTGATGGATCGTTTGCATTTTGACATGTGGTTGTAAGACAAGTATTTGCTAAACGGAGTGGATATCCTTCTGAGACTGAATCGTAGCAGTTACACTTTCCATTTGGTGGCTGATACTGATGATTACAAAGCCATCATCCAAGAAGCAAACCATTACGTGCTTCGGGTAGAAGCGTTACTTAAAACGGTAAACCACATCATCAGTCACTCCTTGAGCAGAACAAACGCCAAGTACCCGATACGACGCGTAGAGGTGAAAACATTCATCATTGCTGCTGGTCTCCGATCTAAAATCGAAGATCATCTGTTCCATGGACAGTTATCCAAACGTTTAAATGTTGGTATAGTCAGCAATGCAGCCCTCAACAAAATCCACGATAAAAATCCTTTCCAGTTTAAGGAATACAAAGTGTCCAAGATAGAATTCAGTCGTGATGGGAAGACCTTATGTACCAGACTCATTGAACCTAACTTTGCCCAGAATTACTTGAGATCGTACTTGTCCCTGTACGAAGCTACCGAATAACTAGGAACCAACACCATCCACGGCATTTCGTACGAAGATTATGCCGGAGGTTATAATTTATAGGCCTTTTATTTCACTCCAGACGAAGCCATCGACGAGGGACCCTATAAAATCTGGTCAACTGCGTGTGGACCAACAGTTTGCACGAGCTCTCGCTGAGACAGTGAACGTCAACCTGTATACCGAATTCGATAATACCAAATAACACCAAAGAAAGAAACATTTTGAGAAGATATTCTAGATTATTGGAAACTCTGAAAGAAACATATCCTTTTTTTTGGAAGGTGAATTAACTATAGAATAGTAGGATACCGTGAAAACAGAACCTCAAGACTAAGAAAAAGAGGACATATTGGTCACGTCCAGATGGCCAGAACAAGAACATTTAGTGTCCTGTTTTGTCCTACACTTGTCAGATAATATTACGGAATTGGTCAAAAAAGTTTTCTATTGATGTCAAAATGATCATACCAGTCAAATTCAACAAGATAAATGTCGGATGATGAGTCAAGAAGAAAAAAATGGACGAATATATGGACGAGGCTTGGAGTATCATTTTGGAAGAAGCAGTGTTATAAAGTGGTATAAAGGTCTGTGTGATCATTCCTATCCTCCATTGTCTACACTGGAGATCTATCGCATCGAAACTCTCTAAGCCCAGAGTTGGGAAAGAAGTTGGGAAGAAACGCTTACTTGTCAAAGTTAGAACTGAATTGATGACTTATCATTACCTGTGAAACAAGAAACAAACCAACAAGATAAAATGGATACCAGGGAACATTATTATATAAAATCACTTTTGTATATTGAAATCACTTTGGAAATATGACATTAATTTAAATTCTCACATTGTTAGTAGATGGAGCCAATTACTATTTAAATGTGTCACTTAAAATTCATTTTTTAACAATGCATGGCGCAAATAATTGTTGTAAATGTATCTGAATACTTGTACATATGATATGTATATATGTTTTAGTGTATATGTATGTGTGTATGTGTATGTATATATATATATATATATATATATATATATATATATATATATATATATATATATATATATATATATATATATATATGTGTGTGTGTGTGTGTGTATGTGTATGTGTATGTGTGTGTATATGTGTATGTGTGTATGTGTGTATATGTATATATATGTATATGTGTATGTGTGTGCATATGTATATATATATATGTATGTATATATGTATGTATGTATGTATGTATGTATGTATGTATGTATGTATGTATGTATGTATGTATGTATGTATGTATGTATGTATGTATGTATGTGTATGTGTGTATGTATGTGTATATATATGTATGTATGTGTGTATGTGTATATGTTTGTGTGTGTATATGTATATATATAGGTATATGTATATGTATGTATATGTTTATGGGTATATATATATATATATATATATATATATATATATATATATATATATATATATATATATATATATATATATGTATGTATATATACATGTATATATGTTCTTTTATGTTTACAATGTTTTACTCTATATCAGTATTTTAATTTAGATGTATGGACTATGCAGTCTGAAATAAAGAATTCTTATCTTATCTTATCTTATTAACTTGTGAACAACAATTCGTATACTGCTTCTTGGAATCTTGTCGTGTGTGCTCAAGATTAAATAACTTAAGATCATAAAGCTTATGTCAGAAACACGGACAACAGTGATCTTTCTGGAACGCACAGGATAGCCATCTACTTTCCTCAAGAACATTGCATGGAGCATGTTGATTCGTATGGATTACCCCATTTGGAAGACGATATAATTGACTTTATGAGAAAAAAATGTTCAGACGAAACGATACAATGTGAAATTGCAAGGCAATGATTCCATGGTGTGATAAAAATATTGTGTGTATTTTCTTCATTAATACATTATTGGATATTCTTTATAGTAATTAGTATCTTTTTTTGATCGACACTCTTCTAGAAACGATGAGAAAGTAGATTGATGGTTTTGTAACCATAACGGTTATCTTTTGTCTTTAGCTAGAAAACGTAGCGTACTTCAATGGCTTCATGACTTCCATCATGACTTTACAACATTGTCAACCTTGCTAAAATAATTAGTTTGTTTGATTTATTCAGCCATTTCTTTTATATTATTGTTCCTTGTTCCTTGTTACTTGAATACAAAATGTATTTTGAAAAATGTGTCTGTCGTTTGTTTTAAAACGAAAAACACACTGTGAATTTATGCTCTTTGACTTTATCTCTATCCTTCATCATGACATGAGCTATCGTAGTGTTCCGACCCTATAACCCAGTAGGGATGTTTTCTATCGCATCCGTGTTTGAACCACATAAAGCGGATGGGTCTCCTTTGAAGAGGGGCTCGTCCTTCCTCTTCAAAGTTCCAGAAGGCCTAGCTCGAAGCCATGCGACCTCTTAAAGGGACATACGCCCAGCTCGGGGCCACAACCAGTCGCACGAATGCCGATCATGCAGTAAGCGACTATAATCCAAAGCGCAGTCCTCATCGCACCATTTCTGTACTAGCCTTTGAAGAGGAAGGACGTGCTTCCGGGAGCTCCTGGGAGGAACGAAGGTAACAAGGAGGAAGAGGGAAGACATAGTGGATTCTTGGCGCTCTCATCAACTATTGGGAGGAAAAACGATGGACAGAGGAAATGCTGGCAATTCAGAACTGGATTTGGATTATATTAGTGATTCTCTTCAGACGGACTAGCAATATAAAAGGAGGTAAGGATAATGTAAACTTATTCCTAAAAATCACTTGCTTATAAATTCAATTATTCCATTGCCTTCAGACGGACTAACAATATAAAAGGCGGTAAGGATAATGTAAACCTAAAGTAAGGTAGAATAGATTAAAAATAGGATTAATTGATTATTCCGAAATATAATCCTAAAAATCACTCGCTTATAAATTCAATTATCCCATTACCATCCTAAATAATATTAAATTCATTAATTCATTAAAAAAACCTCCCATTGTTGCAAATAACATTAAACACTTTATTGTCATAACAGAACGAACTAAAACGGAGGTATACATATAATAATAATTAAATCCTCTGTAAAGTGGGATAAACCTTATTTTACTTCAAGAATCCTTTCATACCTGATCGAAACATTTCTTTGTCTTTTTATACAAAATCCGTCTGACATACCAGGATAAATATAGAAGCGCGTTACAAAAACGGAACCCTCTTTAAATAAACATATTATATAAGACCGCAGCTGATTGGCCGAATTTTTGGCGCACACGTTATCTAATTGGAAAACAATAATCAAAACAAGGGACAGTTTAGGAAGCTCTACCTGCTGTCCCACAAGCCCCCCCCCAACACCTGACAAGGTGACATCCACCCAACAGATTGAAGGAAATTTTAGGCCCTTATAAGTACGTCAAGTACACAATATTCAAACATTAATATATTCAAATATGACAACTCAGAGGAAGTCGACAAATTGCAAAGGAGGCTAACAGAATATTGGCATAAGGACTCCCGTAGGAAAAACTGGATATAATTTGACCAGATTTCATAAAGTTCCAGAAGGCCCATCGTTCCTTTCCTTTGTCCATCGTTATTCTTCCCCGCCTGTCTTCTTTCTTCTTCTTTGTTCTTCCCCGGGAGGCGCGTCCTTCCTCTTCAAAGTTCTAGAAGACCCATCTCGGGGCCAAGCGCCCTCAAAAAGGGACATACGCCCAGCTCGGGGCCACAACCAGTCGTACGACTGCCGATCAGGCAGTAAGCGACTATAATCCAAAGCGCAGTCCAATCTGACCATCCACTGTTCACTCGTCAACCTATGAGCATGATCTCCAAACTAGCTAAACTGAACGAATCTTACGTCAATTTACATTTTGTCAGGTTAAACCTGATACCTAAACCTAAAGAGATAGATTATATCAGGATTTATCCAAAGTCAAAGAACAATGGAAGAGGTTTAAAGAGAGGAAATTAAAAAAGAACAAGAATAACGGACTGAGAAATATAGATTTCACAAGCAGAGAGTCCAACAACAACAAAAGCAGCAACAACAGCAAGAACCAGACAAGGTTTTGTGAACTGTTGAGTAGATATCAAAAATTTATCTTTCTCTTTTCGTAGAAGCTGGCTGTATCGTATAGAAAAAAGCCTGCTGCCAGACAGGGACGCAATATTAGATAGTAAAATGAGATTGCCATCACTCTGTGAGTACAATAAACATTTTTAGGGATACCCAATACTCTAGAAAGACATACTGATTCAAGTTGCCAAAAATTTTAAAATTTAAAATAATATACAAGTGTGTCTATAAGCACTTCGTTTCTTTTGTCAGTAAAACAAAAATCCACCTTTTGTTTTCTCTGTCTTGTGCAATCGTGTACGTCTGAATTTATAAGTAAAAAAGTTTAAAAAAAACTCAACGTATGTGCTTCTTTTAAGTCTGCGCGTTTCATGTCATGGCAAGTTTGAGTGTTGAGGATGTTTACCTTCACGTCTGTGTATCAAGTATACAAATAGGCACAATTGTCAGTCTAGCTACCCATCGTTGACTCGTCAACGTGATAATGAGCATCAGACTACAAAAATTGTTAGAACTCCAGATGCACCTGGAGAGTGATAGGCGTTTATTGGAAGAGCTAGCCATGGAAGATAATGAAGAAGAATTCAGGATAAAGGCAGAGAAAGAGAAGAAAAAGAAAGAAGACGAGAAAGAAAAAAGCAAAGAATCTTTTCTCACCTCATTATGAGACATATATGTGAGGTGAAGCCAGAATTAAGGACACCTCCACAAAAGACCAGTACGACCACCTCAACCACAACCACAACCTCTGCCACCAATACCTAGGTCCACTCTCCCCCAGAGAGAAGTCTGGGAGGAGAAGGTAATAATGGAAATGGAATGACAGCGACTAGAGTAGGATTCTCGGTGTAAGCAGCAAAATCTCAGGGTCTTGCATATGATAAGGCTGAGGGAACAAGTGTTCACTATCCCTCAAACCGAGGAGTGGGAGAGTGAAGCCAATCAACCTCTCTCTGCGCTCCCAACCACACGCATCTATTGGGAGCAGGACTGCAGCCGGCGATTTATGTGTGGTGCCCGCCCTAAAAGATTCCAACATTAGACAATTGTAAATTGAGTTCGAAAATACAGCTCTTCTCAGGGCTATCCAGACCTCTATAAAAGAGAGACTATTCAATTTGCCTATTCGTTTAAATGTAGTGTAGTGTGACTATAGACACTCACTATTTTAGTGTTGTGTGTGTGTTTGCATGCGCGTTAGCTGGCATGGATAGTATATTTGTATTTTTTCTCTTCCTTCGTTGGTGTGAATAGTATATAATATGTTTTATGCTTTCTAATTCGTTGGTGTGGATAGTATATGGGTATATGTTTTATGCTTGTTCGTTCTTTGGTAAGGATATTATATTTGTGTGTTTTATGCTTGCTCGTTGGTTGGTGTGGATAGTATATGGGTGTGTTTTATGCTGGCTCGTTCGTTGGTGTGGATCATATATAGGTGCATTTTATGCTTGCTCGTTTTTTGGTGTGGAAAGTATATAATATATAAAGTGAGTGTAAGGGATGTTTTCCTTAACGTCCGTTTTGAAGTTTATAAAACCATAGCATTCGTCATTCGCGCCATTCTACACAGAATAAAATGGAGCAGCAAATGGAAGTATTTATTCAGTTTAGAAACAGTTGGTATTGGATGATGGATGGATCATACATACTGGATAGGCTAGACAAGGAATAGAGGTTCACATACAGCCAAGATTTGGTGTCGAAACTGAAAGTAGCCATGTATCATTTGCAAATGATAATACTGGATAAAGCAGATAAGTTGAAAGGCTTCAACTATCCGAAATATGTCAGAATTTTAAGCTTGAATGAAGTTTTTGATATTGTCATCGAAGTGAGATTTTTTGGAAGATATCTTCCATTTAACCAAGTGGCCTTCTGTCAAAAAAAAGGCTTAGACGGTTTAAAGAAAGGAGAAGAGATTATGTAAAAGGCAATGAGAGAAGAAGAAAAGAAGATAAAGAAAACCTGGGGGAAAAAAAGGAAGGAGAAGGAAAACCAAAAATAGAAAGAGAACTTTGACAGACTAAATCAGAATTGGATGAAAATATGGCAAATTTTTAGAGCTATATGACATTCAGACTGGGAAGAAGAAGAAGAAGAAGAAGAAGAAGAAGAAGAAGAAGAAGAAGAAGAAGAAGAAGAAGAAGAAGAAAGGAATTATTGGAAAACTGAAAAGCTGGTGGAAAAAATGGAGACAATAGAAGCAAAAAAAAAAAAGAAACCAAAGGTCCTTTTCAGCACCACTTCCTATGCCTAAAAAATATATTAATTTTCATTTTGCCATATGTGTGATCAATGAATTTATCTATGACTCTGTCTCAGTGTTGTATTTGTCCGGTATCTGCGCGTATTTACGTCAGCCCCTTGCTACATTGTTGCAAGTGTCTAGTATCGTGACGTCATGCCACCTGTGCCATTCAACTTGTCCCTATGTTAAATTTCCATTGACTCTATACGGTGTCAGGGTGTGCCATTTGGAGCTAAAAATCGTGACGTCGTGCGGTCGGTCTGTGTGTTTGTGTATCTGTAATGCTAATACCGATTGACGCTATACTATCCCACTACACTACTTATGATTCTTACGTGCCTATCTCGAGCGTATGCCTCAGATGCAGGGGGTCGCGAGTTCAAATCCCTGGCCGAGTCATACCAAAGACTTATAAAAATTGTAATAGCTGCTACCTCGCTTGGCGCTCGGTAGTGCTAAGACTGGTCGGCCTAGTGTCAGAATAACGTGACCTAGTGGGACATCATGCTACATGTCTGCGGCATAATGTCCCGATGCAAGACATAAACTGTCACACTGCAGACATCGTAGCAATGTGACTGACATATTGTTAAAGCTACGTTGAAAATCAGCCCCTACCCCCACCCCACACTTAGCTGCATATCACAATTTGTTGTTAGGTATCGCTAAATTCAATCAAGAAGCCAATATACGGTGCGTAAGATGATTATTTTCTTCAACGTTGAAACTGATGTATGCGGGAGGGGGTGGTGGTAAAAAAAATGGTTTCCTGAACCCCAAAAGGCAAAGGATTGGTCTTTTAACTTTACGGTTGACAAACTGTTCTTTTAGATCTTACTATTCAAACACCTTACACTTTTCTTGTTAGATGCCACAAAGAACATTTCCAAAATCATCCTCATCGTCTTATTTCCAAGTGTTACATCTCTCAATCTCTCAATCTCGATAGATAGATAGATAGATAGATAGATAGATAGATAGATTCTGCTACAATTTTTGGATTGATGGTAGCATCGCGCAGCAGTTTTGAAAGAGCTCATAATATTTGTAATAGCAGGTACGTATTGTTTTATGGTACTTGAACAACAAAAGTGGCTATATGGTTCGAACTTAAGACAAACTTAAAATAATTGCAAAGTATTTCAAAATGATATAGCTTCCAAACATAAATATAAGTAGATATAGTAGTGTTAACGTAAAAACGTTACAACTGTGAAATGCATGTAAAGAGATATTTAAAAGTCAGTGCGCCGCCCGGGAATCGAACCCGGGTCGCAAGAATGGGAATCTTGCATGATACCACTACACCAGCGGCGCTTCTTGTTTTCAAACATTGTTGTTTATAATAATTAAGGATGTCTTCTCTTGCATGTTTGCCAGAATATAAAACAATTATTGTTTATCTTATTGAAAAATGTATGCATTCTGGTCAATTTAGTACATCTTAAACTGATATCGTCTGATTTTGCGCAGAATGTCGATATAAAAGATTAAATTCGAGAAGCTAGTGACAGTGCATTTTACTCCTAGGTGGGAAATAAGGTGAAGTGAGGTGGGGTTGGGTGGCAATTCTATTGAATGCTACACTTAATACTCTGAGATCGGGTAACTTTTTGTAAAATGTTAAATTTTACGATAACATATAAGATCTTATATTGTTTTCACAGATGTTGTCTTTCAATTGGCACAGTTTTGATTATTTTCCGGGTGGCAATATATAATCTTGTGCTTACCCACTTCCAGATTATTGAGCAACAACAGGGGCTAGTCTATTTACGTACAATTGACCCGTCATTCATGTACTATATAATAAACACATATAGTGCGTATATGACAGGTAAAATTGCAAGCAATGATAAGAGCCCCTGTGGACTTGGGCCTCGTTTTAGATACATAGTACAAACCTATCTCTTGATTTTCTGTACATTTGCGCTAAATCCAAACAATAAACACAAATCTTGTGTATTGAACGATATAATAGGTAAGATAGTTATATTCTCCGACGTTGAATTTGATATCTCCGAGAAATGAATAGGTGACCTGAACCCAAACAATGGAAATCTTAAGCCTTTTCAGTCGTCTGGATTATCAATAAATTTTCGCCCTGGTTCTTGTGACTTTGTTCAAAGTGCTTACGGTTGACATGCTATTCTTTTGGGTCGTATTGTTGCTCTGTGTGTGTGTGTGTGTGTGTGTGTGTGTGTGTGTGTGAGAGAGAGAGAGAGAGAGAGAGAGAGAGAGAGAGAGAGAGAGAGAGTCTAAACTATATAGTGTTTTTAAATTGTAAAACAATCTACCTACAGAAGTGAAACGCACGGAAACGACATCGTGATACTTTTGACTGCTAACGGATTGTTCTCAATTCGACAATTAGCAGCACATGAATATCATGTACACCATTTCTCCAGTTAATGGCTAGTGTGAAATCGGGTTTCTTAAACTGTGATTTTGCTAAGGATAGCTATGTCAGAGACTCTTCTTCCCAGTCAAGCTTCTCAGAGTTTTTCCTTATTCTGGTCATACGGTATCTCTCTGTTGTATCTACGTCATAGCATTCTGTTCTCATACATCGCTACAAGACAACCATGTCACAAATATCAGATAATTATCGTGTGAATTTGAAGTGGCTAGCTCATCTCCACTGTGATTTGATCACCAAAGTGTGTTTGCTTGGAATGCTTGTCCGTGTGAGAATCTCAATGTCTGGGACCTTGTTCTGACATCTTATCATCATCAGTTGTTACAGGCAGAAATGCGAGAATAGGTCAGGATCTTGCTATTGCGTCTGAACACCGGGTAGGTCTACTTGAATCTTGCTATGGCGTCTGAACAACAGGTAGGTCTACTTAAGACTTTCATGGTGCAGAACGGTTCATCTTTCAAAGGCCGCCGCAACTCAGTGTCAAAGGCCTTTGTGAGCTCGATGATTCTCGGGTAAAGCTTGTATGGTTCTCTTCGTGGTACTTTTCTTATATCATGTTTATAAACTTAATGACTTGATTCATATATAATATCTGTCGATCTTAAATTCAGAAAATAACACTTATTTTTCAAAATGTTTGAACCTCTTTACTAAACTTAATCTCCTAATGACAGCTCCATACATCTCAGCGATCGAGAGGCTTCAGTGTCATTGATAGTTCGTTGTCTCTACTCGTGATTATTAGGTGTCACAAAGAACATTTCCAAAATCATCCGCATCGTCCCGTTTCCAAGTGTTACATCTCTCTCTCTCTCTCTCTCTCTCTCTCTCTCTCTCTCTCTCTCTCTCTCTGTGCAGAAAACTGAAACTGTAATATGGTTTGAGGGTAGCATCGATTGCCTTTAGGAGAAGTAAAACTTATTCGAGGAGGGAATCCTTATTCGGATATTCGGATAACACTTGTTTAGCATTGCATGTTTGAAAGAGTTCATAATCCTTGTAATAGTATATATATATATATATATATATATATATATATATATATATATATATATATATATATATATATATATAAAGAATACAAATCATATGGCGAATAACAACCCTCTCAAGCGTACTGGATCCACTAAGGGATCACGTCTGTCAGGGATTAATTAAAATAGATGCAATAAACTGACGACGAACAGTACGAAACTAGTAACTAACTAGCCTAAGCGCTTTCGACTCTTAATGAGTCTTTTTCA
Source organism: Potamilus streckersoni (assembly GCA_016746295.1). Taxonomy (NCBI): domain Eukaryota; kingdom Metazoa; phylum Mollusca; class Bivalvia; order Unionida; family Unionidae; genus Potamilus; species Potamilus streckersoni. Next base: position 958,125 of record JAEAOA010001939.1, read on the forward strand.
AAGGCAAATACAAAACATAGTTACGACAAACAAATAAGCACAAAAACGTTGCGTTTGTAAACCTCTACATTTCTATCTTCACATGTGTTAAAACTATAAATACAACCAGCTTGTATAGACTAGTTGCGGAAACTGAAAACGTTGTATAATTCCCTAAAAGTCTACAAGCCAAAGCGACATCTATTTTTATTTTGTGTACATATGTAACGCAGATTATATCCCGGATATTTGGTTCTATACCGGTTATTCTTATAGTAAAAATTGAAGGATAAGAAGATTTAGAAAATGTTAAATTCTACTAGTGCATAGTTTTCATTTTCTAGTCTTCTTGGTTTAGACCGTTTGGTTTCAATGTTCTAAGGCGGCGTATCCAGTATGATTCCTTTTCCTTCCTGGTTTCGGAACTCCAGCTGTGGTTGTTGGCAATAGCGATAAGTATTATATCACTGAAAGTGTGGCCAGGGGAGGAGAAGTGTTCTGCGACCGGGCTTCTGTACAGCTTTTTTGTCATCCAATCAGATCTATGAAGGTTTATCCTTATGTGTAGCTTTTCAGTTTCTCCCACGTACTGAAGGCCACAGATCTTACATGTGATGAGATAAATCACATTCTCTGTTTTGCACGTTTTGTTTGGACCATGTATGTTTAGTTTTTCTTTAGTCACTGTGCTAGTGAATGTCTTGGTCTCTATCATATGTTGACAGGTTTTGCATCTTTTATCGCCACAGGGTCCAGATTGACTAGGTTGGTTTTGACTAGCGATTGTTGTTAGCTTGGCCCTGACTAGGACATCCTGTGGCGATAAAAGATGCAAAACCTGTCAACATATGATAGAGACCAAGACATTCACTAGCACAGTGACTAAAGAAAAACTAAACATACATGGTCCAAACAAAACGTGCAAAACAGAGAATGTGATTTATCTCATCACATGTAAGATCTGTGGCCTTCAGTACGTGGGAGAAACTGAAAAGCTACACATAAGGATAAACCTTCATAGATCCGATTGGATGACAAAAAAGCTGTACAGAAGCCCGGTCGCAGAACACTTCTCCTCCCCTGGCCACACTTTCAGTGATATAATACTTATCGCTATTGCCAACAACCACAGCTGGAGTTCCGAAACCAGGAAGGAAAAGGAATCATACTGGATACGCCGCCTTAGAACATTGAAACCAAACGGTCTAAACCAAGAAGACTAGAAAATGAAAACTATGCACTAGTAGAATTTAACATTTTCTAAATCTTCTTATCCTTCAATTTTTACTATAAGAATAACTGGTATAGAACCAAATATCCGGGATATAATCTGCGTTACATATGTACACAAAATAAAAATAGATGTCGCTTTGGCTTGTAGACTTTTAGGGAATTATACAACGTTTTCAGTTTCCGCAACTAGTCTATACAAGCTGGTTGTATTTATAGTTTTAACACATGTGAAGATAGAAATGTAGAGGTTTACAAACGCAACGTTTTTGTGTTTATTTGTTTGTCGTAACTATGTTTTGTATTTGCCTTTGAAAAAGACTCATTAAGAGTCGAAAGCGCTTAGGCTAGTTAGTTACTAGTTTCGTACTGTTCGTCGTCAGTTTATTGCATCTATATATATATATATATATATATATATATATATATATATATATATATATATATATATATATATATATTATTTTTACGGTAGCTTTGTACAAAAGTGGCTATATGGCGCGAACTTAAGGCAGTCAAAAGAATTGCAAAATATTTAAATATACACCTTCCAAACATAAAAAAACATAAAGATAAAATAGAAAAGTAACGATGTAAAAATTCTGTGAAATGCATATACACAGATATTTCAAGTCAATGAGCCTCCCTGGAATCGAACCCGGGTCGTAAGAATGAAATCTTACATGTTTCTGGTTCTTCCTTCATTGTTTAAAACTCTTCAATACAATTCGTAGGTTAAAAATATCCAGTCAATATTCGCATAGCATTTTGTGTTGTAATATTAAAAAATGTTAATTCTAGAAGGTTATGAACAATTTCTCCTCATTTATTCTTATCAACGGATTATCTTGAACAAAGTTATTTCGAAACAAAGCCTGATCTTTAACTTAAAAATGTTGATAAGCATATAATATGTTTTTCTCTGATCAATTATTTAATCATTTTTTCTATCTCTATTTGTCCCACAAATAATGACATGCGGTTTTGTCTTTGTAAATACGCAATAAAAACTGCTCTGAATGTAGATAAAAAAATAATTATTGACTGATGTTGATTCTTTTTTATATCCTATCATGAGCATTGGTTCATACGAAAAGTTATTAAGAACTACCAACAGTTACTCTGTTGTCCGTCATTTTGCTTGTCACCAATTACACACACATACACACACAGACAACATAATTCTTAAAAGACATATGAAATAAATTCTGAGCTTGAGTCACTGTCAATTTTACCATAGCATTTAAGTCTCTCTTTTGTAAATATTCGATTGTGCATTATTCTGTAATCCAAATCTGCGCAATCTGGTGTCTTCAAAAGTAAGTATATTCATTTCAAGTGATTAAATATTTCCAAATAATCTCTTACTCTAAAGAGAAACTGAAGATGGTTCTTGAAAAATCTAAGTACATAAAAAGCGTGAAAATGAGTGGCTATCACTGTGAAACGCTTTTTTATGATCAATTTTTAAGGTATATCGTTCAACATTGTCTCTCTCAACCATATATATATATATATATATATATATATATATATATATATATATATATATATATATATATATATATATATATATATATATATATATATATATATATATCCTACACTGACTATAGTATCAGCAATATCATTTCGAACTGTATATGTCTGAGTTAGAGATAAAATTTTGGGTAATACCTGCTGTAAACGAGTAGATAAAACCCTTGCCAAAAATCGTATAATCTACATTAAGTAAACTTTTAAGATGCCAATTTTGTAACCTTCTATTATCTCCTTTGTTTTTATAAATAAGCGATATAACACCAGATCTAATTAACCTTGATATAATATTTTCATTCTTATCACTCTGGAAATTGTGCAGCAGAATATCATATATACAATCACAAACTTTACAACATTACTCTATTGTCGGTCCGTCCGAGCAGGGACTCTAATTTTAACCATTTCTTGTATTTCATGAACTGTTATTGTGGCATCACGCATATTTGTATCCTCATCAGGTACAAAACGATTTACGAAATTTAAAAGTGAATCTTTACCGTTTTCATCAATAGTTACCGAGGATTACAAATAACTCTAAAACTGATATATTTCATCTAAAATTTCAGTTTTTTAGAAAAAAAATAATTACATCGTTATCATCAATCAATTCATTGATTACTTTTTTATTTTAATCATAATTTTTAAGATTGAGAAAGTACTCCGTATTTCGATCGCTTTGTATCGCTCAGTTCATTTCGCCTTGAATCTCAATATAACACCTACACAAAATTCGGCTTCATAGTCTCTTTAACTGTTTTTGGAGTTCTTCAAATTTGTTAATGTTATATGATTCTTTATTGGCAACCTTTAAAGAAAATGATTTCAATTTATTTTGAAATTTAAATATTCTTGTAATTTTTCCTTATTACTTCTTGTATGTATACAGGCGAGAATTTTTTAATTTGTATTTTGTATTACCCCACCTAATGGGTGGTTCCCTCATCAATAATAGATTTCAGTTTCAGTACATATTCTTCGTCATAACGACTATTGTTATTTAATATCCACAATCCAGGCCCGATTTCTGCTTTGCATATATTTAGTTTAAGGTATACATTAGAATTATCACTAAAGGATGTATCCGTATAATAAATTATTTTTTTTAAACAAAAATGCATCATAGAGAAGATCAAAAAAATAATCTATCTTACTCTGCTGCACTTCGTCTAGTTTAACTTGTTTTCTAGAAGAGATACGTGTATCAGGAATTTGTGATCTCCAAAACGGAGATATTCCTATCATATATAATTTTACAAGCTCTAGAACCGCTACATAATCAATATGTGTGGTCTTGTTAATCACATGAAAAACCTGTACACAAAATATTTCAAGACATACCTTGTAAACATGAAGGGCAAAAAGGGCAAATAGAAAATGTAAAGATATTAAATTTCTGTGAAATGGATATCAAAACATGTTTAAAATCAATGCACCGCCCGGGAATCAAACCCGGGTTGCAAGAATGGGAATCTTGCATGATATCACCACAACAGATGAGCTTCTTGTTGTCGTTCTTGTTCTGTATGATGTGAAAGGATATATGTCGTCAAATTTCTGAGATAATATAAATCAAATATTGCGTATTATCTTGAAAAATAAATGTATGCATTCTTATCAGTTTAGCACATCGTTAACTGATATCGTCTGATTTTGCACAGTATTTTTTCGAAACTATTTTACGAATTGTGAAGAATCTGAATAATCTGTTTTCGTAAACACTTAGTAATGTTCTACTGCGTGGCTAGAAGGGAGGATGGAGAGAAAAAGGGGGAATTCGGAATCTCTCAAAGACAAGGTGTCATGAGTAATGGTGTCGATACAGCTACATCTTTTGGGGGAAGCTCTGTCGCTGTAAATACAGATAGACAAGCTTCTCTGACTGGGACTTAATGACTGAAGTTTTTAGATAGGCTCGGCCTTTATATATTCTGAAATGACGTGGAATAATGCCTGTTCTGAGTTAATTATTGTAAAGAGGCTATCACTTTTGTTCAACTCTTAACATGGATTATGGCCAATTTTGGTAAATCGCTTTTTTTCCCACTCGTTTCATGGATTACCACTCGTAACATGGAGTAATAGTTGAAAAGAAAACGAGACACGATTTGTTCGGCTGATTTTGTTACAGTGAAAAGAAAGCGAGTAATTCCTTTATTGTTATGAATTCTGAACCCGGCTATTTAGGATTACATTTGTGAAAAGCGGCTTCTAAGGTAAGTCGGTTATTATGTCATCCAAGCCATAAAATTGAACCAAGCTATTCAATTTGTAACTAATCTCAAATGTAACAACATAGTCCTAGATACCTTTTAATTTCTCTACCCAAATTTGATATCCTAATGACACCTTCTGGGTCATTTGAGCCGAGTCCTCGAGGTTCGAAGGAAAGAAAATTACAAGGCAAAAATGTAAAAACAATACAATGAATTGTTAATGGTTAATAAATTGCAAAAAGGCAATCTAAAAGATTAAATTCGAGAGTGGCCTTACATTCTACAACCAGGCGTGAATAGGGTGATGTGAGTTGGGGCTGAGTGGAAGGTCATTGAATACTAGGCATACACTTAGTGCTTTGAGATCGGGACACTTGTCGTCAAATGTTAATGTTAAATACTTATATAGTTTGCACAGATTTTGTCTTTGTATCGACACAATTTTGATTAGTTTCCTTATGATATACATAATCCTGGTTCTACTAGGTGCGACACTATTGATTAAGATAGGTTTAACCACAGATACTCGTACCGTTGCGTATAATTCACCTGTTACAATAAATACATATAGTACATGTATGACAGGTAAATTGTAAGCAACAATACGAGCCCGGATGGGTTTAAAGCGGTATCTCGTTTAACATACATACTACCAAGCAACCTCTTTTGATTTTCTGTAAATTTACGCTAAATTCAAAAAATAAAAACAAATAATTTACACTGAACCGCATAGTATGTAAGATAGTTATATTCATCGACGTTGAATTTGATGTCTCCGATAAACGAATTAGTGTCCTAAATCCTAACGAGAGAAATCATAAGCCTTTTCAGCCGTCTGGATTATCAAAGAAATGTTCACACTGGTTATCCTGACTGTGCATAGTGCTTACGGTCATAGAACACAATTAATTTTACTATATAGTCTCTACATTTGTTTCTCAGTACTGAACTTTCTACTCTGTGACAATCAATACAAATCATATGTTAATCTAAAATACCTTCAAAGATAACTTTACGGTAAAGTTCTTGTAAAGGGTTTACCTGCATTTTTTGAGAGGCTGAATTGTAAATAAAACACCAAGCAACGGAACACAGATTTCACTTCCGAATCATCACCATGACTTATTACTCACTATGCACTTTTGCCGAAATACACACAGACAACCATACCATAAGCTCACATTCTAAAGAATAAACAATTGCCTTTAAATCCTTACAAAGATTGACAAAATCTAACTCTTGTTTCACCACCAAATGGAGATAGGAAAAAGTGATCTAAACATAGACTGTGACTACATTCATGGGCACTGACGGTCGACATACTATTATTTTGGATTTTATTGTTGCTCAGTATATGTCTTTGTGTGTGTGTGTGTGTGTGTGTGTGTGTGTGTGTGTGTGTGTGTGTGTAAGCTATACAAATTTTTTAATTGTAAAATAATCTACCTTGCTACAGAACGGGCTCATCATAGAAATGACACTGTGATACTTTTGACTCCTAACAGAGTGGTGTTAATTTGGCAGCGATGAATATCCAGTAAACCAGTTCACCCGTTTATGGCTAGTGTGAAACCATATTTGTTCAACTGTGATTATGCTAAGCATAGCCATGTCAGAACCCCTTTCCCCGGTCAAGCAGATTACAGTTTTTCCTTAATCGGATAATATGACATCTCAATATTGTATCTACTTCATAGCAATCTGTTCTACCCTACCACCACAAGACAGTCATGCAAGAAATACCAGATATTTATCTTGCTAATTGGACGGAAACAGGACAAATCTTCACAATGTAGTCATAATCTTGCTGCACACTACTGGGGTCAAGAAATGGCTTCCAAGTTCCCAAGCCTCAGGGTACATAATTGAAATGTTTCAGCGATAACTTTAGGGAATTTTTAAAGTTTTATTCTGGCTACCCTGAGATCGCTTTTCCTCCTTCAACTCAGCAAAGAAAAGTTTATTTGTCAATAGTTCTTCTGACATCCAGGTGAAGTGAGTAGCTCATTTCCACTGTGATTTCAGCAGCAGAGAGTGGATGTTTGAAATGCGTGTCCTTGTGAAAACCCCAATGTCTGTATCCTGACATCTGATCTTCAGAATTTTCCACAGGCAGCCAGTGTAAGAATATATCCGGGTCTTGTCATGGTTTTTAAAATTCCTCCAGTTTCCGCAATCATGCAGCAGTGTCAGCAACACAATGACTTTTACATACACATATACATTTACATTAACCAGGATTGAGGGTATCATCGATTGCCTTTAAGAAAAGTTAAAGTTACCTGAGGCGGAAATCCTTAACTGCAAACACCTACTGAGCATAGCACGTTTGAAAGAGCTCGTAATGTTTGTAATGGCAGATTCGTATTGTTTTATGGTAACTGAACAACAAAAGTGGCTATAAGTTGCGAACTAAAGGCAAAGTTAAAAATAATTGCAAAATATTTCAGAGTGATACACCTTCCAAACATAAAGGACAAGAAGATAAAATATTTAACCTAAAGACATTAAAACTGTGTGAAATGGATGTAAACAGATTTTTAAAATCAATGCGCCGCCCGGGAATCGAACCCGGGTCGCAAGAATGGGAATCTTGTATTATACCACTACACCAGCAGCGCTTTTTTTTCGCTCTGTTGTTTACGATGGGAAAGGATGACTGCTCTTGCATGTTTGTAATAATATAAAACAAATATTTTTTTTTATCTTTTTGAAAAATACAATCATTCTGGTCAGATTAGTACATCTTAAACTGATATCGTCTGATTTTGCGCAGAATTTCGTTATAAAAAATTAAATTCGACTCACCACATAAAGGTTTAGTTGGCAGTAGCTCTTCTGACATCCAGATGGAATGAGCAACTCATTTCCATTGTGATTTCATGAACAGTATGTGGCTGTTTAGAATGCGTGCCCTTGTGAAAGCCTCAATGTTTGTGGCCCTCTCCTTACATCTTATTTTCATAATTTACCAAAGGCAGCCAATGAAAGAATAGGTCCGGGTCTTGCAATGGTTTCTCTACAGTTTCCGCAATAATGCAACAATGGTCAGCAACACAAGAGCTTTTACATACTTTGATTTTTGTTTGCAGACTGACGCGTCGGAACTGTAACTTATTTGCACGTAAGCTGCCAAAGTCTACACTTGCTATAGCAGTTCTTACTTTGGTTTCACCATGAACGTGGACTGCACGTGACAGTGTGCTGACCAGATAGCTGAACTTGTCCACCGCATGGAGGACCAGGTTATTTACTTCGGTGGTATTCTCTACGTAGGACATTTCTGATGCACGTTGGTTCATCACCTCTGTCTTTTTTATTTTAATTATGAGAACGAAATTTTCACAGGCATGGCAGAAATGGTCCATACCCTGTTGCATGTCAGTCACATATTTGGCATTTAGGGAACAGTCGTTAGCAAATAGGAGATTACTAGCAATCACTTAATAGTTATGTCAGATTCAAGAGGTTGCCGACAGTCCGTCCGGTACCTGATGTCAACCTCAGTGTCTTAATCATAGAAGGAATTCGTAATCATGGCAGAGAACATAATAATGTCCCCGCTCGCAGTTAACCTTAACCGCTTTGGCGATACTGAATACCTCAGATGACAAATCACCGTACACAGCGCTGTTTAGCCCAGTATGAAACTACTTTAGCCATAATCGGCAGGGATAATAATTCGAAATGATTTGTCTTGAGGAAAAGAACATTTCACATGATCGCCATATTCATACCTTTCCAAAAAGTTCGTCTTCAATAATAGATCAAATGAAAACAAAAACTTAATTTTTCCTCACACTATTCAATAGACATATTGTTACAAGTCTATGCTCTTAAATTAAGTAACAGAAACGAATGAAGACAACAAGCTTTGTAAAATTGAACAAATAATTTATCTCACTAGAAAACAAATTGAAAAATTAAGGAAAAAGAACTTACGGTTTTACAAATTAAATTAAAAAATAATCCAAGAATTAAAAGTAGAAGTCATAGTAATATAATGTCCTGAATGAAACTGAGTTCGAGTCCCGATGAAATCTGAAATTGAAGGTAATGACATCTAGTGTGGTCTGCAAAGTGCTGCTGTGTGAACAGCCTCTTGTTGAATCACAGAAAATATTATTTTAGTTTTAAATTCAGTATAAATTCCAATAAATGTCTTTATTGAAGAATTTCCAGTGAAAATAATCACTTGAATAAAGTAATTTGAAAAAAGTTAATCCCAAACAGGTTACAACATTTCAAGTGTTCTAAGCCTAAATGAGAAACTTCTATTTTAAAACAAATCAGTTAAACGACTAATTAAGACGCGATAAAAAAATCAGTTAAACGACTAATAAAGACGCGAAAAACATACCCGAATGAAGGTATAAAGTTCATTCTTCTGGAAAAAATAAAAGTTTATTACCAATGGATATATGATACTTGTCACGTTGTCCAGGTATGATCTTGACTAAACTTAATGGTTCTTACTCTGAGAAAGATAAAAAATATAAGAAAAAAGTTGTTCACCAAAACGGGCACAGATCTTGAAACCGGGTCAGCAACTAGATACATTGTTTTTATTATTAGTTGTTTACGTTAATGAAAGCAAAAAAAAAAAAAAAAAAAAAAGAAATGAAATTAAAAATCAGGCAGCTCAAACATTGTCAAATCCAGTAAACAATGTTACATTACAATAGCATGTAATGGAATTAAAAAATTAAAACTAACAAACAGAAAATTAAATTAAATATTTATAACAATATATATATTATAAAACGTGATTATGATGTGTATATAAACTATTAGAGATTTAAAATCTCTTTACGCTACCCGGGAATAGAAGAATGGATATATTGCGTTATGAGCGTCTACGTCTTGAGCTCTTCTTTTTATGAAGTGATTCTCAGTGTAATACATTAACTAGTTCTCGAAACAAACCATTGCGATTGATTAAACTACTTTTGCTGGATATCGATTTTGTTTAGATTGAACAATGAATAATGTATCATATCAGACGATCTTGTAAAAATACTTTTTTTTCTTCAAATTGTTTTACATTCTTTACTAACCTTTCACCGATTGTGACAGCTGTGCCTTTTATTGTTAGGTTGCACAAAACACGTTTCCCAAATCATGATCGTCGTCAAATTTGTAAATCTCTCTCTCTCTCTCTCTCTCTCTCTCTCTCTCTCTCTCTCTCTCTCTCTCTCTCTCTCTCTCTCTCTCTCTCTCTCTCTCTCTCTCTCTCTCTCTCTTGATACATAAACTGTAATCTACTACACATTCTGATTCAAACTAACAGTTCCTGCCTGTATCATGGATATAAGAGCAGAAACTAAAAGTAAAATGCAATTTAAAAATCAAGTATTTGAACCTTTTTCCTTCCCTGGAAAAGGAGTGGTTCATCAACACAGTGCCATTTTAAGGGATATGCAGGACCCAAAAATAAAATTTCGGTGTCGGTTGTGTTAGCAATTAAGTACTATATGTATATTAATAAATTTAACAAAATGACACACATGCACATGGAAATGCAATGCAATACTCTATACCTGAGACTGAGAGACTGGGGCGCAATTCTGGTTACTTTTAAGATTAGAGTTTGTGCCTATGGCCACCCAACTTCAACATTTCAGAAAACCAAAGAAAGTCTGTAAGGAGGTCGTTTGCAGTAATGTTGCTTTGTTCACTTTGCTTCGTTTCTTTGTCAAAGAAGAACGTATAACATTTCGTCAGTTATTGTCTGAGGCTATAAATTTCATGGTAAACATGCAATATTTTTTTTTATGATCATATCTAATGCTGGGTTAAAGAAATTCTTTGGGTTTCTCTGATTTGTGTTGCAGAATGTGAGCATACATTTAAGTTTCATATTTGGTGAATCTAACTCAGTTCAGTTTTAGTTGCAGCACCAATTCTTCTGTGATGTAGCCTTACGAGATAGGTCATTGTTGTACGTATACTAATAAAGGACTGAACCATCATTTAAGACATGATTATCATAGTTTAGACAAATATTTTCAAATTCGTAATCATCATTAGAACCTTCTTTTCACTTCTATGTTTTGCGCTGGTCATGATAAATCTAGAATCTTCGCGAAGCATGAATGGATAAGGCGAACCTGATGTGTAAATAGGTGTGTCAAGTGATATACGTGATCGCTTTCTCTACTTTGTGTATTGAAAAGATTAAGTACCAGTGTTCTATGCATTACCTGCGCAACTTTTAACTTCAGAAATTTCTTGTCCAGGATACTTATAGCTTACTGAATTCGCATGGAAAATATGAAAGAGTTTTTTGGATAGATATAATGCATTACCTTGGGAGTGCATTGTATCCATCCGAAAAAATTCGTTCATATTTTCCCATACAAATGCAGTAAACTTTTTATTATAAGATCATTTTCTTAGTTTACCTAAGACTCAATTATACAAAAAAAAATACACTGCAAGAAACAAAGTAACTAAATACACAAGCACAACAAATTCATCAGTACATAATAACATTATTAATGCTCACATATTTGAATTTATTCGCGCGCTAGACATCACTTTCAAAATAAAACACCGTCTTGGTCTACTTAAATTAAAACTCTGAATTATATTCAGAATTGCAACAAGTTTTCATTTTCTCTGGGATAGATTTTCGGCATTTTTTGTCAATTATATTACATTTCGTGATTATGGACTGGATTTCTCTGTATCAATTCTACATGAAGCACATCTGATTTCAGCAGCGAGTGAGCAGCATGTTGACATGTACAAATTTGTTTCGGTTCTGTTAATGAATGTGTAAAATCATAATTTGGAAAAAAATGAAGTCTTTCAATTTTAATTATCAAAATAAAACTGCTATGGAATATAATGTTCAGTTAATTTTTAGTACAATAAAGAGGATGTAATTGCCTTTGAAATGTAGTTGAAGTACAGCACAATGTCGAAATGTGTAATCAAACCATGAAATAGCTCATGTAATTCGTATTTGCAGAATTAAGAAAGTACATTTGAGGAAATTCAGGATGTAAAACTGTAATTATATCTTTTGCCAATCTTATTACCAGCTAAAGAAGACACGTTGATGCCTTGTAACTTGCATGTTATTTGCAGGGACCCATCAATTATATTATCTGTCTGGCATCTATCGCTAGCCTAAATCCGAAACATTGTATAAAAAACGATAACGCGGAATATTACAAAGCAACTGGTATGTGACAGTGCACGAAATATCTGCTTTAGTTCATTCAGAAACAAATTTAATCAACCAAAACGTAAAGCGCCTACTACATGAGTGTACACGATTTGTTTACAAATTAGTTCCTAATACACTTCAATGCACACGTGTCGTGCATGTGAGTATACTATGAAGGTGTGCAATATTGTAAAATATTGAACGATTCTGACAATGTAAAATTAACACAGACAAAAATGAGTATATAATAATTTTATTTATTCTATTCAACGAATAATCAAACGATAATCAATTTATGGAGCTTGTAAACAGATATGATTAATAAATGGAACTATCACCATTGGTTATCGATGTATAGAATTTCTATACGAACTGTGTACGGTTTATCTTGAAGTAAGATATGCATTTTTGCTCATAGAGTGGTATTAAATTCTATTTTCTTCGTAAAGTGATATTAAATAATGTTGATTCAAAAATGGAACATTCATGCCACACGGCGTCCAGGTAACGGTCACGATATATTTACGGTTCCACGGTTCTCGTCGAATGGTCATAAAACAAAAACACCCATCTCCCAATCTGCCAACGAATCAATCGAAAGCCTCCTTATTCTCTGGTTCCGAATCTTTGGTGCCTCACTGCGAGTATTCCATCTACCCCATCCGGGATTAATCATAGCCCTTCAGTTCTACGAGCTCCCGTCAAAAATAGCCACACTTTATGTCTGAGCCGTGTAATACGTGAGACATATTTAAGTACGAATACAATGATCTACATCAAGCATGCAAGTACATAAAATGGATTCGTTATAGATTAAATCGTTTCTTCTAAGTACAGTACGAAATTATTATTATTATTATTATTATTATTATTATTATTATTATTATTATTATTATTATTATTATTATTATTATTATTATTATTATTAATATTATTATTACTAATACTACTACTACTTCTACAACTACTACTACTACTACTACTACTACTACTACTACTACTACTACTACTACTACTACTACTACTCTCGTTCTTGAATCTGTGTCCGACAATTATAATCTCATTCGTTTAAAAGAATTTGAACATTGCCATTATTTATATTATACAGCATACAACACGTAAATGACTTAAATTCTTCCATTCAATTAGATGGCTAACTTGAATCGGGTTATGTGCAATAGATATGACTCTATAAAATTTAAATAAATTATGAGACATTCAGTATATGTTAATATCAGAACTAAATTTAATATAAGTTACAATGGCAGCTAGAATTACTCCACCATCCTGTCAGTAATAAAAGCTTGAATTAGAAGTAAATTTCTCTTCAGTTCTAGATGAATGTAACTTCACTTGATCCATCTTCAATTTTTCTACACCGACTGTCTTAAATTCTTTGGAAAGTTTTCCAAAGCTGCCTGAAAAGCGCTTAGTGGGTCTTTCTGTTTTGGTAAAGTGACCTACTCAACCTTCATTTTTAATCTGATATTAATATCTTTATACTCCAATTAATTTACAAATGTAATTTTAAGTTAATTTGCAATTTAATGAAAATCATAAACAAATTGTTTCTTGTAAGGAAACTTGTTACCAATTTGAATCCATAATGATACAACGTCATTGAAACGAACTTATTTAAATTCAGGAGTGTATAAAGGAAAATGTGTACAAAATGTTAAATTGAAAAATGTATAAATTAATATTTTTCAAAATATCGAGAAGGTGCAACCATCCACCCTTTTATTATGGATGAATGTGTTCTTTTAGATTGAAGCAAGTATGACTTAAAATCATGTCTTTATGCATAATTGATACTAAGTGCTTTAACAATAACCGTTAAAAGAACGGTAAGAAAAAAATGGTTTTCAACTACAAGAAAGATTTTTTCCTTCCTAGCAGATGATGCCATCTTACCGATTTTGGCATTTCATGGTTTTCTATAAGTAATTGCTGTTAGTGATATAGATACATAAAGAGTTAAGAAAATGCAAATAACACAGCTTCTGCTTCAATTATAATCGCATGAGCGATTACTTGTTTATCTCGTGTAGTTCTCTTAACAAGACTATCACCATTCTTGTCTTGCTTATCTATATAGTACTTAGGTTCAGTTATTTTAGTTCGTTATCAACCGTTTGACTAACTTTTCCACTTTATTTAAAAGTTGCTGTTCTAGTTGGTTTTATTACATCAGTATGTATTACAATGTAGGTATATACATTAATGTTTTATATGATTCTTTTTAAATTCCAGTTTTAACCACTTTTTTCTATCTATTCTCAGAATCTTACCACTAAGAAAGAGAAAGAAGACCCCATCACCACCAATAGCATAATGCAGTACTAACTTTTGAATATGTAATATACACCACCAATAGCATAATCAGTACTAACTTTTGAATATGTAATATATTTTTAAAACTCTGTAACTATATTGGTGTCAAAATCGGGCTGAAAAATTATTAAAGCCTTTATTGTTGTTTGATCTGAATCCTCTACTTAGCAACAAGCTGATTTATACTTGTCCTGTTTTAGAAGCTTAAGTACCAAGTGTAGCAAAACGATAAGACCAAATACTTTCATTTAATCTTGATATAATCTCAAATGTTAATAAACTGTTCTCTTATAGAAAGAAATAAATCCATTCAATAGATTTATTTGCACTGATAGTCGTAAAATTTTTAATTTGATTGTACCAAAATTATTGGTTTTTAATTGTTTTATCCATTACACGTTTCTTTCATTCATCCGTTGCTTACAATTCCCGTTTCTAAATAGAAATTATTCACTGCTAGTTGATTTTTATTCCCCTAAATACATATCCTATCAAGATGCAGTTGAATATCAATGTATCTTAAATGACAGAAAGTAGAAAAAAAATATTGTCAAGTTCTGTAATGCTCTTGGTTCAGTTATATATGAATACGTTTCCAACGCCTACAATAAATTTATTATATCACATTGATTTGGTAAAGGCATCAAAGACATTAAGAAAGAAAGAAATGGTCATTTGTACAATGGTTGTACGTTAATGTAATAGAATTACATCGCTTGTCGTTTTCCAAAAGTATGCTAAGTCCATTCAGTAGCTCTAGCTGAAGTTCTTACGTTTTGGTGGACATGTTGAACAATTAGCAAATTTTGTGATTGCCAAGCTGGTCAATTCTTATTGTTTGTTGATTGAACTAAATCATTTAAATTTTCGCAACATCCCTGTTTCTCTGCAAGTTAGTCTTTATCTTGCATGCGACAGAAAGGGTTCATGCTAACCTTTCACGAATTATGCGTAGGTCACTAGAGGTTTTAACTATTTACATTTACTTACTTAGACGCAGGTAACTTACGTAAATTACACTTTACGAACTGTTAGCAAATGATTTTTTAGGATACGTACAACTGCTCATTGTAAGTAACATAATGTAAAGGACCAAATTTTAGGTCGATCTTTGTTTGACATTGTTAATTGTAGTAGAATACATTTACCATTAGTGAGGTTTATAGGAAATGGCTGCATCTTACACGCTATAAACATTGGATTGGTCCAGGTAAGGCCAGGAGATATTGGTTTATAATTAAAGACATAGTTTGTTTACACTTACGGAACGGAGTTTAAGTTTTGGTTATGCTTGGAAACTGACAGTCATAGATAGTCCAGGGTCGGTTAGTAGCCATTTGTTTATAGGCATAACGCAGTATTTTAGTGCAGAAAAAAAGCGGAAATTTTATAATTACGATTGGTCACGCTGAGAAGGGGGCGTGGTTTCACACGAAAGATTTAAAAGATTTAATGTACAGGAGTGAACTTCGAACTTCAGTCTACATTTCTCTCCGAGAGAAAAGGAAGTAAGATCTGGAAAGCTCAGAGAATTTTAAAGAATAAACTTCTCGTAAAATAATTATTATCCAAAGAGAGGAGAGTTACTAAACCACACCTGTAAACCCGCCACAATTAAGTTGAAGAGCACAAAATGCAAAAAGTGTATGCTCTCTACTCATGTCTTTTCGTGTAAACATCATAGATTCTGTAACACTCAAAAGGGACGTCGAAGAAAATCACAATTTTCATAAAAGGATGGAGATATCCTTGTTCGAAAGGTGGGAGTAGCGTAAAGTGCCTTTACTAAGGAGAGTAAATGACGATGAAGGCCCAATTAAATTGCGCCCGGAGCAACAACCTCCACAACCATCCAAATTGTTATTAATCTACTGGTAGCATTTTGCTCCTACGAAGCACATTGAGCAGTGCTTCAACAAAGGGCAAAAGGAATGTAAGGCAGGACTCAATACGTGATACTTAATGTCGTCTCATTATAATCTCTTATGAATTTTTTCCTGCTAAGTATATGCATATTTCTTGTCTTATACAAAGCGGCACGTAGGTCCTTAACACTATCGGTAACCATAGTTTCTAATAGCTTTGTAATTTGAAATTAATGGTTAAAATACTCAACAAATACAAGCTTGAAAAATCAGTTTAGCAATGTAGCAAGTAATTTAAATAATGCATCTACAAATGACGAGAATGCATTCTATAAGGTATTAAGTGGTTGCTGCTTTTTTTCAATATTATCATTTTCACAAGGCTCATTTTAAAATTTTGCTCAGTCAACAAAAATATTGCTATGCAAATGAAAGTGTAACGGCTCGAAATGTGGAAAAACGAGATGAAATTTTCGCCGCAATATGGAATTTCAACACACATCAAGCTGCATTAATTTTTAGTGATTTGAAATGAATAAAGTAATAAGTATTTCTATTTTTCACTTGAAGTAGTCTCATATTAAATATACGGATCACCAATAAATAAAAGATAAAACAAAGCCAAGCAAACAGATATAGAAAAATGCCAAGTGGGCAGATCCTTTTGTATGTATTTAGGATATTTAACAGTGATCATTTTTGATTGCCAATGCTTTTAATTCTACTTTTAATTGAGAAAACAGTTGTTAAAACATTAATTAGAGCAAACGTCTTTCTGTGATTTCGTTGTCTAATTAGAATTTTTGCTATCAACAAGGACATTTTTAAAGGTAAAGATGAAAATTAGACGAACTAACGTTGTTTATGCACAGATAAAAAACAAAACAAAGAAACTATTTGAAAGAAGGTACATTAGCAAGCTGGAGGGGAAAAGACTAGTAGCCCTTTCACAGATACAAAAAAGTGACTACGCAATAAATTTAGATTGAAATATTTTTTAAAATATGTTTCCAATCAGTAACATGTACATGCTTCATGGTGCTGATTTTGCTTATATATGAGATATTTCAGTTATATGTTATTTTTTATCATATATTTAACAGACACGAACTGAAGAATATAGAATGTGTGTGTGAACTGTAGGCATTTATGTGAAAAACAAAACTTGAGCCATTATGTGTAGATTAACGTAAATAATGTTATTTGTGTAAAATTTATATTTACTTTAAATGTTATATAATATTCATACAATACTTTGACATTGCGTAGCATTGAATCACAGGGGAGTTCCATTAAAGTCGTAAGATTAGATGAATCTAATCATATAATATACCATGATGTGGATTAACTTGTAGAATAGGATGATATCTATGCAGTGAAATAAGTTATGGAATAGGGTGATACCGATGAAGTGGAATAATTTGTGGAATAGTGTGATACCCATCGATGAAAAAACTTGTGGGATAGAGAGATAAACATGGAATGAAATAACTTGTGTACAAGTGTGATAACCATGGAGTTGTAATACCTTGTGGGATAGAATGTTACCTATATTGTTGCATGTGGAACTTTTAATTCAATAAAATCAGAAAAATACACACAAGGTTTTAATAAATTATGCATTAAGACGACATCATCATGTAATTACTCAATTATTCAACTGGTAAACATGGTGTTACCACACCTAAATTAGCAGCAAGGGCAATAATAATAGGAATGTCACTCAGTTAAAATGAAAATCATGACACGTGCAAGCGCTGGGAGCACTAGGTAAGCACCTTGTATCATTTAATGGAATCAGACTTTAATCTCTCTTGTAATTACAGTAATTATCAATGATTAGCTTGTCAGTGATTGGCACGTGGTATCCGAGATAGGAACGTGATCAGGTATTTTATGCTATAAACCTGGACCTCATCGGTTCACTTCTTACACGCAGTCGACGATGCTTAAACAGATAATGCATCAAATCCTTCGTGTCAGACATATACATGCCGTCAAGGAAAAGGTCTGTACTGGTGATAATTATTGAAGCTGATTATCGACTAACACAAGGTCAATCTGCCAGTTCTGACAAAAGACCATATTTAGCATAAAAACGGATTGCCAATGGCACCTGGAGAAAGGGCACACGAACGTTTTGTTGAACACTGATATCCTAGATTTAGTTTGTCAATATTTACAAATTTTAATTTACTTTACTCACGGTTTAAACAAGATTAATAACTGGTGTAATTTCCAAAATTTTCTTGCTTGAATTGCACTGAGAGCTGAAGGATTAAAAAGCTAACAATTTCACTGCGTACACGTTTTTATAACTAACATATACTGTTGACTGTTGCCGCAGATCTCCAAACATTTTCCTCATAACATAGTAAAAATAGCCAAATGTTTAACATCCCATCTCCTGAAATGTCGGGCGACCTCCTACTGTTTCACACCCAGTAGCCTGAAATCTCTTTCGAAACAGCGGCTATCTCACATCTTTATAAGAATTCTAAGTCAATCTTAAGTTTATCAAACAATGAAAGTATACAATATATTTGCAGAAAATATTACCGGAAACAAATTTACAATTTGTCAATGCCTCTACCAGAAGGACAAAGTCAAGCTTAAATTAAGGAGTTAAACTTAATTTTAATTTTCCCGGCTATTTTTCGATGCACTCATCCAGTCTGCACCCCTGGGAAAATGACATTAGCTGGCTGTGAGTTAAAGCTGAATCGAAATTATATAACTGTTTTAACACACACACACACACACATACCACACACACACACACACACACACGCACGCACGCTATGTATATTCAAGTCTCCGTTTAAAGGTCTATTATATATTAGTTACAAATTATTGATTATGGTGAGTCAGTACCGGGAAGATATCCCTCAAAATGAGGATTTTCTAGAAGCAGACAGCATAAATGTACGTACGTATGTATGTATGTATGTATGTATGTATGTATGTATGTATGTATGTATGTATGTGTATGTATGTGTGTGTGCGTGCTGTTGTTGCTAGGCTTAACGCCATTTTTCAGCACACGATAGGCTATTCATGGCGGCCAGTATTAATGGTGGAGGAAGAAACCGGAAAAATCACCGGAAAGAACCACCGACCCACGAGAAGCTACTCGCAAGCTTTCCCACATATCCACATTCGCCGAATTCTAGACTCGAACCCACACAGACAGAGGTGAGATGCCAGTGATCCGTAACGGACAGCGCTTTAGACCACTCGGCCACTCGGGGCCCCTTGTGCGTGTTTGTATGTATGTATGTATGTATGTATGTATGTATGTAGGTAGGTAGGTAGGTAGGTAGGTAGGTAGGTAGGTAGGTAGGTATCAGCACAAACCTTGAACATAATTTACTTATACGATCTCCAAAAGAGTATTGTGTAGCGTAGTCTGCCTGATTTTAAGAGCAATGAAAAGGGACATAACGCAGCCAAAACTGACGATGCGGTATTATGTTGATTACATTGGACGCACATACCTGGCTATAGAACACAATTGATTTTACTATATAGTCTCTACATGTGTTTCTCAGTACTGAACTTTCCACTGTGTGACAATCAATACAAATCTTATGTTAATCTAAAATACCTTCAAAGATGACTTTACGGTGAAGTTCTTTTCAAGGTTGACCTGCATTTTTTGGAGAGGCTGAATTGTAAACAAAACACCATGCAACATAACACAGATTTCACTTCCGAATCATCACCATGGCCTTATTACTCAATGTGCACCGTGGCCAAAATACACACAGACAACCACACCAAAAGCTCACATTATAAAGAATAAACAATTGCCTTTAAATTCTTACCAAGAATGCCAAAATCTAACTCTTGTATTACCACCAAACGGAGACAGGAAAAAGTGATATAAAAATAGACTGGAACTACGGTACTGAACCGGATATTATTAATTCGGTTCGGTTCGGTTCGGAAATTATAGTCGTATATGCAACTCCTGGCCTGACAACTCTTTAAACCTCTCACGTTTGTGTACTGGACACACGGTACTAATTATATGGAAGAACTGTGAACCAATCTAGAAACGGGTGAAGAAATAATAGAGTATATACGTATTTGGTGGTCCATAATTAGTTAATAATGAAAAGTAAACTTTTAGTAAAAATATCTTTTGAAAGCTTATCCTATGTGTAATTTAAAAAAAAATATTGACAAATTTCTATTGATGCAATTTTAGTATTTTTAAAGACTTGACTTAGGATTACTCAATAATGAAAGTAGCACTTGATTCGCTTGGTGCAGAATCAATAATATGTGCTTCATGCACAGTTAGGTAAAAAAAAAATGCCGTGGCTCATATAGTGTTCTCCACACAGAAGCTTTCACCAAGGATAGTTGTGCATGGAGAAATATAGGTCTGATCATCAATACCAAGAAATTTTAGGTTATTGAATCTTAAATAATATGGTGTTTCCATAAGTTTACAATGGGAGTTGAATTAGTACCGTGACTCCTACTGATTCCACATGACTCGTGAATATCACCTGAAGGACGATCCTTGCCTCGACTGCATGCCCTGCCAGTGTCCACTGTAGGTTTAACGACTTCCACCCTGCGAGGCAGCAGTTGCTTTTATTATCTGTTTCTTTTTAACTGGAAATCAGTTGGGAACTTTATCATGATGCAACTTTAAAGAAATTCAGGACTTTTTTGATGAAATGCGGTTTATATTTATAAAAATTACTCTGTATATTTAGGATTTTATATTTTTACTTTTATCTTCTGTTACATACATTTTTATAGAATTTTAAGATCTTTACCATTCATCTATATATTTTAGTATGTATTATGTAGATTATTTAGAATGGTATAACGTCCTAAAGCTTTTTATTAAAAATGCTTTTCATCAGAACCATATAGCCATTATTGTTGTGTTGATGTACAGTTAAATTCTAATACACACATGTGTACACATCCGACGGAGCCTGTAGCCGATTCGGTATAATGAAATGTGGCGACGTCACTTCATAAGTTAGTAATTTGACTACAAAACACAACCCTTTAAATGATGAGATCTTTTCTTCTCCACTCCCACCCCCAACACACAGTTGAAAAATATTCCAATAACTCCTTGCCTGCCGCTTCCGTACATCAGCCATCGTTGTTTACAAATGATGACTCACGAATGTTTCCTATCATCGTAAACAGATATGAGTCAACTATCTCATCTTTTTACATTCACTCTTCGTCTAATATAAATCTCATCTCCGGACTCAGATGTGGATTTTCCTGTTCAGTGATTGTGGTTACCACTCTTTTCTCGATAATAATGCAGTCAAGGATACTCGATTATCAGTTTCCGTTTCAACATTACTAACTGTTATCCAGCTTCCTTTTCAGCTGTGTAGCAGTATCATGTATGCTCTCATCCCAATGAATTAGTAACAACGAGAGAGAGAGAGAGAGAGAGAGAGAGAGAGAGAGAGAGAGAGAGAGAGAGAGAGAGAGAGAGAGAGAGAGAGAGAGAGAGAGAGAGAGAGAGAGATTGTACACACAGATTACAGATTAGGATGATCACTTGAAACAAAACATTTAGACGCTTGCAATTTTGTGGATTTTGCTTTCTTGTTGCACAAGACCATGTCTCTGGGGGTTAACATTTTTAAAGGACTAAATTTATATTTAACTCATGTTGTGTGTTTTGCACATAAACATCTCTCGTAATGGACGTACTCTAATGAGATTAGAGTTACTTACACTTTGCAGAAAGCAGTTTCAGGATTCATTTTTTATTGTAAAATTTTATGTTTTTTAATCTATATTTTAAAGGTTTTCTGCTATACTATATAAAAACATAAACAGTAAATACATAAATATGTTAAGTTTTCTGTAATTGTTTTGTTGTTCTGGGGCTTAACGCCATTTTTCAGCACACGATTCATGGCGGCCAGTATTAATGGTGGAGTAAGAAACCGGGAAATCCGCGGAAAGAACCATAAACCCGACCCACAAGAAGCTACTGGCAAGCTGTCTAACATATCCACATTCACCGAATCTTAGACTCGAACCCAAGCAAACAGAGTTGAGATGGCAGTCATCAGTAACGGAGAGAGCTTTAGACCACTAGGCCACTAAGGGCCCTCGTACTTGTTTTGCTTTACTATAATCCAAGATGCAGAATATGACTGACCAAAATGGTCCCAAACTATCAGCTGTGATTTTATGAGACGATTTAAAAGATATAGGAGTTTAGGAGCAAATATAACATATTAAAAAGACCAGCACATTTGTATATAGAAATGTACATAATTATATAAATATTATTTTTATCGCTGATTTTCGAAATTTTTACTACTACTATTTCTGCTATTATTATTATTATTATTATTATTATTATTATTATTATTATTATTATTATTATTATTATTATTATTATTATTATTATTATTATTCAGCAATTAACCAGCATATAATTTTACAACAATATATTGTTTGCCAGTATCATTTTTCAATACTGTGATAAGACATCATTTTATTACGTCTATTTCCATGCATTTACGTTATCGATTCATAACGTCGTTTACATCAACATATTAACTTATGTCATTCATGTCATATTTTCTATAATATGATTCGTGTTCTAAATGGTTTTAACTTGTTTCCATTAAATTTCTCTTAAAGCACACAATCAGCTTCAGCGATAAATAAATAGTTGCAGAATTTAAACTTGAATAAATGAATAGTTTTTGCATGTTACACAATTACTCTAAACCTTGCTCTAGGTTAAAGTGGAAAGAGAAAGAAATAATCCTTTCTCTTTTGTGCATTACAACATCAGGTAAATTAGTTTTCTGTGAGGGGTTTCGGTGTATTTTCAAAGACTTTCTAAAGGATTTATGTTTGTTTGGGTTGTTTTTGTTCTTATTAGCCTGTTTTTACAGGAGTAGCTTTTAGTATGAGTTATTTAAATCTGGCTTATAAGGGAAAATGTCGATATATGTGGCTGATTCTGAAATGTTTAAAATGATCTTGTAGCAAAGTGTACAAAAAACCCACTTTCATAAAAGCACTGACATTACACATTGATTTTTTGCTTCGTTATACATGTTGATATGATTTTTGAAACACTTGTTAAATTTATTATGGGTCGTTATTATCGAGCTATTCAAATTTTTCAACGAACATAAAAGGTAATTAAGTGCATTTTTCGACAAAAATAATGGCATAGAAAGTATAATTTTAAAGACTCAGCAGTTTTCAGATGGTGACAGATGAATACAAAACGATAAATTTAAGAGTTAACGTCTATAGATTGGATGGAATTAAAGTATGGATAAATATATTTGCATTACAAAATAACAAAAATACTGGCTTGGTTTGTTGATTTAAATTATCCAAAAAGTTGTCCTTTAATGTCTAAAAAGAGGTAAAGGTTTACAGATCACATTTAATGATAATATAGACAAAAGCATCAACAATCATAATACAAATTGTTAAAAGAATGTCGAATGAAAATAGAATAAAGTACTTTATTTGCTATAATCAGCTAAATTTACAGTACAGCTCAGAAAAAGGCAAACTTTACAATGCCAGTCTTTATCGCTTCATGAAGAAAAACAGAGACAGAATTCATGCAAAACAAAGCATAAAAGCAATACATGGTGGTTCAGTACATAAAGTATTTGTGTTTGAATCAACAATAGAAATGGCAAAATTTTAAATAAACCAAAACTTATAAATAATTTGAAAACACTGAAGAATTGTTGCAAAATGTTGAAAAAGTTCTTATTGGGGTCTATTTCCAGCTGGGTTGCTGGAAACGAGTCAAGATGATTTGTCCAACATAAAATTTGCTGAATGTTTTCATACCGTTTTAAGTGATTTTAAAAGAACAGTATCTTAACACCTATAATATGATCATGATAGTACATCGTTTTTACATAAGTATACATCAAATGAAACACAACAAAAAGAAAATACAATATAACTAAACCATATACTTATATTTTAGACAAGAAAAAAAACATATTTCTCTATAGAAAGGTCTATGCAAATTTCCTGGATGACAAGAGGTAGGGTGACACAGTTGACGTAAGAAACATGTCTTCTCAAAACATGCTTGGGCTGAAAACTACAAAAGAAGAGAGATGGTGCATTCTGAAAGAAAGAAAGCCTAAAGAATAACTTCAAAAAAAAATTTTAGGAAATTTATAAAAAAAAAGAAACACTGACTAGTTTTCATCTTGCTCATACAAAACTTACCTGTATACTGAAGACTTAATCAGGAAGCATTTCAGTAAAACGAACTAGAAAATGTGTTGACAGCAGCAGTAGCGGTACTCGTACACGCTGAAAATAATCGTTGAAGATTCTTTCCTTACATTTATCTTGTAGTTGTCTTGAGAATGGGTGTCACCATTGGTGAAGCTACGTCTGAAAAACAGACTAATTTGGGATTAAAACTTAACTTAATCTTCACTAATCAGTCATATAGTTCAGTGATTATGTGATTTCTATCTGCTAATCAATCAAAATCGAAGAGGACTGGTGCATCACTTCCGTGGATTCGTATATATGTATTTGTATTTGTAGAACAGTAGAGGTATACGATTATATACACGAAAAATGGCCCCACAAAACCTAAAAACAACTATTGCTGCTATCAGAATAATAAAAACAAGAATACTTTCAACAATAATAATTAGCTTAAATATTTCGGCCATATTTGTGTTGGAGATGCAAACTGGACTAATAAGATGGAGTTATAGCAAATCCAAATTAAGGAGGAAAAAAGAAGCCAAAAAGAAACCAATTAAATTAAGGTATTGCACTATTATTTGGACTAATCTTTAAATCTAATTGTTTTATTTGTAGTTAGTAATTCATGTAATTAAATGAGGTGGAGTTTGGTAGTGTCATGTATGTTGCTATATCACTACATCCCTATCAAAAACATAATTTAAATTTCCGTCAGTGATCTTGATAGACCGTGGATATAATCATTATATAACAAATCTCTCTGAAGCGCATCATAGTTAAAACGTACTGAAACGTTTTATAAACTGAAGGAAGATACTTCAAAATAGTTATTTCGTTTTCCGTTGCACACTTGTTGACAGTGATGAAGGTACAGCAGCCCTATCGTCTGTTTTCAACATTTAAACCAATTTGCAAAGTGTATTTATCACGTAGATGACGAGGCGCGAAGTGTTATAAGCCATGTCAGTTTTGTATCTTATGCGAAGGTAACAAGCTGTCATGACACTGCCAATGACTCAATGACGTTGTACATGGTAAAGGTTAACAAACGTGCCTTCAGAATAAACTTGAATCACTGAATCACTTTGTGGTTTCACTGAAACACATTAAGAATTCAACAGATGATACAAATTTATTTGGCGAAATGTTTATATCAACTGTTTCGATTAGTTTTAACGGCAAATTCATTTTAGACAATCCTTACGTATTCAATAACCGTTCGCATAAGAGTTATACTGTATTAGGACCGATATATGGTTGTTAGATGGGTTGCTAATAAGCCATGAGTGTTTGAATGAATTTTATGCAGTGTAGTGATAGAACACTGGATCAGCTTGCTTTCTTGGTTCACATGGGTGTTCAAAATAGATAAAATGTATCAGCTATAAATCCAGAATTTCCATGCGTTACATCTTCTTCAGTTGAATCTGTTATTGTTCGGTTGTTCTCTATCACAACCAGTAATAATAAAAAAAATTTGAATAACATTTAACAAGGTACAAATTGCTCGCCTACTGAGAGTTTGTCTCATGACAGATGCAAAATATGCAACACCAAGCTCTTATAATTACAAGTTTTATGCCATTTATCAAACTTGTAATTAGTTCTCTTGTTTCTTACCCTCGAAACTTTGTAACGTAAGAATATATTCACCAGCTACAGTTTAAAGTATCCAGTAAGAATTGCTCAAGGCTGCGAGTGGTTTAAAACATGCAAGTGCAATGTTATGAATATTGCTGTCAATACCAATCGGTCATCGTTTCCCAGTTAAAAGGTATATGCAAGGAGCTTCACGTGTTGAAAATGTGTCAGATGAATGTAGCATGTAAGAAACTGGGGCCTGAATTTTCCATGATTAGCTTAAGTTTAATGGAAGATTGCCGATTGCGAATTTTTATAGCTAAATTAGGGCCCCTTTGTTACTAAATATTGTAAACTTTTTCACGAAGTTTCATTATCATATGTTGCTTGGTACATGATTGGTAAGGAGCGATGGATCAAATTGGCTATATGTGAGATGCAAAATCGTTACGCTACCGTATCACCTGACATGATCACCTGTTTACCCCCGCCAAACATTCAGTATCTGGAAAAGAAATGTTTCAGTTTCATTTGTGTTTATTTAAAAATGTTGTATTATTTCTAAACGAATACAATCACTAGGCTACTTAAATTATAGTGCAGGACACAATACTTATATTTTTATTTCGAGTTTTTTTTAAAAAAAAAAATAATATTCGACGTGTTTTATGTCAGTAAATCATTTTAAAAGCAAATTCACCATAGAAAGAAACAAGGTTAATCCGCATGACGACCAATTAATGCATAATGATGAGACCAAACTATTTTGAATGAAACTACACCATCAATATTAGGTGTCAACATCATTAATGGTGTAACGTTTCATTCTTAATTTATAAATAAACATTTTTCTTTGTGCATTTCTTACAGTAAATGATCATGGAACTTTCTTATATAATTTATGCAGATTATTTATTGGCTGATTCAGTACTTGTTTTTAGTGTTTACTGAAAATTATTTGACTACTAAGTGTGTGAGCCAAAACCTCTTAGAATGGTCCTATCTTGTAGTATGCAGCAAATTATATATGCATGTAAACGCCAGTCTTTTATTATAGAACCCTTTAGTCCCACGTATACCAGCGCGTAATGCATGTAATGTCAAGTGTTCATTTTAGTCCGTGTTCGAATACTGATTAAGTACATGCCATCAATAGTTGCTTATTTGACGTTGGAGCAGAAGATGTACATTCTAAAGTACAGGTACTTATAAATTGCTTGGCGGCGGGGATCAGTGATGACTTGAAGAAGTTAATCCTTTAGAAAGTTCTATAATATTCCACAGTTTTAAATAAGCTGAAAATTTAAAAAGGATTATGAATTGCCCCAAAGTTACCGGAGATCTAGAGAGTCAGTTTTAAACAAAGTGAGAAAAAGATTTCGTTGCTGTAGAATTGAAAATAATCACTTCGCCAGCACATGAGAAAGTGGAAACCAATGGCATTCAGACGTTGTAGTAGACATTATGAGGGACAATAAATAAAAAATTGAAACCTGAACTGCATCATTTCTTGGAAGAATATAGACATTGCGGAATTACTGCAGCCAAAGAGATAATCTAAATATGTCATTCTTTCAACGTCATACTGGTAAATGTGATTATTACTAGTAACAAGAATGGGATATGTCAATTTCAACAAGCAGAAACAAGAGAACAATTAAACCATATATATGTGAAAATGTATCAGGCCCATATTTCGTCGTGGAACGAAGACCTCATAGAGGGTTTTATGCTTCATCTTTTTAAACATATATGGTCCCATCGCCCAGATGCAAGTGTCTAAGGATGTATCATCTACAGGTGCCATTTACGAGGAGAAAACATTTACCAAATTTGAAGGCACCGATCGCAAATCAGAGTGAGAGACCTTTTGCCTCTTCATATCAGCGCACTGATCAGAACCTCCATCAATCAATGTTTGCAGCAAAACACATCAAAGTGATAACACAGGCCAATTACAGCTCGAGCGTGTGACTATACGACTTTTGGTTCCTCCCGTTGCTGTAGGATAAGTTAACAAAATAGCTACTTGGAAGACCGTGCTTAAGTTAAATTATGCCGCTTGCAAATGTCTATACCGTATTAAACCTCATCTTCCCCACAAGAAAAACAATAAGACCCCTTCCCCAAATAAAATTAAAAAAAAAACAGACCTTAAAGACGTATCAACAAAGTGGGTACAAGGATTAAAAAGAAATCTTGTGTCAGAGTATAGTGTGTCAATAATCCATTTTCTACAGAATGTGCCTATAATGTGCAGCTTGAGATAATAAAGTTTGGATTATTATCTAAAAATGTTTGTAAGTGGGCATTTAATTAATATATACGATGATGAAAGGATGGGAAATTAAGAACATTTAGTAAGAGAGTGGTTTGAACAGTAATTCACGTAATTCCTTTTACAACATTATATGTGAATATAGTTCACGTAGACAACTTACACGCATAAAGGAAGTATCGTGGTACAGATGCAAGTGACTTGCCCTGAACAGATACTTGTGATTATTGTCAAAAAATTATCTCCGACAGAAAAGGTTCACCATCGTGAATGAATCGAGTCGCCCTCTCAGACAAAAAGTTTCCTTTGTCTTTTAAATGGCAAAGTACATCAAGGTGAAGAATTATTAGTATTACTTGGAGCGGACGACGCCAAGGGTTAATTATGTGACACAGGGTATGGAGCTTTTCGGTAACCTAGTTATCTCCCTCTCATATTAGGTCTGTACTACATCCGGTAGAGGATTCAGCCGCTGGACAAGAAGGTAACTGCTATCGTCTTTAACGAATCCGTCTATGCCAAGTGTTTTGTATGTAGTTAATCATGACACATGAGTGAATGCTACTTCTTTTACAGTATATAATTAATATTACAATAGGGGATATGACTGGGCAACTCTCTCTCTCTCTCTCTCTCTCTCTCTCTCTCTCTCTCTCTCTCTCTCTCTCTCTCTCTCTCTCTCTCTATATATAGATATATATATATATATATATATATATATATATATATATATATATATATATATATATATATATAATACATAACAGCGACGAAATGAATAAATCTCTCTCTCTCTCTATCTATCTATCTATCTATCTATCTCTCTCTCTATCTCTCTATCTATCTATATATATATATATATATATATATATATATATATATATATATATATATATATATATATATATATGGAAGGCGATGACGTCTACTATACCCTGTTTTTTGCTATTGTGTCTACAGTTCATTGTTCAATTTTATGAATCAAGAATAATATTAAGGTTTTAGAATTTCGTAATTTCCAATAAATGTCTTTGTCAATTTTTTTTTTACCATCAATGTTAATTTCCAGGGTTAATAATTATTTTCTTTAAAAAAAAACATTAACTGGTCACAGCATACAAAATTACCTTTGAGCTGAAACTTAAGGTTAAATCAATTGTGCTGTGATGTTAACATAGTCAAGACAGAAAGGTATTGAGAAAGTTCACTGATTATTTCATTATTTCAGCTCTGAACACATAAAAGGGGTTATGTTAAGCACCAGTAGTATTCGACCGGGTCATTTTGCCGGTATAGTGGCACGCGCGCGAAGGAAACTGTTCAAAAAGGGAGCACGTCAAATAATTGATTTTTCAATTGCTTCTGAAGATATACATAACTTTTTGCAGGGCAATTGTATGAACCGCTATTTCCCATTGGTCAGGTAAATTAGGGGCGTACACTTTTGGAAACGATTTAGGGCTACCACTTCCCAAAATTCTTTAATCCGATTTTTCTTGAAAAAAGGCTAAGTCCAACTCCGTAAAAATCTAAAGAGTAGTGTTTCTTTTTTTTTATAAGGGAACTCGTAGAAAAGGGCCTGACACCTGTCTTAAAAAAAGGACAGGCTATAGGCTAGGACACTTTGCTTGAAAAGAAACGGTATGAAGGTACGCAATTTTAGTTTCAAATTTAATCTTCTATTTCGCTTGTTTAGTTTGTTTGCAGATGTGTTGATATGCTTATGATTCACGCATGTATCGTGTATTCATTTCGTGGGACTCTATTGATATGCTAGTGTTATGCCATGTAACATATTTGATTTTAATTCATTGAGAGAATTGACGGACTACATGTAATTAAATATTCAATGTGTAGAATTGCATAGAATTTTTTTTAACTAACCCTAATATACAGATGTGTCAAATTTCAAAGTATTTATGAATGTAATCTCTGTGTAGGATGATATTTGCTTTTGTGAGTTAATAACAAATGTATATTTATAGATAAGTTCGCAAAATTTAAATGATCACGCAAGTCAAGTTACTTTAGGGTAACTAGATTTAGTGGATATTATGCCATAAGTAATTGAGCATTTATATTCTTGAACTGCATAAACTAGCCAAATGTAAATAAGTAGTGTTGATTGATTGATGGATATTTTTACGGTGCACCAGCACTATGGGGCTATTTAGCGCCAAACATAAGGTTATATCCTTTTTCATTTAAAACTGGTAAAATAATTTTATCGACCAGCAATCGGAGATCAAACAGTTAAATGTATAGCGATAAAAATGGTAATGATGGTAAATAATTAAAAGTTTCCCGATCAACGGGGAGTGGAAATGTATGATAACGAAAACATATGATTGGCAATTAAAATCTATCGACTGCATAAATCAAATACAAAACTGAACAAGGTGATAAAAAGCTATAACTTATGATAAATGTTTGCTTCCTTAAGGAAGTCTATAATGTTGGTAATGTTAACTGTATCAAAGAGCTCCGTCATGTCTTGCACAACGTAGTAATGATTACTACGTAGGTTGAAGATCGAAGCATTCCAGCATAAAGTACTTAACGGTGAATGGTTCATTACAAGCTATGCACTCTGGTGGGTCTTCTCCTTTTAATATGTAGGAGTGTGTTAAATGAGTATGACCGAGTCGAATTCTTGCAATGACAACCTCCTCTCTACGGACAGATCTGTAGGAAGGGGTCAATAAGTAGTGTAGTAATGTATGCTGGTATATATATATATATATATATATATATATATATATATATATATATATATATATATATATATATATATATATATATATATATATATATATATATATATATATATATATAATGCTATGTAAGAAAACACCGGTCTCGTCACTGTTAGAGAATGATTACTAAACCGTATCCGGAGAACCAATGCAACACATAATTTTATACATGTATTTATACCTTACACGTTGTTTCTTTTTTGTACGCAAATAAACAAAGTCGATAAATAATGTAATGAACTTAAAAAATAAATTGTTCATTCCTAATACAAACTTGATATTATATGATTAAATGAATATAGCATGCATATATAACACACAATATAATAGTTTGATCCTTGTTCAAAATCAATAAAATTAAGGGACCATGATATAGAAACCAGTCATAAGACCTAATGTCTGAAGAAGGAAATATATGTCATAAACAAATATACCGGGAAGGAAAACAAAAGGACCATCTCAAGGGACATTGTGAGTATGACACATCGTCCAATAATAAAATTCACTATTTTATTATTTTATGCTCTTTTTTCTCCATTAACTTTACATTGTTAGAATCGTTCAGTATTTACCAATATTTCACACCTTCATATTGCACTACTCGCGTTCAATTCATGCCTAATGAACGTGAATAAAGGAACTATTTTCTAACGAAAACAATTTTTATAAATGAACTAAAGCAGATATTTCATGAACTGCCACATGCCAGCAAATTCATAGACTGACACATGCAAACTGCTTTGGCACATACCGCGTTAACTTGTTTGACCCAATGTTTCATATTTAGGCTGGCTATGGACGCCATATAGGGTCCTCACAATAGCACGCAAGTTATAATACATAAACTGTCTTCGTTAGCTGGTAATAAATATGGCAAAAATATACTTACAATGTTTCATCTTGAAGTTCCTCAAAAATATATTTTCGTAGTTCCGCAAATTCGAATTACATGAGCCATGTCATGGGTTCTCAAGGTTCATTACACATTACACACTATGGCAGTTTTGTGAAGTCAAGCTTAAGAGCAAACAGTGCTTTATGAAGGTTCACAAAGTATTTGTTCATTATGACGATTTTGGTATCAACTGAACGTGTGTCTTATTTTCATGTTTGTATGTGTCTTTCGCATGCGTATGTACGTAAAAGTGAAAGAGTAAGCGAAAGGAGCTGGTGAGTGTTTTAACTTGGCAGAATTACAAACACTAACATCGGCGTCACTATTGGGTCTGAAGCATGTGCGTTAGCATGAATGTTTCAAGGAGGACTTTTATTTTACTTGTGTGTGTGTTTGTGTGGGTGAAATACCAAATCAAAGGCTTATATATATATATATATATATATATATATATATATATATATATATATATAGCGAGAGAGAGAGAGAGAGAGACAGACAGACAGACAGACAGACACTATTTGGAAGCCTATTGGATTCATCGTCTTAATATAGATCATAAATTTTAATATATATTTTGCGTTTTCTTGGAATATTGAACATTCTCTCTCTCTCTCTCTCTCTCTCTCTCTCTCTCTCTCTCTCTCTCTCTCTCTCTCTCTCTCTCTCTCTCTCTCTCTCAAGGTTGATGCACTCGATTGTCATATCCATCTTTTTGTATGATTGTGAAACATGGACGCTCACATCAGATATATGAAGAAGGATTCAAACTTTCAAAATTAGATGCTACCACAATATGTTGGGCATCTCATACATTGACCATGTATGAAGAAGTCTACAAGAGGATCCAACGAGCCATCGGATCCTACGAAGACCTCTTGATCACTGTAAAAAAAAAAAAAACTCAAAATGATGTGGTACGGTCATGTCTCAAGATCGTATGAACTTGCAAAATCAATCTTGCAAGGCATAGTGCGAGGGTGAAGAAGAAGAGGCAGAAAGGAAAAGATTGGGAATACAACATAAATTAGTGGACATGCATGGTTTTTGGAAATTCCGAAAGGGCATTTGAGAACAGGGAAATATGGAGAGAATTGGTTGGAAAGTCAACTGTGGTGCCCTAACGACCTCTTGTGTTAAAGAATTGATGATGATGATGATGATGATGATGATGATGATGATTATTATTACGATTATTATTATTATTATTATTATTATTATTATTATTATTATTATTATTATTATTATTATTATTATTACGACGACGACTATGATAAAGAGAATAAAATCTATGCAACGACATGGCAAGGTAATTCAAGGAATTAGAGAATGAATGATGTATACCTAGAACATTGATAAACATATAAGATGCAAAAGAATTTAAATAACCATTTGCGATTTCCAACAAATAGGTAACAAAAATCGCACAATTGTCGATAGAATCTTGGAAAGATTTAACTGTCTCTTGAATTTCTTACAAAGAACATGTTGTTTTTAACATCCGTTAGTCACGAGAGACGATGGAAATGCGCCCATGAGAGGTGTCCAGGTTTCTCATCAGCGAGCAGTCGTAGCTTGTCTTCGCCAGCTTTCCGACCATTGATCAGAGCACGTCGCCAGCCGGACTTGTCTGGAGCAAGCTGTTCCCAGGTGTTGATATTGATCTCAAGGGCTTTCACGTCGTGCTTGCAGACATCCTGGAATCGGAGATGTGGCCGTCCGATCGATCTTCTGCAAGAGGCAAACTTAGAATAAAGAAGGTATTTGGGGATGCGTCCGTTATCCATCCGACGTACATGGCCCAGCCATCTGATGCAACGTTGGTGGAGGAATGTATCCATGTTGAGAATCTTGGTACGTTCAAGCACCTCGTTGTTTGTCACTCGTCGCTCCAGGTTAACCCGAGTATGTGTAACAACAACAAAATCAACTATGCGTTTCGCATGCACAATAATTTTGCATTGAATAATTGGGTAATATATCAATGGAACAATTTGTCATCAACTCTATAATAAAATGAATTACTGCCATTTGATATTGGTTAAATGGTCGCACAACATAGATGGGTTACAACATGTTATTCGATTCACAATGTGCAAATTCAAAGGTTCTGTAGAAACAAGCTTTGGTTCTAGAATCTCATTTCTCTTGCTGATCATGTTGTTAGCAGTTGGTACCAGAAGTACAATCAGTTACAAAATGTTCCAAATGCAAGAAAGAAAAATTGATTAAAGACATACAAATGAAAAAAAAATATAGGAGATACAAAAGATTTGAAAACCAACGAAATTAAATGGTATTCTTTTCGCAGGGCAAACAATTAAAGGCAGAAATAAAAAAGATGTAGATGCGAATCTAGAGAAACAGTATGGGCTTGATATTTGTATGTGCACAAAAATATATTTACCGCACATCTTTTACATCTCTGACAATGAATTTCAGATTTATTTGTTTAAAAAAATTATTTAAAAATAAACTAACAAACACTTCACATTGCATTGAGCATGCAAATGACACTTATTACTAAGGTGCTAAAAGTGATGATTCTACCGACTAGTACACAGCTCAGTGCAATGTGACATTTTGGCCTAATTAGCTTAATTGGGTAATTAAGAAGGCAATAACTGCTTGTGTTTCACACTGTTGTAGTTTGACAGGTCAAAATATTCGCGAGTCAGCAAACAGGCTATGCTGGATTCACATTTACTATGAGATAAGAAAACTTTTGTCTTCATGTTGCATTTCTTTTCCGTAAGAATACATTCTTAATACAAGGAAACCAGCACAAATTTATAAATTTTACACTGCCTGCAACAATTCTAGCAGTATTCCTCGCCATGATTGGTGACATTTCAATGGCATAAGTAAAAAATTTCGATGACATCGGCACTTACTAAATTGATACTTCACATGATACAACGGGTGATACAATCATATAAAAGAAGTTGATAAGAACTTTGTGGTTTTCTTAGGTGTAATCAGATAACAAAATCTCGCATATAATAAAAGGAAAGAAAAACAATAAACAAAAAAAAGTAGGTTGGACTTAATTCTTTTTACAGGGTCAATGGTCTGTTAGTAGAAGGAACTGCAAGATTAAATCCAGTTACCAGGTGAAATATAATTCGTAAAGATCTTTACAAAGAGAACATCTGTTATACAGAAAATATCCATAGATTCATTTACTGCTAAAACATTTATTTGAGAATCTAATACTCTGTGAGCAGGGCTTTGACTGTGGAGAAAACATCATGGTAACATTTAAACAATAAACACCAGACTGTAGATTTTACTTGGACTAAGCTGTTGTCAGTGAAGATATCTTTCCATTATCAACTTATATGATTTTTTGGTATCTTTGGGCACAACTTTGCAAATTAGATCCAGATACTCGTTTCAAATTGGATTAAATTAGACCAGTAATATCAACGAACCAAAATATATTTTCCAACGGATAATAAACAATTTGTGACATTGATATACAAACTAAAAGAAAACATGGAAGAAGTCACAGTGGGCAAAAAAAATGTAAAGAGAAGAAGGATTATGATGTGCTGATGCAATTCGATAATTTGACCTTAACACAACGCAAGGAAATTTAGAGATGTAAAAAACTCAAATAAATTATAATCACTTAGCGTAGACAAAGCCTGATAATGAGATAGACGATTAACCATCGATATTGATGCTAACGATTGCAGGCGATGCTTTGCTTGAATAGCTAATAAATATAAAGTCACACTTCTTGCTTTGTTGGCACCTTTCATTACAATTTCAAACAACTGGTCAGTAATAATATAATCAACACAATATAATGATCAGCCAAGACCAAAATAACCTATCCAGCTGTTTCATAAGCCAACTAATTACACTGTCAATAATATCGAAGAATACTGTTACTACTTTGTTTGATAGCACTTTGAAATAGTAGTAAACATTTGCATACCTCTTTTATTTTTTCCACAAATTTCTCAGCTTTCGCTTTTGTAAGCTGAACCTCCACTACCAGCAATGATTCTTTTATCCCTCGCGCTAATCTTTTATCACACATACATCAGACAGAGCATAATTGATATACTCAAACCAATTTAAAAGATGGTAACATTTGTCGCGGATTTATTTTTACACAAACTTGTCTTAACTGTTACCTAACGTTGGAATTTATTTTATCACTAATTTATCCTAATCAATTATATGTCCAACTATCTGATGTTTTATACTTCCTACGTATTTTTAAAAATATCTTTTTTATTGAATGTATTAGCTTCGTTATACCATATTTAAGAATATATAACGACAAGATTACAAAAACCAACACCAGGAATTTGCAAAACAAAAACATTCTGACAATAATTAAGGAATTAAACATTATTAAGTCGTTAAGACTAATGGGCTATTTAATCGACGAAGCTGTGCCCAGGGACCAAAAAAAAAACGTTGTCAGTGTAACTTAGTTTTAACAGATTGAACAACGAGAATACGAGTGTCAGAAGATGGACGTAAAGTTTCTACATGGGGTGTATACATGTGTGAGGTCGGATATGTATATTGAACTTGAGTCAGTCAGCGAAATGTAGCATTGCGAACAGATTTTGTGTTCGATTTGGGATCGAACGGATAGCTAGTGGTCGCGACAGAGCAGGGGGAGGTGTGCTCAGTTCTTCGTACTCTAAGGATGGTCCAAACAGCTGTATTTTAAATATTTTGAAGTGTCAGTTGCAAAGACGGAGATTAATCGGAAGTGAATTACAATTATTCAGTTTTGGAAGTACTAAGGAGCACGCAGTTGTCTTATGGCAGACAAATGGAACTAACTGTTGCATCTTATCTCCAGCCTTGCATATGTACATAACATAATGGCTTCTTGAAATAGTACTGTCAAAAGTGACACCTAATTTTCGTAATGACTGTATGAAGTAAATGTTGCTTTTGGTAATAATTATTGTTTAAGGTACGGGATCAGTGATGATCAGGATAGCTTCAGTTTTATCATCTGCACATTGTTACATGTCATCCGTGACATTGCATCGGAAATGCACCTTTCTACTCCTTGGATGGTAGCCTCATCGTCAGTTTGACAGCTATATTTGTATATCTAAATGTCATCAGCATACAATTGGTGAGACACCCGAAGTCGATATCTGACACTTGAGTGCAGCTGAGTGTATGCAATGAAGAGAACGGGTCCGCGAACAGAGCCTTGTGGAACACCAAAACATATATCAACAAATTGTCTGTTATGTTTTAGCATAGATGATACATAACAAGATGGACGAATTATCTTTAAGAAGTCACAGTAACCTAAAAGTTTAAAATAAAGACTGAGATAAAAGAAAATAACAAAAGCAGTAAGTACGCCATGAAGGGAAACAATTTTAAACATGGAAACAAAATCAAACACAGTAATGTAATTTCGTCCATTTAACTAATTCAGTTAAAAATGTCAACTACTACAAATCATATTCATGCTGTAATAAGTAACACCAGTGAGGATAATTTTGTTAAACATAATGAGATAGTGGGAAAACTAGTGGACAATAAACTTAATGCGATTAAATAGAAAGGCAACGAATATGTGTGTGGTACGACGTCTGAGTAATCGTTATATAAATTTTGAAACATGATGCAAAATATTTTAGTTATTGAGCTCTTTTCCCTTTATCATACTTTTGGATGTTTTCTTTAACTTACTTGTTAATTCAGAAATTTGACTATATAATGTCAAAGAGAAAAGGTCTTGATAAGAAATTGTTCTACATGATGAACATCTGCTGACAAGCTTTTTATAAAATACGTAAATCTTTTGTTGAACGTAACTAGAAATCTGTGTCAATATCCTTATGTAGCAATACAGTTTCACTGAGGCTTTTATTGCAAGGCTATGAAGATGGAAGCGGCAGGTGGGATTTAGATTAATTTAGTAATAGGATAAGAGATACTCTGAATGAGGTCAACATGCTTTTTTCTGAGCCGAAGACGACTTAGCAAATAAAGTTATTGAACGGAGAATTGAAAGTGACATAGATGCTTTAGGAAGCTATGTGAGCAAAAAATAGCAAAAACTATCTTAAGGAGAATAATACTCGAGAATATAAATTTATTACAAAGAGATCTAAACCACGAAATCAAGCAAATCTATCAAGATTTAAAAAGCCAGAATTTTTTTTTTATTTTATAAAAGACTGGATTGAGCAAGATACAAGCCGACACGAACACTTTGTCTGACTTGTAGAAGACTTGATTTAACAGAAATGAACATAACTAAAAGTATGAAGTCACGTTAAGAGCAATGAAACCAAATTAAGTTTGATCTATTGTTGACTGGAACACATAAAAAAACATCTCAAAACATTTAAAAATGCTTTCTTTCACGAGATTTAAAACATGTCATGTTTGAGACTGAGCAATCTAAATCATATACAAAAAGAAGCCATAAATTACGATCTGTACAATCATATTTGTATATTACAGTGTAAAAGTGAGTAATGATAACGTAGTGACGAAAAAATTAGAACACATTTCAATAAAATGAAAGAAACGTTTACAAATAAAGTGGATGAGATAAAAAATTGAAATGAACCAAAATATATTTTTAATAATCTGGTTAAAACCTCGAACTTGGTGTGAAGGAACAATGATTGATAGAAAGGATAAACTATTGGTAGAAATAGAGACAATCACAAAACGAAGACGATGATTTGATTATTTTGCTTTGCTAATTTTGTCTTATTCTGAGGCAGAATAAACCGAATAAAATTTAATTGGTTACAAATGGACTTGCTGCAGAAAATGTTCTAGTATATTTTGATACATAATTTATTTCACAACATTAAATTACATATTGGGTTGCAGCAAAAAGCAATCAATATCTTGCTTATTCCATGCATCCACAAAACGACATTAATACAATAAAGCAAAGTGTAGCGTGCTACATAGAGGCTACAAATATTTTTCCTTTTCATGTTTAAGACTAAACAGCTATGTAACGATTGAAATGGCGTGTATAAAATCCAATTAGAGAGCACTATTAAATTTTGTAACAATTAAAGAGCAAACAGACCACAGCAGGAAATATAATTAAAGATGCATTAGATGACGGTCTGATGGAAGTGATTATTTGTTAATATAATATAGCTAATTATATAAAATAAGTGTTTGCAAAAGTTTGAAGAATTGCAAAAGAAAAATGGCAGAGTTCAGTGACAACATAAATAAGAACTATTACTTGAACGTCTTTGATGAATCGTTTGCTATACATACCTATATGTTTCCCCATAAAGATAAATTTGGAAACTTGTACAGATCAAGCTGAATTATTTCAATAAGCTTTCTCAATAGCATTCAAAATTTAAGTACGTTTTACTTGTGATGGGTGCTAGCATATACGTCACTTGCAGGTTTTTAAGCATATAAAAATAGTATAGTTTTATCGCTACATAGATCACAGTGAAAGAAAAATACATAACCCCTATCGTGCATGAAAAATACCCCAAAGGAGTTAATTACATTAGTCCAGCACACAACTCATAATATAAACTTAAAGTTTTACTGCAAATTGGATTAAAACTATAAAAATCAAGCAGAGATATTTTGATGCACACATGGGCAATGCAAAACAGAAATTATACATCAATTATAATATACACAACTCCGAAAAATGTTTATTAATTATTTATTCAGTTTATAAAAACAAATAAAATTTACAAAATCTAAGATAAGATGGATTTGCACTGTGAGGGTTACCAACAATGACGATTGTTTAACTTTTGCTATAAGTTAAAACTTTCGTGCATCAAGCTAGAAATTATACGCGTCTATTTTTAATATCCCTCTACATTTGCACCAGTAAGTGTCGTTCGTCTCAATGACAATAACGTCTGTTCCAAAAATGGAATTTCAAGCAAAGTGTACTGTCCAGAAACCATTAATTGCATATTATATCACTGTCACCTTTGTTATCAGAAGGTCCAAATTTAATGTGTTTTTATTACCCAGGTGCACGCCATCCACATAGTTTGGTCTAGAAACTTAGTTTGCGTTGAATCAAGATGACCCTGATATTTGATGCCAAAAAGTAATAGACATCTTCGATGTCGTACGTGCAAGCCATCTCTATAAAGTATCATAGGGTCATGGTCTAGAAAAAAAGTTATCAAACTATAACCTAAGTAAGGAAAAGAAGCGAAGAATCTTTTTCTTCTCTCGGTCACGTGATTGTTAAAATCATACTCATTATGGTTATTTCTTACCCAAATTATAAGTTAGCCATAAACATTGCCGAGGCTACATGCAGAAGAAGTGAACTCTTGTCAAGAATTGGCATATCATTTTTCAGTCGGAATGTCCATTATATTGACTTTCAAAATCAAAACAAGTCTTTCTTATTCTAAGTACAAACTATCCGGATACTGTGGTGCAGGTCTTTGATGTAAAATCAAAGTTTTTTTTGTGCAGAAGGCATTTGTCGTATTTTTATTACAGCAACTTCGACTTTTGACATATCATTCAATAAACTTCCTCTTTATCACATGTACAAAGCATCCATAAAGTTTCGCAGAAACCATTTTGTCCCCTTTCAGTCACAGTATGTTTAATATTTGATATTTTACCCCCTCGACAGGTTTCTAGCATACCAGAAATGCAAGCTATTTACAAAGACTGGTACCGACAGATGGAATACTGTAACTATTGTGCGGAAACAAGTTACAGATAAGACAAACGGACGGACGAACAACATCTTTACATAAAAGTGCTCTATTGTGGATGTAAAAACCTCGAATGTGTTAACGGAATGAACTACTCGTGACTAACGGTGACATTTTTATTCTGAATTCCTACTGAGGAAGAAGATTGTACAGTGTCGTAAAGGCTAGCATGATGTTTAATGACAAAAATAGAAAAGGATAATATATTTGGTATCCAGCATATGAATAAGAAAGTTTGATCTTTATTATACATGAGATGTACCGTCTCTGCATCAGAAAACGTGTTCTTTGATGCAAGTTCAACTCTCATAAGAAAAAACGACAAATAAAATTGCGATAAAATAAATAAATGGGTAACTAAAAAAATTAAAATTCAAAATGCACAAAAATTGAGCTATTTATCCAACAAAAAAATGTCAGGAATATAATTGTCTCGGATCAT
Organism: Potamilus streckersoni; assembly: GCA_016746295.1. Classification (NCBI taxonomy): domain Eukaryota; kingdom Metazoa; phylum Mollusca; class Bivalvia; order Unionida; family Unionidae; genus Potamilus; species Potamilus streckersoni. Next base: position 999,357 of record JAEAOA010001939.1, read on the forward strand.
ACAATCATGGAATTCACAGCAACATTGAGAAAGTTGCATTACTTTCAGACAACAAACGCGTTTAGTTTGACAAGAAAAGTACAATATCGCATGCATATGTAAACACCTTGTAATGATAAGGAATATTTTAATGCATTGAAGGTGTTTCTGTTCTTTTCTTTCACATTATCTACAATTTCTTCTTTCATTTCATCTGGTAGAGCATAGTTTTCACCAAGTGCAGTTTACATAGTTTTATTTTGTTATTACTGTGAAACACGACCACAAATTTTGCATTCGCTCTCTCTGAAACTGTTTCTTACGGAGTTGTTGTTTTGGACATTCACCTATGCTGATATTCAAATATTTCTACTAATAAAGCTACTTTGGTTAGGTATATTACGTTCCTACATCATTGCATTTACCACAGCCATCCATCAGAAGAAAAAAAAATTATTGCTTATATATCAACAACTCTAACTACTTTTTCATCAAGGACACCTATTTTGAAAACAATTCTCTTTTGGAAGTCTTATAACAACAATGGTGGACAGATGATAACGATGCAAAAAACAATTTTGGACCAGTTTCAATCAGATATAATGCAAACAGTCTTTGCAAAATTAGTTACTCTACAAATTATGACGCTTTGAGGCTCCTGAACGTGAATCCATGCTTACATTTATTTATAAAATACATAAAACTTGTTTGAGTTGTGCTAAACTGTATGAAATGTTTACATGAGAATCAGAGAAAATAATATATTTTGTATGCTTCTTTATGCTCGCTTTTGTTAATTTGCAGGTTACTTCCTTATTAAACTGTAGCTAGGGTTATGACCACTATCATGCAATCTGCTGTCATGTACACTTACCAGATCAAACCGTACGCAACGAAAGTCCTTGTAAAAAATAATTCTTGTATTACTGATTAATTTGAGCGTTTTGCTGTTTCTCAGATAAACAGTTTGTTGCTTCTGTAAACTTTTGTCTCATTTGAAAACTCTAGAAATAAGCATTTGTCTGACCCTTTATAGTCATTAAGAGTAGTGTAGTCATTATACAACAAACCGAAGCCTATAATAAAATCTTATATAAAAAATAATGAACATTGCACGGTGTGCGTCATGGGTTTGTAAGTAACGTTTTCTCAGCTGATCGTACTTTATCCCTTCAGATTATGTTCTATTAATGAATGCCTTAATTGTATGATTTTAGGTTGATCGTATTACCTGATTGTAAACCTTCGAAGGCCAAAAATTTCAAATTTCTTGTTATGAAATGTCAGACTATATCTGGAGCTTAAACTGAGTTATTCTTGCACGAAATCCTCTTTTCTCCACATCCTGATATTTAATTTTTAAAGGTGCAATTTTATTTCTTTTTTAAAATATTTTCTTTCTTACTGAAATTTTTCAAACATAGAGTTTTGGTGAAATTACCACATTCGTAGGCAAATTAACCATAATAAGTAGCAAACTGACCCGGCCTTACCAGATGTTACACAAATAAACTCGTTTAGACCTCCACTGATTTACAGTACACCGCCCCAACCCATCAACAGAACCATATGGCTAATAATCAGGATTAGTAGGTACTCTGTAAGCTTGTCAGTCTATGGAGATAATCGTTTCTAATGAAACATTAAAGCTAAGATTTATACCTGCCATTTTACGAATATTCCAAAAAATATACCTGAGTTCCAACTTTCCATTCGTCACATACGTATCGAAATTTTACTTTCATCCTTGTAATTTTCAAGATATTGTTTGTCGTCAAAGTTCAATATAGCAATATATAGCAGTACACTTTTTCTATTTCATACACGGAGTCTTTAACGTTATTAAAAGTTAGCGGTATCATGATCTATGGCGAATTTCAAGAGATCAAAGATTCATTAAAAACATGGCACACATCCAGACGGCAACAACAACATAATCAACAACAACATGAGGTCTGCATTATGCAACCACAGTTCAAAAATAGTGTTCGTCAAATGGGTGTGTTGACGTCACATAAACCAGATATGATACATTCTTCCTTCATGAAGCAGGATAGATGTTCCCCACGTTGCATAAAGATAGGGTCAGGGTATGAATGAATGACAAAGTAGTGAGCTGCGCAGTTTTGTCTCTCCGACTGTGCACCTTAACAGACCAATCACTTGAAAGGTCATTTACATACCTGTTTATTTTTTTTTATGATGACACGCCTGTATAGGCCCAATCGTGTGCTTCAAAGTCTGTTTTATAACGAAATAAAAAAGAAGATAAATCAGATATTGTACTTGAACTTCACAGCGAATTGGACAAATCCTTGTTAAACCTTTCCAGAGAAAGGTCACAAACCACAATTTTATGAATAAACAGGTTGACAAGATTTATGGCCAATATATTACTCGTTGCTATCCGCTTATCTTCCTACCTGCTTGCCTGGAAGGGATATCTGATAATTATTCAATACTTTCGGTGAAAGATGAGCTACAATATACTTATCTGATAATTATTCATAACTTTCAATTGTATACAGTAGATGCATTTCCTGTTTACTTGTGTGGAAATTGCACATTAAAATAAATAATTAGAAAAGACGGTTGTTATCATCTCCCTATTTAAAATATGATCAAACAATGACAAATGGATGCGTTTTCAGGAGGAAACGCCAAACTCAAGGACGCTCCCATAATGCAGTACCTATAACTACCACTCTCATACAAATGACTTACCATGAATCATCATCCTCTTGGTAAAGCGATAAAGCTTGATTATAACAATTTGCAGAGATAACTATTTCAAGATGGTACAGGAATTTGTAGAAACGTTCCTCCTTCCCTTTGACTAAAATTGTCTATTATCGAAATATTCTGTGTTGCCACTGAAAATCTTATGGAGGAAAACCGTAGAAATATTCCAAAATTTGCATTAATTTTCAAGAAATGTTTAATAATCATATACAATAGTGCTGTTACGTTTCATTGGTTGCCATCTTTATACAAAGAAAGTAAAATACGTGGAAATTGATACAATAAAACCAAAACAATAATCTACAGTAAGTATAATTTTGTATCGAATTTAATATGGGACTCGTACACTTTATAAACAAGACGTGGATAGAAAGAAAAATGTGTGTGAGCAAAATTGGCCAGAGATGGCTATATGAGAATAAGCACCTTGAAGATTTTTTATGCAAAGTGTCTGATTTTAATATCATCAGTTCAAAACCCAATAATACGCAAAACACATTTGGCACGACATTTTGTTTTTCATCAATATTTGTGATATCTATAAATGTGTGCAAGATAAACAGCAAAGTAGTTAAATTTGATATAATTCGTTCATTTTTCTCACTTACTTTAACTCTTTTAATGTAACTTTCTTCACCACTGTATTGAAGTAAACAATGGTTCTGTTTTCCTTAGCTTACTGTGCAACCTTGCATCTGCTTTACTTCAGTGTGTGGTGTGGATAACTAAATCAGACTAACGTGCAGCTTTCACGAGCTAAATACAGATATCTGAAATTATGCTTAAGAACAAAGGTGGGATTAGACCTTTTAGAAATGCAAACAATACTTATTTTTATTCAACTGTCAGTGTGGCCATTACACGAATGCATCTCCACAGTGACCTAAACATATGATTCAACTGGAGGTTTGAAGATACAAACCTATATATGCACGGACAGACAATGCTAACACTACACCACGGCTTTACATAAAAATGTCTCACATCACATCACATCAGATAACGATTGTGGTCAAACCACCACTATAGTCAACTAAATATAAACAATTACATTAGTATTCGCCTACCGTTTTTTTTAAACCAAAAGCATCATGGATATAAAAAGCACAAATCATAGATAGTCATTTCATTCATTAATTCGTAATTTTTAACCTGATTGTCTGCAAAGGGTCCCTGACACTGCCAATTTATTGGCGTTTCAAGGAAAATGGAAATTCTCAACGTAAAAAAGCAAACAGACTATTTGCTCTCTGTTTCTTCTCATCATTACGAGATTAGTGTTAGGAGAGGTCGGCCTGGTGTCAGGATATTATAATGTGCCAGGGTTGGACAGGATGCTGAAACGGAACGAGTGAATGAAATAACTAAATTTTCTGCATTTTTTTATATCCTTGATGCTTTGTTGTTTTAATCGATTGCGGGTACAAACAAAAGGGATGGTGTGAGAATACCGTCTCTTATATAGTATTACAGAGAGGGTCCAATGTCAGAACGGGTCGCCTCGAGTACCTGTGGGCAGAACATGGTCTATTTTATTGGCAGCTCAATCCGACTAACAAGTGAGTAACGACGGTCTTGTTTACGTCATAAGTAATGCGCATTTACACTTGGTACCTATAGTGGTACCATTTAATTTCTACTGATAAATATTAGGTGGAAAAGTTTACCCTATATATCGTATGGGTAGATGATATATTTCCATTTCGTACTTACAGTAATACGACCAATCTAATGTAGTAAAGGCATTTCAAAGAAGTATTGTCTTTCACTTGTAAATAACAGAGATAGCAACATTCTTCTTAAAATCAGGGGGCATTTTTAGTAATTAATGTAGACGCTATCAGATAGGAAAACATGCGGAATGACTACTGTAATAGAAAAGTAGGTATGTGTATATTACATGTACATACCGTATAGACATTAACTGTGAAATCTCCCGCTTACTGTTAATAAGTCTACTTGCCTCTGTGTGGTTGTAGAAGATGGAAGGAGGGAAATGTGAGACGCAGATCTATAGCCCAAATCTGGCAGTGCATCAGCACGCGTGCTGTACAGACAGCGTTGGCAAATTTTATTTGAATGCCGATGGTGGTGCGAATGCAGTGATAGAATTCGAGGTAGCTTCCTGTGTAAAAGTAAATTCAGTTCATCATGGATATTGATCACTGGATGTTACTACTTTTGGCGTGCTTCGTGGTATTTGCTACTAAAGTTCAAACCCAGGTATGTATTTTGTTTCGTTGTTAATAAATTAATAGTTTTCATAATCTATGTACTATGTATCAAGCTTATCGCCACTACCTATGAAAGCAGGGACACATTCACTGTGACAATCATTTTTGTTAACCGAACTGCTCTGATTTATTAGCATAGCACTATAATATCGATCAAACTTTTGGTCTATAATAGCGATGGCTGTCTTTTTCAGCTGCCTTATGTTACAAGCATGCGTCTCTGATTCATTAGAACAAACATAATGTCTGGTCTCTATTGAATACATACCTAAATACATTATATTACCGCATGTAATCAAATAAAACGTCTGCTACCAAAGAAAAAACAACGAAATTCAACAACAAAAATGACAAAACCCTGATATTAATTGGTTTGCACTGGTTACTATTCAACCACAAACTGTACCTATATTTCAGTCTGTCTCTCGGCACATTTACATTATTTTCTTCTTTTAATCATTGCGATGGCAGAGACACATTTCAATTACTAACACGCATAGCTCAGAGCGTCAGAAGAAAAATGGATATCAACAGCTGAATACATGTGTGCGGTATGGATTGCTAGGTTTTCGCAACAGTTGTTTACAGCTATAAGTAAACGAAACCATAAAGTGTTCCACTGGATCGAGGTTGTTATCAGAGGTACATTTATATATTTATTAGGTTATGTATATTTACATTCACCCGTTGTAATTATTTATCGGATGCCATCATCATCTAACTTCACTAAGAAAGGCACGACAAATTCCACTGCCTGCTGCTTCTAGTAAAGATGCCGATAAGAGGCAACTGCTGCAGTCAGCACGTCAGTTGATTACAAATGTCTGGACAATATATATGGGCATCATGATGGAAAGACAATAGTCTAGCGACAAATATTTGTTTCTTCATTTCATATTAAAATATTTTAGTTCAAAAGTTATTAATCAGACAGCATAAGTGCAACAACATGACATACTAGAACGTTTACAGTTTAAATAATTTAGATGTGAGAGTTCTGGAGACTGCAATATGTTTACATCAACCCACTTGTGTAGAAAACAACACTACTAAAACAATCCAAAATCTCTAGCGCAATAGTACAGTATAAAATGTTGTTTTGGGATTTAAACACTAAAACAAAACATTTTACTTATGCAGTAAGACTTACCACAAAGATCAATCAGTATTTACTGTTACTGTCCTACTAACGTTCTGTTTGAAATCTTAATAAAATAACTGGAGATGATAAAATGTTATAATTGTGACACTTAAAAAAATCACCAAACTCGATTATTTTAAGGGATTTGTTGTGTTTTGCGCCATCTATTTTAGTTCTTTGAGTTGAATAGTGGGAAGCGAACACCAAATGTTAGTGTATATAAGATTGTATCATTTATTTTGCTGTGTGTGTTAGTAATTGAGCCCATTTATAGGGTATAGCACTGAATACAGACCTAAAGAACTACGGTTCGATTTAAGCATATTTAGTGTAGTTTGACTGGCTGTCTCAAGATAAGCTAGTATAATAGCAGTTCTGTGCTAATGACATGTTGACATTTGTTTAGATCACAGGGCAGGTAAAACAGAGGTTCATCTTAAATCTCTGATGAGATTTCACTAAGCTTACAGACTGAATTACCCTCTGGGCTCCAAGTCTTTTGTTTCACATAGTAAGTTTAATTCAAAGGTGTAATTGACCTTATTCAGTAATATTTTGGCTAATTTGACGTAAGAAATCAATTACGACAACCCTCATAAATCACTGTAAGAAAAACCGATGAATCTATCTTCCAGCAGAGGAAGAACTATTCAAGACACGTATTATTATGCATCATTAGACAGCACAGAAAGAAACAGGCTTTTAAAAATGTACTTTAAAAATGTACGTGGTGTTCTCTAACATTACTCATTTGTGCAAGCTTAGTCATGTCATATGGGTTTAAAAAAATGAAATAGCGTTGCTTTTTGACCAAATGAACATATGACCTAAACGCGCCGACTAAACCTGACAATTAATATATTTTGTTTGATCCTCGGTCACTGGACAATGTTTAACTTTGTGAATTTGTCTCACTTCTTTTATGTTGTTTACATACAGTCTTGTGATGTTAGAAACCATTCTTGCTCTTTCTTTAATCTTAGAGCTTTCACTTTATGAATTTTTATAATTTTCAAGTTGTCTGCCAAGTTTAACTTTGCGCGGATCGTTATTTTTTTTCTTTAAGGTAACCTTTTCAGGTATATTGCTAAGGTCTTTTAGTCTAGTTTTTGTCAATTGTGTTTAACTTCCATTTATTTGTAATGTCACGGCTTTGGGAATCTTATAAACTTTCACTGAAAATGAAGAAAGAAAGGAAAGAAGTTATCTACGCTTACAGTTTATTGCAAAAAGTGTACACATTATTGACCAAACAAAGTTTATATCTCTAATAATGCTATTAATCAACTCCCATAAATTATCGACTGCAAACCTATTATTAATCTGCACCGATATTGTACTTGACAACCAAACGTTGACTAGTGATACACACCAACATCGCCCCCACTGATACCATCATTACAACAACATGATTTGCTTATTCAGCTTAACATCATGCAAGTTCAAACATTTATATTACAGTCAGACAGAGACCATGCTCTGCTAGAACCAACTTTTTTTTTTGAAATGCTAATATCAAATCAACGTTTGATCGTCCCTCAAAACGATGGAAAGTCATGGATAATCACACACATATGTGACCTAATACTACTCCAAGACTAAAGGTACACACGTGTATCGAATGCGGCCCTTGTAGCCCTTTGGCACATTCTGGCACTAATTACTTCAGTATGACATTACAAACTGTCTTGCCAAATTTTCGACAGTTGGAAACAGCTCAACATGAATGCATGATGGTAGAAAGGTTAACTACAAATCATCGTGACATGATAATAGCATCCTGCCATCATGCCATGGCAATACGTGTTGTATATATACTCTTTAAATGTTACTTCGAGTAGTTCAACAAAAAAGAGAGCAATTAAAAAAGATGCATTTTTGGACATAGTTGGCGTTGTTGAAAACATTAACTGAGGTTTTCAGAAATGTCAGCTATTATAAACCTTCTCAAATCATTGACAAGAAACAAATATGATAAAAACAAAGACGGCAAGAAAGAAAAGGATCTAAAATAAGGCATCATGAAAAATAATGCACCACGCTGAAAATATTAGGTGTTCCATCATCTGACTACTATCAAAATAGTCAAACCTTCACTAAACCTGAAGATGCACGTTAATCCAGTTGAACATTTCTACAAGGAAAATGTTTTCACTAGTCAGTCACAAGCTATTGATAGGCGACATCGAAATAAATTTAAACAAATTAAACAATGACATCGATGAAAAAGATACAAGAAGAAAATTTAATTATTCATGATGGAATGCGATTATCATCGAGGACACTTTAAATAGTACTGGCTTATTTAGTTTGCCCATAATACATTACTGCATAGCAAGCCGTTCATATTATTCCAACTACTAAAACAACCGTCGTTAACGACACAGATGCACCAATTAGAAAACAACCAGAAAACGTACAATTGTCAAGCGATTTTTCAGTATTTGCTGTTCCTTCTTAATTTTTTTTTCTGGTTTCCGAAGCTGCTCAGCTGAAGAAACGTTTTCTTCATCACTGCTCTTTAATTGCCTAATTGAAGTTCATATTTTCAAGGTCATTAAAATATCACTCAAAACATCCAGATGCGAACGACAAAAATGAAATGAAACTATTAAAATATCTAATTCAGTTTGAAATCAATCTAATCAGCTTTAAGTTCGACATTATGGATTAGAATACATATACTAATCAGTGATGCCAAATGATAGAACACAACATCTGGTGTGTGTTAGTATGTGTAATGTGGATTTTCAACATAGCTTTAAAAAATTTCAGTTATATAGCTACGATGTGCAGTTTATAGTGATATCTAGCTCTGTGGTATCATGCCGAAGACATACAGCATCATGTCCAACCCTGGCACATTATAATATCCTGACACCAGGCAGACCTCTCCTAACACTAATCTCGTAATGATGAGCGCCTAGCTAGTACCATTTTAAAAAAGTCTTTGGTATAACTGGGCCAGGGTTCGAACTAGCGACCCTCTCGCATCCGAGACAACATGTCACAATAAATTCGAAATGTTAGCAGCATAAATATAGACAAAAAGCCATGTTATCTTCATGATTTGTTTCACATTATGCTATTAAATTATTTCCCATCATATCTTCGTTCTTTTCATTTGTAATAGCAAGTTCTGTTTATGTTTTGCAATAGCAAGTACAGTATATGTTTGCGCACTTAATTTTCTGTAGACCATTTTATTCGTCACTGTAGAAGAGGGCTTTTGCACAGGCTTGCACAGAGAGCGCTCTACATGTGTGCTAAAGGCTCAGCTCTGCTGTTCACTTTTGTACATTTATCACTATTAAAACTTTAACTGATGAAATTAAAGAACACATGACGTGCTTGTCGGGTGCAGCTTTTGCAGCGACAATTGTGTTTGCAAAAGCATGGTCTTGACTATGTTTCGTCTCTATGGCGTAAACACACTTTAAAGCACAGTAAATATAAACAAATGCCGGAAGTATTGTAATGAAAGAACATTCATTATAAGATGTTATAATCGATGCATAAGTTCAATCAGGATTTCATGATGCAATAAATCTCGCATATTATTTAGTAAAACCACACTAGTTGTTGCTAAAACTAAATTACGTGAAAAAGTTGACGTAATAACAGGGCTGAGAAAAAGAATTGTATATCATGAATCACAAAACGAGTTTTTTTTAAGGAAAACTTAGAAAAACAAACAAACAAAGACACAATTATTGAAAATGTAATTCGGATGCAATGACCAAGATAGTTTAAATTTCGTGTAAAGGTAACTAAACTGTGATCTTAGCACCAGCCTCTATGGCGCCGAAACGGACAATGCCGTTTTTAACGTTTCCCTGCAGTTACACTTTTCGCAAGATTCAATAGAGAATAAGTAAATATCGATACCTTTTCTCAATGTATCAGTGAATAATATTATTTTGTATTGTCAGTCCATACCAGAGTGGGATGGTGTAAAAGTATTATACTCGCTAGAAGGTCTGTACCTTTGCTACTACTAATTAAAGAGACAAAAGAGCATTCCACTGAAGGCGAAACTCTCAAGGATATTAATAGAAAAAGCGACATGTCCATGCAACGAATTTCATGTAATATACATCTCTGAGTTTGATTTCCTTTTGAAAGGTGATTTTTCTTTGCATCCTTTTGAAATGTGATTTTTTTTTCTAAATGTCCGTTTTGGAATGTGATTTTTCTAGGTGTCTGTTTGGAATGTAATGTTTTCTAGGTGTCCGTTTGGAATATGATTTTCTTTTTCTAGGTGTCCGTTTGGAATGTGATGTTTTCTAGGTTTTCGTTGGGAATGTGATGTTTTTCTGAAAAACACCAATCATTAACAAATTTTGGCAAAGTAGGTACATCATTCACTATCGGCAATAGGGACATGCTTTTCATTCATTGACTGGTCTAGGTAAGTAAATATCTAATAGTATATCCTGTCAAATAGCAAGTCATTGGTCCCTGGCCTTCATTCGCTGACTTTAGTAACTATTTTGATACTCCTCACAGACAGTACCTTCCTTGCTTATACTATTGCCACAATGATATGAATTTCGTGGTAAAACTGCAACACACTCAATTTTACTGCATTTGCTGCAATATGTTCTCTACAATGGTTTAATGCAGAACGGGAATCTGCCAAATGCTTGAAAGGAAAAAGTTCGGAATTCTCTGCATGTAGCAATTGAGCACAATATTAATGATGTTACAATGTAGAATGCAGCATGCCTCACAAAATGTCGATTATTTCACTATAACGAAACTCTAAGCTTCCAAAACACAGCCTTTGTCCTTTTCCTCTTCTTGTTGCCTGTATTTAAATCCGTTATAATTGATATAATGCACGTGCACATCCATTATTAATTCGCTAAATCGTTGCACTAAGGTTTACATGAACCTGGGGTCTAAGAATTATGCTGGAAAAAGAGTTGTAAGGCGCGTTTAATTGTTGTAAAAATTAAGTCCCTCAACCACCATTATTTTTTTTTTACCGTTAGACGATTAGACAAATTGTATTCATGAAAGAATGATCGAAAACATGTCTACAGCCTGTACCAAGACGATTTGCTCGGCACATTCCTATGGAAACCAGAGGATGGCAACAGAAGAATTAACCCAATAACGCTGATTTATTGTTCACAATGTAGCGTAAAAGCGACAATCATCAGAGTAACGCTTTATTACGAAGCTCGTTTTTAATAACAAGATTAATTTGATAAGGTACATTCTGATCTCTTTTTTCTCACAAGCACAGAGATCATGGACATGTATAATCCTGTCAGCAAGAGAGTGCATATATATATATATATATATATATATATATATATATATATATATATATATATATATATATATATATATATATATATATATACAAAACATCAAAAGTATACATACATACATACATACGTACGTACGTACGTACGTACGTACGTACATACATACATACATACATACATACATACATACATACATACATACATACATACATACATACATACATACATACATACATACATACATACATACATACATACATACATACAGACAGACAGAGAGAGAGAGAGAGAGAGAGAGAGAGAGAGAGAGAGAGAGAGAGAGAGAGAGAGAGAGAGAGAGAGAGAGAGAGAGAGAGAGAGAGAGAGAGAGAGAGAGAGAGAGAGAGAGAGAGAGACCAGGCAGGAATTTTTACAGTCAGAAGAAGCGTGGATAAGCTAAGTATGCATTGGATGTACAGATGTGACTGATCAGAGGAGAGATCACTAAATGTGCATGCTAAAACTAATTCAGTCTAAAACAATCCATTGAATGGACACGTAAAACATATCTCTCATCGAAAAAATTATGGAATAGAATGTAATAACCAAGCAAAAACTTCTCATTCCTGCCTGCAATATTCTCTTTCTTGCCTGTCATAGTTTATATGAGGTGAAAACTACATCGGATAAGGATCAGGTGCAAAAGGTAAATGTAAAATTGTTTCAGGTACGTTTTACAATGCAAGGTATTTTCAGTACCTTAATAGTAAAGTAGTTCTTGGGATTAGCGAGAAGAATCAAATGTGATTGCAGTAAGAATCTTGAATTTTGACAGTGATAAGATTCTTTTTGAATTATGCTCATCAGTTTTTGAAATGAGATTAGCCCTCTGTGGTTTATTTTTCAGTGACAACCTTTCACATCTTCTCTTCCTTGATATGCAGCTTTTAAGCTTTCGTTAAAATTTTGTGTTGCCTAGTGGGAATTTTCATCCCTCTATGTCAATGACATTGTAGGATACACGGTATTAATTCAGTTCCCATAGTAATCTATGCAAACAACATGACATTGGAAATTTTAATTTTCTGAGTGCTCATGACCAAACCTATATTTATCAGTACAGATGCATCCTGGATGGCAACATATATGTTGAGGAAAGGATACAAGCTGCGGCTTTGTTTGGACCTACGTGTGTTTATAACATGTGTTTTCAATTACACACCAAAGAGTCAAGAGCTAATTTTAGTAATCAGTGTTCCAAACTCGACTGTTTAAGGATTGAAATTCCATCAATAAGACTATGTCTTTATTTTTTCCCACTTGCAACTAGGATAAACTCTCAAAAGATTCTTTTTACTAAAATCTATCTTCCATTATCAAACAACCCTGGCCAGACGAACCCATATATACTTTATTTAAATCTTCACCCATTTCCGGACTGGTTTCCCTATGTCTATATAGTTTGCTCCGTGTATTGTGTATATTAATAAAAGTAACAAAAAAATTGTAAACCCCCACTAAAAACAATAATAAAGTAATAATACGCTGGCGTTTGGAGGCCAATAGTATGTGTCAAGGGAGGTAACAAAATAAAGGTTAAATGGTTGACCTCTAGTTATCTCTCTTGCATATTGTTCCACCTTAGTACTTGCAACGAGAACTTTGAAATGGAAATAACCACAAGTATACTCACATAATGTTTCAAATGTTAATAAAGATGTCTATTGACATTTAAGAAAGAACATACATACATACATACATACATACATACATACATACATACATACATACATACATACATACATACATACATACATACATACATACATACATACATACATACATACATACATACAGTTGCTCTTGTCCACTTAAAAATATTTATATTTCTTGTTAGTTGGCGAGGACCCAATAAGTAACTTCTGTCAATAAAATACTTGAACGTACTAAATTCCTTTACTGATAAATATTTTTTCGTCTTTCAGCCATTAAACGTGACATCTATATTGGTAAGTACTTCCTCGTTGTATTTAATGAAACTATATATTCATATTCAACAAATATTTACCAAGTCATATTTTAAGAAATGAATGGTTGATGCTCTCCAATTAACATTTCAGATGGCTGTGGCATCAACAATCTAATAACAGTTATTCAAAAGAAATGCTTACGAATCGTATCAGTCAAATAGGTTTAAAGTTTACCTCATTGCATTTTCACACTGATATGGTATTATTCGGACATGTTTTTGTCTAATAATCGAGTGCTGTTCACCAAGCCACATTAGAGCTTTATAAATTTTACAATTTCATCTAGATGAACTGGACTTTACAACATACATCAAGATGCATTAGACATTATAACTTAAACAATTTCACAAAGATGTACTGGATTTTACAACATACACAATTTCACCCTGATGCACTGGGCTTCATAAACATATACATTTAACGAAGATGCACACAATATCACAAAGATACACTTGACCTCATAACATATAAAATTTTAATAAGACACATTGAGCTTTATAACATATACTATTTCATTTAGATACGATGCGCTTGATAACATATTATGGGCGCCCACACATAGGTACAAGGGGGCACTTGTCGCTCCAGCCATACCCCTCACCATTTCACCTCTAAACATGTTTTGACCTACATCCGTAAAACTTAATAGTTTCAAAAAGTTTTCAAAAAGTGCTTAAAATGTATGCTGTCTGTAACCGAGTTTTAAAATAACATATCTCTGCTTATTAGTGGGCGGAACATTTTCCTCAAATCCGGGAAATTAATGCGCAGACCACTCCAATCAAATCTGAAATAAGTTGGTGGAACAATATCCTCAGATCCAAGCAGTTAATTAGTGGGCGGAGCATTCTCGACAAATCCCAGAAGTCAATTCATTTCTAAGCTTTTACTATACAAGTCTGAAAAAGGACGATATTAAGATACATTACAAATCTTTTCTTGTCGCTTGTTATATCTTGTTCATTTACACTCCAAGTTGGAGCTGAGAAAAACTCAGTCATGGAACTGGCGTGCAATACCGACATCCCGCAATTAGAAACAGATCGAGAGTGACAAACTGACATGCATGCAGCCCATACTATGAACAAGTATATTAATTAAAAGTATAGTCCCTACTACAAGGAAAAAACTGTTGTAAGGTAGTTTGAGCAAGTATGATTAATTTAATATAATCATACTAGAAGGAAAGTCTAATGTAAGGTAGAATTAACAAGTGTAATTCATTTAATATAGTCATACTATAAGGAAAGTCTAATTCGAGGTAGTACCAACAAGTATAAGTCATTTAATATAGCACTACTAGGCAGGTCTAATTCGAGGTAGTATCAACAAGTATAATTTATTTAATATACAGTCGCTACTACAAGGAAAGTCTTTTGCAAGGTAGTATGAGCAACTTTAATAAATTAAATAAACGTTTTATAAAATATCACATTACGATAATAAAAAAATAAAAAGCACAACAAGGAAAGAATGAAGCTGTCCACGCGATTCGATATATGCAATTAAATGTAATGGGAATGAATGAATGGGTAAGGTATAGAGATTAAATGTAATGTGAATGAATGAATGGGTAAGGTATAGAGATTAAATGTAATGAAACTAGAGGTCATACGTACGTACGTACGTGCGTGCGTACATACATACATACGCATGCATACATTCACATACATACATACATACATACATACATACATACATACATACATACATACATACATACATACATACATACATACATACATACATATTATTTTATATGACCTCAGTTTTTATAATAATAATAATAATAATAATAATAATAATAATAATAATAATAATAATAATAATAATATATTTTTTTTTACAAATCTGAATGCTATCCTGTGTGGATCAAAATTCATTGCATAACTTTAAAACTTCCCTTGCTGCCCAGGTACCTCCATACTTAGTAGAAAAGAAGGACGGGACTTATGAAGGTTACATTGTGGACCTTCTGGACAGACTAGCACAAAAAGTTGGTTTTGATTACCAGATATCTCCCGTGAAGGACAATAAATTTGGGGATTTACTGAATGGATCCTTTACTGGTATGGTCGGAGAGTTGGTGCGAGGGGTGAGTACGATAATTAAATGTGTAATCTCCTGTACATTATTTTTTTCAACGTTGTTAGTTTGTCAACCTAGAATTCATTGTTTAAAATAATAATAATAATAATAATAATAATAATAATAATAATAATAATAATAATAATAATTATTATTATTATTATTATTATTATTATTATTATTATTATTATTATTATTAAAGTGACGCTGTTTAATGATATTAATTATTTATGCTAATATAGTACACCTCCGTACTATAGATGACATGTAAGATCAGTTCTTAATCGTGCCTACAGAGAGAGAGAGAGAGAGAGAGAGAGAGAGAGAGAGAGAGAGACTAAACTCTTGGTATTATTTTCACAGATAATAAAATTCCTGAACCATTCATAGGAAATTCGGGCGAATTAATTTTTAAAATTAAAACATCGATGGATCACTCATAGTAAGACTTCAGGTTTTTTAACATAATAATGTAGAGAAATGATGAGCAATTGTTAACGCAAATATACCCCAGCCTTTCCTGCATCCTACCCTACCCATGATGAAAATGAGACTGTCCTGAAAAAAAAAAATATTGTCTAAATCTTCCGAAAATGGCGTGAGTAGATTTATTTGTTAGCTATATAAATGCTAATGCTGACTGTACTACTTACTATATTCACAGGAGTCTGGAGTTTTATCAATAAAGCACGACGAAATTTCTGACTACCTGAAATCACCTTAACGGTATTACGCAATAAAAAAGGAATAGAAATCGACCACAACCCTCCGCTCGATTCGAATTTTCTCACGCGTCTTTTATCCCTTCAGAATCGCACGAAGACTGAAAAACTACACATATCCATTTTAAAAAAAAGTAACGTACATTCTCATCACTCTCGGACGACCATTGCATGAATCCAATCAGGCGAATTAACCTTTATTTTCACCATTACGGTCACAAACCCTGGGAACGTGAACCATTTGAGGAAGTAGCCCCATGTGCGGAGGGTTGTAGTAGCCGATTTGCATTCCTTTATTATATATATATATATATATATATATATATATATATATATATATATATATATATATATATATATATATATATATGCAATAAACTGACGACGAACAGTACGAAACTAGTAACTAACTAGCCTAAGCGCTTTCGACTCTTAATGAGTCTTTTTCAAAGGCAAATACAAAACATAGTTACGACAAACAAATAAACACAAAAACGTTGCGTTTGTAAACCTCTACATTTCTATCTTCACATGTGCTAAAACTATAAATACAACCAGCTTGTATAGACTAGTTGCGGAAACTGAAAACGTTGTATAATTCCCTAAAAGTCTACAAGCCAAAGCGACATCTATTTTTACTTTGTGTACATATGTAACGCAGATTATATCCCGGATATTTGGTTCTATACCGGTTATTCTTATAGTAAAAATTGAAGGATAAGAAGATTTAGAAAATGTTAAATTCTACTAGTGCATAGTTTTCATTTTCTAGTCTTCTTGAAACCAAGCGGTCTAAACCAAGAAGACTAGAAAATGAAAACTATGCACTAGTAGAATTTAACATTTTCTAAATCTTCTTATCCTTCAATTTTTACTATAAGAATAACCGGTATAGAACCAAATATCCGGGATATAATCTGCGTTACATATGTACACAAAGTAAAAATAGATGTCGCTTTGGCTTGTAGACTTTTAGGGAATTATACAACGTTTTCAGTTTCCGCAACTAGTCTATACAAGCTGGTTGTATTTATAGTTTTAGCACATGTGAAGATAGAAATGTAGAGGTTTACAAACGCAACGTTTTTGTGTTTATTTGTTTGTCGTAACTATGTTTTGTATTTGCCTTTGAAAAAGACTCATTAAGAGTCGAAAGCGCTTAGGCTAGTTAGTTACTAGTTTCGTACTGTTCGTCGTCAGTTTATTGCATCTATTTTAATTAATCCCTGACAAACGTGATCCCTTGGTGGATCCAGTACGCTTGAGAGGGTTGTTATTCGCCATATGATTTGTATTCTTTATATATATATATATATATATATATATATATATATATATATATATATATATATATATATATATATATATATATATATGCATGCAATAAACTGACGACGAACAGTACGAAACTAGTAACTAACTAGCCTAAGCGCTTTCGACTCTTAATGAGTCTTTTTCAAAGGCAAATACAACACATAGTTACGACAAACAAATAAACACAAAAACGTTGTGTTTGTAAACCTCTACGAGTTTATTTGTTTGTCGTAACTATGTGTTGTATTTGCCTTTGAAAAAGACTCATTAAGAGTCGAAAGCGCTTAGGCTAGTTAGTTACTAGTTTCGTACTGTTCGTCGTCAGTTTATTGCATATATTTTAATTAATCCCTGACACACGTGATCCCTTGGTGGATCCAGTACGCTTGAGAGGGTTGTTATTCGCCATATGATTTGTATTCTTTATATATATATATATATATATATATATATATATATATATATATATATATATATATATATATATATATATATATATATATATATATATATATATATATATATTTCACAACAATCCATAGAAAACTATAGTAGTATGCACTAGTGCATTGGAATCAGCTGCTAATAAAAAAATGCTCGCCTTTTAAGTACGACCGATTCGATGTTACGATAACTTTGCCGTTCAAATTTAGGAGGCAGATATGGCGGCAGCCCCATTGACTGTTACAGATACTCGCTCAAGCGTGGTAGACTTCACGTATCCATTCCAGACAGTGGGGCCAGTGATAATCCTCCGCCGTCCAGACGAGCAACGACTTCCAGTGAAGGACCGTCTAATTAAACTCCTGATCGCCCTAGAGTTTAGTGTATGGCTAATGACAGTGCTGGCATTTTTCGTAACGGGAACAATTCTCTACCTGATAACTTATTTCAACCCATACGAGTGGAGGAAAATGTATAAAGATGGCGAGGCTACAGTACGAGAAGCTGAGTCATTCACCTGCTTGAATTCCTTCTGGTTTGTGATAAGCACATGTGTTTGGCAAGGTAACTCATTAAAGACCTCTACATATTAATTCATTTTTCAATAATCAGATAAAAAAAAGACAACAAAGGTATATAATTTGAAACAAGAAAGCACAAACGTAAGGGGTAATGAAATACTGGTGTTAAGAAATTATGATATAAAAAAATTGCCCACGCCTTTAATTACTAATGTCCGTCATGGCTTTGTTTGTAGCCGAGGAGATATCCTTCAACAGAGGAGCGATAATAAGAAAAACATGGCAAGGGATTACCATGAACAAAAAAAAGGAAACAAAATATGTAGAGATTTAATAGTACTTACGAAATTAAGCTGTAGCTACGGTCGACTTTGTTATTTTATAAGCTCGTATTGATAGCCGCAAAATGATTTATTTTATACTTATCAGGATTTGACTGGCATTTGTAGTCCTCGTCTGAAATTTTTAACTTTCCATTCCAAATTCGACCATAGTTTAGAAATAAATTTTTTCTTTGATCCTAAAACCTGGTTTAATGACAATTAGAGCAGATACTTTCCGTACATCGTTCACACTGCAATACATATTTTGAATAAATTCTTAGGCAATATAACAATTAAATTGATATTTGCTTATGAAGAAAAGAAGAAGTCAAATGTTTAAAAACGTACGTAACAAATAAAGACAAATATATAAAATTAGTAATACTCATAAATTTGTAAAATGCAGTTCTTAAAATAAATATAAGTTTGAATTTTGTTTTGCGATTCCAGACTTTGAAACCACCAGCCATTAAATACAGCGAAAATTAATACATTTTGGCATGTTGGCCGAGATATATTCCAGTTGTACGGACCAGTCTTCTTGCTTCAATCGGTTGGGTAGCTTTTTCAGTACAATCCCTTCAGTCTCCATATTTTTTTTATATAAAAAAAATCCCAAATCGTTTCATGCAAAAGACCTCTGCAAAAAAAGAGACAGTTAATTCAAGCCATTTATGTTTGGTTGTTTCTTCTTCAGTTTAATTCAACTTTAGGGCTTTGGGATTAAAGTGACGATAATGCATTTTTATTTGATAGTTTGGTAATTTATTTGATACTCGTGTTAGTTCACGAGGCCCAAACATTGCCTTGGAAATATTCACAGTATAAACAGCTATGATTAAGAATCTATTCGTAAACATTACTCCCAGTCTGCTGTGAAAGACAAGGTTACATCTCGAAATCTCTGTATTCGCTGAATTAATTAGTCTCATATTGGCCATCTAGTTACAGTTACTTTACAAGAAAAGAAAAGAAAAACAATCCACCACTCTTTTTTTAAATATGGATTGGATACTTTCAGGCTTCATGCGTACCCCAAGGTCGATAGGTGGGAGGATTGCAGTTACAGGATGGTGGATTTTTGTAATTATTTTTCTAACTACATACACAGCCAGCTTAACTAACTTGTTACGCGTCGGACCAAACCCATATGAGGTAGAGGGATACAGCAAAATACAGAACTTTAAAGATCTCGCTTCCCAAGAGGATGTCACTATCGGGATCATCAAAGGAGGCGCTACGCAGGACTTCTTTGAACGATCTACGGGATCTGTGGAAAGAGCTGTCTGGAATAAAATTCAGATAAACAAAGCGGAATCTTTAATTGATACTTCGATTTCAGAAAGTATTGACAGATTGAGACGGAAAAGATTATCTGATTTTGCTTTGATTCTAGAGTCTACTATGGCAAAATATTTCACCAGACACCAGCCTTGTGATTTGTACATTGTAAGTGAGCAGATGGTGACGGCCGGATACTCCATTGCTTTTCCTCGTGGCAGTCCAGTATTTCAAGACGTAAACGTAGCCCTTCTTTCGATGATGAGAGATGGTGTATTAAAGCAGCTGGAAGAGAAGTGGTTTACGGGCACCTGCAAGAACTATATTTATGAATCTATTAGAGAAGACAGATTTGTATTTCCAGAATTTTACCAAGTGGATCTTGGGACCTTCTCGGGAGCTCTCTTTATCTTGGCAGTTGGTCTAGCATTTGGGGGCATCGTAACTTTGACGGAAATATGTATATTCCGGTGGGCAGAATCGGTGAGTTGTTTTTGTAACAGGTGAATTACGAGAACTTAATGGAAAAAAAAAACCCACGAAACAAAACGAAATAACCTGAGTATAGTATGATAGACAGGATCCTATGTCACAACGGGCATGGGGATAATCTGAGGTAATTTTGTTACTTAGTATGATTTTTTTCCCTCCAGTTTTTTTTTCAACAATAAGCTCCCGTCAGCCACCTGTGGTGTGTGTGTGTGTGTGTGTGTGTGTGTGTGTGTGTGTTTCGTTATGTTGTGTTCATTACACCTTAGGGAGTTTAATTATTGTAGGAACTCTCAATCCAGATGTCGCGAGTTCGATACCCGCATAGGCCAGATCGGGTCAACGGCCTTAGCGAATTTATAGGAAAGACATTTTAATTATCATGTCCTCGGCAGTAAACCTCGGCATGATATTGCCATTAGTATGCTAAAATTAAAACCAATGAGGATCAAAACAAACTTCAGAGACGTAAACTGGGTTACAATTTCCTCTGAATGATTAAATGACCGCGTCAAACACCTTAATAGTGCGTCATAGCCAGAGAAGGTGCCAGATAGAGTTTGTGCTTCTGCCGTGGTTGCATCCTAGCGACAATCCCGTATAGTTTGTCGGACTGTGACCCCTGGTTTGCGGCAATGCCTTGGACAAGAATTACCCTCTCATTTACTTATTATTTAAGAAAAAACTCCATCAATGTGTATATATTTAAAAACTTTGCAGTGAATGGAGAAACAAAATGCATTGAAATTGATGGCATGATAAAGAGTATCTTTGTATAAATACACCCTTTAAAGTTACACCTCCATGCATAGCTATAAAATTCTCAAAATGCGCGAGTTTCACCCCCCCCACATACGGAATAAATTTGGAAATGTTTATAAACATGAAAAGCCTTTTAAACCACTTCTTAAAAACCTCGTAACAGAGTCTGAGCTAATATTTGGATTTTGGGTAAGTTTCTTGGAAGAGAGGGTGTTTAACATCCCCATCGGCCATACCTTGCAGTCATTGCATTTGTTAGAGAAACAACCCTGTAAAAAGCACGGACCCACGGGATGCTACTGGAGATCTTTCTCACATAACAACGTTCGTGGAGCCAATACATCGACAGAAGTATTACGTGAACCACTTTCAAAGGCGACCGCCTCAGACCATTCGGCCACGAGTGCCCCAAATGTAACAATGAATTTCTGGCCCTTCCATTTATGTAAATAATACCGATGATCCTCTATGTATGGCTGCAGCTACTAAGAAAGCACCGCTGTGTAAAAACCTTTAAGGGGAGGGGAAGAAGTTGGAAGAGGGGGTAATATTGAGCATTTATGATTATATGCTCACGATATGGGGAATTTTGTCAGGCTATGTGTTTTTGGCATCATAATTGGCACGTGCAAACGTCCTTACAGCTGTTCAAAGTGCTTAGAAAATAAAGTGCTAAGATGACAATTCACTGTTATGTGCATGAAAACACGAAAGTCAAGATTACTGTATTATTTCAATTTTAATTTTGGTAAATATCTATGACTTATGTTTAAGACGAGATGCATCTCATGGCTGGCAGGTATAGGTGGAAACCCCAGTCTACGGCAAGGCATTTGGGATCTTAACATGGAAACGCTTCATGATCTCGAGGCGTTCATGGTCGAGATCCTCAATACGTACAGTCAAGTTCTCCACTTCACGAATCGAAACTCCGACCGGTCGTAATGAAACTAGTGGTGAACTCGATTGCTTATCATGAAGAGTTTACTTATATACGAGTTACAGAAATCATTTTATTGAAAAGAATGTTCTCATTTCATCTCTCGAGTTCGCGTAATTGAGTATGACATTGATGGATTGCCATGTCTCCTTTCTCTTCAAATATGAATGAAAAGTAAAGCTTTTAGCGAACATACTCACCTTTTGGCTTCATGCAAAATTTAATGCATTACACTGGTGCGGGTTGATTGCGGTAGTCCAGTTTGCTCTGATAGTTTAGCTGATGCAAAATATAAGCCGTTGTATTGCATCGATGAAAACAACTTGATTTAGGGCGACTGGCACCGGTAACTCTGTGTCTGGTTGCATGCGAAGATAATTTGATTTAGGGCAAATGGCAACGGATACACCTTGTAACTAGTTTCGTTGTTCAGCTAAGCATTGGAAACTTTCCAACTACCTGTTCATGCAGTACAACTTTCTAAGATCGGTATATAAGTAAGAAATTATTATGTAAGAATTTGTATTATAGAAGGTGCTGTTAGGATGTCAACGGATTGTCGGCATTAATCAAAGTGATTTTTATGCTGTTAGGTCATTTTATTCTCTTGGATGCATTGTTTTACAATTCTAGTAAACACTAGTCTATATATATATATATATATATATATATATATATATATATATATATATATATATATATATATATATATATATATATATATATAATTTGCCCCATGGTATGCATGATAAAATGTCAGTCACACCATGTTGGTATAGAAAGGAATAAAATAATGAAATCCTACGTTATGCGAAATTAGTATTAGTTGTTCGCGTCAGTAAGTGTGGCAAGCGTTTCCAATGAAGACATTTATTCAGTGGAGAGCAAATTAGGTACTTCATTAAAACATTAATTATATCGTCCATACTTGCTTTTAAGTGTAACTTCACAGATTCATTTCCGCCGTAGCATAATGCTTGGACAGATCTGTTTCTTTGCAGTTTGTTAGAAGTTATAGGTAAAACGGACATAGAATTTAATTTGCCTGTGCATTTTTCGGCGATAGAGCAGGATATGTGTTGTTTGAATTTGGACTCGACTTATAACATAGTAAAGACGGTAAATTGTCTCATTCCCTCCACCGCCGATTTTCTAGATTCTCTTTTGACTTTCTCTTGAATTGATCTAGTTAACATCGAATTCGTAAAATTTTTTCAATTTAAAATTCAGATTTTGATCACAATAGATAGGCTTGGAATGTGGTTAAAGTTTTCGTTTCAATCTGTATTTTCTTGATTCCTTTTTTCAGTAAGCACTGCTATACTGTGGTTCTATATTTATTGATTGGTGTATTCTGACATGGTAAGATATTCGTTATGTTATTTCTCTTATGAAAGCATTTCAGACATTTGTATGTATCGTATCATTTCCAAAGAATGGTTGGCTGATTTTTATACAGCACTTTCACAACAATATTTATTGTATCCGACTAAAGAAATTGGAGCTAAGTGCCTTTTCTGAGGACAAACCGAGGCAACAAATCCGTGTTTGCGTAGGCGGGTATTGAACCGGCGAGCTTTGGATAACGAGTTCTACAACAACTCACCTGTTTCCAAGGAAACAATATATATATATATATATATATATATATATATATATATATATATATATATATATATATATATATATATATATATATATATATATATATATATATATATATATATATATATACACATACACACACACAAACACACTCAAGGATTCCCGAGTCTTAATAGACACGTCCTTATTTCACCACTAATCCACATGGAATACCACGCACATAATTACTTTTCTATTTAGCTACGCCTATGTTGTCTCTATTAATCAAAGTACGTAAAAATTTACCACCGCGAGATTGAAGACTAAACATCTTTATTGTGTATCATCCTCACTGTTCCAACAACAGTAATCATAAATGAATTTAAAAAGGGGCAAAATACCTGTGTGTCTGTCACTTCTGAGTGGGATAGCTTTATCTCCTACAGCCAATTTACGTTACAGAATCCTGCCCATCAGGTTTACATTAAATGCATCTTTTGCTTAATTTATTTTGATCGTTTATACAGACTCGTTTGGTTTGTACTAATAATATAACCTTTTACACTGTTTGCAGACAATATGCCTGCTATAGTTCCTTGTTCCTGTTTAAACGAAAACTGTTCCAGTTGTCTTTTTAAAGACAATGCTAGTAGATTAATGACAACTCGTACCGCTCATTTTCCAAAGAATGTTTTTGGGCGCTATGCGCGTGTACTTGCTTATTCTTACAGTGATATGTCTTACAAACCAGCGAACAGAAGAGTCATATTGGGCAGTTTTTGTTTACATTAGAAAGGTAAAACTCACCAATTAAAAAATGTTTTGAATTACTTATTCGCAATTTTTGCTAATTTCATGCCTTGAATTAGTCGAATGATATTAGAAAACATTATTTACCTATGAAATATTGCAGCATTTATGAAAAGGAAGAAACTTAATCTGAGGCAGTTTTAACAACATATACAAACACAAATTCCTGTATTCGTTGCAGAATTCTGAGATACATTTGAGTCTCTTTTGTATGCGTCTCACAATGCATATCACATTCGATTTAAGGTGAGTTTATTTATTTATTTATTTATTTATTTATTTATTTATTTATTTATTTATTTATTTATTTATTCAAGCATGGGGAGGAGGGTAAACCGGAGATAGCTCGGGAAGGTGCCAAGGAGTCAGTTGTTGACAGCAAGGGACAGAGCGCGGGGGACGATACGGAAGCAAATCAGAAGCTTCTCGGCCCGGAAGTAAGAATTATCCCGCCGCAACATGTGGGAGCAACCACAGTTTGACCTTCTCCTCTGAGAAATCATCATTGTTAAATAATAGATCTCGTACTCTGTTCTTTTTTCTTTCGTTTTTTTTTTAAGAGCAATTTTCAGGTTAAGCATTAGTTGTATGACTGTATCACACTATCAACGATATATGATTATCATTTATGTTTGATTGTATCACACTATCAACGATATATGATTATCATTTATATTTGATTGTGTATCACACTATCAACGATATATGATTATCAGTTATATTTGATTGTATCACACTATCAACGATATATGATTATCATTTATGTTTGATTGTGTATCACACTATCAACGATATATGATTATCATTTATTTTTGATTGCATCACACTATCAACGATATATGAGTATCAATAATGCCAATACTACGATATAATGCATGCAGAGCTCAGAATTTCAACATCCTTTCAAATATACGAGACCTAGATCTACTTTGCTCAGAGAATGTGTTTGTATGGATACTGATCAAATTAAAATGACGTGTTCTATTTTCTACGAAAGCGAGTTATTTGAACTGGCGGAAATGATAAAAGTCCAAGTGTTCTTTCTGCTGCTCATCAGGAAAGCATCAAGATAAAGTTTGGTGATCTGAAGCATAGTTATTATTATTATTATTATTATTATTATTATTATTATTATTATTATTATTATTATTATTATTATTATTATTAACAGCCATCGTCGATATAATACTAGTTCTATGTATCTGACGGTTTTTATTCTCCGTTACACTGTCTTATTAATTGCTGGAGAGATATTCGTATGCTGTATACTTTACCGTTAGCGGTCTACACGTGATCATGCACACTAGTATTTGTATTCAAGTATTTTATTCATGCTTTATTTCTTAACTTCAAAGAGCAGTCAAGCGATATGAAACCACAACCTTTCTAATATAACTTTCGACACTAGCGAATAGTTTCTCATTAACACGCGTTTACAGTTGCTTTGATTGCAGGATGAAACACCGTAAAGTACGTCATATTATAGAAGATGCAGACAGTATTAAATAATATTGTATTGAAATCTTATAGATAATACGTAATAAACTCTGTCCAAATACTTTTTGCATGTCTTTCCAAGGCAACTTTAAAAATTTGATAGGACAATTGTATCAGCAAATTTTCTGCAAAATGATTAAAGTCAACTTCTCAGATTGAACCAAACTTTATAAAACATGAGCTAACGTTGCGAATAAGATACAATATTTCAACATTGTGAATTTTGCAGAAACGCACAAAATACATAGTTTCAAATAAAGTAATGTAAATTATCATACTTTAAATTCAAAACTTCGCATCTCAAAAGTT
This sequence comes from Potamilus streckersoni, assembly GCA_016746295.1. NCBI lineage: Eukaryota > Metazoa > Mollusca > Bivalvia > Unionida > Unionidae > Potamilus > Potamilus streckersoni. Next base: position 1,025,825 of record JAEAOA010001939.1, read on the forward strand.
TTGGATACATTATATACCGGTGGACGGACGGTTGTTTAAGTAGTATTTCGCAACTTTTGGCAACACCTGCAGCCTTAAATATTGCCAGTGACACTTCAGTACTTAGATGACCCCATGTTTTGGATTATTAAAAATTATACTTATTAAATCTTCGTAACGTCGAGCGATTTGTTGTCGCTGATCGTATTCTTCGATCCTAACTTTGTTATTATGTTTTTTGTCAGGTTCGAAAAAGTCCTGTAACAATCTTTCAAACTCTTCTGATCACTATTGTTGTATTTGGCGAGTAGTTGTTTTATTATTTTGACCAAGTTCTGTTTTCGCTCAGCAGTTAATAAATACGGGACCCAACCTGCACAAACCTTTCTGAACCTCAAATCATTATTCAATATATTAATAGAATGCTGATCTATTAAACCCAATGACAATATAAATATCTTCTATTGTATATCGAATAATTTTAGCAATTATCCCCACTAAAACCGTCACTTCCTGCTCATTAATCAAAGCTACCAGAATTCAGGAACGTGTGTTATTGTCCATGGATTTGCGACTATCTTGAAAACCTTGAAACCACCAGAAATGTCTTGGATAGGACAAATAATTAAGCCCGTAATCTTCACCCAAGTATAATTTACTATCGGCAAGCGAGTACCCGAGAGTTCCAGGATTTTACAGTATTTTCTTGGCTCACTAGTATAATTGTTTACTTCAGACATTTTTATGTCAATGTCATTTATTTACATATGATACCTTTCAAGCATATATATGTAGGTGGCAGGCGTTCTGCACGTGTAGCTGCATATAATTTTATAGATCATTATTCTGTATTTTGGTCGGCATGAAATTTATTGATAGGTTCAAAGAAACAAAATATTCAGACATTTTCAAATATCATTCTTACCTCTGCATTCTCTTCCGTAATATAGGTAATATAAGGAATGCACGATTTGAAATCATTGTAGTCAGGAGGAAATAAATCATAAGTTAATTCAAGGAATAAATGTTGTAATCCTTTAAGTGTGTCCTGTTGATTAATAATTGGAAACAATCACCAAAGAGAGCAAGATACTCAAGTATTCAATGAGCTTACTTGTTTTGGTAATCTTTCGTGCAGTATATTTATCACTGATGTAATTCAGTACAAAAATATACATCGCAGAAATTTATTTAAAAAAGACTTAGGTAAAAAGCGTTGTTTATGGACTTTATTTTTCCGCAAAATTATTAAACTTTTGTGAATTATTATCCGAGTTGCAACTTTAGCTTACGTTGTATAATAATAAAAACTTGATGAAAAGATAAGGCAAACTTCGACACTGTCATTTTCTTTTAGATTAAAATTTAAAAAGTGATCTCCTAAAACGTGCAAAATTTATTTGAATAGAGTTAAGTATTTATTATTTTTTAAAAAATTTATTTATAACAATTACCTCTGTAACTATTTCATCACGATAGCGTAATAGGAGTTTCAGAAATCGTCCAAGACGGTAAACAATTTTTACATGTCTTCCCGGAAAAATCTGGTAACAAGAAGCAACTTCATGCAAAACTAGTACTAATATGGAGCAAAAGTGATATGGCGGGTGTAAAGAATATATATATATATATATATATATATATATATATATATATATATATATATATATATATATATATATATATATATATATATATATATATATATATATATATGCTGAGAATGACATTGAGATTGCTCTTTATTTTCCGTTGTACTTCATTCGAACATTTTACACATTGTTCTATTCAAAGAATTGGAGTGAGATTCAATAAGGCAATTTATTTTATATTTTTTTCCTCGTTTGACCCAATGATGTTTGCTTTACGGTGATGTGCAATTGCTGCTCCATGATAGATAAGGCCATATTTTCCATTTTTCATCTCAGTCATTCCACATTTGTTTAGATTATGTATCTTTTAAGTCAAGAATTTTAATTTCTACCATGCTTGTTTGTTTGAATGGTATATAGAAATAATAAAAAGAATTGTCCACGTTTTAAAAGCATGTCCTTTTTATTTATTTATCTATTATCGCACATAAATCACGAAAAAAGGTACACTTTCAAAATACAAAAAATACTGTTGATAGATTCAAGATGTGTGTCTATTTTTATTTTTGATGGATTCAAGATGTTTAGGGCCAAAGTGACCGAGTGGTCTAAAGCGTTTTTGTTACGGATCACTGCCATCTCACCTCAGCGTTGGTTCGAGTCTAAGATTCGGCGGATGCGGATAAGTGAGAAAACTCGCCAGTAGCTTCTCCTGGGTCGGTGGTTCTTTCATCGGATTTCTCGGTTTCTTTCTCCACAATTAATACTGGCCGCCATGTATAGCCTATCGTGTATAGCCTATCGTGTGTTGAAAAATAGCGTTAATCCTCAAAACCACAACCACCACTAGAAGATGTGTGATTGGCAACTATGCTTATACTGGAATGAAAGGGTTCGAGTTAATGCAATATCATAACTGGCATGCTTTCGTACAAATGGCATGCTTTTATCGTATAACTGGCATGCTTTTGATCGTTCTTCTTATAGGTTCAGCACTCAGAATAGGATCATCCTAATTATTTTTGTGAAGGTCAGTTTTGGTTAGTTTTGTCCTCTCCAGATACGGCTTTGAAACCCAAAGAAACATATAACGTAAACGTTTCAAATAAAATTCAGTGACCTGTGCTGTTTGATACTTGTCCGACGATTTGTGGAATATTACGTAGAGTAATAATCTTAATTAAGTCATTCTTTTTAAGAATATATATATATATATATATATATATATATATATATATATATATATATATATATATATATATATATATATAATAATAATAATAATAATAATAATAATAATAACATTCAATGAGATCAGACAACATTGAGATAATTAAGATCACACATGCTTCATCGCCTAGAAATGGAGCCACTGATTACCACACGAAATCTCGACTTTAACTGATCTCTCTAGATATAAATCTTGAGCCTAGTTACATAACATTAACTACCAAGAAACAAAATGATAAAACTGCAACAGCAGACTGCCTGTATATTGTATGGGAGCCAAATGTCGTCAAATGGGAAAACCAAATATTTGATTCAATTCCAGATATTTATCTCCTCATTATCCCCAGCATTGCCAGAATGTAAAAATTATTTGAGTCGGTTAAACGATAAATTATTTTTTCGAATTCCGTAGAAGAATACGCCACAGACATTTTCAGCTTATTGATCTTAGCAGTCAGTTTTCTTTCTCCCTTTCCGTCACCCTGTCATTTTGACCACCATAAACTTAGCACCAGTCCTCCTTACCTTACTGACCGCTCTGATGGTCTACTGCTTGGAGCATCAGTCGCATGTTCGAACCCTGGCCGATTCATACCAAAAACTTATAAAAATGGTATTAAGAGCTGCCTTACTAGGCGCTCAGCATTAAGAGATTAGTATTAAGACTGGTCGGCTTAGTGTCAGGATAATGTGACTGGGTGGGACATCATGCTACATGTCTGCGGCATGATGCCTCAGGGTTAGACATCATAGCAAAAAATATGACGTCTAAGGAAGCAAGTAATGTATCTGGCAGTAATGGTTCACTAGCTTTGCTTTTTATGAGATAATCTGTCGTGTCATTAGTAAAGCAAGTAGACAACTAAGTGACGCTAGGTTCTACCAAAAACTGGACCATGATCCAAAGCTGGAATATGCAAAAATCATCATTAATGTTATTGACGAGGCGTACCAAAACGGACACATAGACCAGCAAACGAAAAACTATTTAAGCCCAGAAAACCCAAGAGCAGGTAGATTTTATCTTCTACCCAAAATTCACAAACAAGGAAACCCTGGCAGACCTATAATCTCAGGTAACGTGCACCCCACAGAAAGGATATCAGAATATTTAGATCATTTTATGAGACCACATGTCCACAAATTGCCATGATATCTTCAAGACACGACAGATTATCTCATAAAAAGCAAATATAGTGAACCATTACTGCCAGATACATTACTTGCTTCCTTAGACGTCATATCTTTGTACACCAACATACCGCACAACGAAGGGTTACAGGCATGTAGCGAAGCATGGGAAACAAGAACTGTAAACAATCCACCCACACACTTCTTAGTCCAACTCCTGGAGCTTGTCCTAAAACTCAACAACTTTGAATTTAATGAAGAAAACTACCTACAAATCAATGGAACTGCAATGGGTACTAAAATGGCCCCTTCGTATGCTAACATTTTCATGGGAAAACTTGAGGGTCAGCTCTTAGCATCGGTTGAACGTACACCATACCATTGGGTACGCTTTATCGATGATATAGAAATGAAGTGGCAGTATGGAAAAGAAAGTCTGGATGACTTCATATCAAAGGCAAACAAGTTCCATCCTTCAATAAAATTCACGGCAGAAATTTTCAACTCAAACCATGTTTTCCTGGACACAACAACCAGACTGGTGGAAAACAAATTACACAGACATCTACTCGAAACCAACCGACAAACACCAGTATCTCCTCCCAACCAGCTGTCATCCAAAACACTGCATTAAGAACATTCCATATAGCCAGGCACTGAGGATACGCAGAATTTGCTCCGACGATGAAAGATTCCTAGAAAGGTCTGAAGAGCTGGCTAAACATTTAATTTACTGAGGCTACGACAAAGACCTGATTGCGGAGGCAATCCAAAGGGCCAAACAAACAAACCGTGATGACCTACTCAGATATGGACAGAAAGAAAAGGTTGATAGGATACCATTTATTCTGACCAATCACCCAGACAATCCCAAAGTAGGTAAAATCATCGCAAACTACTGGCCAACCGTGCAATCGTCAGACATACTAAACCTAATACTTCCGAACAAACCTGTAGTAGCTTACCGGAGACCAAAACACCTAAAGGGCATCCTAGTCAGGGCAAAGCTAACGCCAATCGCTATTCAAAACCAACCTAGTCAATCTGGACCCTATGGCGATAAAAGATGCAAAACCTGTCTACATATGATAGAGACCAAGACATTCACTAGCACAGAGACTAAAGCAAGACTAAACATACATGGTCCAAACAAAACGTGCAAAACAGAGAATGTGATTTATCTCATCACATGCAAGATCTGTGGCCTTCAGTACGTCGGAGAAACTGAAAAGCTACACAAAAGGATAAACCTTCATAGATCTGATTGGATGATAAAAAAAGCTGTACAGAAGCCCGGTCGCAGAACACTTCTCCTCCCCTGGCCACACTTTCAGTGATATAATACTTATCGCTATTGCTAACAACCACAGCTGGAGTTCCGAAACCAGGAAGGAAAAGGAATCATACTGGATACGCCGCCTTAGAACATTGAAACCAAGCGGTCTAAACCAAGAAGACTAGAAAATGAAAACAATGCACTAGTAGAATTTAACATTTTCTAAATCTTCTTAGTATCCTTCAATTTTTACTATAAGAATAACCGGTATAGAATCAAATATACGGGATATAATCTGCGTTACATAAATGTACAAAAAGTAAAAATAGATGTCGCTTTGGCTTGTAGACTTTTAGGGAATTATACAACGTTTTCAGTTTCCACAACTAGTCTATACAAGCTGGTTGTATTTATAGTTTTAGCACATGTGAAGACAGCCATGTAGAGGTTTACAAACACAACGTTTTTGTGTTTATTTGCTTGTCGTATATATGTTTTGTATTTGCCTTTGAAAAAGACTCATTAAGAGTGGAAAGCGCTTAGGCTAGTTAGTTACCCGTTTCGTACTGTTCGTCGTCAGTTTATTGCATATATATATATATATATATATATATATATATATATATATATATATATATATATATATATATATATATATATATATATATATATATATATATATATATATATATATATATATCCTGTCCAGGAGGTAGAAGGTACAGTTAGAACTTACACTCACAACATAATGCAGGGCCACATAATTGGTCGTTTCGACCGTTAACAGGAAGTCAGAAAAACGTATCCATGCTCTAGGGAGTTATTTGTTTATTCTATTCTCTTATCGATTTAGTCCTTGTAAAGTCTGATCTACGTAAACGATGTTTAATGTTTTTAATTTGGCGATATGATAATAAATATACGAAACTTCATGTAACTGTTAATACTTTTTCTCATCTACTCCCCACTTCTCATCACATCATTAATATCTTTTGTCATCCATCAAGTTGACGCTGTGATATCATCCTGACCAACACTGACAAATGAAATTTGAAGGAATTAAAAAAGTGCGAATCAAATTTGTAGGTGTTGAAAGTTCCGTTCTTGGCTAGGATACCATAGCTATCAGTCGATAAGAAATTAACACATTAGGTACCATTCTCTGATTTGAAACAAGTTGTATTTTTTTCAGTTTGTTAGGGTAGCTTCCAAACACCACAAAATCAGAAACCTGTGATACTGGACAAAGCCAAAATCATTATGTTAATAGAGAATTTTGTTAATGTTTTTTGTTTTAAATGCATGGTGACCAAAGTCAATGAAAGGCCAGAGTTCTGCGGGAAAAGCAAAATCGACATACAAGTATGTATACTTTTAGTTTTGGCCACACGAAAATTCAGAGAGCTGTGTCTTTGGTATGCAGTGTTTTGGTGGTGGGATTCTCTTCTCTTTGATCCATTTATGTAAAGCAGGTATCAGTCATGTAGTATGTGGGCTATCCAACAAACTTAAAGTGATTGTAGTGGGTTTAGGTGAAGCCAAATAGGATAGAGTATAACCGGCAAGAAGATTAAGACACCTGTCGATTCAGGAGCCTATGGATCGTTTCATCCAAAAACTACAGACGTTTGTGTTATGACACTTTACGTTGATAATCATCGCTCAAACATGTTTCATCCATTGTAGTTTAAATATCTCTGAGAAGTTTGTGATACTTGTATTTTATTGTATATAATATGTGCAAATTTAGTGCCAAGATTTTGTGACCTATTTTTGTTAGGGGATTACGCACTTTAATATTAGCTGTCATAAATTATTTAAAATATATCAGCTTTTTATGTGTCATGTACTAATATATTTTCGTTTTGCGGTGATTATTACATGTACATTTCTGCTGGCAACTTTTGTAATGTTTTGCTGCCAAGTGTGAGGATGCAGCTAAGACTGGTTCCTGCATTACTGACAGACAGACAGTAATTAATGGATCAGGTTTTGATAAAGAACACAGCATCAAAGAGTATATAATCTCTTCCATTCCTTGATTTCTTTGCTTTACATACAATTAAATTATGGCGAGATTAAGCTATGGATAACTGTTATAGTTGTAACATCATAAACAGTCACAGTTATCAGTTTCCAATTGCTATATTTATTTATTTGTTTACTCTAATACTAAATGTTTTACAATGAATAAACATTAGCAATCACATGACCTATATGTTATTCAAATAATGCATGTATACTGTTCTGAATTATTGCAGGGAAGAAACATATTATTATGTATGGCTGTTTGTATGTAAGGAAAGATTCCTGGACCATCACTTGAAAAACTTTAAAACTAGCATGGAGAACTTTGTGGGTATGTCTTTTTGTACAGCTTAGTTTGAGTGAGTGTTATGATGGTGATCAAGTATGTTAATGTCAACAAGTATGCAACATGGTAAACTTCAAATAGCAGAATATATATTGATCGAATGCACCATCATAATGCTTAGAAAAGCTTATTGCAGGACCAGTACCTAACAGCTTTGGACTAAATGTGCCTTAAACTAAATTGTTTTGTATGATTGTTTTTGTCACAAAGAAAATTGCAATGTTTTAATGAAGTTGTTGGCCTAAGGCCTGTAATATACAAATACGCTGGTTGTCTAGAAACTTTTACTGTTGCAGGAAAGTTTTGAAGTTTTATGATATCTCTGAATACAGTGATGACCTTGTTAGACGAGAAAATAGAAAATGACTTGGTTTCAGAACAAGTTACCTCATGTGACTTGGCTTTTCATTTGGCAGTGGCGATGAACACCGCTCCAAGAACATTACAGCTCACATGATATTTATTTTGTGCACCAGATATGATGTTGCTATATTTCTTAAGGTTGCAAGGTGGCTGTATATTTCGTTGGCAGCCATATAATTATTATTTTGAAATATCGCAACCGAAAGTTAATGGTACATCTTACGTTCCAGAACTATTGTCTTCGTATTTCTTGCGTTTGTTGCTATTTAGACCATAACTGTAATTTTACCATTCTCCTTTACAGAGGTAATCTTATTGATACAAAGGCTAGCTAAGAGCATTTAGTAAATCACGACATCTTGACCATAATATCTGGACCGAAATTAACTGCCAGAATAGATGAAAAGTTAACAAAAATTAGGGAGAAGCGGTTATAGAAGGTTCATTATAGTCTATATAGATCCATGACTTTGCATACTATTATGTCAGACTATTAGAGATATTACTAATAGTTCTTAAAAATATCAATACGTTATTAACTTTGCTTCACCACAATTGTATAGCATTAAACAGTAACATCGAAAAATGATTATTGTAACAAAAGTAACTTTTTCATCCGTTTATGAGTTATTGGATAAAATGATTAAATTTGTTAGCAATGGACTTAGATAAGTCCAGTAATTTCAAATGTGTTTCAGATTGGGCAGCTGTCTCAGTTGTGATTTAAGTTGCACGTGTGAATTTTCAGGTTGACTTCTGTGGATAACAATATTATTTATGGCATATATGATCATAAAATTAGCACCAAAATTTACCACAGAACAAAATAACTTTTTAAAACTTGCTGTCCACCTTATTAAAGGAATAACTGACATAAAAAGACGAGGTTTTACTTTTATTATCAAAGCTTTGTGATGAAATAAATCTGGTGTGAGTAATGACATAAAATTAATGCAAGTCAAAATGAATTTTGCCTTTTGGGCCTATTTGGATGAAATGACAGACTTATTTGACTATTTCAACTTATATACCTCTGATCAGGGACTATGCAATTACTTGGATTCTCCAACTTATGTGCATTTAAAGCAAATTAGCAAGAAAACAACAACAAAAAATGATGAGAGCCGACCGCTCATTATTTTCATAATGAAGAATATGCATTTTAATTACAGCTGGATGCATTTTATTGTCTAGCTGTTTTAGATTGTTAGCAGGTTGATGTAAATATTTTGTTTGAATTTGCTAATATTTAACACACTACCTGAGATTCACCAGCCATTGTGTGTTTGGTGTAGCTTGAAACACTAAATGACTTTTTGACTTCATATACTGAACCAGATCTGGTTTTGTGTGGCATTAAATTTCATGCTTTTGTCAAGTGTAATTGGAATCAACATTTAAGAAGTGTTCAGTATTATAATCTGTTGACTTGTGTCTTTTTTTGAAAATATGTTGCAAATATTTATATAATTTTCAACACAGAACTTTAGTTTGATATGGAGTTAACTAATGATAATATATCATGAAATGGCACTTAATTCCAATAGCACCTGTAAGCAAGATACCTACTTATTATTATTATTATTATTATTATTATTATTATTATTATTATTATTATTATTATTATTATTATTATTATTATTATTATTATTATTATTATTATTATTATTATTATTATTATTATTCAGCCTTAATTTATAGTCTGTTCGATAAATAAACTGATCAGTCTGTTTCAGATTAAGAACGTATTAATTTTATTCTATACCAAAATACTTAAACAATAACAAGTTGTGTACTATTTGATATGTACAAAATAAGCTATCATAATGAATATGACCTGAAAACAGATGACAACCCTGAGCATAGTCTATCTAAATCTTTAATCACAAAGATTATATAACGTTTTGCGTATATATATATATATATATATATATATATATATATATATATATATATATATATATATATATATATATATATATATTTATATATATATATATATATATATATATATATATATATATATATATATATATATCGGCTCGTTGAAAGTAACAAAGAAAAGAGCGAAGCCAGCAAGCTTTGTAAATTTTATCAAAACTAATTTATTTCCTTACAAAACACAGTAAAAGTTTGAAAATAGAACTTACAGTTTGTAAATATAATAAAAAAACTATCCTAGTAGTGAAAATCCCAGGTCCTATTACAAAAATATCTTAACAAATCCAAGTTCGAATCCCGGCGAAGTTCAAAGATAGCGGATGATGAAGTTAGACGAATGACGTATTGATGTCAAAAGTTTCACGTTGATTTTTATGAATCTCAAAAGAATTGTCAAAGTTCCACGTTGAAATTTATGAATCGCAAAAAAATATTCCAGCTTTAGAACTCTGAATAATTTACACAGAATGTTTGTCCAAGAATTTGATGATGAAGCACTTTTTTTCCAGAGAACACAAATTATTCTTAAATAACAAATAACCCAGATTTGGCAACAGCAGAAAACACTACTTATATCTTGAAGGTATTTTTGCGACTAAACTAGGAAAGAGTGATATTGAGTAATAAACCTCACTAAAAGGTTATTTCGACACTTATGATTGGTCGCATGATCACTTACTACAAGGCACCATACACGCGCGCCCGGACAGTCTTATTTAAGATCCAATAAAAAGGGGACATTGATGACACAAGGTGATCACACGAGTAGACATGTATGATCTTGATACTGACCAATCATTTAAACTTCACGTATGCCAAGTGTCTGAACGAGGTCAGCTAAAATTAATGCTAATGAAATATTTTTCAGTTCTGTATAAACAAAATGTGCTTTAAAGAAACGCCATGAAAATAATAAATACAATGAAAAGTCATAAACAAAATTAAAATAAAAAAGAATTTAAAAATAACACATAGGCAGTTTAATTACATATGTTATATATTATAGAAAATTTATATTTAAATGTTTAAAATATTTTTCCAGAAGTATGCAAACAATAGCATTAAAGGTGCAATATGGCACGCCGACGGAGTGGGAGCTGATGCTAATTCTATAAGGCTTGCAACAGAGGCACTTTATGGAAAAATAATGTTGACAAAACTTTCGTTGTGAATACTCTCTTTCATGGAATAAGGTGGTCAATCAACGTTTTCATGGTTGACTATGACAAGAGATGTTGTGCAGTACACTGTTGATGGTTTATTCACGTGGCAAATAAAATCTCAGAAAGGTGTATCTGCACCAAAGCACATATTCATTGCATTCAAAGATGTTGAACGAGGAAATAATCAGACGCATAGTATAATGATATTTGATAAACTTAGTGTTTCTGAGGTTTCATTAAGGATAAATGGACATCAAGAACCATCCGAGGAAATATTACTGAATTTCGATCAAAATCATCGTCTTATGTTGTTCATAGGACGTAACCAAAATGTTGAAACTGGTTTACAAATATCGCAGTTAGATTTTACAACGTTGTATTCAATTTACTACTTTTTGCTGAAAAATTTGGATTTGTTTAGCCAGTCCGTCTTTGGCATAACTTTTTGAGCTCGTGTTACAAGATGAGCTATTGATAATTATAAGGCAATTGCATTCATACTCAGTGATAAGACAATGTTATTTGAAGATGTTGGTGGACGAATGAGTCATTTATGCCCCTGTAAAAATATGTAAATATTTTCTAAACATGTAATTAGATCACTCATAATATTACAATGTCATATCATTATGTTAATGTCAGTCTGACTCCTTATCAGATTAAAAAGCTACAATCATCATCAAAAAATAATTGTGCGGTGAAAATATCACTAAATCGAGAACAAATCTCAGGTGGTCCGAATAATCTGTAGTTATCAGAACGTCCGTATAATCACTTCAATGAAGTAAAGTGATCAAAGATTGGGATACGAATCAATCTTTCTGCGAGTGCTATTAAAGACATCGCTAAGACTGGTGGTATATTTCCACTTTCCGCAGCTATACCAGCATTAATAACCGCTGAAGCTCTAGTTTCTGCGAAGGCAGCTGCATTAGACGCTGATGGAACTGCTGCTGGAATGGCGTTAAAGAAAGCAACGGGTTAAGGAATAAAACCTCCAAAAAAGGGAAAAGGTCTCAGAATTCCAGGGACCCTACATTCTTGGTACGGAAAAGGTCTAAGACTGGGGACATTTCGATGATTCTTTCTATATATAATTTTGATTTACTTAACGCAGCTAAAAATTAAAAATAAAAATCATTAGAGGAGAATTTATGCGTGGTCAGTTACCTAACGTTGCAATTGAACATGAAACTGGTATTATTAATATTGATAAAGACTCTGATCCAACAACTCATAGGGTTGCATATGCAATTGATCCACGCGGAGTTGTTTATTTCGATTCGTATGACTTGATGCCACCAAAGGAATTTATTCATTATATCAGCAATAACATTGATCCAATATGGTATTCAACGCTGCTAACTCACAAAAATAACGGATCTCCCAATATGTGGTCAAGAAGTACTCGCTGAACTTGATGCTGTTTTAAAATCAACATCGCCAGCGGTGGATCTTTCAAAGTCTAGCCACCGCAGTGGTACTCCGGTGCAAGGATATATATTGTACACATTCAGTCCTCAAGTTCCGCCCGGGTGGTTGATTGTATCAGAGACAATAAACCCCTTGTACTTGCGTGTACTTAATCCGTTGTTATCAAGAATACATTTCAAACTTACAGACCAGATAGGCCGCATATTGGATTTACAAATTCAGATTCTAAGTATAAGTCTGTATGTGAGATCATAATACTTTTTATATTGCAATGCTAAACAATGAAAAACATCCGAATCTAATTCCTATCAGAAAACATTTGTTACTGGGAAGAATATAAATATAGCATCAATTTTGCCAGAGATTATGTTTTTCCATTACCACAGTACTTGACTCCGTCAAGGGGTTCACCATTTTTCATTATCACTTTTATTATTGCTTCCATTTTCACAATGCTCCATTAACTGTCTTATACCTTAACTGTCTTATACGAAAGTTCATATTCGTTTTTGGTTCGTATTCATGATATAATTCTAACTTAATTTTGTCAATAGAGTTTGAGAGAGGCACAAACAGCTTTACCAGATTATCCGTAACTCTTGCCAGTGACTGTAACATTGCCTGCTGAAGAAATTTCATGAATTTATAATCAGATGGCAGTGTGTACCTATTCTCATTCTTGCGTTGTTATAATGATTCAAAATCACATAGATTTTTTTTTCCAGAATTAATATTATCAAATACATTTATGCCGTTATGTTGTAATTTTTAATCACATGAACTATAACATTGATATTTTCAAAATTCATTATAAAATAAATATTAGTTTAATTTAAAAAATTTCTAAACGCAAAATAAACAAAGAGGTCACATTCGATCTGCCATTCCACGAATTATATCAGATATACCTAATGAGCGTCAAATAGTCTCTGTTTAGACATAACCCCAGGAGAATTCCTAAATATCCGTAACCGAAAATTTAGAAACTTGGTGTTGTCTATACATGTAGGCCTGTTTAGTGGCCAACGAGACTCTTCATTGTTGCCCTCAGGAGAATTCCTAAATATCCGTAACCGAAACTTTAGAAGTTCAGAGGGCTGAAGGTCTGTGCTGTGACAGAAACCTAATGAGGTTTATTTTCAGTCTAACGATGTGTCTTTTGTAATGACCCTTGTGTGGGTTACCTTTTAGTGAAGTCACAAGGTCACGATCTCACATGACCCCGCTGTTTATTTTTAATGATGATGATTATGATGATGATGATGATGATGTCATGACGATTATGATGATGATGACGAGCCTTTTTCTCGTGTCAGTACATCTACACCATAATCAAACCATGGTGTGTGTGTCTGTAAAACTACACCACCACGTGTTGATATATTGGGTAGTTTTGCTGACACGAAGACATGGCGGCGTTGCCTCCAATAAATTACGAATTCTGGCATAATGTCGCCCTCGCATACAATTTGCCTTTCACGAAGTTCGAACCAAGGACCATGGGCACAAGAGTTTCAACTCGCTAGCAAAAGCTGTTGGACTTCACTATATGTATATGATAAAATAACTTTTGCATAGTATGCTGAATGAAATCGCAGTAGTCGATTTCTTAACAGAATCACAGCAGTTGATTTCTATTTTTCCAGTTTCCAAGCACATTATTGAAATATATGATTTTTACATAATTCTGTATAAATGAAAAATACAGAATCTATACGCACTGGCTTTAAGATCAGCCGTTGTCAAGGAGATCGATTATTCAAGGCCTGTCTAAAAATAACTTCATGCATTACTGCTGACCGCAGGCGTTTTATACGCATGTGGAACATGATACACTTGCAGCCAGCAAAACCAGTCAGAGAACCATTCACTTTGAAAGGGCAGACAATAAATGTGCTATTTACATTGATTGTCTGTGCATTACTATTGTGAATGCACTATAGAAAAGCAGTACATGTTGAAACTTTATATAAACATAGAGTATACACCTTCATTATTCATACAACAATGAAATTATTGAAACTTTTCATTTACTGGAAAGCGAATCGTCATATTTTTGTATAGGAAAATGTGATATTCTCCATCGAAGAATTATCATTGAAGGAAATCCTTTGTAGGCTCAGATTATTATTCTGCTTGTTATCAACATAGAAATGTCATTTTGTTATTCTGATATCTGTGTCTGTGTTTGCGGAATTGCCACATTTTCATTAAATTATATAATAATTATTTCATCGCTGAACAAAGTCGTTATTGGTCAATATGCAAACTCGTAGTATTATAATATGATTTACATGTGGAGAATTCTCTATGTTAATCTGATAACTGTATCTGTATTTGTAGAATCACCACATTTTTATATAATTATATAGGAAATGTGGCGATTCAGGCGATTCTACAAATATATATATATATATATATATATATATATATATATATATATATATATATATATATATATATATATATATATATATATATATATATATATATATACATGCAAACACACACACACATCGTTTATAGCATAAATCTGATACTTCATTAATTATTGTACCAACCGTTAATATTGGTGCGTAGATTACGTATTATTGCTTGTGTTTGTGTGTGTGTGTGTTCCAATAGTATATGTAGGACAACTGCAATATGTACTAATTTTCATGATTGCCTCAGTTGTCTAACTTGATCATCTAATACCACAGGAAAATATTTGAACATTAAATATACTCCAAATTTCAAAGAGAAATCAGATTTGTTGATGAAACCGTCTGCCGCACATGTCACTGTGATTTCATTCTGCATACTATGCAAAAGTTATTTTATCATATACATATAGTGAAGTCCGACAGCTCCTTGCTATCGCAATGTAATAGTATTTACAAGCAGAATAAATTGACTTGAACATAATTTATTTCCCAGTCTATGTATTACAAATTTAACAGGCCTTATATATCGTGCACACCAGTATTTCCTGATTTGCAATTTTCATAATTGATGATGATTGGATGCAATACAAACTCATTTTGCTCCATTTATATACTAATACTGTTTGTTTAAGTCATTATTTTGAAAATCTAGCCAGATAGTCTTCTTCGGTTTTTAAAGGAGATTTAGCTAAGGTGTGGTAATATTTTTATCGTAATATCGTTTCAACTCTCTGTATTTGTTTTACCATCGCATTACGCACACAGGTGAGTCTTTCCTCTGACTTCATCACCACAACGCATACACGGTTTTGGTCCTAAACTCCAGTGTCTAACGCATTGCATATGATAACTTCAGAATTCGTTTACGCAAGTTTGTTACATGGAGACGTATAGCCAATCTTAAGCCAATGCAATAATTTGTTTGAATCGTATATTTGTGATTAAAATTTAATTTAATAACATTTGCCTTAAATATAACTGCCGCTGATTGATTTTATCTTGACAAACTACTGAAACATAAATTAAGTTTCTCGATGCAAGATCTAGCTTTAACGAATGCGGATATACCTAAACGTATCCGTGAAACCAAGAACGAATTTCTCCCTACGATGGTGAGGCTGATGTGTGGTCGACATTCATGATTGGAAATACTGTCTATCTGGTGAAAAACAAACGAAGAAGACAGATTATTGACTATCTTGATGTTAGGAAATATATTTTTTTTTTCATAAAATTTATTTTAAAGCCCGACGATGATGTTTGGATCATCCAAGATAAGTGCGATTCAGTCCAAAAGTCAGGGAATAATATTATCCTTGGTGAAAATTCCAAACCAGGAATACTGACTGGAATAGACAAATCGTATTATGAGCGAGCTTATTTAGTGACTGTGGTGGTGTACGCATTATATCCGTTAAATGATAAACCTAACGTTGGGAATCTCAAACCTATGAAATTGTCAAGGATAAATTGTGTAGCAGAGCGAGTTATAGAACGCTTCACAAACGCGATACGGAAAACTGTTTAACAGATTTACGGTGTAAAAAATAAATGCATGGGCAGAAACA
The DNA here is from genome assembly GCA_016746295.1 of Potamilus streckersoni. Taxonomy (NCBI): domain Eukaryota; kingdom Metazoa; phylum Mollusca; class Bivalvia; order Unionida; family Unionidae; genus Potamilus; species Potamilus streckersoni. Next base: position 1,042,302 of record JAEAOA010001939.1, read on the forward strand.
GTAATAGATACCGGAACGTCTATCAGCGACGTTGCTGACCTAGGAAGGAAACTAAAATTTCCAATAATGGTAAAGACGTTAACCGGAGAGATTTCGTTCAACCAAAATATGAATCCAGATGAGTCTAGATAGATATTATTGATCATAACGCACATGTATGTACTGTGGCAGGTACAATATTTATATAGAACGGTTCAATTTTATAATGGTGATGTATTCGATGTTATCGGTGATATCAGTAAATGTGACCCTGTTTCTGTTTGGCTGTTCCAAAGGTATGAAAATGATCATCACGATCTGTTTGTAAGATCTAATGGTAATATTTATTATACAGAATCTCTCCATCAGGAAATAAAAAATCTTTCCCAACGCCTTTGGTCTGATGATGTCGAACAATTACTAGATAATTACTTTACCATTCCATCAGTCGCTACTTACGCTGCTCAGGAGAAAAATAATGGAAACCAATACGATTGGAATTTCTTGAAGATGTCCAGAAAATTTGTATCGAATATGGACATGGTGAATTGTGGAATACGAAATATGATTGCAACGACGTTATCTCAGTTGACATAATAGCGTGTTATCCTGTAGGTTTTCTTGGATACTGAGAATTTTCTGAACGTTTTAAGAGATTTGAACATCCTACACACTAAATGACTAACATTGAGTGACCAAAGTATAAAATAAACGTGCCTTAGAACAAAAAAAGTCGGAGATAAAGTAACCGGATAAGCTGAACGCAATTAGAGAGTTTTTTGGTATAACGTTATCGACATTATTTTTTAGCCTCGGAGGAACCTTTATTTTTTGCAAATAAGGTCTATAGCAAAGTGATCTGCTGCTACATTTCATTTCGTTTCAGTAATCGATAAAATTCCTGCACGTTTAATTATTTATTGTTATTCTGGGAACATTTTGATAAAAAAAATAAATTTGAAGGAATCCTTGTTTCCATAACCTAAAACAACTGCTTACCTTGCTATTTGTCATCTGATCATCATAAGAATATTATGGCATTGAGGACCTCCCCAAAAAAGGGCATAAGGAAAGATAGCACAGATGCTTCAACTCTGTAAAATTATGCTATGTGCATTTTCTTTGTATTGTGTGTTTGATTTTTGTCCATGATTAAAATTAGGGGCTTGGGACTACCTAATATAATTTTGTAAAAAAATATGTTTACTTGAATATAAGTTTAGGACCTTTTTCCCTTGGAAATTTTATTGACTACCTGATTTTTCTCATAATGTTTACATGAATTTAAGTTCAAGATCGAAGTAACAAGTTTCGATCCGGTTACGGATCTTGTTTTGAATATTGTTACATGTTGGATCAGTATTTAGATTCAAAATAATAAAATGAGATAAATGTTTCACACTGTCCTGTATGAACCAGGCAGTTTATAATTTCCTGAAGGTATTTAGCATTTCCTAACTGAGCAGATGAAGGTTAAGAGAAAACATACGGGGTAAAATTGTTCGTTGAGACTACATTTACGAAAATGAAGTGAAAGAAATTAAAACTTTAACACAAACGTAAATTTAATAACAGCTAATACATGATCATTGACCTAAATTGTCACAAAGAATCGTTCTAGGATATACCAAAGTATATTAAACATTATCCATGTGATCTCCCACCCACCCCTCGATGGCAGCTATTCGCGAGATCACTATGTATTCGGAAATAAAAATATTATACAGTTAAAACAGAATTAAAATTAAGATTTTTCTAATTTATATTGTAATATAGGAGGATCCGCGAGAAAGTGTTGATCGGTTTGTGGGGAGTCAGCCCAGAGTATAGGTGGCGCTCTACAGCTTCGTAGAATTTTAAAGAAAAAGAGTTTCCCCGGATTTTCTCACTAGTCATACTGGCTAATTAAAATAAACTTTGTATATCTTAGGTATTGTTCAAAGAACCTTTAATTCTCTTTATTTTGATGTATGATTGATGGGTGTATTATGGATTAGAGAGTATACAGCTTGGCCTTACTTCAGATGTACATTTTTCAAAAATGTGCTAGCTCTACTTGCTCATTTTCACTTCTCGAACTTCAGAGGTAAATTGTAAAAAATAGAGCCGATAACTTTTTTTTTTACATTTCATGTATTTGGTAATTCATTAATTGCACTTTTAGAAGCTGGTATTGTCTAGTTTGACAAAATTAATTTTCCATATTTTAATAGCTGCCAAGAATAGTGTACTTTAGACAAATTCAGGTTGATTTTTAAAGGGAGCAGTCATTTTAGTTAGCAGTGTCCTAAGATCATTTAAAATTTCCAAAAGTACAATGTCCAGAAAAATTTCAGCCACATTAAATGAAATTAGTATATAGATATGCCAACATTTTCGCCACTATGCTTGTTTAAAATGCAAACAACTTCACCTTACATAGATCACTCTCTCAAAAATACATAATAACTGGTGAGCGCCACCAGACCGGTGCTATGTCCGGTGTAAATTTGGAAATTGTCCAAAACTATATCTCATGTAACATAGTGCATGATTGGGTATGTCCGCAGAATATTGACCAATAGAGAGTTTGTTAAGATCTATATATCGGATTGTGCTTCAATATGGCAGCAAGATTGTTGAACGTAAGCCGGATGGCTTTGCAGCAGTTCAGTATTCTGGCCAAAGTGGCTTCAGAAGGTGATATATGATATACTTATTGATTATAAAAATATATTGAAACAGTGCTAATGGTAAATTAACTTGTTTTGTTTGCCAGTATTTTGCCGCAAGGTTAGGATATATGAATTATTCTATGCCATAAAAGTCTGTTAAAAGTCACATAAAAGGTTATTTACTACATTTGACAATTAATGTTAGCTTTAAACATAATCGTAATATAGTGCTAAAAAAATATTTATTTTGAGTGATCTGCACAATGACTATCATAACAAAATTTCCAGAACAAAAATTGTCGATCGTTACAAAGGGGCACGTATGCTTGTAGTTAAACTATCAATCACACATATATTATACAATAATATAAGGGAGGACGCTTCTCTCAATTCTCTCGCGACCTATTTAAGAATCAACGCCAATATTTCAGGCATAACATGATAAAAATGGTACCAATGATTTATACAAATAATATTAACATCTGCCTTACTATGCACCCAAATTTAAGAAGTTTTGTTATGACTGGTTGGCCTGATGTCAGGATAATGTGACTGTTTTGGATATGATGCTACATGTCTGTGGATTGATGCCCTAGTGCTGGTCATCGCTATAAACTAACACATTGCAGACATTATAGCGATATGACTGAACAATTTTTAAAGCTACTTTAAAAATACACACACACACACACACACACACACACACACACACACACACACAGCCTAGAAGACCCAAAACTGCTGAATCCCAATTTAGTTCATCTTTGGATGATGATATTCATTAATTTCTGGCTGATAATAGTGATGAAGGCAGTTATTTTTAAAATTATGATGTATATTATATTATTGGGCCTGGGAAAGTGCTAATGGAGGTGCCAGTGAGTGATTTTGAACCCCAAAATGGCATGAATATAAGTCTGAGATACATGCTAGATAGACTAAAACAAATTGATAGTAAATGCCTCATTTCAGATGTATTTCAAAATTATTTGTAGAAAAGGCAGTCAAACATGCCAAATTAAAATACAGATAATTTAAAGTAGATTGCACTTTTTTTTTCTCATCACAGTTTAGCCCTTTGGGATTATATGCTAGAACACTATATAGCCCTAGCAGAAAGTTTAGTATAGTATAAAACTAATGAATAACTTGAATCAGAAATTAAATTTAAAAGTAAAGCTATTTTTTTTTATCAAAATAACTCAGGTTCAGCAAGTAGACTATAGTGTTAGTGAACTTTAAATCATAATTCTACATTATGGAGACATAAATCTCTCATAGTAATCCATAAAGTGCTACATTAAGAAAGTTAAACTTTGGCAAAGTTTTATGTTAGTGCAGTATCTTATTTTGACCAAAAGAATCCAAAAAATATTGAGCTGTGTACACATCAACCATAAAGAATGATTTTTAAACTTACTGAAGCAGATTGTGAAAGGGAGTTCTTATTGGTACAAAATAATATTCTTGCACCAGTAAAGAACATATTAAGTTCAGAAAAAATCAGTAGATTAATTCTTACAGAACTTAAAGATCATGATTTCAATATGGTTAGTATGTAATGGATCATGAAGAAAGAAATGAATGGTATTGTTATGTAAATATTGAACAATAGCTGTTTCCTTCTCTCCATTATTTGTGTACTCCCTGTCACCTTAGTTTTGTGACAAGTTGGGAAATCCCTCCTTATGATAAAATCCTTTGAGCATCTCTGGAGTTATGTCAGTGAACAGTTGTTGTAGAAATTCTTTATTAAATAAGATTACTGTATTTGACAATAATTAAGAAATAACTTTTGTTTTTTTCCACTTAGAAATAATACTATGAATTTACTTTTACTGCAGTAGGTAAGTTACCAAAACTTACTGCCAGTGTTCAAGTAAATAATGACATAATAGGTTGGACCTGTTCATTGTAAGAAGACCCAGATGAATTCAAAGGCTCATCTTCGAAGCTGGAGAAAACTATGTTGTTTGTTGATCAATGGATAGACAGCAAGAAAAAGCATTGGCTGATCATAATAATGAAGGAACAATGACTTTCATTACATTTAAAGTTGGAGGTGGGGGCCCAAGTGGCCAAGTGGTCTAAAGCGCTCACCATTACGGATCACTGCCATCTCACCTCTGTCTGTGGGTTCCAGTCTTGGGCTCTGCCAATGTGAGTATGTGAGATAGCCAGAAGGTTTTCGTGGGTCGGTGGTGGTGGTTCTTTCTTGGGGTTTCCTGGGTTCTTCCTCTGCCATTTATATTTGATGCCTTGTATAGCCTATCTTGTGCTAAAAAATGGCATTAAACCCTATAACAACAATAGCAACAAAGTTGGAGGATAAGTTGGCTCAGTTGCCAAAGTTGGTAGGAGGTATGGGGGACCATTGAATAGGGATACAGGTTTTTGTTTTTATGTAGCAGGTGTAAAGTGAAAGTAGCTAAGTAAATCACCAGACTCTCAGCTGTGATAATGAAAAGCCCTGAGGAAATTAATTGCTTTTAAAACATACAAAACAATACATAGTTACTGCCCACGGTAATATAAACCAATTTTAAAATATTCATTCATATTGCAGACTTCATTGGTTACCTACAATGAATAATAATGCTCTCTCTCTCTCTCTCTCTCTCTCTCTCTTTCTCTCTCTCTCTCTCTCTCATCTATGGGGTAGTGCATCACTAGTCAAATATACCAAGCACTACCGACAGTATGTGATTATAGACTTTCTAGCAAATAAAGTGATTTGCAAGTTCTGAAAGCATCCAACACATTATTTTTCTCCAAGAAGAAACAGAGATAATTACATTGTATTGTTACTCTGTTTACATCAAAGAGTAGTTAGCCACAAATAGACTGTATGATGCATTCCCCAAAACTCAAAATGCTGCAAAGAGAAAATGTCTGAAGCATTGCAGTTAGCTTATGGCTGTTGATGATGTCAAACTTGTATGGTTCAGAAAAAACTATAACTACTGGTGCATGAATGAATGTTAAAGAATTAAAAAAACCTGAATGAATTATTACTTTAGGTGTAGAATATGCATTATAATGTCTGCCATTACCAGGTGTTGATGACTGGACCGGATAACAGCAAACAAAAAAGAAATATGTACATTTCCTATTGCACTGCATGTTGAGTATATAAGTTGGTAATATTTTAACATTATATATTATAATGATTGGTATATAATCACATCACCACTCTGGTGGCCTAATGGTTAGAGCATCCTCCTCAGATGCGGGAGGTCATGAGTTCAATCCCTGGTTGAATCATGCCAAAGACTTAAAAAATGGTACTAACAGCTTCCTCGCTCAGTGCTCAGCATTAAGAGGTTAGTGTTAGGACTGGTTGACCTGGTGTCAGGATAATGTGACTGGGTAGGACATCATGCTACATGTCTGCAGCATGATGTCCCAGTGCTAGACATCACTACAAACTGCCACACTGCATACATCATAGTGATGTGACTGAAAAATTGTTAAAGCTAAGGTAAAAATCATAATCACAGCACTCTGCATGAGTTCAAGTCCAGACTCGGCTAACGTGGGTAAGTGAGAAACCCTGCCAGTAGCTTCTCGTGGGTCAGTGGTTCTTTCCTTGATTTTTTAGGGTTCTTCCTCACTGGCCGCCATGTATAGCCTTTATTGTGCTGAAAATGGCGTTAAACCCGACAACAACAATAATCACATCACATCTCATATAATCACATCAAGTACTGGCTTGAACCAGCTCAGTTTGATACATATGTCAATTCCATGGATTTTTGTTTTCATTTCTTTCTTTTTTTTAGAAACTAGGATATGTAATGTACTAAGCTTTTCAAGTACTGGTCTGAATCAGCTCAGTTAAATACACAAATAAATTTTGGAAAATGTAAAGAAATTTTTCTTTTAATAGGAGATGGAAACTGTGCTAGCTTTGGCAACAACAAAAAGACAGGTACAGTTGGCTGATTGGAAACAATTTTTTGTGTCTGATGGAAAAGAAGTGATAAGACAGTATGATCATTCTGGAAATGTTTGTTAATAAATATTATTACAATAGTAGGAAAACGTTTGGTATGATTTAGTGGAATTTACATACTTTGAACATTAGGAACATGTTTTAAGGAGAAAAAAAACCCCACTTTATCAAACAGATTAAAAATGGTGAAAAATGATGGGAGATAAAGATGGAATAAGTTAAATAAACTTGCTACTCATTAGTGAATATGACAAGCCACTGAATGGTGAATAGGTCCAGCTATTGACCACTACGGTGGCCTAGTGGTTGGAGTATCCACTTCGGATATGGGAGGCCGTGGGTTCAATACTCTGGCCGAGTCATACCAAAGATTTAAAAATTTGGTACTGACAGCTGCCTTGCATGGTGCTCAGAATTAAGAGGTTCATGTTAGGACTGGTCAGCCTGGTGTCACTATAAAGTATAATATGACTGGGTGGGGCATCATGCTACATGTCTGTTGCATGATGCCTCAGTGCTAGAAACCACTGTGAACTACCATACTGGAGACATTATACCAATATGACTGAAAATTGTTAAAGCTATGTTAAAAAACTAAATCACACACACACTGAATGTTGAATAGGTCCAGCTATTGAATGATGAATAGGATAAGCCACTGAATGGTAAATAGGTCTAGCTAATGATGAATAGGATAAGCCACAGAATAGTGAATAGGACAAGCTACTGAATAGTGATTAGGACAAGCTGCTGGATAGTGAATAGGAAAAGCTGCTGGATAGTGAATAGGAAAAGCTACAGTGAATAGGACAAACTTCTAAGTGGTGTATAGGACAAGCTACTGAATAATGGATAGGACTACCTATTGAATAGTGAATAGACTTGCCTATCTCCCCAGAAATTACTGTGTGGAATTTATCTATTGCAATGTATTTTACTTGCTTGTAATAATCATGTGATAAGCATATTATTTAGATCTTTCTGCACTAGGGTATTTCTGAAATTCTCCCATATTAGCAGGAAGATGTAATACACATAACATATTTCAGGTTGTGAGCTCTGAGTAACTGTTTGTGGAGGGAGTATGGTGAAGTTAGGGTTTTCTGCGTTGTAATACTACACAGCCTGATTGTGAACATTGGATGGCTGCTCTAATTGATATATAACTGTATATTTATGTTATACTTTGTGTGTGGGCAGATGGAATACATCAGCACATTCTCCATAAATCCGTGTTTGAAAATTGTTTCAGGGAACATCATGTCTTCACTGAATTTTAGGGTTTTATTAATGCACTCATGTGCTTATAAATGGACTAAAATCTTATGAGAACTGTCAGTCACATAATATGTTCCAATGTATATTTTATTTGGAACTATGGTACTTGTTGGTTCCTTTGGATATTATATAACTAAAAACTAATAATGGTGTAGGAGTAATTGTTTTTCTTTTGAAATTTGCCAAACAATTTGCCATATATTATACACAATTTTAGTTGCAACACATTTTCAGTAAGGTATGCCTGAATCATTACTCTTTAATGGCTCATTTTAAGAGTAACAAGTTCATCATTCATTAATTTAAAATTTTTCACATCACAGAAATATGTATAATTTTTTTCTACAGATTCTATCTTGTACAAAACTGCTATTTTGAGGTGTTGTCAAGGCATCAACAATAAGTGTTTCCTCCAATCTGTTCGCCAAATCACTTTCATCAATACACGTAAGTAGATCAATTTCTAGCTTTGCTGATTATGAAATTTGTGTTTATTTAATATCAATGTACTGATAGATTATATGTATTGAGTACCAGTTGTACATAAAGGAGCAATAACATTTCAGTCCCTGTGACTTTAATATCTTGTTTGCAGAATCATTATTGATGGAAAAGCTTGGTGTAGATGTTTCATGTGGAAAATTTTGCCAAGTACATGTATTGATATATAAACAAAGTAGCTATTTTCAACAGTTTCTTTGTCAGTTAAGGAAACACACTGCATATTTCAAGGGTATTGGATGCCTGGGTTGGTTGTTAACAAAATTAATTAGGATTGGTCAGGTATTAAAGGAAAAAATGTCAGAAGTATCCGATTTTTTTGCCAAACTTGAAAATAATCTGAATATACCTGATAAGTACTTAAACTGGAAATATGTTGAGGTGTCATGTTGAAAGCTAGTTTTCTCATTATATAATGGACATGAAATTTTTCATTTCTGGATAGAGTTGTTCCATAGAATTCTTGGTTACTTTTGAGTCTGTTTCAACAAAGCATGTCCATAAATTGGATAACTTTAGTAAAATGGTAATCTTTTTATATCAAATTAACACATATGGAGATTTAAAATCAGGAAATAAAAATGGACTTTGACATTTTGAGAATGGTCCCATGGTGATATCCTTTGCATATTTTAAGCTTTTAAAATCTTTTGCAGTTGTATAAAAGATGCATGTGAAGTAATATATTTGCTATAACAGAATGTCATGTTTATGTGCATTTGGTGATTGCTAGAGAAAGAAATGATAATTACAGGTGGTTCTTTGTTTAAGATAACAATACACACATTTTGGTGGTATAGAAGTAAAGCAAGATCTGGAAATCTGCTACTGCAGACTATAAGTGCTTTAGAAAAGGGAGACAACAAATTATAGTTAACATTACAGTTAATGTTAAGTTTGAAGTAAATATTTGTATACATAGTATCAAATATCAGATTATCAAAGAATATTGTCTTGTCTTTCTGTGATCTGATGGAACATACATGCATCTCATTGGTGTCTATAAACTATTTTCTGGATGTGTGTTTTGAAGATTCAGATTTGCAGGGATCCACCTTTCTGAATTTTATTTTCATTAGTAACCTTACATAAACTTAAAATGATGAATTCAAAGGTTTTATTTAATGTATTGTGTGTTTTTTTCAGAAACAAGTGGTAGTATATGGAAGTCAGTGACAGGTGTAAGTAATGTAGGAAAAAAAAGGGGTCGTGCAAGAGGTTCCAGGCGCTTTGTAGATCTAAACAAGAATAGAAGGTTGGGAGAAGGTCAGTATTTGTCTAAACCTCTGTATTCAGTGGTAGGAAACATTTTCAAAAAACTTGGTTACACACTTGACAATCAGGCTGCCAAATATGGTTGCCTAAACTTACCATCTGGTTGTCTGTTTACTGTAGATACTCAGTTACAGGTTGAGTCAAACTACATACTTTAAAGATCCTTCTCTATTTTAGCATAATGTGCCTGTAGAGCAGGGTCTATATTGTTCTTCTGATTACTCCTAACAAACTGCACAGAGCCACAGACCCAGATCTTCTGATGCATTATACCTTCTAGAATGACTTCAGCTATTAGAAAAGATCAAATGTTAACCAGTCAGAAAATGGGTCCTCCTGCCTTTTTAAGAACTTGTGTCCTACTAGTCAGATCACCTGATGTTGACATAGATTTAATAGTACTACTGAACTTTGAAATCCATGAATGGATTTAAAATACTTCAAGAATGGCTCATCTTATAATGCAAACTTATAAGCCTTAAGAAATTTAGTGTTTAAAATGTTATAAACTAAAAACACTTGCTGACTGTTGTCACCAATAATAATACACATTTTATAGATATTTTATAGATATATATATATATATAAAACTATGTGAAAAGGGTGACCAGAAAATTCTGCATTGCAACCAGATTTTCAAAGTATATGTGTGTATGTATTGTTATGCATATGTATTATGTCTTTTACTTTTGGTGCATCACTGTAGGATGCATATGAGTATAAATAGATGTTTACAAATTTTAAAATAAATCATAATAACAAGCCTGTGCACACGTTTGTTATGAATTCCCATTAATGGTTAAATCAGGTGTGTTATGTTGCAACATAAGGTAATGTGTTGTGAAGATTGAGTTGGAAAATATTGTGATGTAGAACTGTAAGGGTGTTTATAAGATGTGGACAATTGATTAACTCCTAGATTTTTATTTATTTTTATTTTCTTTGTTCTTGTTTTAATATCAGTCTGCAGATATATTTAATGCTATGTTTAGATATAATTTAGGAGTAAATATTTGCTTGGTTTGGTTTATTCCTTAGAATTACAACGTGCTCATTGACTCTGGCCTAAAATTATTCTAAGATAAATGGGAATTAATTCAAAGAGTTCTTAACAATGTCATTATATTGGGAATGTTTGTGCTTTGTTACAGTTTTTGAAAGTCACATATATTCTGTATCATTTGTTGTATTCAGCTATGGTACAGCTTGACTACAGCACTGTCTTAAATTTTTTGTTACTTTTTAATTATTTTTTTTACATGTAATAATAATTATGGGTGAAAATGATAATTATAATTTCCATGAATAACTACAGTCTGTACATTATAAATAAGAAGAAAAGTTCCGTAATTGAAGACAAATATATGCATGATGTTTGTGAATTGTTGAAAAATGCAGTTAAAAAACATGATATACTATGTTGGGTATTTAATTAAAAAGGGTGCATTCTTTTTAAATTCAAAATTTTTCTACCTATTTCTCTTTTTCAGGTTTCAGACATTCAGTGGAACATTATTTGATAAAGCGCTATGTTGATTTTTGATTTTTCACTACTGTTGTATGACTCTTTTGATTCATAGGCCAAAAAGGGATGCAGTGGCCTGGTTTGAATGCCCCAATTATATCTAGAAGGGAAGGAAGAGTAGCAAACAAAATACAGGTACTGCCACCGAATCCCCAAAAACAGGAAGAACTGATCAAGTTGCGAGAACAGTCCATGAAAAAGCGAGCACGTAATAAGATTCCCCCATTGCAGAGGGGCTGGACAGGAAATAAACTACCAGGGACTAGTATTGGATATCCAGATCCTGTTGAAGACTGTGAGTTGTACTTCTGATTTGCTCTAAAATCTGTAATGTTGTCCATAGTAGTCTGACTCAAGCAGATGTTCAGTCATCCACAGTCTGTAATGATAAATCAGCCCATAACTTTAACCCACATTAAAGGGGTTCCAAGTAGCTGAGTGATTTGAAGTGCTTAACGTTCCAGATCACAGCCATTACACCTCTGTTTGCATCAGTTTGAGTATCAGGCTCAGTTGATGTGGGTATGTGAAAAAGCTTTGCCGTAGCTTCTCATTGGTTGGTGGTTTTTCCTGGAGTTTTCCAGGGTTCTTCCTCCACTATTTAAACTGGCCACCATGTATAGCCTATCTGGTGCTGAAAAATTTCATCAAACTCTATTACAAAAGCTATAACAAAACATTAAAGGCCATATATCAGGCTTTAAAGGACAAATAATTCAGTTTTCATGTTAAAACTAATTAGGTGTTCAAGGTCTTGAAACATTTTGCATAACCTTTTTTATGATTTATTTGTCATAGAAAATATTATGCTATGAACCCATTGGTCTGTCAATCTTATTTCCTTTTCAGTGCAGCATTTATTTTACAGCATCTACCATTGTCAAATTTTACCTTAAGTTTCTCATTATGAAAGAATGATTCTTATTGAATTTGCAGTCTGAGGTCAAAGATAGCTTGCTGTTGGGTTAAAGAAGAGGCCTATTAATTTATGTTTGAAAGGTCAAAGTGCAAGGTTACTGACTGATAGAAGAAGAATGAATGGTTTTGAACAAAATTTTAGTTCTTGACTGTACAGCTTCATCAAAATTTGTTGATGACCTTATTATTGGGTAAGAGAGAAGCTTGTTAATTTCAGTGGTAACAGGTTAAAGATCAAAGTTACTGACAAAAAGAAGAAAATGTTTTTTCAAAATAATTTGAAATAAGTTTTTGGTGGGCTTGCATGTAAAATATGTAAGTGGCCTATGAAATTAGTTGTCCATAAATAAAAATTTTAATGTTATATTGGATCAAAGAATATAAGTTTTGCAGTTTTTTCAGTGATCTTACTTTGTTTTGTGTGCCATGACATAATGCTGATTTCACTAATGACTTACAGTAAACATATGACTTTGAAACAGATGACTCTTAGACTAAATTTTAAGCCAACTTAGTGTTTAATTTCGCTTAGAAACTGCTGTTTTCACTTCAGATAATATCTGGATTAACCTTTTGCTCAACTTATTAAGATCAAAAGACAGTTATTAGAGGTCTGAATGTTGAAAACTCTAATGTGGTTATTGAACAACTGGACAATAAAAAATATCACTTGTCCTTTCAAGTCAGCTATTTAAATATTAAGTTACCTTGGACCCTAATGAAAGAGAAAAACCTTTTCCTAAGAGATAAGTTATAGAGCAGGTTATATATATATATATATATATATATATATATATATATATATATATATATATATATATATATATAAAACAGTTGAATGATGTAATAGGTGACTAATTTCTGCTGTTACAATGCAACTGCTTTTACCACCATCAAGCAAAAAATTACTTAAATCCTGTCTTTGAATAATAAAAATTGCCTCACTTTTGAATTGGACATACTAACCTCTTGAGTTACAACGACTTTGACTGGATTATGAAAATTAAAAAATGTTTACATGTTGAATCCTACATTCTGCCTTGATCTAAATAATGCCTCTTCTTGCAACAAAAATTTAGTTTGCATACTTTTATATGTGTCAACAAGTTTGTCTTTTTTTTAATAGAATTTTAACAGTGTGATATTTTATATTTTACCTTGTTATATTCAACTTTGGCCATTTATCTGAGCACCTTTCCCAATCTGGAATCTAAAAATGAACAGCCTCTGTTAATGCTGACTGTTATCATTATTTTATAACAATTTTGGCAGCGGTTATTGCATTGATTTCTCTAAAACACCTATGGAAGTCTGATCCAAGTTATGGTACAATACAGTGTGACCCCATTATGACAAAACTGTTGAACATCCTATGTACTTAGTTGCATTATAAGCAACCAGGTCTGTTAAATGCATAACCCTCCAAAATAATAAATTAGGGGCATAGAAGTGGGATTAGTATTATGGACTCATTGACATGGCTATCAGCTTGTTCCTGATTATACAAGAAATCCTTAAAATAGTTATGACATATTTAAAAATTTATTTTTATGTATAGGAAGTCTGCAATGTAAGAATAAATAGCTGATTACATGTACTTATCAGTTGAATCTGTTTTTATCCATAACCTTAATTCCATCAAAAAATTGCATAAAGAAGCATAATTTATAACTTATATCATAAAAATTATTTTCTGGGTTCATTCAACTTCTGATATTTAATTTCTTGCTCATACTTACATATAAACAGGGTGATTTTTTTCTCCTTCAATATTCATATTTGCTGGATTTGTCCAAAGAGTCTGATTTCTGGCTGACAATAAAATGCATAATTCAGACATTGCAAGTTTAAAAAATAAACCTGTATTTAGGTTTGAAAAGCACATGGCTGAAAATTCACATGAAAGATCAGAGGTATTGAAAAACTGAATTGTGTATATAGTTAATTCATCCATCAAGTCGATGAGGACCACTTTAGTCATCCAGTGTTTTATCAGGAACAAATGGTCTGAGGGTGTGTAGGTGGCTGATGTGTTCCCTTAATGTTTTGTGGCACTGTGGACATGGGATGATAGCAGCACTGAACATGGGGGTACTGGCTCAGGATGCACTGCCTCCATTGTTCTGCCAGAGCTGTGCTGTTGGCCTCGCAAGCTGCAACATACTTAGTGATGGAAGATCGCCATATGACCATGTGACATTGCTAATGCCAAAGTTCTTCAATGACATTTTTTTTGTTCAAGCTCACCATAAGAGTTTTTTTGGAAGCTGGTGGTGTGGCATGTGAGCTACATGACCTACACATCACAACTGTGATTGTGTCAAGATGGTGCAGATACTGGGAAGACTTGCTTGGGCAAGGACCTAATTTTCCATATCCTCTCTAGCTAGCCACTTGATTTTTAGGAGTCTTCTGAGGCAGGTAGTGGGAAAGTGGTTCAATTATTATTATTATTATTATTATTATTATTATTATTATTATTATTATTATTATTATTATTATTATTATTATTATTATTATTATTATTATTATTATTTAAACAGGATAACACAATTAGCTAAGAACAAATCTACCTTGAGGCTTCATACAAAGGAATTTATTTATTTTAGTTGCATCTCTAAAGCCACTGGATATAGTGTGTTTGGAAAAAGGAAATAGATTGGGCATTTCTAATCTCAACTAGAATACTATTCAATAGCAAAGTTCCAGAGTATTGGAAACTTTCTTTTAAAAATAATTCCTTATTTGATTTGGGAATTATATAATGTTTGGTAGACATCGCAGGTGGGGAGTATTGTCAGATACCCTATACCCTATACTGGAATAGTGATTGTAAATATTCAGGAGCAATATTATTGGATATCCTGTACTTTAATTTGGCTTTTCTCAAACAGATTCGGTTTTTAACAGGTAATATTTTTAACTTAAATGCTAAATGTTCCTTGCTTTCTTTCTGGATTATTATTAACTCAGATGCTCTTTTTTGGAGATGTGCCAGCTTTGCTATGTTTTTATCATTTGAATTACCCCATACTGTATTACAGTGGTTTAAATAGGATTGTATGTAACTGATGTAAAATAATTTTTTGTGCCTACTGAGAAGCCATAAACTTGAATTGAATTTTTTGTTGACATGTTTGATATGTTCAGTCCATGATAGCTTATTATCTACCAAAATACCAAGTAGACTACATGACAGACCATTTGCAAATTTTTGTCTTTCCATGTCAGACAGTTCATCACTATCAAGTTTTGTTCTTTTTTCTGTGTTGAGATAAGTAATATTTTAGTTTTACCAGTATTAACCACCATGCCATTGCATGTGCACCAGTTGTCCAGTTTGTTTAGGGCATTCTGTTGAGAAATTTTGATTTCATGCTTTGTGTTTTGGATGTATGACAATGTTGTGTCATTTGCATGGAGATCTATAGATGATATTAAGTACCTTAGTACAAGTGGTAGGTCATTAATAAATAAAATAAACAGCAATGGACCTAAAATGAGCTTTGTGGTTCAACTTCTTTACATGGAGCTGGTACACTGTCCAGGTTTTGCAGGTGTATAGTAACACAGGGAGTACTAGAGTACTATTACTCTGTACACCTCAACTTTGTCTGAATTCTAATGCCTCTTCTGTTCCAGACTTTGGCATGTAGTCTGCCGAATGCTGCGCTGGCCTTTGCAATCCTGGAATTAACTTCGTCATCTGTTAAAACATTTTGGGAATGCCGCAAAGATAGGTGAACCTGTTAACTACTTTCAGTTTGTAGCCTTTGACTGATTTTTGGCTCAGCATATGGTTTTCCTGGGGCTGGCTGATATATTATTTCAGCCTAATTTGTATTCATCATAAGGCCAAAACTTTTGCAAGCATCAGAGAACTTGTTGACACTGCTTTGCATGTCAACTTCAGATCCAGTATTGAGGGTGCAGTCATCAGCAAATAGAAAGTCCCTGACGATGTCTGTTGTGACCTTAGTTTTTGCCTGGAGCCTTCTGAGGTTGAACAGTTTGCCATCAATTCAGTATCTGATGCTTATTCCCATGTCACCATCACTAAAGGCATCAGTGAGCATGAGAACATGAGACTGAAAAGTGTTGCCACCAGTACATAGCCCTGCTTCATTCTATTTGAGACAGGAAAGGGATTTGATGTCTCACCATTGTTCTGGACTCTAGCTTTCATACTATTGGTGAATTGCTGCACCATGGTGGTAAATTTCTTTGGGCATCCGTACATGACTATGATCTTCCACAGGCCTTCTCTGGTAACATTGTCGAAGGACTTGTTCATTTTGACATAGGTAGAGAAAAGGTCAGCATTCTGCTCATCGCATTTCTCTTGCAACTGCCTAACAGTGAAGACCATTTTGGAATCCACACTGGCTTTCTGTTAGAATCCATGGTCAAGGTGTGATGTGAGACAGTTGAGGAGAATCCAGGTGAGTATCTTGCCTGCGATGGAGAGCAAACAGATACCACAGTATTTGTCACAAGCCTGAAGATTTCCTTTGCATTAGTGCAGGTGTATAATAGTAGCATCTTTGAATTCCAGTGGGATCATCTCTTTTTGCCACATGAGATGAAACAACTGATGGAGTTTTTCAGTCTGCACTGCCTTCATTGTATATATCTCTGCTTGGATTGAGTCAGATCCAGGAGCTTTGCCACTAGAGAGCAGACGCATTGCTTTCTGAGTCTCCAACATGGTGGATCATCCATTGATTTATTGACTGGCACTTGGGGCAGCTGATCAATGATTTCATTGATGGATGTTGGAATCTTCTTGCCTTACAGGCATCTTTTATGTTGGATACAGATGTTTAGCTTGGACACTACAAAAAAGCAGTGGTTTGTCCAACATTCTGCACGACACATGGACTTGGTCACCCATACATCTTGCCTATCCCTCTTTCTGACTATCATGTAGTCAGTGAGATACAAGTGCTTAGATTGGGGATGCAGCCATGTCGTCCTGTTGTGGGTAAGGAGGTGGAAAAACTATTGGTGATGAAGCAGTTCATGCTCTGCACAGGTCTGAAGCAATAGAAGACCATTGCTGTTGCAGCAGCCAACATCATACTTTCCAATGACCCCTTTTCCAGGAGATGTTGTCAGAGCCAACTCTTTCATTGAGGTCACCAAGGATGATGAGCTTGTCAGATTTGGGAACATAGATTATGATAGAGTTCTTCATAAAATTTGTCCTTTCATCTGTATTGGCCATGGTTGGAGTGTAGGCACTGATGATCGCAACCCTTTTTCTTCCATTCAACAGGGGGAGTTTCATGGTCATAAGCCTGTCATTCACACCCTTTGGAAGTCTGGCTAGCTTGTTAACAAAATCACTCTTCAATGCAAAGACTACTTTAGCCTAACGTCGCTCCTCACTTGCTCTTCCGCATCAAAAGAAGGTGTAGCCAGCACCACTTTCACAAAGTTCACCCTCTCCTGCAAGTCGCATTTCACTCAAGGCTACAATATTGATTTTATATCCTGCTAGCTCCCTGCCAATCAGGGCAATTTTCTTCTGAGGTCTGTCAGCATCACTTCTGTCCAAAAGTGTGCACACATTCCATGCACCAATGGTGAGAGAAATGATTTGTATCTTTTTCTTTATAGTGTTTCCACTGCTGATATAAGGTCCCCTCCATCCTGTGGTTAGCTGGCTTGTGAAGGAT
Source organism: Potamilus streckersoni (assembly GCA_016746295.1). NCBI lineage: Eukaryota > Metazoa > Mollusca > Bivalvia > Unionida > Unionidae > Potamilus > Potamilus streckersoni. The sequence continues at coordinate 1,060,068 of JAEAOA010001939.1, forward strand.
GGATCAGGCAATATTTAGTGCACCTATTCCGGCCCCTTCCTCATGCCATGAAGGTGATCAGTGTGAATCCTAAAATGGGGGCTATGCAACTTCATTGCTGCTCAATGTCAGTGAAGAACGATCATATGGCCTGAGCCGCCTGTTTGCAGATTTGTGGCTATGGCTGCCAGTGTACCCACACCTGCTGTTTCGTCACTCATCCATAACCACATGACTTTGGGGAGAAGGTTGACCAGATGACTTGGGTGTTGACTTGGTTTAAAGTTAGTTAGAGTTGCGAGTTGTTGATCTCACTCTCTTGTCCAAGATCATCTGGATCCAGTGGCAAAACAAGGTTAAAATGGCTGGAGATGGAAGGGGATGCAGTGGATGACCAGGACTGCCTATAGGCCTCGACCTGCTCTTTGCTCTCCACAGTGCATTGCTGGAAATCGCCTTTCTGTCCGTTGAACTAGCTGTTAGTTTCTTCCATGCAATCTGCCAAATGACCAGAGGTTCTACCCCTCCAATACAATCCCATACACCCTAACATGTTTGTGTACACTTTAATGTCAATTCCCTGAACCCAGTTTGGGAGTAAATTATATAACTGTGAGTTCAGAGCAAATTCCTTAAAATCTGTTTAGTCATTCCCTTAACAATAGTGAAAAAAATAAATAAACCAATACTTATTGAAATATTTGATGATAACCACAACTTTGCATTACAACAGAACAAAAAGCAAAATGATTATATTAGCAAATCCTTCCACCCTTATAACTTGAAAAAGTTTTGTTCCAATCAGTGTTAACACTGGCAGGACAGTTCTAGTGTATATTTGAATGATTTGAAGCTAGAAAAGGAAAGGGGTTAAGAAGAAGAGGGTTTAGGGATACATGTGTGTGACAGTGACCAAAACTGCTGACAATTCTGTACATAAAATTGTTTAAATGGGTATGTATTTTTAAGCAGACATTATTAATCAGATATATTCACTTCAGATGCTAGATAAGTTTATTGATTTATATGTTTGGGTAAGTACCTCTTTTGGACCATAACATTGTTTGCTTGATTTGAATTACTAGAGTGTCATTGGTATCTACTTTACACAATCTTAATTGGAAATTGTTGGGCTGTATTGTTTTAACTGAATTTGGAAAGTGCAGATATCTTGACTTTTCAAAGTATACATATATTGACTGTATAAAAATATAACTTGGACATAAAGATCAGAAATTTTTCATTTGGTATCTGATTTTAAATTGCTATTGCATTCTTGTCTGGGTGGTCCTTGTGCAATAGTTGTTCAAATGTTAGTGAATATTTATTAGCCCCTTAAATGGTGGAGATGCAGAACATGTTCCTGCCAAGTTGGTGGCATTTTGGTAGGTACTTACCACATGAAGCAAGTGTGGAGGGGATTAACTGCGATAAGCAATGAGTGGAAAAATGAAAAATCACATGAGCTGTGCTGTAATTCATTGTATTTGAGGAGTTACAAAACATTTACATCCACTACAGGTTATTGTTGTTGTTGTGGGGTTTAATGCCATTTTTCAGCACAAGATAGGCTATACATGACAGCCAGTATAAATGCTGGAGGAAGAACCAGTGAAAACCCTAGAAAGAACCACTTTAAACCATTACAGGTAAGCATTATTATCAATACATAATCCCTATATTTTTTTTTTAAAAAAGCATTGAGTTAAATAAAAAATCTGGTAGATGTCAACCTTGCTGTAATTACTGTCATAGCTGGTTTACAGAAGCACTATTTTTAAATTGTCTCAAAATACAATAAATGTATTTGGTGCAGCAATGAATTTTCTTCTCCTTACAAGTGACATAACTTCTATTGTCATGGCAGGTTTAGTGATATTGGCTGTCATTTTTTTTGAGAGATTGATTTTGATATTTTTTTTCAAGATTCCAATTTGAAACTTATGAATTCATGTGACATGTAGTTTGATATTATTATGCAATCTCCATCATAGATCTGTAGCTGTATCAACACAATGATCTTATGGTATAAACTATAGTACTGTGAGTGGTGGAATAAAGGGGAAGAAAAGAATATGAAAAAACATTCAAGTGAACTACCATAGGTCTGGAATATTTTTTGTCAAAAGCCAATGATCTGATCATATCCCTATTACCCTTTTAAGTACTGTAATTTTTGTGCACTAATTGAATTGTAAAGATTTACAGGCCTATCAGAAGGCACAGATCAATAATATCAATGTTCTGCTTAACCATGTCTCATTTTTGTTTCAGACACATTTGAAGGATTTGATACCAGAGTATTAGAAGTAAGTTGCATATATATTGTACTTCCTGGTATAATGCCAGTCAAACTTGGATCACAAATAGATTGTATATTTTCTGTCACAAAATGTATATGCTGTTTGTTTGAGGTTAGCTGGAGAACAAATAGTATAGACTTTGATGAGCTTGTCACATATGGACCATGATGAGCTTGTCAGATACTGACTCCAATGAGCTTGTCACATATGAACACTGATGATCTTGTCACATGTGGTCCCTGATGATCTTGTCACATATGGACCCTGATGAGCTTGTCAGATATGGACTCTAATGAGCTTGACACATATGAGCACTGAAGATCATGTCATATGTGGTCCCTGATAATCTTGTCACACATGGACTCTGATTAGCTTGTCACACATGGACCCTGATGAGCTTGTGAGATATGGACTCAAATGAGTTTGTCACATATAAACACTGATGATCTTGTCTCACATGGACCCTGATGATCTTGTCACATATGGACCCTGATGAGCTTGTCACACATGGATCATGATGAGCTTGTCACACATGGACCCTGATGAGCTTGTCGCATATGAATGCTGATGAGCTTGTCACACATGGACCCTGATGAGCTTGTCACATATAAATGCTGATGATCTTGTCACACATGGACCCTGATGGGCTTGTCACACATGGACCCTGATGAGCTTGTCACAAGTGGACCCTGATGTACTTGTCAGATATGGACCCAATGTTACTATATTCAAGAACAATTGTGAAAATATGGAGATATTCTTTCAAACATGCTTTTGGGTTTTAAAAAATGAAGCAAAAGTAAACAGCTCAGTGATCTATACATTTTTGTATGATTTTAAAATACTTCACTGTAAGTCTTAAAATTGTTGATGTAGGTCTTGGTAATTGTTGATTCTGTTAAAATGACACTAGTTTCACCATATAGTGTTTAAAAAATGTAAAGGTTCATATAGATTTGTCCTTTTTTCCCAGACAGTTTACTTTTGGTGTCATGTAATTTGAAGTAATGTTTGTAGATATAAAATTAAACATCCCTAGGCATGAAAGTCAATATAAATTCTCTCTGTATTTTTGTCTTGCATGTGTTATGAGATGCAGAGCTTCAGCAAGTTTTGTTGAGCCTACCTTGTGAGAAACTTGACATAGCAATAACTTCGGAACCCCTGTATGTCTCTGTCCTTCTGTACACACCCAAGATTAACCTCAACATTAAATTTTGGATTAATTTCTCTGTTCAAGTTCTTTTTACCTTGCAAAATAAAATGCAGGCTACTGACCTGCCAACCCTTATGATTTGATTATAAGTCTTTCAGAAATGACCCTTAGATTATGGACTTAAGGAATAATGGCAAATATTATGAAAATACAATCATTGTGGTCAAATTTGGAAACTGAATTGTCCATGTTTGATCCAGATCAGGGTTTTATATTAAAGTCAGTCAAGATAGGCTACCAGTCTGACTTCTACATATTAGATTCAGTGAAGATAGGTTACCAGTCAAACTCCTATAGGAGTTCCTTGTGCTTTAAATTGGCAAAATGCCAGCCATATCAAGCTGTTCCTTATGGCATTGATTACAAATGGCATCAAATAACACTTGGAAGATGAAAAGGATGAAAAACTTCATAAAATATTTAAACAACATAGAAATATAAATATTGATGTGAATAATTCTTGTGAGAAAAGACAGAAAAGGAAACAATTATATTTAATGAACATCATATTCTGTTGATCTGAGTGCAGTATGTCTCATGACAAGAGAGGTGACTGCCATTGCTGTTGAAATTGAAGAAAAAAAAGATTACATGATGTTGAGAGATAAAGCCTTTGAGCTCCATTTGGTTTGCAACTGCAGTTTCCAACCTGTAGTGGAGGTAATTAAGGCCTACTTTGCAAAATTTTGTCAACATAACGTTTGCCTTCACAGCTTTAGTCCCAGATCATGCAGTACATTTTAAATGCACATTTTCATGTTGACAAATAGCAGAATGTGATATTCATTACACTTTACTGAAAAAAGTCTAAGTTAATGAAATATTTTGACGCTGTACAGAGAAGCTCTTGCTAGGGTTGGCAGGTCTGAGGCTGGACATCACATGTAAGCTATTGTGACTCAGTTTTCAAATCACTGTTTTGTTCAATAAGTGTTTTATAAATAGCACTGAGTTTCTGGGACTCTTAGTGCAAAAATTAGAGGAAAACTCCAGATCATTGTTCATTTTATTGGTGGGGTAATTGTTTCATAAAGTCGTCATTCACTGACATTTTTATATTTCATTATAGTTTTTTTGTATCCTCAGTTCAAAAGAGTAGCTACAATGACTGGAACACTGGGACGTATAAGCCGATTTAGTGCATTTGTTGTCACAGGAAATGGCAATGGACTTGCTGGTAAGTTATGTAACATGTATGTATATCCCACACTTACCATGTATAATATGTACTGAACCCATATTAACCATGTGTAATGTGTACTTCACTGAGAACAGCACAGATTTAGACCAGCTGTGGCACTATGTACAAACCCTAAAACTGGTAATGTAGCAGTGAAATGAAAACAGAATGCAGAAAGAATGTGAGTTAAATGCAGAATCAATGGAAATGATTGAATGTCTGTACTGTGAAAGAAATGGAGAAATAATGACTGCAATGTGAAGGAAATGAAGAAATAAAATGCAGAAGAAAGAATAATAGATAAAAATGAAAGTTTCTCTATTTACAAGCCATTAAATTGTTCTGACTAAAAACTGGCATGGATGTGATGATATCACTGAGAGTGGTATCTGTGCAAGTTTGTACTCGAATGAAATAAAATTTGAACAAAGTGCTTATATATTTTTATTTTATAATAAAATCAGTTCTGTCTTTTGATTTTGTAAGCATTTATTATTTATTAACATGCAGTAAAACAAGTATGCAAGTCATAGTTTTCTCCATTTGATACTACTTTTCTAATTCCACTTTTTGTTATTACACTCCAAATGGAGGAAAATGAAGTAAACAATAAATGGAAGAAATTAATACAAATTTAAATGAATGAAATGCAAACAGAATGTAAATGAAATGCGAAAGAAACTCAAATGAAAACAAAAATCAAATTTGGTAAAATAATCATTTCAGGGCCATTACTAGCAGATCTGGCTCTACATTTCTTAAAAACATGCATAATTGGTGATGATCACATACATTTTTTAAAATATAATTAGTGAGTTTTTTTAGATGTACTTGCTGACAGTGAAATGCATAAAATGCAATTCAACATTTATTTACCCTTTGCAACAGACATGTACAGGTGTATATGGACAACCCTACCACATTTTAATTCAAGCTGCTTTTGATTCTCTGATGGAGTTTTAGTGGAATACCTGTAGACATCATCATATTTTCGAGCAAGTGCTTATGAGCACCTGATGTAAATAACTTCCTCAGTATAGACATTCTAGTAAAGCAGATTTTCTGCAATTTACAATGATGTCTGTGGATATGACAAAAAGTTAAACCCTCAATAGATAGTTACATTTAAAAGGACATTAGAATTTCTCCATATTGTATTATTATGTGGAATCTACATTATTAGTAGGATTGCATCCATATTGAGACATTGCCAGTAATCATTAAAGAAAACCAAATTCAACAAATGAAATCCAAAAGTTTAGACAGCTATGAAAATAAGTGCCATTCTTGAAGCATAACTATCATGGCCATATATTCTAGAATACAAACAGTTTAAAGAAACAAAGACAAAATTGGAGTTGCCACAGCACCATCTGAAGACAAAAAAAACAGATTATATTTTTACTATTGAAATTACTGCCATAATTAGCTATATAAATTATACTGAAACCTCTCAGAAAAAATGTCATCATCTTTTCAGATTTACTTTTCTCACTGAAAATTTTGAAAATCCTGCCTGCTGCTAACCTCAATCCATTCCCAAATAAATATGTTTACTTCTGTTGATAATAATTTTAATATTAAACCCATACTTGCAGAGAAGATGTTGGCTATGTATTGTTCAGAGAATAAATAAAAGTCTGTGATTCTGGTAAGTTAGAACATGAACTAGATTTTGGGCAAGGTAGAATCCTAAAATACAGTTATCTGTATAGCTTAGAATGAAATAGAAAAAAAACCCCTCTAACTAACAAACAGTGCAAATTAAATGTACATAATAAAATCAAAATACCAGAAATATGAAGGATAGCTATATATGTATTTCACGAGTGAAGTGGAAACACTATTGTTATGAGTAATGAAGCCAAAAGTGATAATACAAAATGTTTCCATTTCAGGAGGGAAATCTTTCCTTATATATGCTATAAAAAAACCAGATTTCTTTTGTACCATATATTTTTTAAGGCAAAAACAATTTATTTGAATGGATAATTTTTCAGTATTCTGTGCCAATGCAATTAATTGATGCACTGCTACATTGAACAAAAACAAAGTTCAGAAATTTTACAAAAGTTTAGGACAGCCACTTGAAAAAATGTGTTTATAATACTTTAGACTTATATTTTGTCAAATTAATTACTGTTTTTGTACAGAAAGAAAGAGATTGACTTTTGCAAACACAGATAAAGTAAACATTGTTGCAGTGAGTTTACTGTAGTACATCAGTGTTTGACTTTTGCTAATAGTAATACAGACACAGTAAACAGTGTTGCAATGTGGGAACTGTAGTACATCACATTGTTAGCATCTTGCAGACTTAAGTGCACAACATCTGTAAATAAAATATTATAATGATTGTGAGTTTACTTGTTAGGGTTTGTGTTGTCCGTAAATATATGTATTATTGTTTAAACCTGAAGCTTCTATCGTAATATCAGCCTGATTGTTGTTTATAACTTTTTAATTCAGAACGAAATAGTAAACACTAAGCATAAATGTTGAAGCTTCAGATATGCATGATCCATGCAGCCAGGTGATGGCTACCTGTGCCTGGTAGTAAGAAGTTACAGTTATATCATGTTGCACATCATAGCAGTAGACATGTTCACTTGCTTGTACCAGGTTGTCATTTCTGTACTATAACGAATCAAACAGCAGCTTGTGGAAAGTGAGTAAGTGGCCTTCTAGGACATGTACTTGCTTGATAAGGGTTTATTTCTAAAATAATTTGGTTTATAGGACTTGAAAAGAATGACAGGTGATTAGTTATAAGTTGTGACCTTTGTTTCAGGTTTGAAAATGTATATGAATTCGTAAATGTTATATTTGTACACTTAGTCAACAAATTATATATTTTTGCACAGAGAATATTTATCAAAGTAAGTTTGAAAAAAGAAATGACAAAAGTAATAGTAGATATTGCAAGTAAAAAAACAACAAAAGTACATAACACAGAAACCAGATTTTCAGAATAACACATTTCATTCTTGTTTTACTTTTACATACACAAATATGCTAATTTTACAAATGTAAAGGAAAGTCCATGGAATATATATATATATATATATATATATATATATATATATATATATATATATATATATATATATATATATGAATCATTCAGTATTTATTGTAAACTTGATGGGTTTTTTTCTTCTTAGGCTATGCAATAGGGAAAGCTCCTAATGGAAGATCTGCCCTGAGAAAGGTGAGTATACACTGCTTCATCTTTGTTTTACCTAGCATTAGACCATAATGAAGTACTTTCGTTTTCCAAAATGGTTGATCTGTGTGCTTTCTGTCAAACAATGCATCTGTCTCTACTAGTTCATCACAAGCTTTCTCAAATTCATTCAATTAAATTAAAATTCATTTTAATTCAGTGTGTACTTATTCTGTTTTGTACAAGAGATAATTAATCTGTGGTTAGACTGGATCATATAAAATACACAGTAAGGTTTTGTTTTTACATATTGAGGTAACTATTGTGCAGTTTTGCTATCCCCACACAATCATAGAAGTGCAATGGTACTGTGAAACAGTCACATCCATGTGTACAAACCCCATCAATTCAAATGATCAGTTTAGCAGTGAAAATTAAATGCAGAATGAACACAAATTAAATGCAAAACAAACACAAATTAAATGAATAATAAATGCAAATGAAATAATAATTAAATAATTGCAATTTGATAAAAAATGGAGAACACAAAAGCAGAATGATGGATGATAAATGAAATGAGTGAATGGATTTTAAAATTGATTTACCCTGACTAAATGCCCTTCTACATGATAATTTTGGGATCAGATGCTTTACACAGCAGGATTTACAAACTGTAAAATTGTTCTAACTATAACAACTACCATTAATGAATAATAAGTGGTTTTTTTTTAAATATTTGTTGTAGTTATAGGTGTGTTTGTTGTTAATTGTAAATTAAATACTGTCATTTAGAATTTTGTGTATTTTCTATTGTCTTGAAATAACACAATAAGACAGGATACAAAATATAAAAAAATAGTTCTCAACATTTAAACCTGTAGTGAAACCCCTCAAAACTGAAACCTGTGTATTCTAAAATTCCTCATGACTATTTTTTGGTTCTGAATTTTTCCTTCTTTAATAAGATCATTTTTCCCCCAGTTAACCAAAAACCCCTCGATTCTGAATACAGAAATCAATTTTGATCCCAACTTTTAATTTTATGCTTAAAAATATTTGGAATTATAGAGAGCATTTAAATGTACTATGTCTCATTCCTAAGAATGTTTCTTATGACAGGGACAACATTTATATGTGGAGTAACTGTACTTATTAATATGACAAGATATGAATTTTGTTAGGAACTTATATTGTTCAGCTAATTATTCATTAAATGCATATATTTAAAATAAAATATATAAATATATAAAATATATAAATAAAATTTATAAAATAAATGTCTTCCTTATTTGTATACACTAGCACACAAGCAACAATTCTCTAATAACTATTCTCTCTCTCTCTCTGTATATCTCTCTCTCTCTCTCTCTCTCTCTCTCTCTCTCTCTCTCTCTCTCTCTCTCTTTCTATCTATCTATCTCTCTCATATCACATAAGTGATATGAAAGATACTTTTCTCATGTCAGCAAAAGTCAATTGAAAACTTCTCAAAACCTCACAAAAATTGTGGGTATGAAGAATTTTTGGTCTAGATGGGTTGCATTGTATTTCAAGAATGGAAATTCTGACTTTGGTAAATACATTCCAAATGAATGGTAACAAAATTAATGGAAGCAATAAATACAAAAATTAAACAGCATTTCTTAAACTATAAACTTAAAACAAGGCAATAAATGAAATGAAAACATGAATGGTTTGAATAGGTTTTATGTTCTAACAACATAAGTAGATGATTTAGTACAGAGAAAATTGGAATAAAGTGCCTTGCCCAGGGACACACTACAGTGGCTGGACAGGTCAGGGCCTTCCTTCGAAAATTTTTTTTTGTGCCATGAAATTTGTCAGATTTATAAATTTGGAGCCATTTTATGCCATGTAGTAGGGACATAAATATATGTGTAATATTTTATTGGCCTTATTTTTAATCTATATAGACATGACAATAAAAGTTTTTCCATTTTTTTAAATTACCTTTCAAAGCACAATAAAATATATTACTAAATATAACTTTATATAGACCTTAAATCAAATGCTATAGGAAAAAAACAACTAAACATTGTAATGTGGGAATATTTTAACAAAGCCTTTGAAATACATAGTGACTAGGAAATGTAATTAAACTAAAACTTTGCATCTTTAAGAATGTAATCAGTAATCTTTATGAATATATACAGGACCTCCCTTGGAAGTATTTTACTTTGAGCCTTGAAATTTGCCAAATTTAAAATTTGTAGCAACTTTTGAGCCATTGGAGCCAGTTTTTACGTTTTTATTACATTTCAAAGCTCAAGAATAATTATTAATAAAAGTAACAATACCATTATATACCCTTGAAGTTTAATGAATAGCATATGAAAAGCAAGAATGAATAAGAATGTTTCTTTATAACTGATAATTGAAAATGCTTGATAAACAATGTCACTGACACTTCATCAACATCTATCTCATTTTTTCCAAGACTATTATTTAAATATCTTCCTGAAATCCAAAATTCTTAATACTGGGCCCATCAATAGAAATTCTCATTACATTTTTCAGAGTAGATATAGCTATAGAATTTTGTAAATTTGTTTTGATGACTGATTCTTGCAACTGAACCCCCTCTCATAGTCTACAGTAGAAATAGGGGCAACAAATAACCTGTAATCTGCCTCAGATACAGCTGGATGTAAATCTTTGTTTTTCAGAGCTAAGTTAGCCATATTCTTTGTGCTTGAAACAGACTTGTTGTATAAAGTAAATTATTAATTTTTCATTGATACAAGTGACTTAGGCCCTTTACAGTCGACAACTGGCATCCTTGTAGATGCATCTTGTGTTATCTGTATAAGTTCAGACCACAAGAGTGTGTTATGTAAGTAAATAATTCCTAAAACTCTAAGCAGTCGCAAGTGCATATCACACTTACAGTTTGCAATAAATATAACTTAACACATGCAAATGACAGTGAAACTTTTTGCTGATTTCTTCAACAATAGAGTATATTCCTTGGTAATTATTTCCTACTAATCACATTAAATTGCTACTCAAAACCAATTGACAGCTAGCAGTTAGCTGCAATCATGTTCGAATAACTTCTTAGTCATTATCTACTTAATGATTCACTGACTGCAATAAATGGTGAAAATGGGTATTCAGTGGCTTGATTCCTTTATATCAAATGAAAAATTATAATTGTACTTTTAAAAATGTGTTGTTAGTAACTTTTCAGTAAAAAAATAGCACTACTTTCAAAATTCTTTCACATTTGTTGCCAAATGCAAAGCCTAGTGGAGGCCCTGCCAGACTGGTCTAATAGTAGGATTTGAACCCACAGCCTTTTGATCATCATTATAGTATGCAAACCACTGTAGCTTCAAAGTGCCAACATGAATGGAATGCAAATGAAATGCAGAATGAATGCAATGAAAAGCCAAAATTGCAGACTTGATAAAATTACCTTTTGCAGGGTCTCTTCATACTTGTTGTCATGTACCGTATTTCTCTGCATATATCCTGCAGACACAGATAATCTGCACCCCCATATAGCCTGTGAGTTTGAGGGTTTTGTGTAAAAATTCTTTGGCATAACCTGCACCTTTTTATAACCTGCACTATATTCCGGCTGGCCGCTGGCAGATTTGAATTTTGAAGCCATCAGGCATTTATTGGTCTATGTACTGTACTACCCTAATCCTACTCGCTGAAGACATGAAGCCGCCTTTACATCTGGTGTTTATTGTTTCTAGAATCTATATTTTAATGTACTCAACCCATCTGCTATTGGTCCGGTGGCAAATAAGAATAAACAATACAGTGTTCACTCACTTATCACGAGTGTTCCATTCCAGGCCCACCCGTGATAAGTGAATTTCCGCGAAGTTCGGGACACTATACTTATTTTAGTAGTTATACATTATTTTAAGTCTTTATATGCACTCTTATATATATAATCCATAGCTGTGCAGTAATGATGACGATGGAGATGAAGACGAGATGAATGCCAAGAAGAACATTGCTGCTACTGGCACTGAAAGAAGCATACAATGTTGATGGTCCAGCTTCATCATCATTGTTCTCAACGTCTCCATCCTCTTCTTGTTCACCGTCATCATTAGTCCTTCATTTTTTCTGCCATGCTTGGCTTTAGTTCTTATGGTGTTCGTTTTTTATGGCAATCAATTATCCACAAGGCTAATGCAGATTTCATCTTCAAAATTGCCTTTTTACAAGGAGTAAGCTCCCTTTTTACGATCTTGTTGAAAGTCACTTTTTGTCGTAGACCTGATATTTTTCTACTCCTTGATATATTGAACTGTAGATTCGTTGATCCCTTAATGGCAGCTAAATGCAGCATACAATATCCATTCCTTCAGCATGTTGAGAAGCTCAATCTTCTTTTTTTATCATAAGCATATTTCACTGACACTTAGGTTCACTGCTAGAAACTGTAGAACTTGCAGAACATTTGGGTGGCATCGCATGGCTTGAATAAATTCAGTCTCTAATGAAACTTTCACAAATAGCGTATACAACACCGCAGATGAAAACTATGCACACGTGACAGTTGGATGCTAACATGAAATGGAAGAGCTAAAAGGGGGTAGCTGCGCACAGTGAAAAAAATGTGATGGTTACCAAGCCAATCAGCAACTGGGATACAGAGCAGCATTCTTTGGTTGGTCGCTTTCCATCAATTAACCAATTGTGTGTTTTGTACAATCTAACATCGTCAAGAAGCATCTCAAGCATGCGCAATTACTACATTTTATGTGTATTCATCCGCCAAATAAATACGCTATTTAATGTAAATGATTTATTTATTTTTTGAAAACCCGCGAAACAGCGAGTCTGCGATAAATTAACCGTGAAGTAGCAAGGGAACACTAATCGTTGCGGTCCTGCCTAAGACAATTCTTTGATCTAAACTAAAACTGGTAATGAAGCCTTGTATGCATCTGATGGATAATGCACATTTGACAAATTTTCATTTATGATAAATAAAGGAAACCACTGGATATAAATTGCTCAATGCGGCAAATGGATACAAGCTACAAAAATGAAGACATTTCTAAATGATCTTGTATTCTTGGAATATGCAGACTTGAGTTTAAATAATTTCTTTCTGTTAAATTTAAAAATTGCCGAAACGAAATTCTTACACAGCCGACTTCAAGCTAACTGCCATTATATATGCTGAAGTGCATGGCAATAGAGCCACAGGCAGAAAATTTGATATTGATGAGAGTGTAATGTGTAATCCAAGGTTAGAGAAAAGAAAATGGAGCATTGGAGAAGATGAATCCACGAAAGCATGCTTGTCATGGACCTAAAGCAAAATGGCCTCACCTTGAAACTGACCTGAAACAGTGACATTAATGAGAATTTTGAGGGTTTCAGTGATGCCGCTAGTGATGAAGATGAACCAGATAATTATGATATTATTAGTTCTAAATTTTATTGTCAAGATTCAAGTTATTACTCATGTTTTTCAAACAATATATTGAAATATTATTACCGTACTTGTAAAAAAATTGTGATATAGGGCGCAACCTTATATAACCCACACCCCTCTTGCGGGGTTTGTAAAATCTGGTATAACCCGTGGGATATATATGTGGAAAATATGTTCATGTATATGTAATGTTCTGTTAAAGTTAGATACCTCAAACTGAAATTATTGATTTGGATACAAAACCCCATTGTCTCTAACATTCAATGTTCTACTATAATATCTTTTCAAGTTCCTTGGAATGTACTTAACAAGACATTAATAAAGTAAAGATTTGAGTATTGGCCGAGTTTATGCAGCAGTAATATCACTGAGCTGAGAAAGAGTTTATTTTATATGTTTATTGACTGTTTTCTTCAGTCTTTATACATAATATTTGCATTTTCTTGCAGGCAATGAACAGAGCAGCCCAGCATTTAATTTATGTTGATAGATATGAGAATAGAACAGGTAAGTTCAGATTTATGTTGATAGATATAAGATTGATATATATTTAAGAATAGAACAGGTAATTTCATATTAATGTTGATAGATTGAACTCCCTTTTTAATTTGCACACATTGGTGTCCAAAAACATAGATTACAGTATAAGGATGTGTGCAAGTTACCAAGAGATCTCTGAAAGCTAAGAAAGGGTTGATGGTATATGGTTAAATATTCATTTTATTACCACATTGGGAATGAAGTTGTTTGCTTTTCTGTATAAATTACATTTAATTTCAAGATAACCAGTCTTTAAAAGCTCAATTGACATCATTATACTCATCACGTTTTAAAATGATTTTTTACATCACTGCTGTTGGATGTGAATTTGGATAAATTTTTGTGTTAGTGTTGATTTAGAACAAAGAAGATTCTTTTTTTTCACAAACTAAGGACATTTATTTTAATCACAACAGTGTCTAAACTTTATTCTTTATTATTCTGCTAGTAAAACAATGCATTGATTTTGTTGCAAGTAATGGAGTAATTTATACTAATTCTTGAGGAAATCTCTGAGTGCCTATTTTGAAATGATAAATTCACTACAAACTTGGGAACTCACTTCTCAATAATCTGCCTTCTGTGAAACTAAACTTTTCTTGCCATGAGTATGCGTTTTACTTGCAACCTTTGCTGTCCTTGACAAGTACGATAAAATGCTGATTAAAGCTAGATAGGTTTGTTATGTCACTTACATAATATTTAAACAAAACTGTTCAATTAGTCATTTGAAATGAGCTGACCTTACATGGAACCATGTCCTTTTAATTTTTTTGTTTTCCAACCCCATTACTGTTGACTTAGTTTGATACAAAAATATGTAATTTTTGTAGTAATACAAAGCAGATCTGCTTTTAAGTGATTGTAACAATGCAAGAAACATTTCCACATGTCATAGATCAGAACAAATAATTAGGTTTTCATTGGCATTGATGAATATAATGCCTTCTTAAAAAAATTTTAGAGCCTAATTTCGTGTTCAGCTGTTGTTTATGGAACCATTAGCTATGAATTTAGTACCAACCACATTATAAGCAATTAGGACCTCTTCCCCAAGCTATAAATTTAGTACCAAACACATTAAAAGCAATTGGGACCTCTTCCCCAAGCTATGAATTTAGTACCAAACACATTATAAGCAATTAGGACTTCTTCTCCAAGCTATGAATTTAGTACCAACCACATTATAAGCAATTAGGACCTCTTCCTCAAGCTATGAATTAAATTTTACCACATTATAGGCAATTAGGACCTCTTCCCCAAGCTTTTAATTTAGAACCAACCACATTATAAGCAATTAGGACCTCTTCCCCAAGCTATGAATTTAGTACCAACCATATTATAAGCAATTAGGACCTCTTCCCCAAGTTATGAATTTAGTACCAACCATATTATAAGCAATTAGGACCTCTTTCTCAAGCTGTCAATTTAGTACCAACCACATTATAAATAAAAAACCTTGGTAAATTGATGGCCACAAAGGTAAACACTTCCATGATAAAGAAAAAAAAATATTTGTTTCCTGACTAAATTGCAATATAAACAATAGCTTCATAAAAGACTATAAAGACATATTACATAAAGACTGAAGAAGTACGCAGTAAATAAATAAACTAGTCAATGACATCTTCTAAATTATAAACTCAAACAAATTTGTGTATGTTGATGATCTGGTGGTATCCAGTATCAGGAACACATTCAAAGTCTTTGTCATTGAGAACTTAAAATTTTGTCTTTGGCTTAAGAAGTAGTATTACATCTGGAAATATTAGAAGACATTATGTCTGATTTTTAAATGACTATATGAAAGTATGACTTTTTCTAGAGGTCCAAAAAGTCTTTGTACTGTCATGTGTATCAGTTTTAACTATAGACAAATGCACTGTTAGAATGTAAGATACCACATACATACATCCTTTTATTTGGAATCCAACTGCAAACTACTGCAGACACATATTGGCCACTGCTTGATGGAGCAGCAAATCAGGGTTAATGCTATTTTGTAAGAGCAACATATTAGTACTAACAACATAGATCTTGATATGCCAGTTTATAATGGGGCAGCGAATCAGTGTCCATAATGTTTACATTTGAACTTGTACTTGAGATTGTAGTAAATACAGATATCAAAACCACTTGATAAGTGTTAATCTACAGCACATCTTTTTACTCAGCTGTTTCATCTTTCTCAAATATGTGAAGAAATAAAATGCATAGAATTAAATGCCATTAATAGTGTTGAATCAAAGAGAAATCCATTGAAGTTTTTTAAAAATGTTTTATTTACTGCTCTCGTGTCTCAATACCATAATTCCTGACAAAATTAAAAGTCTTTCTATCATCACAATTTGAGTGGAAACATTTTCAACTCCTGTGTGAGTTCATCTATTCAATTTGGATATTATCTGTCTACATTAAAGCAATTTCCCATTGTTGAATATATTAAAGTTTAATACAGTGAATGAATGATAACTGAATAATTGAATAAATTAATGAATGATGGACCATCCTTGATTGAAGGTGCAAAGGACATCATGTATGAATGAATAGTTTGTTTTCTGTTTCAGTTTTCCACAACTTTTACATTGCATTTCATAAGACAAGACTATTTGTGGAGAAAAAAGAACAAGGTACAGCAATTTTAAGCTTGTGAATTCTTTTTGCACATTACTGTGGCGTAGTAATAGTTATGGAATATGAAGTACTTAATGTATTTTGACTTTAAGAAAAGTGACACATGAGATATGTACAATGATAATTTATGTAGATTTCATAGTAATTAAAAATTATGTTGATTTTCCTAAAGAAAAAGTGGATATCATAGTATTAAGTATAACTTTTAGTGACATGTTTTTTGTTGACTTTTATCATTTGAATCTTAATCACTTTCATTAAATCTTAGGTTTTAACTAATTAGGAATGTTCTGCAAGAAATAGATTTGCACCATATATCAAATTTCAAGAACTTGACAATCAGTGTTATCAGTTTATTTTTGAGAAAACATTCACATATTTGACCTGTAACATTAGGTATTATTTTTATTTTCCCAATTTCATGTTATGTTGAAAGAAATATTTTGAATATTCATCCTTGTATGTTATAAATCATTAAATTGTAGTACTGCTTCTCAAATTTCTTGTGGTGGCTTTTATATTATTAATGTTTATAAGAAGGATGCATCATCTTATGGAATACCATACATACCAACTCATAAGACAAGTCAAACTATAAAGAACAAAGATACTTATCTGCCATAGCATTATGTTTTGTAATACTGATCAACCTGTACAGACTCAGATCTGTCACTGATTTATGGGACAGCAGATTTGAGTATGTGCAGTTTGCAATTTGGCTTGACTTTTAAGCAGTGCATATGGTATACTAACTTCACAGATCATTTGATTAGAGTTCTTTTTTTCTCATCAACATTGACAGAGCGCAAAACATAAATATCATGCTGGTTAATATCGGTACAGTTATCAATATATTGTTTAAAATTCCATATATACTTGCTGATAAGTTGAGTCAAATTGCAAACAGCAAAGATCCTCATCTGCCATGGCATAATATGCCTGCAGATCAGGGTCTATGTTGTTTATTCTACTAATTATTCTTAGCCAACTGTATCGACCCAAATCTGCAGGTGCATTATGCTGTGGCAGATAATAGTCTGTGCAGCTTGAAGTTGGACCGTCTTTATAAATGAGTATGTAGAGTACTTATCTAAAATTTTTGAAATTCCTGAACAAATAATTTAATCATTTGATGAAAGGACTTAGCATTTGGCAGAGCCTGTGTTGTCATTTTTACACATTTGAATTGTGTCTCTTTATGTAGGTTATGGGTTAGTGTGTCACAGAGCCCTGAAGACTATATGCCAGAAAATCGGTATCCAGGACCTGTACTGCAAAGTGGAGGGGAGTTCAAAAAACATACAGGCTCTCACCAAGGCCTTTTTTGAAGGACTTCAAAGACAGGTCAGGTTTATTAATTAAAGAGATGTTATTTTGGAGGGAGCAAATATACATGGTGTATTAAAATAAATTGCTATGTTTTAGAATAAACGAAAAAGTGACATTGTATTTGTGTTTGGTGAACACATCGCTGGTATTCTTTTTTTCACAGTGAATGATCAAATTATGAATGTCCCAACTCATTTTATTTATAATTGTATCCTTATAGTGTTAACTATTCACAGGCCGATAATTATTTGTAGCTATAGAATCAGGCTGTATGTTAGAGTATATTAAATACTGTATGTTAAAGAATGAAAGTTGATGATCAGCAAAAATAATTACATGCAAAAATGTATTTTTAGCTTACCTTGCCAAATCTCTGTGAGTTAGATTATAAGCAGCTTTGATGCATATTAATTAGATGAACTTGCATCAGATTGGTTGAAAATATTTCTGATTAGATCTTGATACATTTGGCATGCTTATACCATCAAGGCCTTGCTTATTGGCATCATCTGCACAATCAAAGAAGTGATCTTGCATATGTGTAGCTTGTAAATACTAGAGGCCATATTTTCTGATCAGATTTTGATCAAACTTGGAATGTAAGCCTGTATCATCAGACTTTTGGATGAGTCAAGACATGAGTGACATCCACCCATTTTAATAAAGTAGCCATTTTTATAAAAGGTTAATTTTGTGAACACTTGAGAGATCATAGTTCTGATTATTTTTGACAAGGCTTGTTATGTATATATAACACATATTATATATATAACACACATATTATGTATATATAACACATATTATGTATATATAACACATATTAAAATTAAAATGGTTCTAAAGTATTGGAATAAAATGGCTGTCAGAATAATAAAGGAATTGCCTGCTTGTCCTTTTTAAGGGAATTTTGAACTTTGTAGACACAATTTCAGATGAGTTAAAATATGATTGAAATCCACACATACTAATGAGGATCCAGACTGATCAGATGGTAGGAACCAAACCTTCAGCTTATTGGTCATAAAGAGTGGTAAAGCCTGACCCATGAATCCATGTTAACTATTCATATTACCTCCTTTTATAATACATAGTAGGTGTATGTACTTCTAGGTTGTGTCTATGAATAGTTTATACGTTATGAATCAGGGCCTAGAAAGAAGGTTGCTGATTGGCTAAAACGGATGACCTGAAAAAATTGACATTGTTTTTAAGAAGATGCTTATATATGGACAAATGTAACCAATAGAAAATATTAAACCTAAATGCTGCTTTCATATTATCCTGATTGCTGCACAGTTGCTACTGGTCATAAATAGGGTAGGGGGCACCTGCTTGGGAAATTTTGTCAAGAGCTAGCAAAACATATTGTTTTAAGTTTCTGCTTAAGTCATGTACAGGTGTACGCATGATTTGTGGATGTTACCATGACATTAACAGCATTGGCATTGATTTCTGTGTGAAGAGAATCAGTTGCCTGTGTCCATGTACATGGCTGCATCTTAAATATTTAATGAACATGTTATTTGCATACACATTATATGATACCTGAGCATCATAACATTCCAATTGATTCCTTTTTAACTTAGAAAAGCAAATCAACGCAACTGCTTTGGAATAATTTTAAAAAGGTTTGCTGTGTGTAAAAATAATGTTTGTATGAGGAAATGACATGAACTTAAAAAAATATTCATGTTGTTGTTCAACATTAGTAATTTAAAAGATTCACTTATCCACAATATTTCCATCTACAAACCCAAAATCTTATTATAAGGAGCTGAAATGTGCAACTATTAAAAATCCTCAATAAATATTTAGTCTGTTACAACAAGAAATTCTCATAATAGGTAAAATTTCTCTACAGAGATTTCTTTTCTAGATGCATTAACTGATCATAGAACATTTTATTGTTTGCTAAGCCCTCACACCAAGGGGAGGAAACTTTAGTCTAAGCTCCATTTTGGCAAGCAGACACTTGTATTATATCTGTTTCTAAAACATGTCAAAATAGGCAACAAATGACATTTTTTAGGCTGGATTTGTGACCTAAAGGGCATGATCCTAATGTGTTATGATTGGGTAAGTATTGCTGAAAAACATAACATGCAACCTTGTTTCATTGCAGATGTTTATGTTAACTGTTTGTTTTCTGGTTGTGCACACTTTAAAAGGACATAATTATTTCCTATCCTTTGATATTTTTGAAATCTGTTTTCCATGCCTTTCTAGGAAACTCATCAGGAACTAGCAGACCGATTGTCCCTTCATGTGATTGAGTACAGACCCGAGATGGACAATATTCCTAGGGTAGTGGCCACCCCAATGTCAAATGTTAGAGAAAAACGGGAGGAGGGGGAAGAGGAGGTTGACTTTGAAACTTTGTATTATGATGGCAGGTTACCTTTAAAAAAGCCCAAGCAAAAGCCTTTCTACTTCAATTATCAATCCTTCCGGAGGAAACTGAAACAAGATTATAGATATAGAAATCAACCAGATGCCCTTCAACTGCGGATAGTTCATGGTCTGCAACCAGACTATGAAGTGAACCGGCCAAAGCCAAAGCCAAAGATGAAGCAATAAAATAATTAGTAGGTTTCAGTGACAGAATTTCATTCTTCATTCTTCACTGATTGTGTATTGTTGAGGATTCATTTTTATAAATGTTTTTTGTGGTCATTACATTTATTAAGGCAGTCATCAGAATGAATAGACGGCTCACTTTGCAAGAGCTGTGGTTGTGTTGTTTGTGAAAGTATGGTAGGTAGAAAAAAATATTTACCTACAATTTACTAAGGAACTGATTATATATAAATTGGAAACTTCACATAGACAAGCATATAGCAATGGTAATTACCAGTACTTAATTCATAGAAATAGGATAAATACAAAGGCCTGTTTGTTGTATTTATTATTCCATAGTAGGAAAATAAACATATTATTTGTTCATATCTTTATTATTTAATACCACTCCTGCAAATATAAGAAATTTATGCTGTTTTATTTTCAGATTTTAATATAAATCATACTTTAATGATGCTGCACGGTATTCAAACCTGATATAATGAACTCGCTCAGACACATAATCTGTCTCTTTCTTATGATCTTCCTTTGCTTTCTGATGAGAAGCTACATTATCTTGCACCAGAGTAATTCATACCATAAATACTTGCTTTTAAGTCAAGTCTGACTGCAAACTGTACAGACCCAGATCTGCTGTCACATATTGCATTATTCAATACAGGTCATTTCAATTATCAATTATAATTAGTACAATAAAAACCGTAGACTGTGCCCTGCTGGTGCATTATGTGATGATTGATCAAGGTCTGTGTTGTTTGCTAGTGGATTTTTGATTAAGAGTGAGTATATTGTAATGAGGGGCCGTTCCTGCCAAGTGGCATATTGGAGAATAGATTGTCTGTGGAAACGGTAGGAAACTCTGTATATAGTAATTCAGATGAATACAATACATTGAACAAATTTTAAGTTTTAATCCCAGATGAATACAAATATAATTCCAGCTTTGACTGTCAGTGCATATGTGTTGCTGTTATTGGACAATTTGGCATAAACATGGCTTCCAATCTAATTTTCCACAAAATGCTCTGTCAAAAAAAGGTGTGAAAGAGACCTTTCACTTACTCATTAGTGGAATCAAGAATGCAGATGGAAGATAATGTAGTCCAACTAAAGTCGGCATCACTTTTCTATGTATCAAGTTTTCAAAATCTGATAATGTGATTTAATTGGGTCATAACTTTTTAAAAACAGTTTGTTTAATGTCTTCTAATATGGGAGGATTTAGAATTTTCCCTTAGGAAGCCACAGATGTTGAGGTAAATGAACCACTTCTATATATCACATGAGTAAAACTGACTCTTTACTATACTGGCAAACTATTCTCTTATCTATATAATCCTGCTTATGATGTCTTTTGAGGTCCAAAGCAAAACGTTTTGCACTCAGAAACACAATTTTCTTCCACATTTTGGTGTACTAATTCATCCTCATCAAGAACCATAACAAAATTTATCTTGCCAATGCATCTGTTTTGTATGTTCTCAAGTTGCTGCCATGGTTGTCAATCACTTACCCTCCCCCCACCCACTGAATAAAATTGTGCTAATTCACAAAGCCCTTTTTTTAAAAGAGTAACCTGGGTGAAATAGGAGTTCTTAAAGCATAATCATGTGTGTTTGTATGCCAACAATTTCATAATGTAAAGAAAATATTGCAGATGCTTTACAAAGGGTCACAGCTTCATCTTGAGCTAATTACAGGATAAAGCCACTATCACATGAATACATTCATCTGTGTCTATATCCAGTTATAATTTGCATAGTGAACAAACCAATCAGTAATATTGTAATCATATTTTAAAAATGAATGAAAATATCATTAAACCCAATAATTGATGTTCCCATAAGATGCCCCAATACTGATCAATATATATATATATATATATATATATATATATATATATATATATATATATATATATATATATATATATATATATATATATATATACCACACACATATTAAAATTAAAATGGTTCTAAAGTATTGGAATAAAATGGCTGTTAGAATAATAAAGGAATTGCCTGCTTGTCCTTTTTAAGGGAACTTTGTAGACACAATATCAAGTTTATTAAGAAGATGCACAAGAAGTTGTGAAGTGAATCATAATTTGCTAGTAAATGTACTAGTAACAGTACTAAATAATTTGCTAGTAAATGTACTAGTAACAATACTAAATAGTTAATTCCCAAATTTGTATTAACAATACCCTATTTCTTTGCTCTGATTTTATGATCTCTACTGATCTATTAACAATACTACATATACTTCCACCAAACTCACATAGTAAACAATACCCTGTTTCTATGTACTGATTTCTAAAACCTGATCTAGTAACAATACTACATACCTCTCCACCAAACCAATATAGTAACAATACCCTATTTCTAGGCTCTGATTTGTTTTCAAAATCTGTTGTAACAATACTACATATCTTTCCACCAAACCCATGTAGTAACAATACCCTATTTGCCAGCACAAATTTTATGATCTCTAAAACCTGATCTAGTAACAATACTACATAGCTCTCCACCAGGCACATGTAGTAACAATACCCTGTTTCTATACACTTATTTATTTTCTTCAAAGCCTGGTGTAGTAACAATACTACATGGTTATTTACCAAACCCATATAGTAAAAATACTCTATTTCTAGACACTGATTTCATTTCTTCAAAATCTGATGTAGTACATAGCTTTCCACCAAACCCATGTAGTAACAATACCCTAATTCTAGGCACTGATTTTATGTCCGATTACACATGGCTTATTGTTCATTAACGTGAACATTAAGAAACAAATTGTGTTTGGTTGTACTCAAAGGTTTAAATGTGTTGTCCAGTTGAAAACTGGATCCAATAAAATTGGAAATAATCAACTGATTGGTTGAAGATATCTGCTATTCATGCATGATATGGTGTTAGGTGCAAAAAAACTAAGACAATTATATCCAGGTCAACTGTATGAGTATCTTACAAATAAAAATCATTATTCGAAAATATATTCATTTGCTTGCAAGTGACAATCTTTTCGCTAGCATGGGTTACAAAAATGATGATTCAAGCAAATTATTGCTGTGTCTACTATTTATCCGCACATATCAATGCCTGTTTGTATTAATTACAACTCAGATGTGAAGCAGATATAAGCCTGGGTTGTGAATAAACAACTGGCAGCAAGCAGTAAACTCCTTTGAACTTACTGACATGACATCAAAGACTAAGGTTATTTTTGTTACAAAGCAAGCTGCCTTTGGATACTTTTAAGCCAATTTTTGTAAAAAGGGGATCAATACAAATGTTATTTTATTATAAAGCAAGCCAAATTCGAATTCTTTTAAGTGTGCCATTTTGTTTTGTTTTTGGTTTGGGTTTGTTTGCTTTTTAGGGGGGTGTTGTATTAAGTATACAAAGTTAGCCAAAATATAACTTTGGTTCCTTTTTTCTGATACACATGATAAATTTAAAAAAAATGAAAACAATGAAACGTTCCAGGACATGAATGACCCAACATCACCCAGAAGATTAGGAGAAAATAAAATATTTGACGAATTTGTGAAGGTCAGAAGAGATGATTTTGTCAACAATATAGCATTTAACATGGATGAAACTCAAGTGTACTTTGATGTCACTGCTAAACGGACTGCCAATAAAATGGGGGTTTAAACTGCAGAATTAGCATGACTAGTGCAGATTGAAAAAATTCAGATTTTAGTCCTTGCATGCAGTTTCCACTTCAAGAGAGGTGTTGCCTTGAAAGATAATTATTCACAGCATTAGAAAAGTAAAAAATATCCATGCATTGAAATAATAGATTTTACATGTGCAGGAGAAAGGTTGTGCTGACGGAGATCATGATGCAATTGACTAAAGAGTTTTATCTCGATTGCACAGTTTTATATTTTGTTTTTAAATAAAATTTAAGTTGGAGTGCATTTTCCAACATGCAAGTTTGGAATTATTCCTAACTTACTACTAAAAACACCCAATATGTTCCAGAACATACAGTGCACAAAAAATTACTTAAAAAATTAATGTATTGTGTCCCAACAAATATGATGTCCCATCATATGCAGTAATATTGCTACAAAGATGAAGCTTACTGACATACATTAATGTTGTTTGTTAATGTGATAACATTACCATATCGTTACTCCTGACAGCCTTGTTGTAGTGATGTTACTTGCTAATGATTCTTTACTAGTTTGTTTTATCAAAAATCTTGCAGTAATATTACCATATTTGTAAGGTAATTGTTGAGTACCATTGTTTTGATCTCCAAAACCATTAGTAGGTATTATGGCGGACGTTTAAAGCTGTGCCATAATGTTACTTGCCAATGTAGCATTTCTACTTTGTTAAACTTGAAATCCTATTGTAAAGTTTCCAAGGAAACCATATTGTTCTGAAGCTGTCATCACCAAGCCTGGTTTAATAGTACGGCCAATAATAATTCAATCTAGTTAAATTGTTGAAGGTGCTATTTATACAATATGTTCAACATACTAAAGTACTTGTACACAACATCTTAATCATCATAAAATATAGATTTATTCTATAGTAATATAAGGCACAGTTTCTTTCTTAGTTAATCAAATTAAAATGTCAGTAGCATTGCATGCTGTTATTTCTGGTTGTTCTTCCAAATAAGGCAGATGCTTAGGTAATTCTTTCATCAAGAGGCTGTTTGAGTTTCATATAAATTCTGTTCTTTTCTTCCATCTGTCTCTTTTCAACATATAGCCAACACATAGATTCATTACCTCCTCTAATAGTGTTTTCCTCACAAAATTTTCTAAAAAGATAAAGTAGTTTATTTGAAAACAGTGCAGATACTAGCATGAAAAATTTGATCCACCATGGTCATCTCACACAAGTATTCCAACCATATACTCTCAATATCTGAGTCAATGAACTTCAATAATTAAACATTCCTGATACTTAGAGTAACTGCTACAGATATTACAATATTTGTTTGTATTATGAAAATAAAATACATTTTAACATGTTTAATCAGAGACAAACTAATTGGGTCTTATCTCTAGGTAATTTTAGTTTAAATTATGTTTGCTTCTGATCTGAAATGGTTGTTGGTGAGGAGCAATAATAATACCAATGTTCAGATTTCTTTTACCTAATTTTCCATATTAATAGAGGCATAACTAAATCAGTTTCTTTTGCACTGATATTGGTGATTATTCTACTAGATATACGTGCATGTCTCATAATTGGACTTTTTTGTCACAATCTTCTTTTTACCTTTTCTCTGCATGTTTTTTTATTGTTTATGATACATGCAACCACCTGTTGCAAAAGAGATATAATAACAATCATTTATTTGTTATGTCATCACTGTCACCCACAAAAATATTCTACAGCCTCTCCAGATGTTTTCTCTTATTTTCAATCAGTGTATGAGGTCAGAACTGCAAAATATTCTGATAATTCATTATCTGACACTTCAATCTCATCTTGCTTTGAAAGCTGCCATTTTGAATAGAAATTCACCCTTCAGAAAACATGCTCAAAAACTGCATTTTTCCTCAAGATTTCTAATTGTATTCAATCTTAACTTTGTAATCCAAAACATAATATCTATAATGCAAGAAGGAAGTTAATAGAGGTATGCCAAAGTATATATAGATGATTACTATGACTCTTAAGAAGAACATTGCTCCAGACTGGTAAAGCAGTCCATAGAGTTGCCAGAGATACATCCCCTAGTCAAGAAGATCGGTTTATAGTGTTGAAAGAAGTGAATAGTGAATAGAGGTCATCTGAATCATTATGATAGAGGTCATCTGAATCATTATGAATGATTCAACAGATAGGAAAAAAATATTTTCTATGTAACTAGAGGGTGGATGAAATGCACCAGGTTGATAATGATATTTAAAGCTGTAATTTATATTATTAATCACCTTTGTCAACCAAAGACTAACCTTTCCAATTGAATTATGCACTGTCCTGAGTCAAACATTCATAATTAATTTGGAGTCACGTCAGTATTTATGAGGTCAAGATATGTGTCAAATGTCTTCCGGCCATGATTCAGTACACCTTGTATGTGAGTCTTTAAGAAGCTTAATGGATCAGATCCTTGCAGACAACAAGGATAAAACACTGAATACTCTCAGTTCTATAATATTTCAGTAGTTAGAGTGCATGTCTTGTCACCAGAAGGGTGCATGTTTGATTTTTCATCTGACAAGGCTGGGTCAGATGCCACGTATGTCTCAGGGAAAGGCACTTTACTCCAACTGCCTCTGCTTGATATAAACTTAGGATTTGTTAATTTGCCATTCTACACCAAAATCAATGAATCAAATACAAAATACTTGAAAATCTACTATAATCATGTACATTTATTAGAGTCGTAGAAAGTGATATCTAAGATTTGTATATACATTATGCAGACATCCTTTTAATGTAAATAATATTCTCATGTTATTTTAAGCCAAACTGAATGAATGTAGATGTGAAATATGTCATTTTTACTATCCTTAATAAATACTAATGTGGTCAGTGACAAATTATCATTTAAACTTGTCTAATTTTAAACTGTTTAAAATAAATTAGCAGTTATCTCATAGCAAGTAAAATCTTCATCTCCTATTGATAAAGTTCCAGAGTAAAGAATTACTGTACCCCAGTAAACAATCTAGTCACAAATATTATGACATATTGATTTGAAAGAGAATACTGAATACTAAAGACTGTTAAGAAATTTTAGTATAAAATAAACTGTACATACATACATACATACATACATACATACATACATACATACATACATACATACATACATACATACATACATACATACATACATACATACATACATACATACATACATACATACATACATACATACATACATACATACATACATACATACATACATACATACATACATACATACATACATACATACATACATACATACATACATACATACATACATACATACATACATACATACTGACCTACCTACCCACACACACACACATCCATACATACATACATACCCACACACACACACATACATACATACATACATACATACATACATACATACATACATACATACATACATACATACATACATACATACATACATACATACATACATACATACATACATACATACATACATACTGACCTACCTACCCCCCACATCCATACATACATACATACCCACACACACACATACATACATACATACATACATACATACATACATACATACATACATACATACATACATACATACATACATACATACATACACATACACACACACACACACATACATACATACATACATACATACATACATACATACATACATACATACATACATACATAATTTTTCTTGTTTATATGATGCAAACCCATTCTGTCTATATCCTTTGCAATTAGCATGCCACTGTTAAATATACCTTTAATCTTAGTGCTTGCAAGGAAATTGAGTGTATCAAGAATGAAGGAAAGCTTATTCCCCCACCCACTTGTATCATAGAGAAAACTTAGGTTTGATAAATTTATGGTATAATTACTTCAAATAGAGGGACAAATCCTTTGTGTGAAAAGATCAAAGTTGTCAGCTTTTGATAGCAGTTACAGAGAGTGGCAGATCATTTCAATTCCCTGACTTGGCAAGACACAGGTGGGTTTGTGTTGGACTATAATTATCTGAGAACTGAGTATCAAACTAAATGTCAGTACTGTTGGGTATTGAATTAGATCCCAAGGCCTCTAGTTGTAAAATTAATGTAGACAATGCTATAACTAGAGAAAATCCATTCACTAACATTAGCTTTATAATACTGAAATGGCCAGTGAAACAGACTTTGCCTTTGATGAACTAGTCAACTCCATGGAAAATAATTAAGAAACTGAAAGCAATAATGCTTTAGGAACCTCATTAATAGACAATTATTTATGGCAGGATAAAAGTACTGAAGTTCTGGAAACACTACTTATTTGCAAATGGAGAAGTTCCTTACAAGAAGATCTGTCAAAAAATGATGATGATGTTGATGCATATAGATCATCAATAACTTATACCAAACCAACAGATTCAAGCCGTTGCTTCCTGGATATCCAGATGGAAAAAAAAAATCTACTGAGAGAATCAAGGTATGTAGCATCTTAAATGTTATACCACAAAATATTTATAAACCTTAAATACAATTTATTTGAGGATTCTATCTTTTCTGCTTGTGATTAATTATAAGAATATCACTCACTTGGCCCGATAAGCCAATAGAAGTTCATGGAATAAAAAGTTGTATCCCACCCCCACATTTGTACATGTATTTTTCATGTTTGATGGCCTGCCATTTTTGAGAGCATGTGATGCCTATAGTGTAAACACCAGCCCTTTCCCTGGGTAATAATTTAGAGAAATGTTGTCTACTTAATAGCTAGATGCAAGTCAAAATATTTGACATCCATGCAGTTTTTGAGATATTCTCCTTGCCCTGAGCCAACATGTCTACTGCCATAAGTGGCTAGCTCATTGGCTACTTACTGTGTAGTGATTATATGAGGTGTACATGCCTCGCATCAATTTTAAGAATAACACAAACCTAAAAGACCTAATTAACAAAACAATAATATCTAAAAAAAAAGGTCACACCATGGCCTTAAGCTAAGAAATTTGCCATGTCAATTGCATCTTTAATACATTGATGGTGGGGTTGGGGTTGGTGAAGAGTATCCATTGGTTATCCAAAAGCAAAACGTTTTTCACAACTACCAAATGAAAAGCAATGAAGCAAACTACAGAGGCCACATTATTTTGATTGCTGTAGATATTTTATATAAAAAGAAATGAAAAGCAATTTTAAAAGAAAAGTGGCAAAAACAAAAGTCACAACAATACTGTTACTAAATTACTGGGCATTGTTTTTACAATTTTAAAAACATTTCTGCAACATTAAGATATTTCTCTTAACAACATTGACAATTTGTGTTTTAGATATCACCTGTCACTTTGTTTACTTCTTCTTTTCCTCTTTTCTCAGTATCTTACTGACAGTATGATTCTTTGTTTCATATGTAACCAAAGAATAACAAATCAAATGTTCACTATTGTAGTTTTGCAGAAGAATGTCTGTGCAAATACTAGAAGTAAAGTACTGAGCAATGTCAGATCATTAATTTTAAAATAGGGGCAATGGATGAGTCACTGAGAATTGCCTGCATGGGTTTGGGGAACCCAGTCAAAAGAAGGGATGTTTTACAAACCAGAAAAAGAAGGAAATTACATAATATATCTATTGCAAGATACACCTATTATAGAACAATTTGAGATGTATATTAGATCATGTTGGGGTTATGAATGTTTCTCAATTCCTTTGCATCCAACTCAAGGGGAATGTTATTTTTTTCCATACACAGAGTAAAGGTAGATGTAAATGGCAACAAGACAGGTTTAGATATATCATCTTAGAATCACAGGTATACACTTATAAACAAAGAATATATTGTTTTATAGTATGCAGTGACAACACTCATCCTGGATGACTTTTAGAAGTCCCTTAAGTCAACTCTAGATGACTTTTAGAAGTCCCCTTAAGTCAACTCTAGATGACTTTTAGAAGTCCTTTAAGTCAACTCTAAATGATTTTTACAAGTCTCTTAAGTCAACTCTACATAACTTTTAGAAGTCCTTAAGTCAACTCTAGATGACTTTTAGAAGTCCCTTAAGTCAACTCTAGATGACTTTTATAAGTCCCTTAAGTCAATTCTAGATGACTTTTAGAAGTCCCTTAAGTCAACTCTAGATGACTTTTAGAAGTCCCTCAAGTCAACTCTAGATGACTTTTAAAAGTCTCTTAAGTCAACTCTAGATGACTTTTAGAAGTCCCTCAAGTCAACTCTAGATGACTTTTAAAAGTCCCTTAAGTCAACTCTAGATGACTTTTAAAAGTCCCTTAAGTCAACTATAGGTGACTTTTAGAAGTCCCTTAAGTCAACTCTAAATGACTTTTAGAAGTCCCTTAAGTCAACTCTAGATGACTTTTAGAAATCCCTTAAGTCAACTACAGATGTCTTTTAGAAGTCCCTTAAGTCAACTCTAGATGACTTTTAGAAGTCCCTTAAGTCAACTCTAGATGGTATCTACTAATATTGTAAATTTTCAGGACTCTATAAATGTTGAAAAAACTAAATGTGTATTTATAGGAAGTTTAACTGGAAGTACAATAAGGTATTGTGAGGAATATCATTTAGATTGTGATACATCTTATTTTGTGTTTGTAGGTACATGTATTACATTCTCTATAGAGTTAGATTATATGATCAAGCTTAATTACAAAAGCAAATTTAGACAAGTTAAATATTTACTTATACAGTTGTGAGTATAGCTTTGTTCATTTAATGCTTTTATTGAAAATAAAAAAACGTGTAACAGAGTAGAGTAATTTCAAAGGTAATAATGCAAAAATTTTTTAAAGTGCTATTTGTCTCCTAGGAGATTGGTAATAAAAGAAAATAATCATTTAAATTGGTAACAGAATGCAAATATTGTCATCTGTATAAAACATGTAATAACAAGCAAATGTTGAATCTAGTGATAACATGCATGTGTGCATGTGCATATATGTTTGTAAGTATTTGTGTTTATATAGGTGTGTATACTAATTATGTATACATGTATAAAATGCTTACAATAAATATATGTTCTTTTTTTGTACTCAAACTCTATTCGTTTTTTTTGCACTTAACTGCTGACATATTTGTCTCCGTCTTTCTTTTGCTCTCTGTAATGTAGCCAGTTTGTATTGTGCTTATAATATAATTCTATATAGTAGTATTAACTAATATTCCTTGTAAATGTGTGCTTATAATGAATTTTGTGGTAGTCATTCAGACGGTTCCATCCCTGACCCTCTGATGCATATGTTTAGGGAATACAAAACAAAGTCGCTTTTTACTATGGCAGTCGTGGCATAAAAAATGCTAGCATTGTTATGTTTGAATTGTTGGCATTAGGTTCTATCACATTTGTGCAAATAAACTTTCACTGATGTATACAACACATTGAAATTTTGTAATGCAAGGTATTAGCTTGAGTACCACATGTATTTGGATCCCTGTCTTATGGCAGTATTACAATCCTGTTATTATTATTCATATGAATTATTTTATGCCATTTAAAATTATATCATGAGATTGGTACATTATAATGCCAAATGTTACCTACTGTATTTTTGGTTATCTGCTCTGATGTACATAAACTTATTTTTACACATGTCATTTGTTATCCATAACGTTTTCTTTTTGTTGTCATATTAATGTATTTTTTTATTAGATCCTACTTTTGTTAACATGAATATAACCTAAGCCCAGTTTGCAAACATATAGAAATTATTGTAATATTATACACTTTAATGTACACAGTCTAAGACTTAACATTGATTTGATACAAAGAGAGAACTTAGTTGGCTGAATGTAGGACAATAATCAATAATCCAAGATTTGTAGGTTTGATACCAGTCTATGCCAGTTCGGGTTAGCTGTCTTGGTGTGTCCTTGAGAAAATTACTTAGCTCCAATTAGCATGATATAGCCAATAGCTTGAAAGGGCCATAAAAAAACAATAAAGAAAAATGATACTGGGAAATGTCTGAGGCCCATTAGGTATATTTACTATTGCACATTTTTTTAATATATATATATATATATATATATATATATATATATATATATATATATATATATATATATATATATATATATATATATATATATATATATATATATATAAATATATATATATATATATATATATATATATATATATATATATATATATATATATATATATATATATATATATATATATAATGTACTAAGCACTTCAACTTCAAATACTTTGCTAAACTAGCACAATTAGATGCACATATCAATTTTCTGATATAAAAAAAAATATTTTTAATTTTGTTTTCCTCTGGAAGGAAAAAGTGCTGGGGTCAGCAATAAAATAACAGAGTTGATCAGCCAAACAAAAATACACATATTTTCTTTTTCTTGCTTAATGAAGTTATTTTTGCTGAGACATTGATTAAACATAGTATTCTAAATGGTGAAATACATGAATTAAAGACTACCATTGAGTGTGATACAAGTATTACAACAACAAAAACATTCAGACTGTTCTACAGTGTGACTTGGACATATCTGACCTTGAATGTATATGGATGGAACTAAACAATACAGGGAAGAAGATAGTAACTGCTGGAATATAAAGATCACTCAATTATAACATAGGTGAATGGAAGAATCTTGAATTTAGTATAGAGATAGCCCAAGCCACAAAACTTCGCCATTTCATTTCAGTAGAACTGAAACAGTTCATTTCAGTAGAACTGAAACAGTTCTTCCTGAATACAATATAATCACTGTTTTGAAACTTAAACACAGCAAATGTGTAAGGATATAGACTGGTCCCAAATTTGGGTGTTATCTTTGTTAGTAATTCCTCATAATACACACATACTC
Source organism: Potamilus streckersoni (assembly GCA_016746295.1). NCBI lineage: Eukaryota > Metazoa > Mollusca > Bivalvia > Unionida > Unionidae > Potamilus > Potamilus streckersoni. Next base: position 1,092,938 of record JAEAOA010001939.1, read on the forward strand.
AACATATTCCTGATAGAACCTACAAGGAAGTTTGAAACTTGAGTAAGTTTTAAATACAAACCAGATTGTTTGTGTTTGTAAAAATGTATACAATAGCTATATTTTGTCAAGTTTTGATTGCAATCTCAGTTTGTTGAACTTAAGACTAATAATGACATAATGGAAAAATGATTTCTGTATTGTGATGAAATTAGATACCTAGGGAGGTGATGCAATAATGATTGAGACAATTATGTTTTGCCTAGAGGTCTGGTCCAAACAATTGGAGCTGTTAATTATAATAGAACTGCCTGGCTGAGGCCAGTGACCCTAGGGAGTGAGAGAACCCTTTTCTGCTTTCATGTGTCAAATAACAGGTTTTAACTAGACTGAATTATGGACTGTTAAAGCTGTTTAATAAGATTCACAGACTTGAGAGGGAGAGAGATTTTGTAGCTTTCAGTGTGAGAGGATTAGATTTTCTCTCTCTGTTCAAAAATTATAATCCTACAGGGAAGTAGAGGTTTTCTTGTGCAATGCAACACAAGGGAAAAGGAGTGTATATAGTGTAAAGTGTAAATAAACATGTAAATAGCAGAATTATTTTTATGGATTTATTTCTGAACCCATCATGTTACAGTATGAACATACAGATGTACAAATCTATTTAAAGCATGATAAAGATATTCTTCCTTAGAAGATAGGGAGAAAAGAGAGTGTGATAGTGTCACTGATTTTCTTGTTTCAGTTTTTCATTTTGTTTTCTCTCTCTCTCTCTCTCTCTCTCTCTCTCTCTCTCTCCTACTGCTGTATACTGAGAGAGAGAGAGAGAGAGAGAGAGAGAGAGAGAGAGAGAGAGAGAGAGAGAGAGAGAGAGAGAGAGAGAGAGAGAGAGAGAGAGAGAGAGAGAGATTGTGGGGAGCAGAATGTTTACAGCTTAAAAATCCTTCTAATAATCATTACAGAATAGACAGTTTTAGATGAACATGGCTATGCTTGATGAACTTGCTTAAAAATATTCAAGTAATATGGTTTTGAATATGTGTTTTCTTCTTTTTTTTTTGAGTACTTTTATTAAGCTGCAAGTATCATTTTGTTAAATATTGTACCCTTTTACAGGTGTAAGGGAGCCATTCTCATGAAATTATTGATTATATTTACACCTTAATTTCCAACTTCTTTAAACTATCACTAACTCAGAACTACAAACTCTTATTATTGAAGACCAAGTAGCTAAGGCAAGTAATTAACTTAGATTGACGTATCACTGGACAACCAGGGCCAGCAAAATTGTTCACTATCACATGTAAGAGATGGCACTGATTGACTGTAATTAAGATGGGCTTTAGAATACTTGCATTTGGAGCTGAAGTAAAACAAATGCACATCAAATCTATCTTCACTAATTCCCAAGGGACAGTGTTGCAACCTTGTTGCCTGAAAAGTCAACCACTTCCTTTTGAATGAGTATCACTCTGAATGTAGAATGAATATGGTCAATTTTCTATGCAGTGTATTAATTATAATGAAATGAAATAAAAGGAAGTATGTTGAAGCTATTGTGAAGCAGAGAATAACTGATAAGACATGACATAAAAGAACTTTCTTTTCTATGATATCAAAGTAGGTAATACAAGGTGTTGATAAAAATCAGAGATATAAATTTTGTTTACCTTGTGGTATTAAGCAACTGTTCTTAAAGTCTCCTTCAGCAGCTATTATTTTATCAACTCATAGAAACCAGATTTTAATGGATGATTTTTGTTCCAGTTTTTATTGGGGTATTGTAAGCACTTTTTGAAACATTATTGGCTATATCATGCCAAGGAAATGTGAGCGAAATACTTTTCCCAATGACACACCAGAGCAGTTGGTCCAGTTCTGGCCTGAATAAGTATCAAATTGTGAATATTATGATTAAGAGTATGATTCCCTGTTGATTGAGCTACTGCAACTTCCTTTATGGGTGAAAGTACATACATACATAACTACCTACCTACCTACCTACCTACCTACCTACCTACCTACCTACCTACCTACCTACCTACCTACCTACCTACCTACCTACCTACCTACCTACCTACCTACCTACCTACCTACATACATACATACATACATACATACATACATACATACATACATACATACATACATACATACACACACACACACACATACATACATACATACATACATACATACATACATACATACATACATACATACATACATACATACATACATACATACATTCTCCCATGCACATTAAAAAAACAGTGTGAATATTTTTGGCTTGGAATTTTAAAATAGCAGGTTCAAGTACAAAATATTAATAAATGTGTAAAATAAATGCAAGGAGGTTGTAATGGCCTTGACATCTAATTGGGTTACTTACATATCAATGCTTATACATTTATATTTTATTTACTTTACCCAAAATGTTTGCTTAATTGTGATAAGAAAATTTTTTTCTTGGCAGAAAAGTCTACACATAAGTAACCTACAGTTTCACAGGAACAGCTGCAGAATCACATAGAAACACATTTGTCTTTGTGGTAATTATAGTCAGTTGGATTCCAGCAAACTGATACTGATAGTGCTGAAATATGATAGCCTTCATGTCCTAGAGTCCAGTAATTGGGTCTCTCATAAAGGCAAACTGATATCAATGGTCTGGTCATTTCTCAAACTTCATCCTCAGAGAAATGAGACTTTAGGGCAAAATGGAGCCCAAACATAAGTGGGAGATAAATGACAATTGTTTTTGTTTCCAAAGACATCTTTATTTTGATGGCAGTTAAGAAGACACTACAGATCTGCAGCAGGAGTCACAACATATTAAGGTATATTTTCCATATTTTGATATTTGAATCAATTGATTTAATATTTTTGTTTAATCTGATAGCTAGGTGTTTGGTTGTATTTTTTTACTGACCATTATAAAAAGCAATTTCCAAAAATACAATTGAAATTAAACTGGTTAACATAAATTAGTGAATTTCATTCTTTTAAATGAGGATGAATAATTTATATTAGATTTTCCAAGTCATATTTATTTAGCATCTTTAAACTTAATTGTAAACATTATATTTGATTAGTGATGTCAATTATGTATGTAAAATGTACTGACTATAAATGGGCTGCAAATCTTGCTTAAAATCAATAATGCCCTTATAGACAAAAATAAATTTGCTTTCATAGCATTTTAAATATGAATTTGCTGTATTGTGACAGTAGTAACACAACAAGAGGCCAAAGTGGACATCCTACCACTCATTTGTCTTACTTTAGTCTAAAAGACAAATAATATCATATTCTGGGTAATGTGACTTGACTGATATTCTCCATTTGATCATTATGACAGCACACAGGAATGGTTTTTAGTAGCACAATCTTGGTATAACATTCATTGTACATGTAATGTGAAACAATACTACCACATTTTTATTCACATGCTAAGTATTTGAGGAGAACTAAGTAAAAAAATATCTTTAACATATGCCATGAATACAGGATATTGGTAGAGAGAATTTACACTGGCACAACTTTTGTAGAAATTGTTCTTAAGTAAATTCCTGGAAAACTGGTGGATTAGTGTTAGAAATATTGCAATTTAATTTGCCATCAGGTTGCCATACAACACAGAAACCCATATGTTTCCAATTCTTGTAATCCTGTTGACCATACGTGATATTATTTTATCTCAACAAAAAATATTCTGTTAAGAATATATATGTACTGTAAATGTATAAGTTGTTAGCACATACCTTTTCTATATGACAGAATCCAGATATGTGTTTTATGGGACCCTTTATCCTGTTTTACATGCTTTAAAGTGTATGTTTTTCAAAAGTTATGTACTTGATATTATCTTTACAGTTGGCATGCAGCTGGTTTTCATATTAGTAGTAACCAATTAATCTTTATTTTCTGTTTCATTGCAGGAAGAAGAGGGATCAAGAGGGATCACTGGTAGAATATAACAACAGCATTTGTTCAGAAGAGGCCACCTTTCATTTTGTGAAGCACCTACAGGAAAAGTACAGAACAATGACTTGATATACAACACCAGCTAAATGGCATTAAAATTTGATACAAATTATAAAAAGATATACATATAGGTTATCTGTTATTTTCTGGACATATTACAGTAGGTATAATCTTTATGAAAACAATTTTAACAAAAGAAAGTAGAAACTGAAATGAAAAATTATTTAAAATAAGACTAACAGTCATATGACTTGTCCCTTAAATGACCATTGGTATGTGACACAAAACTCTGCAGAACAGCTAGTGCATGTAACCATATGACACAAAGCAAATTAGATTCATAATATTTGTATAATTTACTTTCCTTTTTACAGTTTGATTCTTGCAAGTGTTATGTACATGTAATTAAACTGCTTGTGTGTTAGTTTCAAAATTCTTTTCTAATTTACTTTTGTTTCTTTACATTTAACTATAATGATTATTGATATGATTTGAAAATCTTTTTCCATAATTTGAAATTTTCTTTTACTAAATTTTATTTATCTAAGATGTAGAACATGATACATGATAATTATTTTTAGTTAACTTTGTTTTATTTTGGGGAAGTTTGTAAACATACAGTTGGTCAGTATCAGGGCCATACTTTCCTTGCATGATCACCATGTGTAAACAATGTTTATTTATTATTGGTTTTTAAGTGGGGATACACTGGCATACATGATTGATTTTTTGTAGTAAGAGACCACATGACCCATCTCATGAAATTTGAAATGATGTTTCTGGGGTTTAAATACACATTCTTAATATTCTTCACAGAGAGTCATGTTAATATCTTGAAGGAACAAGGTGTTATTTTTATTTGTTGCCATATAGTTTTTCATCTGAAATTTTTTATTTAATAATTTATTCTCCAGGAAACTCAACAAGTTGTATTTCATACAAAAGGCTCTAAAAGAAAATTTATTCTGGACTTATTCGGAAACAAAGACTGATATTAAATTGAGGAATTGTTGATATTCATACATTATACAACATCTGATGTCATCACCTTTCATATTTGTATATCGTTGAGATTCGAACCTGGATTCCAATAGAACTATTTAGTTATAGGACTTGTATTTTTCATTCTTAGGATTAAATTTTGGATTATATTCACAAATGGTAAGTCCTATTTACCAATTTTTACATTGTTTTCTTGGGAAATAAATCATTATGTTAAAATATACAAAGCTTATTGACCTCACTCTTTTCTTTTGTTACATTGTATGAGCCTACACATTACACAAGTTATCACTTTTTTGAGCAATATTTAAGAACTTTTTCAATCTTTTTCAATAAAATTTAAACAATCAAAACATTATTTATAAAGATTTTTTTTATATTTTGTCAAGACAGTGTTTTGACAGTAGTAACTTATTGCAGTTGGGGTCCAAAGTGGCAGAGACAGAGTGGTCTAAAGTGTTTACCATTATGGATCATTACCATTTCACCTCAGTCTGCATGGGTTTGAGTCTTGAGTTCAGCTAATGTGGGTATGTGAGCAAGATTGCCAGTAGTTTCTCCTTGGTCAATGGTTCTTTCCTGGGTTTCCCATGTTCTTCCCCACCATTTATACTTATCTTGTGCTGAAAATGGCACCAAACCCCATAACAACAATAGCAACATCAACTTGCTGTTGCTTAGTTATCTCTCTCTGCTTTGATCATGCAAAAAAGACTCATCATGGTCATGACATATATGATGTACAAGATGTACAAGTGACATCTTTCTTGTATCCAGGATTACGATTTCCTAGCATTCCAATCTATGCTAGGCTGATCACAACATTAGAGTACATTCTAGGCTGATCTCAGCTTATTTGTGCCAGGCTGATCCCAGCATGAAGAAAGTAATCAGATTTTAAATTACATGCATCATAATCACCTGAGCTGACCCCAACTGTGTAATATAGAAATATTCTCACATTCCTATGTGTATGATTGTATTTTCCAATTTAGGGGCCCCGAGTGGCCGAGTGGTCTAAAGCGCTATCCATTACAGATCACTGCCATCTCACCTCTGTCTGCATGTGTTCATGTGTTCAAGTCTAAGATTCGGCGAATGTGGATATATGAGAAAGCTTGCCAGTAGCTTCTTGTGGGTTGGTGGTTCTTTCCAGTGATTTCCTGGTTTCTTCCTCCACCATTAATACTGGCCACCATGAATAGCCTATCAAGTGCTGAAAAATGGCGTTAAGCCCAACAACAACAACAACACTTTAGAAAACCAGTGCAAGATTGCTTGCTCATGCTCCATGCCTGGCAGCTTTATTATGACTTCACAATATATTGACAACTTACTGGGAGCATAGTGAATACAAAATATTAAACACTTGTTTGAGTTATCACTTGAAATCTTTTCCCTAATATTCAAATTAGACATTATTTGCAACATATTTACATATTAAACTGAGCAGTGGTTTAAGTCCCACAAACATGTTTCACACTGATTAACTTTGATACTTGAACAGCATCTACAGTCCAGTTCTGAGTTGAAAAAGTTGTTGTAATTGATCTTTGTTCAATAAATGGATATTCTTGGCATTTTTTCTGAAGTTTAAATTAATTCTTGCTCAAAGTTAAATCGAGAACAATGTTGTTATTATTTGTTTGTTTTGATTAATCTCATCCGTAATAATGGGTTTCATCATGTGATCTGTTGATATTTATATCACTGCACAAGTTATATTCAGTACACAATTCAGACACTATGTATTGCAATTACTATAGCTATTTTAACTACTGGTACTGTTCTTTGAAAGCTGAAATGTTTTTAAATGTCACTGAATATTGACTGAATATTTCAGTATAAATCTAACTTTTTATGCTCTTTGTTTAGGTAAGGACATTTTAAGTGGTTGTTTTGCAGCTTAAAAGTTACAGCAGTTCTTACAGGATGCATTTTTGACCTGGACTACCCTTTTAGCACAGAAATGTGGAAGAAAGAATCCTTCATTTTGCTTTAGTTAAGGATTGAAAATTCCATCCTTGGAATTTCACATTTGCATTAAACCCTCAGCACATCCTTGCATATGAATTAAAATTCTAAGTTTCTGATGAGTTTTACTATTCTGCACAGTCATATGATGGGTTCTATCATTACTATAATGAGCATGGAGATCAGCTATGTTGACTTGAGAAGGTAATCAGAATTGATAATAAGCAGAGTAATATTACTATGTATGTGTGAATTTTTAATGTAGATTTAATAATTTTTCAGTCATACAATTATGTCTGTGTGGAAGTTTATAGTGAAGTCTAGCATAGGGGCAGCATGCAGCAGACATGTAATGTGACATCCCACCAAGTCACATTATCCTGGTACCAGGCCAACCAGTCTTAACACTAACCTCTTAATATTAAGTGCCTAGCAAGGTAGCTGTTAGTACAATTTTTATGAATATTGGGTATGATTCATTCAGGGTTTGAACCAGTGACTTCTCACATCTGTGGTGGATCATGTATCCACTTAGGCCACCTGAATGGTAATACTAATAATAGTGAAGAAGTGATTTGCAAGTAGTATTGATATTTAATAGGTTTTGGAGCTGAAAATATTATTGCTTAGAAATAAGGTAATGTTACTACATGATTTTATGGAGATGGCTGTGATGACTATGTAGTATTGTTAGTATATTAAGTTTTGGAGCTCAAAATATTATTGCTTAGAAATAGGGTAACGGTGCTACATGGTTTTAGGGAATAACATAGGAGCTATTTAGTATTGTTACTACATCAGTTGTAGTATTATTATTGCACTAGGTTTTGGAGGTTGCAAAAATCATTGCTTGGGCTTAAGGTAAATTTAACTATAGTTAACTATAGTTAAATTTAACTATAGTTAAATTTAGTTTAAAAGGACAAGCAAGCAATTCCTTTTATATTCTGACAGCCATTATAAAGCAATTTTATATTCCAATACATTTAATACAGTAGAATAAAGTTATTGGTTGAACACTAAGGTACATATTTTCTATTTGTACAACACAAAAAGTAATAAATGAGGGATTTACATCAGTTTCTTTAGCAGCAGCATTTATTAGCGTCATGACTGTACAGTCGGGTGATGTGTGCTTTCTTGCATCTGGTTTTTTTGTAATGATCTTTTCTTTCCATTGTGAAAGGTTGCATCATTCATCAATCATTGTTCATTTTGGGAACAGAGTAATGCATTGTGGGCCACAGTCCCATGCAAATAGTCACAGAAATATATGGGTAAGTTAATCAGTGTGTAAAATTTTCAGAGTTTTAGAATTCTTTTCAGGTTGGTACATCTTTATTTATTGTGAATTCTAGAGTTTGATAAAGGTAGATTTTACATTCTTGTGACACCACAATTATTTAAAGATTTTGTGTTATTCGCTTCAAATTTATATTTCTTAAAGTATTATTCTTACTTTTATTCTTAAAGTATGAAATTGTGTAATATAGAGTATTATGGGTTCCTCAGCTTCTATCAGAACTGTGTATAGTACTTGTAATTTGACTAATTGACCTGTTGCTGTGAATTGCTTCACTTGTTAGTTCTTCATGTGCTACACACACACACAAACACACACACATACACACACATATACACAACTATATATATATATATATATATATATATATATATATATATATATACAAAAAGTAATAAATGAGGGATTTACATCAGTTTCTTTAGCAGCAGCATTTATTAGCGTCATGACTGTACAGTTGGGTGATTATTACATAGTTGAGGCTTGCAAAAACTGAAAAGAGGTAATACTACAAAGAGGTAATGCTACACACACACACACAAACACACACATATACACACACATATACACAACTATATATATATATATATATATATATATATATATATATATATATATATATATATATATATAGAGAGAGAGAGAGAGAGAGAGAGAGAGAGAGAGAGAGAGAGAGAGAGAGAGTATTACATAGTTGAGGCTTGCAAAAACTGAAAAGAGGTAATACTACAAAGAGGTAATGCTACACACACACACACAAACACACACATATACACACACATATACACAACTATATATATATATATATATATATATATATATATATATATATAGAGAGAGAGAGAGAGAGAGAGAGAGAGAGAGAGAGAGAGAGAGAGAGAGTATTACATAGTTGAGGCTTGCAAAAACTGAAAAGAGGTAAAACAAAATAGTGAAGACTTTTTATTTAATAGATTTCCAATTATTTCATTATTTTGTTTTTAGCTATAAAGATGTTACAAATATAGAGGATTTCAAATGGGTAACAATTTAATATTGACTTTATGAAACAAGCTTAACATTAATAATGTCCAGCTTTTGTGAGCCTTGGCGAGCAAAAGCGGGACATTATTCAATGAGTTTCATAAATTAATATTAAATCATTACCCATTTGAGATTCTTTTTATCACACAGTTTTTGTTTTGGTGGAAATTGTTTAGATAGAAGAATGAATAATATAGTTCAATCTGACAGGCAGTGCACCTTTCATTTGTTCTGCTTAAAAAATAGTTACAAAGAAAGCTGAACTGGTAAAAGTAGATTGTACAGTTTTACAAACTATGAATGAAAGAGAAAGGTTCCATCCGAATAAACAGAACATTTTATAACCACAAAATCATTTTTCAAAACAGAATGATCAATGCGATGTGATGCTGCCACATTGTTTGATGCGGTACACAGTACATCAGGCTGTCAGTAGAGTACACGTGTACCCTAAATGAACTAAAGGTTACATTGTTGCGATTTTCATGTGAAATTGGATTACCGGATGCAAAAATTCCCACATTTACTACAATGTATTTGTGATATGATATTTAAAGTGTTTGATTTGAAAAATAGACTGTACAGAAGACGTCATCAAATTTATTTTCGTGTCGTATTTATATCCCATGTATGCTACGTAAAGATGCTGTGGTTGAATAAATCTCTGTCACTTAGGAGACCCATTCATGTCAGGATTATTCTGTGAACAGAGGTGAATTTGTTTACTTCTTAAGTTGACATTTAAATCACACTTGTTTATACGGTGGATTCTATATTTATGTTACTGATATATGCACCCACCCCCGATATCCCTTAGTTTTAATCCTTATTATCGTTCTTGTCTTGTAGTTTTGTGCCATTTTTCTTATGATGATATTGTTAAACATGATATAATGAACCCCTGTGAGGGTAACATATCCATATTGAGACAGCCTATATAATATTTCCTCAATTTCCATTTGAGAGTGGAGTTAAAAAAAAAACGGCCGGTGGGGTTAAAAACATTTTCCCACAATCCCAGCCAATCAGTAAGTAAAGAAAATTCCGCATAATAATTTCATGGGCTTATTTGGACCAATCAGAATCACATAAAGTGATATTTTAACGTGTGGTAATATCAAAAATATGAAACTGCAAATACTACAGGAAAACCATACCTTTTATGTAATAAATTACAGATTGCCAGTATTAAGTGATTGTTCATAAGGCACATGCAAAATTTGGATATAAACTGCAGCACCAATTCTTAGATAATTCGGTAGTTATATGTGAGAAAAGACTGGATATATGTGATATCACCATATTAAATATCTAAAACAACCCCCTCCTCTCCATATTTTTTCATACATATATTCACTAATGCTAATATAGTACGAAGTCTGTTATGCATATCAATGACATCCTGTTCTAATAACAGTGGAAACAAGGGATCATCGCTGGTGGCTGTCAAAAACACTTTAGTGAAATTAAACTGGTGCTTCAATAGAGCATCGTATATCTTCCGTCGGATGCTGAAACAAGAAAATTTAGCAATGTAATGGGTAGTCACTATCATGGATGAAGAAACAGTTTGAAATGCCTGATCAAGAAGTTTACAAGGCAGTAAAAAGTATCAAAAATACAGTCGAAATGACAATCCGAAAGAGATCAGAATATGTTGAATGGACCAGAAGTTAAAAATCTGAATTCTCCATTAAAAGCTTGGATTATGGGGTTGTTGTGTGTCTTTGTCTGTTTTATTCCTACGTTAAACTGTATAATTTCTAGATTATTTTTTTTTCTTCTAATTTTAAAAACAAACTTATTTTCTAATCTACATAATTCATATTAGTTTCTTTCTTTCTGAAGGTAATTACATACATGGATACCAATTTGGTTGCGATCATTTGTTTCTTGTTTGTAGTAAGCAAAGAAGTATTGCACCGACGCGTGACAAAAGCTATGAACTAGCTATTCCAAACCGTGGGAGTCATAATTATGTATATTTTAATATAGTATGTGATGTGATGTGATGTGATTATGATTTTTTAACGTAGCTTTAACAATTTTTCAGCCATATCGCTACGATATCTGAAGTGTGGCAGTTTATAGTGATGTCTTGCACAGGAGCATCATGCCGAAGACATGTAGCATGATATCCCACCCAGTCAAATTATCCTGACAGAAGGGCGAACAGTCCTAACACTAACCTTTTAATGCTGAGTGTCACGTGAGGCAGCTGCTAGTACCATTTTTATAAGTCTTTGGTATGACTCGACCGGGGACCGAACCAACGACCTCCCGAATCCGAGGCGGACGTTTTAACTTCTAAGCCACTGGAGTGGTTTGCATATAGTCTGTGATATACAACCGAAACTCGTCACTAACCCTTGTACTTTCTTTGTAATTGGTGGACTACTTACTTGCAACACTGATATATAGGTGCCAGGAGTATCACATCATCAACGGGACAAAACCTACAACACATATAACATAACATTCAAAAGTGTAAAACGCTACAATGGACACATTTATCTTTATTATGAAGATTGCTTTTAATTCCCAACAATCTTATATTTATTCTTAGAAAATTGTCTTTTGACCTATACCCTTTCTATACTCAAGTTATATGTTGACTGAATATCTTACAGAGGCATCATTTATTTATGCTTGTTCTTTTTTCTTACTCTTGAAAAATACTGATAATGGCTAAGAAGTCTGTGAAATATAGATGTATTTAGAAAACCCGTTATAAAAGGTAGATCTTTAAAGGAACCAACTTGTTTTTTTTTGTTTTATTTTTAATGGTTGAATTAACTTACTATGCCTCTAAGAACATTGCACTCAAAAAATGTTCATGACAGTTGTTGAAGAACAGGTTGTGTTTTTACTTACGACAATCCATAGTCCACAATGATGTTAAGGTTGATAGCTGCTTTTGAACAATTATTTGCTATGTACGTGTGTTTTGTGTCGTAGTTCAACATAATATAGTCCACAACAGCCATGTCTAAAACATGTCCAAATGTATTGTCTTTCCTGTATGTACGGATCTGTCTAAACTCCTGGCAGAAATCCTTTTCACCTGGCATAAGTGTTTGGAACCTAGAAATGTGAAATTAAATCGTTTTCATTTGGTAAACTCCAGTAATGCTATATTATCGAAAGCTAACAGCGAAAACCGAACACAAAAATAAACATTTTAAAATGTGAAGCATGCTAGAAAAACAAGCTTAGCGGAAGTAGCCATTTCTTAAGACGGCATAAACTGTGATAAAATAAAATCATAGACGATTTGTCTAACTGATCTGGTATTCATCTTTTAGATGAGAATGGTCTTGAATATTTTAGGATATAAGTAAATATGGATAGGTGTCAAAAGATAGAGTCGTACTCATCCAGACGCCGTCCTCTGACGTGGAACTCGTGATGTGCGGTACCTTTACTTTGATATCGCTCTCTCACGAGCCTGTTATCTAGCCAGTAGATGATTGCACCCTCTATAACACCTTTCTTGAAACAGTAAGTTTTAGGTCTCATTTGGTAACAAGCCCATTTGACGCATACGTCTCCATCTGCAATTCGAGGTTTGGTAATTATTTTGTAAAACTTAAAATGTTCACTATTTAGAACAATTATTAAATAAAAAAACGTTTATTAATTTATATTCTTTATTTTCACATCAGTATATTTTAATAAGGTATAATAGACTGGACGAAAATATATGTCCATAATAAAAACCATAAAAAGTTCTGTTACTGAAGTAATTTGTATCTTACAGGATTACATTATATGTTGATGATTTGGTTTGTGAGATTTCATATTTTTCAAGTAATGGAGCTTGTTAACGTGTACGAAAGTGAATGTTTAGGTGATTGAATTGTAGGAAAGGTCTAAAAGCATAAAAAGAGCAACAACGTTTGCAACACCTACAATATACTCCATCTTGTTAAAGTCTAAAATAATTTTGGACTGAATTAAAGATGATAACGCTATAAAATAAAAAAAAACCTATAAAAGAGTCAGACATAGTTATGCCAAGTTAAGTTCCTTTGGGGTTATCAAGAATCGATTAAAGATGACAACGCCATAAAATAGAAAAAAATAAGAAACTATAAAAAAATCATAGTTATGCCACGTTAAGTTCCTTTCTGTTTATCAAGAATTGATCCTCGTTAATCTTCAAATTGTTTAAAAACATGTTCAGATTTTGTTTGAAGGTATCAGTTATTAGTCCACAGAAAGCAACTGTTTAATTGCAAAGTATGCCTGATATGCCGATTTGTATGAATATACGTTAAAGCTCTCTGACCACATTTAACTCGAGGCTTACCTTCTAGAACTATAGTAGCATTCAAGAGGGCGTCTGTGGCTACAGGTTCTATTTCATTTGCCCATGATAGTCGCCGGCCGGTTGCATATGGCATATTTTTTAATTTGAACAATCTATTAAAAATATAACACATTATTTACTTATTAAAATATTACATGACTTTTTAAAATATAAATATTAGTTCGTTATTTTGTTTACAGATATATTTTACATATGATAACTAATCTACATTTGGCACGTGTGATTTGCGGAGGTCTCTTATGATATCCCAAACCTGCAAGCCCGGTTTATTTTTCAGCAAATCTGCAACTCTATTTTGTGGGGAAAATGCACTTGCTGTAGCCAGTGGCTATAATAGAGCACTTGTCAATCTTAGGTGGGCGTCTTAGACAGAGGTTCTATTTGGACGTGTGTAATGCTGAGCGCCTTATCAGGCCCTGAAGGAAGGTGAAATTGGGTCAAAACAGGAAGATTTAAACGAAATATCTAGGTTGAAAATGTGCTTTTTGTATCTATATTGTGTACTTACATTTTTATCCATGATTGAGGATTGTGGAATTAATACCTACTCGATTTTTAACATGACTATAAGAAGTAAACAAAATGTAAATGTGTTTTTAAATTTTAGTGCCTATCTTTATTTACTGACTTAAATTGTTCTGGAATATGTTTACAATTTGGTCGAAATTTCCATCGTTAACTGAGTTTTTCAGAAAATCTGTAGCGTCGTAGGTCAGGTGAAGTTTGTAAATAAAGAGGGTTTGTAAACAATTATTTATTCCTGTTTTATAACAGCTTTTGGAAATTTATAATCAGAGTGTTTAGTTGTATTCGGATATAATTTGATAGACATTTTTTATTTAAATTATTCATTGGAATTACAAAGTCCTTATTGACCTTTAGGCTAATACACTACTTTGGGATTATTGAGAGCTCATTCAAAGACATTCCTTATTATATCATTATGATACATCAAGACATTCTTTGCTATTTGAATTTATTCAGAACATTTTCAACATTTGAATTTGTGATATAACAGTTAGGAATATAGTTCACAATACTATGTATGTTTTCAATTTTCACTTTGTATTGTAGCGAAATGAATTATATACAAATTTTGCTAAACTTGTTGATTTCACTTCAATCTGTGACATATTTTCAGACCGTAGAGTCGTAACTGTTGATTGTAAAAAATATGCATTAATTAGACATGGTTTTATCAGTCGACTTCTTTTCAGGACTGTAATACCTTTCATTCCTATTCAGTTGTTATTTAAGTTGTCTTCCTTTTATGCGATGCTGTGTTGAGTGCATCAAGCAATTTTGTTCCCTAGATGAATAAGATGGTTTGATGCACTAGAACTGCGGAATTTGTCCTGATTCTTGGAGTTAAATATTCAGTGGGAACATCTACTGAACATATTAAACGTTTGTACAGAATTTGTGAATATTTTCATCTATCCTCTTCTTCATTTGTTATTTCTTTCTATCCTTTATACTTTCTTATATATATATATATATATATATATATATATATATATATTCTTTTTTTTCTGTATCCTGCCATTATACAGATGGAGATGTCCTAGTAATTTTGCAGTATTCAGTTCGTATCTACAAACGTATAATTCAAACTCTAGAAACACTGCATGTGAATATTTTCATCTATCCTCTTCTTCATTTGTTATTTCTTTCTATCCTTTATACTTTCTTATATATATATATATATATATATATATATATATATATATATATATATATATATATATATATATATATATATATATATATTCTTTTTTTCTGTATCCTGCCATTATACAGATGGAGATGTCCTAGTAATTTTGCAGTATTCAGTTCGTATCTACAAACGTATAATTCAAACTCTAGAAACACTGCATGTCTTTAAACTTTTTAAAAACTAAATATATCTTCTTGAAAATTAACAAGTGTATTGCAATAACGAGACTATTGAAGCAGTCACATCATCAGTTTCTTTTCTGATATAATTTCTTCACTTAGGCCATTGGGGTCATAGTGATTTGGGGGGAAAAGAAAGATGTTGAAAGCGAACTATGACTCGAAGATATACTCAGTTAATTTTCTTTAGTTTTCATAGTGAATGTTCACCATATATCCATTTTTATGCACGATCGTTTAAAATATACGTTATTTGTCACCTTCAATTCCTGTACTAATTATTGTTTTACTGATTTTTGTATTATTGCTTGTACTCTTTGTAATATACGGAGGAAATAAAGATATCAATCAATCAACCTTACCAGAGTTTTCTCGAGTTCTTCATCCACCACGATGTAGCCTTTCATGGGTTGAGAAATAGCTTTAAACCCAAAATATCAACAACAACAATCATATTTTTCGAGAAGCTGTGTGGGAAAAATAAAATCATAAGTTTAGCCTCATCCATTTATATTTAAACCATTATTTATGAAGGTACTTCCGTTTGTTTCTGTTTTTTTTTTGTTGTTGTTGAAAATGCAAAATATGCTTTTATTCGAAAATTATACACAGGTAATTTATGCTGACTTTGTTAGAGCATATACATATTGATCGGTATAATGAGCATAATGATATAAACTTTGTCATTATATAATGCTCCAGCAGATTGAGTTTACGGTGTAGGTGACACTGATCGTCCAGCATATTATGTAACGTCATGTTTGATACATGTTTTGGAAGGGTAAATACGATAGAAATGTAGAATGTTTGAGTTACCTGTTCAGAGTAAACCCCGTGATCTCATATTGGGGATGTTCACACCCACTGACACAATCCGACGTTCTTTCCTTGTTTGTTATGTTCCTAAAACGCAACAATGAGTGTAAGTTACAGTCAACATTTTTAAACAAAAAAATGTGCAATTGTGAAATGAGCAGAAAACAAAAAACGTGTAAACTTTTTGAAACGAGAATTGTTGAACTGTTCTTAACTGAAAGTAATATTTTGTACCCAACATATCAAGCGAACAAATCACAGACTCAAAATTCACTTCTTGAGATAATTTTCACATTGTATATAATGTCTAGGATACAAACATCACCTTAAAATGGTTGCCTTTTCTAATATTATCAAACTTTCATGTAGTTTTTATTATATGGTATTGAGCAATGCTATTTTAGTATTTATCATGCCCAAATATATCATACGCCAACGAAAGTATCGTTACAGATATAACCTGCCTCCAACAATTTATCAAAAAATACCGTAATCCCTCCTGCGACAAGAAAGAAATTACGACGCTTTCCTGACCAAGAAAAACTATGCTATCGCATTTGAACTTAAGGTCTACAACAATTTCCATCCATCACCAAATTATAATGCCATATGTGTGCAGTTTAGTGACAACAGCTGGAATCGGTATATCGTATTGACATTTATCAGATTAAAACATACTTTCAGATGCGACAGTTGTTTCCAGGATGATTAGTAATTTTACTTACATACTAAGGGTTTCATTTAATAAATAGTGATATAGATCTGAATTAACTGAACATAATTTGTAATAAGTTTAACATTTTCTCAAAACTAGAATAGAGAGAAATTAGTAAATAGAAAATAACATGTCATTTATAATTGACGCAAAAAAATCTGTACATTAACGCTTTGGGAACCTGCACCAGCTGTTGTTGTAAGTGCATATAATAAAGAAAATATAATACCAGCTTTAATAAGTTTGCAGGAGAAAGATCCATTTACGTAAATAGAATGGGCGTATTTTCCATGCAACATGGAATTTGTTTGACAGAAGAAATTACATCTAGATTGAATCAAATTATTAGGTCGTATGTTATTATGTAGTCTTGGTGATTAAGTGCAAAACAGAGCATCTATTCTGCAGTCTGTTAAACTGTGTATGAACCAAAACATGGTGTTTGAAATTTTTGCTAGTGGGTGACTTTTTCGGAGAGTGGTAGGATGGGATGAACCATATCACACAAACGATAACATTAATGGAGACATTTCAGAATCAGATGTGAAACTAAGCTATAAAGATGGTGGCGATGGTTTATTTTTTATTGTCTAGTGAAGTGGTGAATGATTATCATTGGCAGCAGTTTTACATACTGCAACAATGTCTAAAAAGATCATCATATATTTTTAATCAAGAATTGCATATTGCTATACATAACAACGTTCTTAAAAAATGCACTAACGCAATATATTTCTAGTTGGCAATAATTGGTCAAAGATGGACAATTTAGTGAAAATGTGGGTAACAATTATGTAGATGGGAAGGAAACTCTGAAAATCTTGCAAGCACTACGGCAAAGCCTGTTACGAAACCAGCTCACGATTTAATTTATGTAGAAACAAATAAATGTTTATAATTATGTCCATTTAATTTATTCTTTAAAATAGGTTATTATTTATAATACACTTATCACACATTTTATTTTCATTTGGTTTGGTGTTAAATATATACCTTTGTTATAACTGGAAATAAAATGTTAATTATTCAAAGAATAAGAAAACTGATAGGATCCTGTAATGCATGCATAATTTGTTCGGTTTTGTTCAAAACTTATTTTATTACACTAATAATGATACCAGGCACGTATGCTGCTCCTTTTGCCGCCCCCATTAATAGTTTCCAATATGTTTCATTCATTAACTTTACCTTTCATCCTCCACCTGCAAATGTTCACCTACCATCTTTATTAAACTTTTATTCGAACTTTGCTTTGGCTAAATCAAGAATTCCTGCCAGATTTGTAAATATCGTATCAATTGTCACGCATTGTTCACTGAACAGTTTGTTGAAACATTTCGCCTGATGGTAACTTATTTTTAACATGGAGATTTATGTTGCTGATATTTTCTCTAAATTTTTTAATCTAATAAATTCTAACTATATGTGATCTTTGAATTTCAAATTCTGTCTTGCAATAGCTCCTGCAAGTTAGGAATCCTAGTTGCATTTTTTTTTGTGTATATTTCATGTATTCTTTCGCGATATTCTCTTTTTGTTATTTATTTCATGTGTGATTTGTTGTTGTTGAAGACTTTCAGATATAGTCTACAAAGACCCCTCCTTTCCTTGTGTTTTTTTTGACACCGAAAATAATAGGCAAATTGCAGTCAAATCTAAATGAAAAATAAAAACTCATTATCCTTCCAATTATGCTAATAAAATGCACTCATAATACAAGGGTTTCCACAACGTTTTCCTGAAAATAATTCGGCTCAAAAACATTTTACCTACCTCCAAATACAGTGTTAAAATACTTCCATGTCAGTAAATATGGGTAGTCCAAAATTGAAATTGAGACGAAGAGGATGTAATTGAAACTAGGCAATACGATGGTTCCGTCCTTATAGGAGATTAACCGCTGCTTAGATATCAAAATAATGTTTGAATGAACATAAAATGGTCAAAGAGCTAAACAGAATGCTAAATTTATTACAGATCTTACGTTCGAAAGAGAAACTATGAAAGAAATACTCATAAAAATAAAGTATAATTCTAGTTAGAGACCGCTAAAAATAAAAGATTTAAGTCAACAGAAATTTGGTGATTGAGTTTTTATTTGCAGTTTAAACACAAATAAAATGTACAAAATTGGGATTTGATCTGGTTTGATTTAAATATATGCGCAATAGTAGCGTTGATATTTGATGGCTGGGACATGTTGGCAAAATAGTGAGTGGTGTAGTGGAGTTCTGTTTTAATTAAAGGGTTATAGTTGGGTATGGTTGAAAATTTCTCAAAGAAACAACTGCGGTATTTGTTTGGCCCTTGCATTGGTAAAAGAATGTCTGAAGATTTTTCCAGACGCCACACATATTTAATGATGAACATGAAACAGACGTTTGTTACTTTTGGATTAAATCGTGAATAACATTCGTGATGTCGGCAAAGGAATCGTCTATTCTCTCTCTCTCTCTCTCTCTCTCTCTCTCTCTCTCTCTCTCTCTCTCTCTCTCTCTCTCTCTCTCTCTCTCTCTCTCTCTGTCTCTCTCTCTCTCTCTCTCTCTCTATCTCTCTCTCTCTCTCTCTCTCTCTCTCTCTCTCTCTCTCTCTCTCTCTCTCTCTCTCTCTCTCTCTCTCTCTCTCTAAATTTGTAACATTCAAAATTCATAACATTCCAATGTTACAATCAACGTATAGCTCTTTATCATATTACTTCTAGAAAACTGCGTTCGATGAATAAATTGCTGATCCAATTTTATTGTAAGACAAATCAACCAATCATGCATTACAATGTTACTGTATTGTCTTTCGGTAACGTACAGCATTGTTTAGAATATTTGACATTAGAATGTTGAAGATAGAACGGATCTGTAAACGACTGATTTAATGTTTCGCTCAGTAAACGAGAGGTAGAAATGTTAATACGTTTCCAGAGATCTGAAGTATTATTTTGAAAAAATGCTTATCATTGTTGAGTCGTGTATTTTGCTTAGCCGTATAATATGAGCAGACTAGTAAGTTATATTCACAGCTGTGACTGAAAACAATGGTCGATAAGACTTCTTTAAGACCAGCTTAAAATATTCCCAAGCACAAAGCGTGTTAAATATTTATGAAGTATATGTTTACTTTTCAAGAAACAAAGTAGCAGTGTTTCCATTATTCTTAAAATAATCAATGCAGCATATGTTGGAGAGAGAGAGAGAGAGAGAGAGAGAGAGAGAGAGAGAGAGAGAGAGAGAGAGAGAGAGAGAGAGAGAGAGAGAGAGAGAGAGAGAGAGAGAGAGAGAGAGAGAGAGAGAGAGAGAGAGAGAGTGTGTTTAGCTGAAATGAGTGTTTTATGTAGCCAAAACTTTTTTGATCCACATATAAAATCATAATTTTTCGCATCATTTCCTTCATGTAGTCGTGCATTATTTAGCCCATGCTGTCATTTTTTATATCTTAAACTTGTCAGCATATTAATAATTTCATCATCGGTTTAAGGAGACAATTAGAGGAAATGTGTAACTTGTGTAACTAAACACTTACTGAAGAATATCACCCAATGACAAACAATCAAACTATTGAAGATTGTGCGTGTGTGTCTGTGTGTGGTATATGTGTATATGTGTTCGCATGGGAAAAATCTGATAAATAAAAATGGCAGAAAATATTTCATCAACTATTATCTAATAAAAATCAAAAGCATACTGAAGGATATAAAACCAAAATTTAACATGGAACTACTTTTTAATTTGTAATATCTAATACAAACAAATGTTAAGAGCCAATGACATTTCAAGTGTCCGTAAACTGCATCAAAATAAACCATCACGGGGGCGGGTTGGGGTGGGACACTATAGCATAAAAATTCCGATAATTAGATAAATCAATTCCCATTGCAGGATTTACCATAAAATTATATATTAGCAAACAGATCAATAACAAATAAACAGTTCATGTTATCAACGCCATACTCAGCTTGCAGCAGAAGTAAATACTTCTTGGATCGTATCATAGACATTTAGATACATTAGCTTTCAGCTTGGATGTTATATAAAACATTATTCATTTCAGTTTGAATGTTATATAAACTAGTATTTACTGTGCTGGAATATACGCCATTAGAATTAAACTCTATCTATATAAATAGTTTTAGCAGAGGTTACATTTTATTTGGGTCTGGATGTCAGATTTGTTCATAGCGACCGTCTTTATCTATCATTGCCATCTCACTTCTGTGCTCGGCTTATGTAGCTATGCGGGAAAAAGAGCTTGCAAGTAGCTTCCCTTGGATCGAAAGTTCCTACTGGGGTGTCACTAGTTCTTCCTCTGCAAGTTATACTGGCAGCATTATATAGCATATTGTGTCTGTATGTGTGTGTGTGTGTGTGTTTGTGCTCAAAGCAGCGTTTAAACCACAATAACAACATTTTACATTCACAACCAGTGAAATCAATAACCAAAAATGCGTCCTATTAAGTTACTGTTGATTGTCATATATTACAAAAGGATGAAAATAACTATGAAAATTATAAGCTATTAAATAATAACTATATGAAACTTCTCCAGACTCGCACAATTCATTACGATTTTATCTGCAGGCTTCATTTGCAAGACGATTTGCATGGTAGAGGAGTGATGGGATTGTGATACTTAAATGAAGAACACACTAAAATCTAAAAACTGAAAACAAACTGTTTTTCAAATGTAATTGTAAATAATAATTGCTGAATATTTCTAAAATGAAATGTAGACCATACCATATTATCCATTAACTTTCAAACCACAACCATGTAGTACGTACAATACTTACACTATTGCTGGTTTGAATAGCACCTTTTGTCCACCCTCCAATGTCAACTGCCATTTGTAGGAAGAAGTTGACACACGTGCCCCCCATATGTCCGCCCTGATTATTCTGGATTTCCTCAATGCAGCGATAGCTTCGTCAACAAATTCACCATCTGGATAAAGCGATTGATTGTTGATTAATCTATCCATCGCATTCCAAAGTGTCGAAATATTCTTATATGAGTACTCTGGTTTCATAGTCTCTACTCTTATATGTGGTCCAACAGATGGATTTGAAAATCTACGGAATATAAACTCCATTTCCATCTTATATAGGGTAAAGGTCAGGCAAACAACGATTACCACTGAAGCGTACATGTATCTGTAGAAAGTAAAATCTGAATGTACTTGGCATCTTACAAAAATCATTTAATAATCTCCAATAAATAAAATGCAAAATGTTGGTTTCAAAGTCAGACTTTGCATGATCATTATGTTTATCGAATACATTTGATAAAACCAGGAAGAGAGCCAACATTGTGTCTGCGAGATGTACAGAATCTCACGGTCAGGCATCTTGCCTCTAGACAATATTTTGTCAAGGAATCTGCTGAGTTAGCAGAGAGAATACAGTTTGACTAATGTAATATAATTACGAGATTAAAAAAAACCATTTCATTTTAAAATCTCATGAATGATAAAAAGGTTTAACCTACAACAATAAATAAACTGTGGGCAAAACTCTTTTAATTTCACAAAAACCTAGCTCGATATAAATGGATAGTATTTATAACAAATTATGACATTGCATTAAAGTCAATCACTTCTGTAGATGATCAAAGTAAATGAAATACAGTAAACCTTAAATAAATTAAATATAAATTAGTCGAATTACTTAGTTATTCACAAAGTAAAGCATTATTTTGTCTCTTACATCGAAAAACAAGAAGCTGTCAAAAACTAAGATTGTGCTCATACAGCAGTTCCTGATTTCGAGGATCATTATTTCCTTCATCGGGTTGAACAAGACTAGGAACGAAGTATTTTAAATTTTATTCTTTTGCTTGAAGATTGAAAAAATTTATTTGTTTTAACATTACAGTCTTTTTTATTTAAATAACAGTGTGCCCCAAAGTTGTATGGTGAATACGTTAATGAAATTGTATTGACAGCTTATCAGATAATGGTAATACAATTGGTCCGGACGAATAATTTTAAGTACAAACTTATTAATGGTTACAAATGTTTGCCGTCAGGTCGCTCATATAAACTGAAAGATACATACGGCTTTTGTCAATTCTGGTAGAAACCATGGAATCTAATCCGAACAATTATTACGTGCGAACTTAGTGGCAATAAAGCAGGTTGCATTAAAAAAGAAACTAACTAACCCTATCAAACACGTTCTTTAAGGCATAGTTCTGAAATACCGTGGAGTAAATGTTTGTTGTTGTAGGGTTTGACACCATTTTTCAACACAAGATAAGCTATACATCGCGGCCAGTATAAATGGTGGAGGAAAAACTCGGGAAAATCCCAGAGAAAACCTCAGACCCACGAGAAGCTACTGGAAAGCTTTCTCACATATCCACATTGGCCGAACCCGAGACTCGAACCCACGCAAACAGGTGATATGACAGTGATCCGTAAAGGCGAGAGCTTTATACCATTCGGCCACTTGGGGTCCCGAAATGAAAGTTTAATGATGATATTAATCCATTAGAATAAATCAACGTCATTATATAATAAAAAGAAATATAAAAAATGAGAACTATTTTCTTCTGTAACGTGTGGGTTCGTACAAATGTAACAAAACAAAAGAGTCAAGTCAACAAGCTTTGTAAATTTTAACAAAAATAATTTATTTCCCTAGAAAATACAGTAAAATATATCAAATAGGTCTTACGGTTTCTGAATATAATCCAATATTAATCATTGAATTGAAAAATATAAGTCCTATCACTAAACAGATTTTGTTTAATCCATGTTCGAATCTTGGTGAAATTCCAATTTGGAAGGCGATGACGTCAGATGAGGTCGTTGTACTGTTGGCAACAATTCCTCGTTGAAACACATTTGTAATGTTCTGTTTACAACTCCACAATAAATTTCTGATGAATATTTTTCTATCAGAAATTTTATAAATATGAAACACATGTATAGTTTTCTAGTGAATGAATTATTAAATTCCAAAAAGTACATGATCTTCAAAACAAGCTGGCATCAACAATCAAGAACACCTTGAACTCTGAGGTGTAAGAATACGACTGGCTAGATTTCACTAAGACTCAAGTATTATACCCAACTAAAAACATCATTTCGACACATAATCACTGAATCACCAAACAGAGGAACGTATGCTATAATAGCCCTATCTAAGAATAAAATTCTCATACTGGAAATAAAAACGAAAGGCTTGTTTACAAATCAATTAACATGTGGACCGAAAATGACCTTGGATATTTCCTATCGTATTCACCCAATGTGTGCAAGATCAATGAACCAAAGTGAGCTAAAAATTATGATAATGTAATTCCTTTTACGTTCTAGTTAGTTTGAATATTTTTAAAAAATATCAAATCCCGTGAAAATAAGCATTACAACTAAATTTATGAAACAAAAAAAAAATGAATTTAAAACTAACACACAAGCAATTTAATTACATATACGTAACATCACAAATAATGATAAAATATTAGCTCTTCCAATCATTGGAATCACTGACGGATACCTGACAATTCTATTTCAATACAAATATGTATCTTAATATAATATAGGTAGAAGTATATCCATCTTCAAGATTTTTGTAGAACAGTAATTTGTGGTTGGAAAAACGACGTTTGCTCTATGATACCTTGAATGTTTCAAAATAAAAATTTTCAGTACGGAAAATGTTTCGATCTCAAACGCGATAATGTCAGTACAATAATAAACTTATAACATGGGAAGGCTGATTTACAGTAAATCTTGAATACTAGAAAATGGGATAGTACGGATATTCGAAGAGTACGAAGGTTTCCAATTCCCATCCGTGCCTGTTATTAGGTCTTCAGTTGAGCATGCTTAGAACGAATTTAGATACAGCGATGTTTCAGTTCCAGTCAGCAAAACGTTTAGCCCCGACGCTCCAAAAAGAAAGGAATTGATCGAATTCAGATAGTGTCAATACCTTATCCAAAAAGAAAGGAATTGATCAACTTCAAATAGAATCAATGCCTCGTCCAAATAGAAAGGAATTTATCAATCTCAAGTCAATGCCTTGTCCAAAAGGAATAGAAATGATCAATTTCAGAGTCAGTGCTTTGTCCAAAGAAAAGAATACATTAACCTCAAATTGAGTCAATACCTCATCCAAAATGAAAGCATTTGATCAACCTCAAATAATGTCAATACCTCATCCAAAAAGAAAGGAATTGATCATCCTCAGATAGAGTCAATGCCTCGTCCAAAAAGAAAGCAATGGATCATCATCAGAAAGAATCAATGCCTCGTCCGAAAACAAAGCAATGGATCATCATCAGAAAGAATCAATGCCTCGTCCGAAAACAAAGCAATGGATCATCATCAGAAAGAATCAATGCCTCGTCCAAAAACAAAGCAATTGATCATCCTAAGATGGAGTCAGTGCCTCGTCCAAAAAGAAAGGAACTGATCAACCTCAAATAGAGTCAATGCCTCGTCCAAAAAGAAACGAATTGACCAACCTTTGATGGTGTCAATAAATCTTCGAAAGGTGCAGTGAGCAGCGTATCGTAATTTAAACACACTTAAACTGCACTTAAAAACCATACGAGGAGGCATTAATGCTCGATTAAGACAACGAATTTTGTGTACAAATGCTATTTTATTCCAAAAATTATAATGGTGTATCTTCTATATCAGCGATTACTATGTACGATGTAAGAAGATTAGCTAAGGCCAGCTGTCGTATGCCATTTTAATCGTGATATTATAATCATCTGTGGTGCAATTCAAAATTTGTAATCATTTGAAACATACTTTAAAATCTTCAACGGAAGGGTGGGAATAAAGTATTATACTGGTTAAATGAAGTGTTATACTTGTCAAAAACGCTGAAAACAAATATTATATCATAAACAATACTGAAAATGGCACAAGAGAATTAAAAACGCTATAATTGTAAATTTCGGACCGCACAATAATTTATCATGTGAAACGCTATGTATTTATACATTTAAGAAAAACTTTCACACAACCGACTGCCAGTGTGCCCACGTCCAAGACGTGTTCCACTAAGCTTTGTTTAGATTATAGAGAATGTTTTTACATAAAAATATATATTATAACCAAATTACACTGACATTAATTTATAATAATGTTTGCATTTCTTTTTTAAATTGGTTTTGGATACATATTATTTAAGTTATATATGATACATATTATTTTATCAAATAAAATTATAATAACTTAAAATACATATTATTTTATTAAATAAAATAATAAGCTAAAATACATATTATTTTATTAAATAAAATTATAATAAGCTAGAATACATATTATTTTATTAAAAAAATTATAAGCTATTAGTAGTGTTTTACTGAAGCAGTTAGCAGCAGTTCGTTTTGGCTGTATTTTGTTTCCTTAAAACTAGTTTCATACATACTCACCTCATGGCAGCCATAATCCTTCTGGAGCTGGAGAAAAAGTAAAGTATGCTAATTATTTAGGATTTTAAAGTATTTTCGACATTAAACATCGCCAGATGTTGAGGTATTATAATTGCTTGAATAGGCTTTGAAAGTTACTTCATTATAAACCATCGCCAGATGTTAAAGTGTTATAATTTGTAATACCGTCACCATAGTACCGTGACCGTAATATCGTGTATTTCCAAATACATCCTCAGTTGTTGCTACATTATCTAAGAGATTTGAACATCTACCTTTTGCCGTGGGATGACAATGGTTTATTCTCAGTAAATGTCTGTATATTACAGCTTTTAAGAAAACTCAGATATATTAAAAATGTATGTAAGGAGCCATATTAGGTGATATGAACATAGATTTAGATATGTTAACCATTGGACAGTTCAATAGTCTATGAATAATTTTCAACTTCTAAAACAACGAATAGAAATATATTTTTCACAACGCGTATTAGTAAGGTCCCAAATTAAAGTAGCAAAATTATTGGACAATATATTTGGTAGAAAAATTATAAATTCTACAGTTTGTATGAGTACGTTTTGCATAGAATCCATCAATTTTGGTCATATCCGATCATAGTTTTTCTAAATCTCTTCATCGTAATCTATTTAATCCTGTAAAAATTGATTGTATGGACTGTTTATTCTATTCAGCAATACAGATTACCGTTGCATTAATTTTAAGTATAAAACTGAACTCAATAATAAGGGGGTTCGAGAATGATTGGCACTATATTCAGCTTAGTGTTAATCAGTTACAAAAAGGCTGCTAGTGGCAGGTAGAGACAGAGCTCCAAATTGCATGTTTTACACCAATGTTTTACTTCAGGCAGGGTATCATTTGCTGCCGCTAATATTATGTATATGGCTGTTATGTTCATAAGCACCTTTTAAATATATGGTATTAGGTCAATTATATTGTTTAGTGTTCAGAATTTCACGCATTCCATAATAGCCACGTCCTAGATTCTCTTGTTTTATGCCAATGATTCATCAAGAGAGTAATGTATAGAAAGCAAAAATCACATTTTTACCACTGATTTAATTGACCTATTATATATATATATATATATATATATATATATATATATATATATATATATATATATATATATATATATATATATATATTCTGTATATCTATTCCACTCTGACAACCTTGACAAATCAAGCTAGCAATAATAGTGTGATACCAGTGATAACCGTAGTCAAGATGCTATGATATAAGAGTCATACTATCAAAAGCAACGAGCTACATGGCAGCCCTTTGAAGTAAGTCATGCTATAACTTAGTATACTTCACACTGAAAATTACCGTTCTAGATTGTATTGGAAACCTGATGGATGCCTCCTTTGCTCGATGGATATTTTAAATTGTATATGGTAGCAATGCAATTATACATAATGATGTTGACTTAAAAAGTCATAGAAAGAGCTAGAAGGGATCAGTTTTTGTGGATTCTGTATTGAATATTCTTTTCTTGGTTTCAAGTGTCTAGTTGCCAACACCTTGGAAGTTTATAGAAATGACTGAAGGGGAGACATGTGAAGCCTTTAGTGAGAAGACAACGATAGATGACAATCTGTTTGCACCTGAAGAAACGTAAATCAACGTTGTGATGTTCTAACACAACAATATATATATATATATATATATATATATATATATATATATATATATATATATATATATATATATATATATATATATATATATATGCAAGTTTAATGCAATGCAGTGATATGAGTGACAAGTACGCTGCACATAATATATTAGGATCTATGAAGTTAAAGACATATTCCTTGAAAAAGAGTCAAAATGCAATCAATTTAGGTAACAAGATCGTATATCAAGTTGATCATAAATATATCACAACTGACTCGGAACTTCTCTTTCAGAGATTGCGATTAGTTGGCGGAATCCAAAACTCATATATTGAAGAACTATTGAAATATGACATTTGCAGCTATCCGGTCAGCTTGTTTGAAACATAAGCAGATAAGGCAATACTCGCCGATGCGTTGTGAAAGGAATTGCAAGACAGTCTAAACAATCTCCATTTGTCTTACACTGAATGTTTTAAATGCATCGTTTGCATTGCATTATGGGTTCGATATTTCAAGGCATGTGCAGATTGTATGTACACTACGTGATAAGAAAGTATAGGAGTTGTTCAATGGTGCGTGACGGTTACAAAGTGGTTGCATTAGTGACAGATGTCACACTCACGAGAAGATCAGCAAAATCAGGCACAACTGCACCGATTCATTGTTATGCATGATTAGTGTTCACTGTAAACAAGAATGTGTCCTTGACAAACAAAGAGTACAAACAACGTTTCATATAATGAAGGGAAAATATCTTGAAAAAGATGGATGTGATTCCAAACATGTACACGGAGACGTTTATATTCTTATCGTGCAAACTGCATTTGCGGCAGCAACTGAAAGAGATATAGTAGTTGTAGCTGATGACACACACACATACAAACACACACACACACACACACACACACACACACACACATATATATATATATATATATATATATATATATATATATATATATATATATATATATATATATATATATATATATGCAATAAACTGACGACGAACAGTACGAAACTAGTAACTAACTAGCCTAAGCGCTTTCGACTCTTAATGAGTCTTTTTCAAAGGCAAACATAAAACTATGCCTAGTAGAATTTAACATTTTTTAAAATCTTTTTTTATTATCCTTCAATTTTTACTATAAGAATAACCGGTATAGAATCAAATATCCGGGATATAATCTGCGTTACATAAATGTACAAAAAGTAAAAATAGATGTCGTTTTGGCTGGTAGACTTTTAGGGAATTATACACCGTTTTCAGTTTCCCCAACTAGTTTATACAAGCTGGTTGTATTTATAGTTTTAACACATGTGGAGACAGCCATGTAGAGGTTTACAAACACAACGTTTTTGTGTTTATTTGTTGGTCGTATATATGTTTTGTATTTGCCTTTGAAAAAGACTCATGAAGAGTCGAAAGCGCTTAGGCTAGTTAGTTTCTAGTTTCGTACTGTTCGTCGTCAGTTTATTGCATCTATTTTAATTAATCCCTGACACACGTGATCCCTTGGTGGATCCAGTACGCTTGAAAGGGTTGTTATTCGCCATATGATTTGTATTCTTTATATATATATATATATATATATATATATATATATATATATATATATATATATATATATATATATATATATATATATTGTGATGTGTCGAATTTTGAAAACTCTTAGAAGTATTGGTAAAAGGAGTTGTATCAAAGTCAACTTAATTAAAGTAGAGAGGGCTAGATATAGTTAGATGGTTATTTTCATTTCATCTATGAACGTCAAAAGAAAATTCGTTCAATGCGACGAAACTTGACCGAGTCATATGCTATGGTGAAAGAGAATGACATAAGACCCTTCCCCAAAATCAACCGATTAAAGGAGGAAGCTTGCCATAAGTAATTGTTCAAAGGAACGTTAATTACGGAATGATTAGTTGTCTTGTCAATCCAACACTTCTGCGGAACAGATTTAGAGAACAGCCTTTTCCAATTAGTTAATAGTAATTTATGGGCGTGACTCTGTAATAAATTAAAGCTTTTACTTTAGAAAACTTCTTCAGTCTTTAATCTTTCTTGTGATGAGTTAGGTGGGCTACTCCGGGAAAAGACGTTATCTCGTGATTTGGCAGTAAAGCGTGAGAGTTGTCTTAGCAAGTAGACAAACTCTACCTCCGAATTCGTAGAAAGTACGTTTTCGTCATTGAGTAAGATGCCAGATAATTGTCTCAGATAGGTGACAGACTATACGTGAGGTGCGTCGGAGACGTACAAGGAAACGGCAAAAGGTACTCATTCTTAGTTTCCCGATTATAATATGTTATTTCATTTGTTGATTTATTTGCAAATATATTCATGTTATGATGTATGTATGTATGATTCCATTTTGCAGGGTTTTAGTGAAATGTTAGTCATGACATTTTATTCTTTGATTTTGTAATTATCAATTCATTAGAAGAATTGACAAGATTGCATGTAATTGAATCTTTAATACATAGGAGTGCTTAGGAATTTTCATGAATTAAGCTTAATAAATAATGGGTAAAGTTTCGTAGTTTTATGGATTAACTCTGTCTAGTATGACATAATATTAAGTGTATATCTATATACTAGTATATCTATATACTTGTTTGTAATATTTAATTGATCGAGTAAACTATTTTAGAATAGTTAGATTTGAGTGTCTAAGCCACATGTAATTTAACACTGCTAGATAGTAGAGCAAGAAGTCAAGGGGTGTTAAATACGGTCTCATACGTCTGAGCCCAGAGTAGAATTTAATGACCACTCCTAGCGTGACCCGAATTAAGGTCAGGGCAGGCATTGACCGTCTATGTAAACATATGAGTTAGTTAACTTTAATGAGGCAGAATTTATGCCTTTTTTTTGAGCCGAATTAATGTAAAAATATAGATATACTTGGAAATGTGACCTATTGTCTATTGCGAGACATTTTATTTATTGAAGGAAAACAGATTTCCTGGACTCTCTGAGAAATCCCTGAACCAATCATAGGACCGGTGCAAATTCTAAGCCGAAATCTAGGTTCAGAGATGATTGTTAAAACAGAATTCGACTGACAAGAGTCCAAGACCAACCAACTAGACAAGGATCGGCAGAGCAGGGACGAACGGAAGTCTCGATGTCTGCATGAAATAGTCGATGAAATCTCTCATCGTTGCACTCAAAGGTCACATCTCGTTGGCAATGAAGATAGAACTGTCGTTGACAGTAATCGTATCAGTAAAATAAATTTGTATTGTTTTTTTATTTATTTTTGAGTAAATGTAAGTACATATTTTCCTTCTGTTGTAACCAAGTAATTCATTTCTCCATTTTTAATTATGTTGTTAAACTGATTAAATTTTATATTCGTTCATTGAAAGGGAGCTCGTTGTGTTTATTTCTTCAATATACTTGTTCAGTCATCTGCAGTCTTCTTTCTATTTATCCACACTGGGTAAATTACACCACGGGAGGTCATTCTCTAGCAACGAACTATACTGAAAGGTTGGTGTGCGTTTTGAACGCCGCCAATTTATCACACACACACATCTATCTATCTATCTATCTATCTATCTATCTATCTATCTATCTCTCTCTCTCTCTCTCTCTCTCTCTCTCTCTCTCTCTCTCTCTCTATATATATATATATATATATATATATATATATATATATATATATATATATATATATATTACATTGTTTGCTTGGGGTGTATCTAGCTAAGTCAATATGTTGGAGATGAAAGTAATTGTTTTCACTAATTAAATAAAGAAGTAAGGATTCGGCTTTCCAAAACTGACAATGCTATATTAACAATTCACCTACATGTTTGTTTTATATTATTATAATACTGAACTAGAACACACACACACACACAGACAGACACACACACACACACACATATATATATATATATATATATATATATATATATATATATATATATATATATATATATATATATATAAAGAATACAAATCATATGGCGAATAACAACCCTTTCAAGCGTACTGGATCCACCAAAAGATCACGAGTGTCAGGGATTAATTAAAATAGATGCAATAAACTGACGACGAACAGTACGAAACTAGTAACTAACTAGCCTAAGCGCTTTCGACTCTTAATGAGTCTTTTTCAAAGGCAAATACAAAACATATATACGACCAAGGTTTTGCATCTTTTACCAACCTAGTCAATCTGGACCCTGTGGCGATAAAAGATGCAAAATATCAAAACCAACCTAGTCAATCTGGACCCTGTGGCGATAAAAGATGCAAAACCTGTCAACATATGATAGAGAACCAGACATTCACTAGCACTAGATTTTTGTGTAATGTGTGCTTCTATTGTTCTTGTAATCACTTTAGTACATATTGCGGACGTAGACCTTTGAGTTTGCTTTTAGCTGCACGATGCAATTTCTGTAACACTTCTCTTGTTTCGTTCTCTTTTCTCACGTCAGTCATAGACTTTGCATGTCAGTCATAGACTTTGTTTCGTTTTATTTTACATTGCTTTTCGTGACATTCTTGAAATCTTGCAGAATAGGTTTAGCTTTTGGATGAAATATTTGAAAATGCTGCAATAATTATCTGTTCTAAGTTGTATGTGTGCTATATCAGTAAAGTTATTATTAGAAACCAAATGTGGCATTCCATATTCGTGCTACTGATGAAGTTTCATCGACCGTTTGAAGTGAAAAAAAATAAAAGTTTCGTCTTTCCTACAATTTAGGTGTAAAAGACTAACGTATTTCCAGGAATGTGTTACCTTTTATTTTCTTCTTTATCATTTCACCACTCCTGAAGAATGACCAACAATCGACCCCAACAAATGAGCAGCCATATTAAAAATGGAAATATCAGTTTGGGTAGATCTTTATCATTATATAATGGACATTTTCTTTTTCACCATTATCCTAAGAACTTGTCGATGTCGCACTCGCATAATTTCACTCAACATTCATGCAAAGTATCGATACTTTCTTTTGGTCTATTTTAAATAATTTTCATTCGCATAGGATCGTTGGATTTGATAAGTACCGACAATATATCCCATTGTTTAGCTAAATTAGGAAGGAATTCCATATTTTCGTTTTGGAACGAAGGTCCCTTGGGTGATGTTATGAACGATATATCATTATTGTTTAAGAGGAAAACACTAATTAAGTCTCATCCAATACCTTTTTCATACTGGAATTCGTCTCCACGGATTGGTACTACATAGTCTTTAGCATGTTCTAAACAGATTTAATCTTGTAAGTTTATTTTTGACCAAATATACTACGTCGCCTTGCTATACTGCGATAGCTGATGATGATACGGCCACAAAATGACTTTTAATAATATAAAAAAGACTCAAAATTTGTGTAACAAATTTATTTAGAGAGCGTCATCCAAAATTCAAAGAAATCGTGTTGTTTCGTGAAATCCTTTGTTTTAAAAGTAGTTGTTAATCCCTGTGTGTTTGATCACTTAAATTCACTGCATCTCATGGAATTTGGTGCAACACCGATGACAGATGTC
The DNA here is from genome assembly GCA_016746295.1 of Potamilus streckersoni. Classification (NCBI taxonomy): domain Eukaryota; kingdom Metazoa; phylum Mollusca; class Bivalvia; order Unionida; family Unionidae; genus Potamilus; species Potamilus streckersoni. The sequence goes on from JAEAOA010001939.1 coordinate 1,126,525, forward strand.
ATCGAATGGTACTACTTATAACGTTTTTGCGGAAGAATCTTATCGTGTGTTGGCATTTTCTCAAATCAAGGCATATCCTGAACGTAATTTTCTATCCAGTTACAGGAATAATGTCGCATGGATGAAATATTCACACAGTTGGCAAATAAAATCTGATGATAATGCATATCGAAGAAATTGAGTCACTATTTAATCGCATAAAACATTGTAAAGAGTCTCGTCTTGAGGCAATATGTCTGAATTTTATTTGATTGTGTAATCCTGTTAGTCTTTTAACTTTCACCTACACATCGTCCTAGACAATTATAAATGTTACTACAAGATTGTAGCTAGAAGTCGTAAAATCTTACAAGATCTGGGTAGTAGCTGATCACCGGCTGACCATTTCAACAATTTTAAATTAATCCGCTTTATACTGGATGAATACACCAATGTTTGAATGGCCTATGTGGCAAAGGAGGCAATCTTTCTATGGATTTCTGTTGGATGTAAAAAAGCCCTGTCTAAATGCGATCTCGCAGCTTCAAAGGCAAACTGCAAATGTCCTTTTCTAAAGTATCCATGGAGATAGTAAGTATTGTCAACTAAAGAAAGCACTGACAAAACATAGATTATCTGGCATGTTTCAGGCAAACGATATTTTTATACTCCCATTTGGGGATCTTCACGTCCTTTCTGAAACATGGCAGTTAGTCAAACCTTACCAAGTAGACTAATCCTGATTGGGCTAACGATCTGGTAGGGTGTAACTCATTCAAATATGTGGGCCATTTTTGAACGTATTCATTCGACTTTCAAAGTTACGCACGGGAAACGTGTATTCTTCTTTGATTTCCCAGTCTCGATGAGACTGAGGTATCCAACATAGTTTATGAATACATGGATGAGATCTATAGTGGGAATCACGCAAAACATCGATTTTGACATCAGGGTGGCAAGGTCGTGCTGTATCGTGTATGTCACATGGAACATCATCATACTGTATGCAAGACAAAGCATCCCACTCAGTTTCATTATTCGTGGAGTCCATGGATCCAGTGCACTGCTGCTGTGTAGAATGCATCATTTTCAGTGAACTTTTGTACTAAGTAATATTTCTGTCTTTCCACTCACTACCTTTTAGTACTTTAAAATGTTACCCGTATGGTACCCTGTTGCGGATGGGAAGTCGCACTTGTTTCTGGTAGAGGATGAGACATACTTGTTTCCAGGAGATCAACGACGATAGCAAAATTTACATGTTTTGGACGTCAAAAATTAACCATTTCATTCGAACGACATTTCAGTGTCAGTCCTTTCACTTCACAGTTGGTAGGAAATTCGCATTGCTTGGTTCGGTACTGATAGCGGTAAAGTTTAGGTCCACCACCAGGCAAAAACTACACATCTATCTCTTCAGGATTTTGATCTGTCCAAGCTATTAAACTCTTTTTTATGTGTGGGTGATAGATTCCAAGCCGATTGATGCACATGAAACTATTGGTGTCAAAGTAAAGGACTCGATCTTTTAACGTTTCCGGAAGAGAATACAGTTTTAAACATGTATTTGCTGTTACTTAAATATCATCGATGACATTAAAATGATCATAATATTGAGCTTGGAGCCGTAGTTTATATTTATCTACCAATTATTTAAAAGTCCCTAATGAAAGCACATACATTCTCTGCTGAAATTTCAACTTCAACTCGTATATTTGATTGTGTAAGTGTAAGCCTTAGTTATAAATTTTCAATAAGTACATAATTAAGTCGACGTTTCGAAAAAATTATTTTGAAGCTTGTATGAAACCTCCAACAAACAATAAAATTAATCCGGTAATATGATACCTACTTACTAATACGATATCCACATGGGTCATGCTGTTATATCAACAAAGCTTATGGAAATATTAATGTTCAAAGAAACTGAACATGGTAAACCGCAAGACATTCTCTCCTTCATCATCACCAGCATCATCGACAGCATCAGCAGCAGCATCAACATGGATGATCATCAGGTAAATACTTTATAATTTCAAAGTATTTGCACAAAAAAATTAACAAACTGACGTGGTGTCTATGTCGCTCTCGTTATTCTTTATAGGGTGTATATAATAAACCTCTTATCGTCAATATACAACAGTTGGATATAAAAACACATTTTTAAACCAAATAAATCTCTATACATCCATTATAATCCTGTCTAAGTAAAATATAAGACAAAAAAATCTAACTGACGGAAACGGAGTCAATATATGGTATGTTATGAAAGCGCATCAATGTATTGATAAAACGTAAAAATGGATGCCAAGAAATTAAAACAACTAATATAAGTTTCCTGTGGTCATGCTAGGAAATTGTAGCAGTGTATTTAATAATTTGAAAACTCATGTTGTTCGTTTAGAAATGTGGTAGTTACAATAATTAATTTCCAGACTGGATACTATTTTTCCATAAAATTATTACTGTGTGTCCTTAAGAGGTTAATGTTATGATTGGTAGGCTTGGCATCAGGAATGTGACTGGGCGGGTGAACATGCTATATATCTGCGGTATGCTTCCTCACTTCTAGATATCACTATAAAATGCCACACTGCAAGCATCTTAATAATATATATATTTTAAAGGTACGTTAAAAATTAACACACACACACACAATGACATAAATGTTCAGAAAGATGCAATGTATAAAACATCCGATTTTAATTTTTAATGAATCTCAAATATTTAGTTCGAACTACTAGATCTGGTCGTAGAGTGTGTCTTACAGTTTTAATTAAAAATTTATGTTCTTAAGTATTCAAAATCAGATAATAATTTATATAAGCGAATGGCTTTGAATTTTCCTCCTGAACTGTTATGTAAATGTTAATTAACTTTTAATAATCTGAGACCGTCTTTTCTTGCTTAATATATATTGTCTTTTTTAGTTTATTTCTCGTCTGATGCATAAGGCTTCACTTTCACATACATCAATACATACATAGAATGTTTAGAATTGCGATTCATCTCCTGTTTAATTTCAGTTATCTTCCCATTATTAAATTTTATCTAGTTTCCTTCAGGTATGGTAAGATGTGTTTAGTATGTAATCGTACCCGGGTCTCTCAGCGAATTAAAATATAGACATGGAAACTTTTAGTTTCAAATGTTTGGCCTTATCTCTTATTAATACTAATTTCAATATTTCATAAACAATTTTAATCTTATCACTACGTTCATGTGTTCGTACTGTCAGCAAGATATGTTGTGTTCGTGCCGTCAGCAAGATATTTGAGTTCCATGGGTTATAAATAGTAACTAAAGGATTTTTTTTCCATTTGATGCTGGTTTAATCTTATTACGATTATCTCCCTTGATAAGTAGAATATAAGAATTGTTATCTTTTTTTGCAGTGTTCCTTGACTGATGCTTTCCTCTGGTTATTATTGCCTATGAATACATTGATGTGAATTTTCGAACTATAGTATTGTGTATATTATTCTTTACAAATGCTATCACTCTGAAAAAAAAAACTTTCACTTTTATAATATCTTGTTTTTTATGACAACGTTCAAATTTGAGATAAGTGTGTGTATCAATTAGTTTACTATAAATAACAGAACAAATACGGACTTTAGAGGGAAGTGGCGGCCCTCTTGGCGCTTTTGACCTGTTGCTGGGTTGGGTGGTTTTCTGCCTGTATGGAGTGTGTTGAACGTCAAGGTTTTAAGGTCTGGTACGAAGCGATAAGGTCCAGCCCTGGGCCAAGAACCTCCACGTGGATCCGGGCCGATGGCTAACCACGGAGGAGGGTAATGGAGACCCACCCTTCGGGTGGGTTCTTTGATTTCTTATGAAAATAAGAAACTTTAACAGTCGTCAAGCAAACGCACATGCATATACGACTATAATTGCTATTGAGTTGAGTTGGGCTTTAGATAGTTTGATAAGTATGTCAAGGAATACTTATTTTACTCTCATATTTTTTTGGTAAATTTTATAGCTGGATGGGAGTTATTAAATTTATTGAAGAATGTTTGTACATGTATGTTTTTAGTTATTCAGAAGCAGTTCGTTCTCAGAATATTCCCAGATTTCTCTTCCCTCTTTCAGTCAAATAATCTCTTACAAGTAATCCGAAATTAGCGTAGCATAAGCTTGTGTCACATAGCGATGCTTTTTTACTGCACGTACTTATGTCGATAACAGTATAATATTTTGCATTATATACTGGTCAAAAGGTCTCACTTATAAATTCATAATTGAAACAAGCACAAATGGTTTCTATTTTATTTATTTAACCAATAGTTCACTGCTTCAATCTATATCTGAGAAAATCAATGTAGACAATTTATGAAACCAGTAACTTCTCCGCTAAGTGATTAAATATATTAGGATGCTAATGGTTTGATCTCTATGTGCAACGATGAGATCATCCTACAATGCGTTGAACTTTTCAATGTTCAGGCCAGTTTATCATTTTGTAATCAATATTATGCATCAAAATTTCTTATTTAATATTGTTACTTTCGTGATTCATAGAAGGCAGTAAAATGTACTTGTGAAACATCAAAATTTGTTATTTAATATTGTTACTTTTGTGATTCATAGAAGGCAGTAAAATGTACTTGTGAAACATCAAAATTTGTTACAAGATCCTTTTCTTCTCTGTTCTGGTCATTTCCTTATTTCCCAGTCATTTGGCCAATTTAAAAGGATTTGAAAGATTTAAAGGTGATATTTTGTTTATAAGTAGTTTTTCGTCTTGTGATGACTTCCCGTTTTATTTAGTGTCAACTATTTTTTTTGCAATAGTACTTTGGGAATATAAGGTATCTCCCCGAAGAGTATCCATGATGAGGATAAATGAATAAAGGGTGAAAACAGTTTATAACATAACATAACATAACATCACATCACATCACATCACATCACATCACATCACATCACATCACATCGCATCGCATCGCATCGCATCGCATCGCATCGCATCGCATAACATAACATAACATTACATAACATAACACAACACAACACAACACAACACAACACAACACAACACAACATAACATAACATAACATAACATAACATAACATAACATAACATAACATAACATAACATAACATAACATAACCTAACCTAACATAACCTAACATAACATAACATAACATAACATAACATAACATAACATAACATAACATAACATAAGATAGCATGCATTAGATCAGATCAGATGTATACATAATATAATATATATGGGAGTTATTAAATCATAGAAGAATGTTTCTACATATATGTTTTAGTCATTAAGATCATTCTATGATGCTAAATGTTGATCCATATTTGCAACGATGAGATCATCCTACAATGGGTTGAACTTTTCAATGTTCAGGCCAGTTTATCATTTTGTAATCAATATTATGCATCAAAATTTCTTATTTAATATTGTTACTTTCGTGATTCATAGAAGGCAGTAAAATGTACTTGTGAAACATCAAACTTTGTTATTTAATATTGTTACTTTTGTGATTCATAGAAGGCAGTAAAATGTACTTGTGAAACATCAAAATTTGTTACAAGATCCTTTTCTTCTCTGTTCTGGTTATTTCCTTATTTCCCAGTCATTTGGTCAATTTAAAAGGATTTGAAAGATTTAAAGGTGATATTTTGTTTATAAGTAGTTTTTCGTCTTGTGATGACTTCCCGTTTTATTTAGTGTCAACTATTTTTTTTGCAATAGTACTTTGGGAATATAAGGTATCTCCCCGAAGAGTATCCATGATGAGGATAAATGAATAAAGGGTGAAAACAGTTTATAACATAACATAACATAACATCACATCACATCACATCACATCACATCACATCACATCACATCGCATCGCATCGCATCGCATCGCATCGCAAAGCATCGCAAAGCATAACATAACATAACATTACATAACATAACACAACACAACACAACACAACACAACACAACACAACACAACACAACACAACACAACACAACACAACATAACATAACATAACATAACATAACATAACATAACATAACATAACATAACATAACATAACATAACACAACACAACACAACATAACTTAACCTAACCTAACCTAACCTAACCTAACCTAACCTAACCTAACCTAACCTAACCTAACCTAACCTAACCTAACATAACATAACATAACATAACATAACATAACATAACATAACATAACATAACATAACATAACATAACATAAGATAGCATGTATTAGATCAGATCAGATGTATACATAATATAATATATATGGGAGTTATTAAATCATAGAAGAATGTTTCTACATATATGTTTTAGTCATTAAGATCATTCTATGATGCTAAATGTTGATCCATATTTGCAACGATGAGATCATCCTACAATGGGTTGAACTTTTCAATGTTCAGGCCAGTTTATCATTTTGTAATCAATATTATGCATCAAAATTTCTTATTTAATATTTTTACTTTTGTGATTCATAGAAGGCAGTAAAATGTACTTGTGAAACATCAAAATTTGTTATTTAATATTGTTACTTTCGTGATTCATAGAAGGCAGTAAAATGTACTTGTGAAACATCAAAATTTGTTATTTAATATTGTTACTTTCGTGATTCATAGAAGGCAGTAAAATGTACTTGTGAAACATCAAATTTTGTTATTTAATATTGTTACTTTCGTGATTCATAGAAGGCAGTAAAATGTAATTGTGAAACATCAAAATTTGTTATTTAATATTGTTACTTTCATGATTCATAGAAGGCAGTAAAATGTACTTGTGAAACATCAAAATTTGTTATTTAATATTGTTACTTTCGTGATTCATAGAAGGCAGTAAAATGTACCTGTGAAACATCAAAATTTGTTATTTAATATTGTTACTTTCGTGATTCATAGAAGGCAGTAAAATGTACTTGTGAGACATCAAAATTTGTTATTTAATATTGTTACTTTCGTGATTCATAGAAGGCAGTAAAATGTACTTGTGAAACATCAAAATTTGTTACAAGATCCCTTTCTTCTCTGTACTGGTCATTTCCATATTTCCCAGTCATTTGGTCAATTTAAAAGGATTTGAAAGATTTAAAGGTGGATATTTTGTTTATAAATTGTTTTCCGTTTTGTGATGACCTCTCCTTTTATTTAGAGTCAAATAATTTTTTTCCAATGGTCTTTTGAGAATATAAGGTATCTCCCCGAAAAGCATGATAATGATGAATGAATAAAGGGTGAAAGCAGTCTATATCATGACATGACTTGACATGACTTGACATGACACGACATGACATGACACGACACGACAGGACACGACATGAAAGGCATTATATCATGTTATTTATATCAGATCAGATCAGATCACAATATATACTATACTATACTATACTATACTATACTATACTATACTATACTATACTATACTATACTATACTATACTATACTATACTATACTATACTATACTATACTATACTATACTATACTATACTATACTATACTATACTATACTATACTATACTATACTATTCTCCCCGAGTGGCCGAGTGGTCTAAAGCGCTGTCCGTTACGGATCACTGCCATCTCACCTCTGTCTGCGTGTGTTCGAGTCTAGGATTCGGCTAATGTAGATATGTAAGAAAGCTTGCCAGTAGCTTCTCGTGGGTCGGTGGTTCTTTCCGGTGATTTCCCGGTTTCTTCCTCCACCATTAATACTGGCCGCCATGAATAGCCTATCGTGTGCTGAAAAATGGCGTTAAGCCCAACAAACAAACAAACAAACAAAACTATATTATTCTATACTATACTATACTATACTATTGCACGTTTTCACGAAAGAACACAATAACAATATATAATAGTTTTCTTGATGTATGATTGTATGTATATATGATGAATGTATTCATGTGACGTATATTTGATTTATATTGTGTTTGATTTTTGAGCCTGAATAACGGTTTAGTTTGGCCTACCTGATTATTTCCATGCCTTGTTTTCCTGATTTTTGTCGTGATTATAATGTGTTACGACCCTGTAGTTTAATTTTGTGTGTGTGTGTGTGTGTGTTATATAAATCTTTTATTTCATTAAATATAATTATAAATATAATTATTATAATGTCAGTCAAATATGTTGTTGAAAAACATAGTGTTTATTTGAGTCGTAAATGCGACTCATGTGAGTACGTGCTGTGTATGATAATAAATTCATTACAAGTAAACATTCAGGAATAGCTATGAAAACGATTAGATGATAGTTGGTGAGGCCTTTTTAATGTCCAGAAGTATTACGAAATTGCATGCGTCCTCGTGCGCGTGCAATTCAAACAACGTATTAGCTTCATTTATATGTTTGGGTTTTTTGTAAGACAGGATTTACGGACAGTCAGTCGTAGTTGTAGAGTTGTAAAGTCAGTTGGAGTTATTGTAACATCTTAGTTATACAACTTCTATTACCTTAAAAAAGTTATTTTTGTGCTAGAAGAAGTTGTCTGTTCGAATGTTTACGTAGAACAACATGTTTTCTTAGAGGAGCTAATTTTACTTCGTTTCTTCTGAATAATTGTTTTCCTAGAAAACAACATTACTGATTTGGACAAAAAGACATTTTCCCGAAACTATTCTAAATTGGAACGGAGCAACACAAACTGTGCTTTTTTGTGTAAATTCTGTAATTTTCTGTTAGCATTCGTCTGACGTGGTCATCCGCCTTTTTGGACCGGAACTTCAGACACTTCAGACTGTGTTTAGAACTTTTTACAGGACTTGTTTCACTTTGAACAAACAATTTGAATAATTTCTGTAAACTGTAGGTCTTGATTAACATATTTATACTATTTCATGTTTTCTAGGAAAATAAATTATTTTTGTTAAAATTTACAAAGCTTGTTGTCTTCACTCTCTTTTATTTTACTTTGAACGAGCCGATACGTAACAAATGGTAGACAAGATGTTTATATAAATGAAGGTTTTAGGTATAAACTAGTTTAAGAATTTGATGAATATTTCCAATTTGAAATTATCCATATTATCTCAGACATTTTAGAGTGTTATAATTCAGGCAAAATGAGTGTACCTAAGCTTGTTAATGTCTTCATTCCTGTTTTAAGTTCGAAATATGGATTTCGTTACTGATGTTTCAGATATAATTTGAGAGGAATCGTTTATATCAATTATTCATTGGAATAACATAGTTTTCATTAACTTTTGGACTAAAACACAACCTATATAATGTGCTAAATACAGATTATAGTAGTTAAAATACAAGGTCGAACAATGTACTATTTATTACCATGCATATTATATCCAAGTTATACTAAGTTATATTGTTCTACAGGACATTTAGAAAGATTCGATGCGACTTATTTATTTTGATTAACTAAACTAGTACTGAAATGTATATAAAAAAGAATGTACGTAAGACTCTGCTCAAAAGGACTTCACTGACATCTGTAATACAAAAGGTGAAAATGACATCATAAAAGTAAATCAGCATGCACCAATTAAAGTATTAATACAAAGATATTTTAAACAGTTTTATTTGTAAGAATTGAATTGTTACAATTCCTGTTGTAGTCATGTTACATTGACACATTTACCTTATATACCAACTTATATGTCCAGTACAACTCCTAGGAAGTAAGACAGACATTGATCCAACGTCACATAATACGCATATAGATTATGATCCATATTATTTGTTCTACGGATTACACCTAACACGTTGCATCAACCTAAACCTGTTTGCACATTCTGCTAGATCATATTTTGATTTGGTCTGTGCAGTTTGCAGTTGGACACGACTACGACCATCAACTTACCTTGGATCTCGAGGAAAAACTGTTGCGGAATTTTTAACAAACAGAAAAGACAGTTATTATATTTCCAATGAATGTTTTAACTTAACTTGATTTGACATAAATCAGTATTAAATCTAACTCAATACAAATACTCCAGTCTGTCCGTATTTCTTGAAACATATTTCTATGAGTGTGATAATGGTGTTTAGACTTCGATGCATGACCGTTAGGTCCACTGGTAGCATAAGCGGGTAGAGCGGGTCATCTCTGGTTGCAGCGTCAAACGCCTCAGTCAAGTTCGCCGAGTACTTAAATAAACTCTTGTAAAAGTTTTTCCTGATGCTGAAAGCGACAATTATTAAGAATGATTTGTAGTAGTAGTAGTAGCAGTAGTAGTAGTATCAGTAGTAGTAGTCTTAGTATTAGTTGTTGTTGTAGTACTGATAGAAATCGTAGTGGTAGTGGTAGTTTTAGTATTATTAGTGTTAGCAATAATTAATGAAGATAAGAATTACGATTACGATGACGATAAATGCCGTGGTTTTCATGTAATAGAAAGTGTCCACATATACGATATATACTGTGTTTTTACATCTACAGAAAGAGTCCACATTATGCGTGTTTTTCCCTTGCATTAAAAAGTTATGAAATTCGCTTCTATACACATTCCTTGATCCACAAGAATCAGCGACCGCAGGATAATTAGATTAAACATAATTCGTTTTATGTAATTTTATTCCAAAGGTCAATGCCTACGCCATTTCTAGGTGAGACCACACGATCACCTAATAAAGAAGATAAATAAAAAATAGTAAGGACAATAATATAAAAATAAGGTAGAAAAATCAAACTTTAAAATGGTAGTATTAACATAATGTTATTGTGAACATTCGGAATACTTTGGTTAATATTCATTTACACATAAAAACAAAATACTTATGCGAATATAAGTACTATTTTAGAGAATATACGCAATACTTTTGCGAATAATCTTAAACATATTGACTTCTCCAATAATGTTTCGCAGTTGTATACATACCTGCAACATTGATAAATTGGTGCTAGAAGAATTGGATCATTTCTATTGCAGAATCTGCAGGATAGAAACAATCTTAAAGTTTTTAAAGCATAAACTTTACACTTAGATAGATACATACATACATACAAACGTACATACATACATACATACATACATACATACATACATACATACATACATACATACATACATACATACATACATACATACATACATACATACATACATACATACATAATACATACATACATACATACATACATACATACATACATACATACATACATACATACATACATACATACATACATACATACATACATACATACATACATGCATACATAACATACATACATACATACATACATACATACATACATACATACATACATACATACATACATACATACATACATACATACCATACATAACATACCATACATACCATACATAACATACCATACATACATACATACATACATACATACATACATACATACATACATACATACATACATACATACATACATACATACATACATACATACATACATACATACATACATACATACATACATACATACATACATACATACATACATACATACATACATTTAAAACAATGGATTCATTTTTCCTCAAGCCTTTAATTTTAAGTCTGTAGTATTATAAATTTCAGAAAGCGATCTCTATATGTCTGACATCATTGATTATATTCCATTATATTCCACCTCTCTCCTCGAATAGATTATGCCAGACGAGTTCTCATGCATGAAGTGAAGGAAACGTTTAGACCTAGAATGAGTCTCTTAATGATGTTCCCGCTGTAATCATCTTGAAATTTGTTTATTTTAAGTTAGACCTATTTATATTTTTTACAAATTGACGTTGTATTTTATGGTTTAAACTGTTGTTTATCTCTGTATAATATGCTTTTTTGGATCACTAATATCGAATTTAACCTGCATATATAATGTTATAAACTTCATCACAAAAAAAATAAGCCACTACCAGCAATATTGTGAAGCTGATCCTCGAAATTATAACTATATTTGTCCAACGGTGGCATATCTATGTATATTGTGTCCCCACATTAGAATTTATTCAACAAAAGTCTGAATATACATCTCCGTTTGTTTGCAACCCCTACCGATTTAAAAACCGATAAGTATAAATGAAGTAAAAATCTAAACAAAACATACTCAGTTCATTCACTGATTTTTAATTTCAAACCAGATTGTGTGAAGGCGGTTCATAACACCATTATCTTCTGTGCGTCTCATATCAAACGGAAGTCCATTTTTGCGAAGGGGCGGGATGCACGCAGTCCAATGTACGTACAACTAAGGTAAATACCACTTCGTCTGCTTCCGATATGTAGTTTCGAAATCAAGCAAACGAAAAGAATGATAACTACAAATACACCTTAACGAGCGGTGTAATTTCTATGTGCACGTGTACGAATGGATATATGACTAAATTCCAAATTTATGAAATTATCAGATAGTTTCCAAAAGGGATGTAAAACGTCAATTCGTTAACATAAAAAGATAGACTTGCCCATTTTCTCCGCATAATGGCGCTGTGTTATTATGGATTCTCCATTAAGCATAAAACGTGGAGAGGATGACATTATTATGACCGCATTAGCCTCAGTCAGTCATTTCATATCTTGATTTATAATTTCGAAGTTCTGTGCATTTAATTTTTAATCAAAATAAAGATTTTTCCTTTTGAAATATGTGGGTGGGTAGTGGTTTACATAAAAACGGGGATTTATGCGGAAACTATTCACATTAAGAGACAATGTGGTTTTAGATTAAATGTGATAAATTTTAAAAATAAAATCTGCAGTACTTTCATTATACGTTATAAATACCTACTTAAAATTACAATATTTTTGAAAATTTGTCCGGTTGTAGCTCATCTTCTGCGATATTATGTAGCATAATACATCTTTGAATAAATTCAAATCAATGTAACTGCTTAAAAATAATTTTAAAAAAATTTGTTATGTGTAAAAAAAATTAAAAAAATAATTTATATGTTTGTATGAGGAAATGACATGAAGTCATAAGGAAAATCTTGCTGTATTTCAACATTTGTAATGTTGTTCAAAGTTTCATCTATCCAAAATAATTCTATCTACAAATCCAAAGGAGCTGCAATGTGCAACTAATAAAAGTCTACAATGAACATTTGTTACAAGAAATTTTCATCACAGGTAAAACTTCTCTACTGAGATTTGTTTTAGATGCATTAACTTATAGAACATTATATTGTTTGCTAAACCCTCCATCCAAGGGGAGGAAACTCTAGTTTGACCTCCATTTTAGCAGGCAGAAACTCATTTTTTTTTGTTTCTAAAACATGCCAAAATGGGCGACAAATGGCAGTTTTAAGAATAGGAGGGCTGGATTTGTGACCTAAAGGACATAATCCTAATGTTTTATGATTGGTTAAGTATTGCTGAAAAACATATTATATAACTTTGTTTCATAATAGATGTTTATTTTACCTGTTTGTTTTCTGGTTATGCACACTTTAATAGTACGTAATAATTTCCTATCCTGTGATATTTTTGAAATCCGTTTTCCATGCTTTTCTAGGAAATTCATCAGGAGCTAGCAGACCGATTGTACCTTCATCTGATTGAGTACAGACCCGAAATTGACAATGTTCCTAGGGTAGTGGCCACCCCAATATCAAATGTTAGAGAAAAACGGGAGGAGGGGGAAGAGAAGGCTGACTTTGAAACATTGTATAATGATGGCAGGTTACCATTAAAGAAGCTTAAGCAAACTTCATTGTACTTTAATTATCAAACCTTCAGGAGGAAACTGAAACAGGATTATAGACGTAGAAATCAACCAGATGCCCTTCGACTGCGGATAGTTCATGGTCTGCAACCAGACTATGAAGTTAAACGGCCAAAGCCAAAGATGAAGCAGTAAAATAATTAGTAGGTTTCAGTGACAGAATTTCATTCTTTGTTGTTCACTGATATTGTATTGTTGAGGATTTGTTTCTTTTTTTTCAAAATGTCTTGTGTGGTCATTACATTTATTGATGCATTCATCAGTATAAATAGACCGCTCACTTTGCCTGAGCTATGGTTGTGTTGATTGTGAAAGGTAGGTAGAAAAATATTATAAAATACCTATAACTTACCAAGGAACTAATTATAGATAAATTGGAAACTTCGTATGAACAGGCATATAGCAATGGTAATTACCAGTACTTTACTTCCTGGAAGTAGGATAAATACAAAGGACTGTTTCTTGCATTTATTATTCCATACTTTTAAGAGGAAATATAAATATATTGTTTGTTTATATATTTATTATTTAATACTTCTCCTGCAAAGATAAGAAATTTATGCTTTTTTATTTTCAGATTTTAATAAATTAAATTAGAAACCATGCTTTATTGCTGCTGCACGGTATTCAAGTCTGATATAATAAACTCACGCAGACACATAATCTGTCTCTCTCTCTCTCTTATGATCTTCCTTTGCTTTCTGATGAGAAGCTACATTATCTTGCACCAGAGTAATTCATACCATAAATACTTGCTTAAAAGTCAAGTCTGACTGCAAACTGTACAGACCCAGATCTGCTGTCACATATTTCATTAGTCAATACAGGTCATTTAAGTTATCAATTATAATCAGTACATTAAAAATCGTAGACTGTGCCCTGCTGGTGCATTATGTGATGATTGATGAAAGTCTGTGTTGTTTGCTGGTGGATTTGGATTAAGAGTGAGTATATTGTAATGAGGGGCCGTTCCTGCCAAGTGGCATATTGGAGAATAAATTGTCTGTGGAAATGCTAGGAAACTCTGTATATAGTAATTCAGATGAATACAATACATTGAACAAATTTTAAGTTTTAATCCAAGATGAATACAAATAGAATCCCAGCTTTGACTGTCAGTGCATATGTGTTGCTGTTAATGAACAATACGGCATAAACATGGCTTCCAATCTAATTTTCCACAAAATGCTCTGTCAAAAAAAAGCTGTGAAAGAGACCTTTCACTTACTCATTAGTGGATCAAGAATGCAGATGGAAGATAATGTAGTCCAACTAAAGTCGGCATCACTTTTCTATATATCAAGTTTCCAAAATCTGATAATGTGATTTAATTGGGTCATCACTTATTAAAAATAATTTGTGTATTGTCTTCTAAAATAGGAAGATTTGGAATTTTTCCTTCAGGAAGCCACATATGTTGAAGTAAATGAACCAGGCTTCTTTTAAGGTAAGTGCAGTTTTATTTATAAGAATTCTAGAGTTTGATGAAGGTAGATTTCACATTTTTGTTTGACAGATATCATAATGATTTCACGGTGTTGTAATATTCACTTCAAGTTTCTATTTCTAAAAGTATTATTCTTGCTTTTAATTTTTAAAGTATGAAATTGTGTACTATAGAGTATTATTTGTTCCTCAGCTTCTATCAGAACTGTATAGTACTTGTAATTTGACTAATTGACTTGTTGCTGTGAATTGCTTCGCTTGCAAATTGCTTCGATTGCAAGTTCTTCATGTGATACACACACACAGACACACACACAGACACACCACACACACACACACACACACATATATATATATATATATATATATATATATATATATATATATATATATATATATATATATATATATATATATATATATAGTAAAGTATTAATACTTAAGGCTTGCAAAAACTAAAAAGAGGTAAAACGAAATGACAATGTCTATTTATTTGATAGAACTCTGATTATTTCATTATGCTATGTTAAAGATATTACATATTGCAAATATTAAATGATTGTTCATAAAGCACACTCAAAACTAGAATATAAACGACAGCACCATTTCATAGATAATTCGGTAGTTATGTGTAAAAAAGGACTGAATATACGTGATATCTCATATTAAATATCTAAAACAACCCCCTCCGATCCATATTAAATATCCAAAATAACCCCCTCTTCTCCATATTTATTCATGCATATATTCACTAATGCTAATATAGTATGAAGTCTGTTATGCATATCAATGACATCCTGTTCTAATAACAGTGGAAACAAGGGATCATCGCTGGTGGCTGTCAAAAACACTTTAGTGAAATTAAACTGGTGCATCAATAGAGCATCATATATCTTCCGTCGGATGCTGAAACAAGAAAATTTAGCAATGTAATGGGTAGTCACTGTTATGGATGAAGAAACAGTTTGAAATGCCTGACCAAAAAATTTACAAGGCAGTAAAAAGTATCAAAAATACAGGTGAAATCACAATCCGAAAGAGATCAGAATATGTTGAATGGACCAGAAGTTGAAAAACTGAATTCTCCATTAAAAGCTTGGATTATGCTTGTTGAATGCCTCAATACATTCTTTTCTTTTTATGTTTCATTCCTATCTCAAACTATATCATGTTTTATTGAATTTTGTTCTTCTAATTTAAAAACAACAATCTTCTTTTCTGATCTATATAATTAATATTTTTTTTTATCTTTCTTAAGATAATTACATACTTGAATTTACCAATTTTATTGAGATCATTTTTTCTTGATGGTAGTAAGCAAAGAAATATTTCACCAGCGCGTCAGTAACAAAAGCAATGAACTAGCTATTCTAAACGATGTTATTTATAATTATGCATATTTGCATATAGTCTGTGATACACATGTAAAAAAGAACTGTATGTCTCAACCGAAACTCATCACTACCTCTAGTACTTTCTTTGTAATTAGTGGACTACTTACTTGCAACACTGATATATAGGTGCCAGGAGTATCACATCTTCAACGGGACAAAACCTACAACACATATAACATAACTTTCGAGAATGTAAAACGCTACAATGGACACAGTTATCTTTATTATTTTTATTTGTACATTGCTTATAATTCCCCACAATCTTATATTTATTCTTAGAAAATTGTCTTTTGACCTATACCCTTTCTATACTCAAGTTATTTGTTGACTGAATATCTTACAGAGGCATCATTTATTTATGCTTGTTCTTTTCTGTTACTCTTGAAAAGGCTGGTAATGACTAAGAGTTCTGTGAAATAAAGATGTTTTTCGAAAACCGATATGAAAGGAAGAACTTATAATGGACCAACTTTTGAAATTTGTCATTTTCCACATAGTTTAATAGCTGAATTAACTTACTGTTTTGCAATCCATCAATCCATCTATCTATCTACTTACAAGCCTTTAAGAACATTGTGCTCAATAAATGTTCATGACAGTTGTTGAAGAACAGGTTGTGTATTTACTTACGATAATCCATAGTCCACAATGATGTTAAGGTTGATAGCTGCTTTTGAATAATTCTGTGCTATGTACGTATGTTTTGTGTCGTAGTTTAACATAATATAGTCTAAAACAGCCATGTCTAAAACATGTCCAAATGTATTGTCTTTCCTGTATGTACGGATCTGTCTAAACTCCTGGCAGAAATCCTTTTCACCTGGCATAAGTTTTTGGAACCTAGAAATGTGGAATTAAATCGTTTTCATTGGTGAACTCCAGTAATGCTATATTATCGAAAGCTAACAGCGAAAACCGAACACAAAAAACATTTTAAAATGTGAAGCATACTAGAGAAAGAAGCTTAGAGGAAGTTGCCATTTCTTAAGACGGCATAAACTGTGATAAAATAAAATCATAGACGATTTGTCTAATTGATCCGGTTTTCAGCTTTTAGCTGAAAATGGTCTTGAATATATTAGGACATAAGAAAAAATAGATAAAAGATAGAGTCGTACTCATCCAGACGCCGTCCATTGACGTGAAACTCGTGATGTGCGGTACCTTTACTTTGAAATCGCTCTTTCACGAGCCTGTTCTCTAGCCAGTAGATGACTGCTCCCTCTATAACACCTTTCTTGAAACAGTAAGTTTTGGGTTTCATTTTGTAACAAGCCCATTTGACACATACGTCTCCATCTGCAATTCGAGGTTTGGAAATTATTTTTGTAACGCTTAAAAGGTTCATTATATATATATATATATATATATATATATATATATATATATATATATATATATATATATAATTTTAAAAAGAAAACTTGTATTAAATGAATTGCTTCATTTCAAATCAATTTATTTTAATAAGGTTTAATACACTGAACAAAATTATATGTTCATAATCAAAACCATATAACGTTCTGTTACTGAAGTAATTTGTATCTTACAGGACTGCAGTATATAAAGACAATTTGGTTTGTGAG
This sequence comes from Potamilus streckersoni, assembly GCA_016746295.1. Taxonomy (NCBI): domain Eukaryota; kingdom Metazoa; phylum Mollusca; class Bivalvia; order Unionida; family Unionidae; genus Potamilus; species Potamilus streckersoni. The sequence goes on from JAEAOA010001939.1 coordinate 1,144,582, forward strand.
TTTTCATATATTACAAGTAATAAAGCAGGCTGACGTGTACGAAAATGAATGGTTCGGTGTTCTAATTGTACGAAAGAACTATAAACATAAAAATAACAACAACATTTGAAGCACCTGAAGTACACTCCATCTTGTTATATTCTTCAATAATTTTGGACAGAATTAAAGATGATACCGCTATAAAGTAAAAAAATATTAAACCATTAAAGAAATTAGACATAGTTATGGCACATTAAATATTTCTTTCGGTTTATCAAGAAACGATCCTCGTTGATCTTCAAATTGTTTTAAAACATATTCAGTTTACGTTCAAAAAGGAGTGGCCGAGTGGTCTAAAGCGCTGACCGTTACAGACCACTGCTATCTCACCTCGGTCTGTGCGAATTTGAGTCCAGACTCGGCTAAGATGGGTAAGTGAGAAAGCTTGCCAGTAGCTTCTCGTGGGTCGGTGGTTTTTCCCGGGGTTTTTCAGGGTTCTTCCTCCACCAATAATACTGACCGCCATGTATAGCCTATCTTGTGCTGAAAAATGGCGTTAAACCCTACAACAACAACATCAAAGAGATAGTACACAGAAAACAACTTATCAATTACAAAATATGCCTGATATGCCGACTTGCATGAATACACGTTAAAGCTTTCTGTCCACATTTAACTTGAGGCTTACCTGCTAGAACTGTAGTAGTATTCAATAGAGCGTCTGTGGCTACAGGTTCTATTTCATTTGCCCATGAAAGTCGCCGGCCGGTCACATATGGCATATTTTTTAATTTGAACAATCTATTAAAAATATGAGACTTGTTAAAATGCTGCATAATTTTTAAAATATAAATATTTATTCGTTTTTTATTATAATATATCTTACATATGGTAATGAATTTCACATGTATATATTCCTTCCTTTTGCGTAAGAATATTTTATAGAAGTACCGCTGCATATATATATTATAATGACGACATCTTACTTGATATGTCCATTCTCTAAAATGTAAGTTGATTTGCGTCCTATCTTGAGTGTCATTTTTCTGAACAGCACACATAATACAAGCCAATGTTAGAGAAAATTGACCATTTAAAGCATGAAGTTTGTTTCTGATTAGGTAGGGTTTCAATGTACATCTATGATAAACATCACTGTGGGCAAAACACACGGTAAGAATAAAACATTTACAAAATGTGCATAGTGACACACACTGCCCTTCTAACCACAAACGTCCTCAAAATCAGTAGGGACTTTAAGGTTTGCTTTAAATAATTTTGGGTACATGTCGCTATGCTTTCATTATGATTTTTATCAGAAGTGCACAACCTAGTTGTTCTGATTGTGCTTTCTGCGTTTGATGTCTGGGGGTAGGACGCACTGGAAGTTTTCCTTTAAATGACATTTTTTCTTTTCTGAATCATTACTGAACTGATAGTATGGATATACGATTATATTTATACAAACACTTTTTATGTTTCAAGAACAGATTGGCAGTTATATATTTACTCACAAAACAAAATGATTATTTTTTTAAAATTGTTTGAAAGCTTTTCATATATATATATATATATATATATATATATATATATATATATATATATATATATATATATATATATATATATATATCATAAAATGACAGTTTTTTAAAATAATTGTATAATTGTTTAGACATGATTTTTACCTATTATTTTTACTTTATCTAATATCTGTATATACATATTAGGTGCTAAAATTCATCCATCTACCAACTCCATAAAAATAATATTAAATAAAATCAGTGAAGAAGTTCAGATAAATATGGGACCAATTTGTGTGTTTTGGGACAGGGTGCTTTGACTTTATATATATATATATATATATATATATATATATATATATATATATATATATATATATATATATATATATATATATATATATATAAAGTATATGCAGATATTAGTTAAAGTAAAAATTAGGTAAGAATCATGTCTAAACAATTTTTACAAATTGTCATTTTATGAATGGGATATTCTGTTTATCTGTTTATCTGTTTATCAAAATAATTTTCTATTTAATTTTAACAAAACCTTTATCTGCCATAATTTGGTCCCTGGCTCTAAGAAATCTATAAACTGGTGCCTAGCTTAGCCTCGTTTTGGATTCGCTTACCCAGGGTCACATTAATACATGAATACATTCTAGGAATGGTCTATATTTGTCAGTTTTAAGCGGGCGTCTTAGACAGAGGTGATATTTAGACTTGTGCATGGCCATTTGTAATGCTGGGAACCTTATCAGGCCCTGAAGGAAGGTGAAATTGGGTCACAGGAGTAAGATTTAAACGAAATATGTAGATTATATGTGCATAAGGACGCAGACACATTGATGCCCATTCGTTTATGGTACCCGAATACCTACAGATGTCCTTGTTTGTTAAATATCTCTACGTATGGCTACAATACACAATTTATGAAAACATTTATAATTAACTTAACGTTTCGATGCCTTCACGCAATACCCACGGAATTCATAGTCATCTGCGTGCTTCATTGTTTACTGTTCCTATTCAGAATGCTCATTTGGGAGCTACATTTTCATATATTTTGTGTCGAACACGTTTTCTTTTGGGCATAATTTACATTTCCTACCGCTTTAAATAGTTGTTCATATAGATGAAAATATCTACAAGTTTCATGTAAATGTTTTGTTTCTAGCATGAATTGATGTATTGCCTGGTCATGATTTAATGTGCTTAAGTATGTGATTGGTGTAGGTGTTCATTAACTGTCAAACAATTAAGACGTCGTTGAAAATATGTTTGTCGTATCTATATTGCACACTTACAATTTTATAATTAAGGATTGTGGATTTAATATCGACTCAATTTTAACATGACTTTAAGAAGTAAACAAAATGTTTATTTAAATTTTAGTTCAATGCCTATCCCTTTTTAGATTGTTCTGGAAACAAAATTTTCATTCCTATACTTGAGTTTTTTAGAAGATCTATTGCATCGCAGGTTAAGTGAAGTTTGCAAATAAAGAGGGTTTGTAAACAATTATTCATTCATCCTTTATATCAGTCTTTGGAAATTTATGTTTAGAATTTGTAGTTGTATTATGATATTATTTGAGATGAATTATATATTTAAATTATTCATTGCAATTACAAAGTCGTCATTGAACGTTTGGGCTAATACACTACTTTAGAATTATTGTGGGCTCATTCAAAAGATATTATGATTATATCATTGTGATACACCAAGACATTCGTTGCTAATGGAATTTATTCAGAACATGTTCAACGTTTGGACTTGTCATATAACAGTTAGGATTATTTGGAATTTAATTCACAATACTATGTATGTTTTGAATTTTTAGTTTGCATTGTAGCGAAAATTATTAGGTCCAGATTTTACTAAAACTGTTGGTTTTGCTTCATTTTGTGACATATTTTCAGACCGAAGAGTCGTAATTGTTGATTATAAAACTATGAACAAATTTAGTCACGTTCTTATCAGTCGCCCTTCTTTTCAGGACTAGTAATTTTGCAGTCATTCAGTTCGTATATATATATATATATATATATATATATATATATATATATATATATATATATATATATATATATATATATATATATATATATATAGTTTTCATTTTCTAGTCTTCTTGGTTTAGACCGCTTGGTTTCAATGTTCTAAGGCGGCGTATCCAGTATGATTCCTTTTCCTTCCTGGTTTCGGAACTCCAGCTGTGGTTGTTAGCAATAGCGATAAGTATTATATCACTGAAAGTGTGGCCAGGGGAGGAGAAGTGTTCTGCAACCGGGCTTCTGTACAGTTTTTTTGTCATCCAATCAGATCTATGAAGGTTTATCCTTTTGTGTAGCTTTTTAGTTTCTCCCACGTACTGAAGGCCACAGATCTTACATGTGATGAGATAAATCACATTCTCCGTTTTGCACGTTTTGTTTGGACCATGTATGTTTAGTTTTTCTTTAGTCACTGTGCTAGTGAATGTCTTGGTCTCTATCATATGTTGACAGGTTTTGCATCTTTTATCGCCACAGGGTCCAGATTGACTAGGTTGGTTTTGACTAGCGATTGTTGTTAGCTTGGCCCTGACTAGGATGTCCTTTAGGTTTTTTGGTCTCCGGTAAGCTACTACAGGTTTGTTCGGAAGTATTAGGTTTAGTATGTCTGACGATTGCACGGTTGGCCAGTGGTTTGCGATGATTTTACCTACTTTGGGATTGTCTGGGTGATAGGTCAGAATAAATGGTATCCTATCAACCTTTTCTTTCTGTCCATATCTGAGTAGGTCATCACGGTTTGTTTGTTTGGCCCTTTGGATTGCCTCCGCAATCAGGTCTTTGTCGTAGCCTCGGTAAATTAAATGTTTAGCCAGCTCTTCAGACCTTTCTAGGAATCTTTCATCGTCGGAGCATATTCTGCGTATCCTCAGTGCCTGGCTATATGGAATGTTTTTAATGCAGTGTTTTGGATGACAGCTGGTTGGGAGAAGATACTGGTGTTTGTCGGTTGGTTTCGAGTAGATGTCTGTGTGTAATTTGTTTTCCACCAGTCTGGTTGTTGTGTCCAGGAAAACATGGTTTGAGTTGGAAATTTCTGCCGTGAATTTTATTGAAGGATGGAAGTTGTTTGCCTTTGATATGAAGTCATCCAGACTTTCTCTTCCATACTGCCACTTCATTTCTATATCATCGATAAAGCGTACCCACTGGTATGGTGTACGCTCAACCGATGCTAAGAGCTTTCCCTCAAGTTTTCCCATGAAAATGTTAGCATACGAAGGTGCCATTTTAGTACCCATTGCAGTTCCATTGATTTGTAGGTAGTTTTCTTCATTAAATTCAAAGTTGTTGAGTTTTAGGACAAGCTCCAGGAGTTGGATTAAGAAGTGTGTGGGTGGATTGTTTACAGTTCTTGTTTCCCATGCTTCGCTACATGCCTGTAACCCTTCGTTGTGCGGTATGTTGGTGTACAAAGATGTGACGTCTAAGGAAGCAAGTAATGTATCTGGCAGTAATGGTTCACTAGCTTTGCTTTTTATGAGATAATCTGTCGTGTCTTGAAGATATGATGGTAATTTGTGGACATGTGGTCTCATAAAATGATCTAAATATTCTGATATCCTTTCTGTGGGGTGCCCGTTACCTGAGATTATAGGTCTGCCAGGGTTTCCTTGTTTGTGGATTTTGGGTAGAAGATAAAATCTACCTGCTCTTGGGTTTTCTGGGCTTAAGTAGTTTTTGGTTTGCTGGTCTATGTGTCCGCTTTGGTACGCCTCGTCAATAACATTAGTGATGATTTCTGCATATTCCAGCGTTGGATCATGGTCCAGTTTTTGGTAGAACCTAGCGTCACTTAGTTGTCTACTTGCTTCACTAATGTAGTCTTCCCTATTCATAACGACAACAGCGGAACCCTTATCTGCAGGCTTAATTATTATGTCTGTTCTGCTTTTCAGTGAATGCGGGGCATCTGTTTCTTCTTTTGTCAAATTAGAATATTTGTTAGTATGGTTGATATGTCTGGAAGTATCGTTTTCAACCGAGCTGATAAAGGCTTCCAGATTCGGAATTGAACTTTTTGGTGGGGTCCAGTTACTTTTCTTTCTAAATGTGGGTTGGTCGCAGCTTATATTTTCCTTTGATTTGTTTGGTGGTTGCAAGGCAAAATGGGCTTTGAGTCTTAGTCGGCGGATGAATTCTTCGGTGTCATTCTTAAGCTTCCCTCTGTCGTATGTTTTTGGACGGGGACAGAAACTCAAACCTTTCGATAAAAGTTTTATTTCTGCATCAGTAAGTTCTAAATTGGAGATGTTGACTACTGTGTTAGTAACAGTTGCATTAGTGTTTGTTACAGAATGCTTGCGATTCTTCCTTTTGCGGCGATTTTTCTTCTTACGGTTGCTTTTGGAAGAAATTTCGTCAATTGAAGTTTCTTCACAACAGTCCTTTGGTTGTAGATCATGACTTCTAAATTTTCTATCTCTGACTTTGTATTGTTTCGAAGAGAGTTTTTTTTCATCTTTATTTAATTTGGAGTAAAACGTTTTCAATTGTTCTTCTGTTGAGACGGAATTGAGCTGATGTTTTAGTTCTTCAATGGTTGCTGATTTGGCTAGATATTGATGATTTACGTTTTTACTAAGTAGGGCTGTGAGTTTCATGGAAGCGTCGTGAGTTATTTTATTCCATCTTTTGTTGAATCTGTTTGAACTCTTGCCAATAATTTGCGGTTTCAGATGAATTTGAAGACCTTTAGTGACTGTATTTGTTTCGAGGAAATGATGCAAGAAAGTGCAATGATGCTTTAGGCGAATTAAAGCATCAGTTTCATTGCGTAAAGTTTTGAATGTTTTCTGTATTTGTTGAGACATCGTCTCCATTCTAAGAGATACGGCAACAATTTAAGTATAAGAAGGAAACAATGGAACGGATACAAACACCAGTATCTTCTCCCAACCAGCTGTCATCCAAAACACTGCATTAAAAACATTCCATATAGCCAGGCACTGAGGATACGCAGAATTTGCTCCGACGATGAAAGATTCCTAGAAAGGTCTGAAGAGCTGGCTAAACATTTAATTTACCGAGGCTACGACAAAGACCTGATTGCGGAGGCAATCCAAAGGGCCAAACAAACAAACCGTGATGACCTACTCAGATATGGACAGAAAGAAAAGGTTGATAGGATACCATTTATTCTGACCTATCACCCAGACAATCCCAAAGTAGGTAAAATCATCGCAAACCACTGGCCAACCGTGCAATCGTCAGACATACTAAACCTAATACTTCCGAACAAACCTGTAGTAGCTTACCGGAGACCAAAAAACCTAAAGGACATCCTAGTCAGGGCCAAGCTAACAACAATCGCTAGTCAAAACCAACCTAGTCAATCTGGACCCTGTGGCGATAAAAGATGCAAAACCTGTCAACATATGATAGAGACCAAGACATTCACTAGCACAGTGACTAAAGAAAAACTAAACATACATGGTCCAAACAAAACGTGCAAAACGGAGAATGTGATTTATCTCATCCCATGTAAGATCTGTGGCCTTCAGTACGTGGGAGAAACTGAAAAGCTACACAAAAGGATAAACCTTCATAGATCTGATTGGATGACAAAAAAGCTGTACAGAAGCCCGGTCGCAGAACACTTCTCCTCCCCTGGCCACACTTTCAGTGATATAATACTTATCGCTATTGCTAACAACCACAGCTGGAGTTCCGAAACCAGGAAGGAAAAGGAATCATACTGGATACGCCGCCTTAGAACATTGAAACCAAGCGGTCTAAACCAAGAAGACTAGAAAATGAAAACTATGCACTAGTAGAATTTAACATTTTCTAAATCTTCTTATTATCCTTCAATTTTTACTATAAGAATAACCGGTATAGAATCAAATATCCGGGATATAATCTGCGTTACATATGTACACAAAGTAAAAATAGATGTCGCTTTGGCTTGTAGACTTTTAGGGAATTATACAACGTTTTCAGTTTCCGCAACTAGTCTATACAAGGTGGTTGTATTTATAGTTTTAGCACATGTGAAGACAGAAATGTAGAGGTTTACAAACACAACGTTTTTGTGTTTATTTGTTTGTCGTAACTATGTTTTGTATTTGCCTTTGAAAAAGACTCATTAAGAGTCGAAAGCGCTTAGGCTAGTTAGTTACTAGTTTCGTACTGTTCGTCGTCAGTTTATTGCATCTATTTTAATTAATCCCTGACACACGTGATCCCTTGGTGGATCCAGTACGCTTGAGAGGGTTGTTATTCGCCATATGATTTGTATTCTTTATATATATATATATATATATATATATATATATATATATATATATATATATATATATATATATATATATATATATATACTCTGGAAACACTTCCAATCTTATTTTTTTTAATTAAATATATCGTCTTGAAAATTAACAACTGCATTGCAATAAATGGGCTATTAAAGAAGGAGCATCATCATTTACATTTCTGATATCATTTCTTCACTTACTGATTGGTGTTTTAATGATTTTGGGGAAAATAAATTGATTCAAAAATATACTCAGTTAATTTTCTTTAGGTCTCGTAGTGAATGTTCACTGTATATGCATTTTGTTACGCGTGCTCATTATTTCTCACCTTTAATTCCTGTACTTATTTATTTTTGCTGTCTTTTTGAATTATTGCTTAAACACTTCATAATATACCGAGGAAATAAAGATATCAATCAATCTTATCAGGGCTTTCTCGAGTTCTTCATCCACCGCCATGTAGCCTTTCAAGGGCTGAGAAATGACGTTAAACCCCAAAACATTAACAACAATCATGTTTTCCCCAAACGCTGTGTGAGTAAAATAAAATCATAAATTTAGCCCCATCCGCTTATATTTAAACTGTATTATTTATGAAGGCACTTCCATTTTTTGTGAGTGCAAGATATGCTTGTATTTGAAAATTTTACCCAGGTAATTTATGCATACTTCGTTAGAGCATATACATAAAGATCGGTATAGTGAGCATAATGATATATTGAGTTTACGGTGTAGGTGACACTGATCGTACAGCACATTATGTGACGTCATGTTTGATACGTATTTTGGAAAGGTAAATACGATAGAAATGTAGAATGTTTAAATTACCTGTTCAGAGTAAACCCTGTGATCTCATATTGGGGATGTTCACATCCACTGACACAACCCGAAGTTCTTTCCTTGTTTGTTATGTTCCTAAAACATACAATGAGGGTAAGTTACATGCAACATTTGTAAACAAAAGAAAAAGAACGTGTAAACGTTTCGAAACTAGATTTGTTGAGCTGTTCTTAATTGAATGTAATATTTTGTCCCCAACATATCAAGCAAGCAAATCACAAACTACAAGTTTTCTTCTTGAGATAATTTTCACATTCTATATTATGTCTAAGGTAGAAACATACTGTCACCCTATTATGTTTGCATTTTCTAACATTATCAAACTTTCATGTAGTTTTGTATTTCATGGTATTGATCAATATTCTTTTAGTATTTATCATGCCCAAATATATCATACGCCAACGAAAGTATTGTTACAGACTTTACCTACCTCCAACAATTTATCAAAATATACCGTCATCCCAACACAAGAAAAAATATTACAAAGCTTTCCAGACCAAAAAACCCTATTCTAATGCATTTATGAATTTAATATCTACAAAGATTCATTCCATCACTAAAATATTAATGCCATATTTGTGCAGTTTGGTGACAACAACTTGATGCGGAATATCGTATTGACATTTATCAGATTGAAACATGCTTTCAGATGCGCCAGTTGTTTCCAGCATGATTGGTAATTTTACTTACATACTAAGGGTTTCATTTAATAAACAGTCATATAGATCGGAATCAACAGAACATAATTTGTAATAAGTGTAACATTTTCTCAAAACTAGACTAGAGAGAGATTAATAACTGGAATATAATATGTCGTTGATAATTATTGCGAACAAATATGTACCGTTAATAATTATTGCAAACAAATAGGTACATTAACGCTTTGGGAACATACATCAGCTGTTGCGGTAAGTGTATATAAACGACATTATTATTTGATGTCGCTAAACAGATTAATACCAGCTTTTATCAGCTTGCTGGAGAAAGAAAGATTGATGTAAAAATATAATGGGCGTATTTATTCATGCAACATGGCATTTATTTGACAGAAGAAAAACTATTTAGATTGAATCAAAGTATTAGGTCGTATATTATTATGTAGATTTGGTAAACAGATGCAAAATAGTCTGTTTAACTGTTTATGAACCGAAACATGGTGTTTGAAATTTTTGCTGGTGGGTAGTTTTAGATGGGATATAGGTGGGAAGGAAACTGAAAATCTTGCAAACACTACTGCAAAGCCTTCTACACAAACAACTCACAATCTAAAATATGTAGAAGCAAATAAATGTTTATAATTATGTCCATGGTATAATTTATTTTTAAAAATATATTGTTATTTATAATACACTTATCGCACTTTTTAATTTCATTTGGTTTGGTCTTAAATATATACCTTTGTTATGACTGGAAACATACAGTTAATTTTTCCCAGAATAAGCAAAGTGACAGGATCATGTTATACAAACAAAATTTGTTTGTGGTTGTATTCAAAAGTTAATTTATTACACTAATAATAATAACAGGCACGTATGCTGCTCCTATTGTTTACCCCCTTTCCCCCAAAAATTAACAGTTTGCAATAGTTTTCATTCAATTCCTTACCATTAATTTTCGACCTGCATATGTTCAACTACCATTTTCTGTTAAACTTTTATTCAAACTTTGCTTTGGCTAAATCAAGAGTTCCTGACATAGTTGTAAAAATTGTATCAATTGTCATGAATTGTTCACTATATCATATTTGTAAAAATAGTATTAATTGTCACGCATTGTTCATCGTACCATAGTTTTAAAATTCGTATCAAATATCATGCATTGCTCATTGAACAGTCTGTTTCGCCTGACGGTTACTTTTCTTTAACTTGGAGATATATGTTGCTGATATTTTCTCTAAATTATTAAATCTAAAAAATGTCTAGCTAGATGTGATTTTTGAATTTCAGATTCAGCGTCTTCCAATAGTTTCAGACAGTTAAGAATTCTAGTTGCATTTGTTTGTGTATATTTCATGTCTTCTTTCGCGATATTCTCTTTTTGTTATGTATTTTATGTGTGATTTGTTGTTATTAAGGACTGTCACATATGGTCTACGAAAACACCATAACCCCCTTTCCACATTTGTTTTTTGACACCGAAAATAATAGGCTAATTGCAGTAAAAGAACTAAACGAAAATTAAAAACTTGTCCTTCCGATTATGTTAATAAAATGTACTCAAATGTTTTCACGATACTAGGGTTTCCCCAAAGTTTTTCTGAAAATTATCTACCACAAAATAGCGTTTTACGTACCTCTTAAAACGGTATTAAAATACTTTCATGTCAATAAATATGGTTAGTGCAAAATTGAAATTCAGACGAAGAGGATGTAATTGAAACTGTCCCGTGCTTATAGGTGATCAACCGCTGCTTAGATACCAAAATAATGTTAGAATGTCATTGTAGTCATAGAGCACAATAGAATACTAAATTTAATGGAGATCTTACGTTCGAAAGAGAAACCAAGAAAGAATTACTCACAAAAATAGAGCATAGTTCTTGTTAGAGACCGTTAGAAATAAAAGATTTAAGCTAACAGAAATTTGGAGTATGTGTTATACATATAGTGTTTGAGATATTGTTTATAGTGTAAACAACATTAAAATGTACAAAATTGGGATTTGATCTGGTTTAATTTAAATATATGCGAATACGTGGCGTCGATATTTGATGACTGGGACATGTTGGCAAAATGGTGAGTAGCGTGGCAGATTTTATTATTCAATTTAGTTTTAATAAAAGGGTTAATGTTGGGTATGGCTGACCATTTTTTAAAGAAACCACTGCGGTTTATTTGCCTGTGCAATAATAAAAGTGTCTGAAAGATGTTTCTAGACGCTACACATATTTGATGATAAACATAAAACAAACATCTGTTTCTTTTGGATTAAATGATGAATACCATTCGTAATGTTATCAAAGGATTCACCAATTCTGCTACACATGTCTGTCTGTTTTTCTGTCTGTGTGTCTCTGTCTCTTTATTTATATATATATATATATATATATATATATATATATATATATATATATATATATATATATATATATATATATATATATATATATATATATATATAAAGAATACAAATCATATGGCGAATAACAACCCTCTCAAGCGTACTGGATCCACCAAGGGATCACGTTTGTCAGGGATTAATTAAAATAGATGCAATAAACTGACGACGAACAGTACGAAACTAGTAACTAACTAGCCTAAGCGCTTTCGACTCTTAATGAGTCTTTTTCAAAGGCAAATACAAAACATAGTTACGACAAACAAATAAACACAAAAACGTTGTGTTTGTAAACCTCTACATTTCTGTCTTCACATGTGCTAAAACTATAAATACAACCACCTTGTATAGACTAGTTGCGGAAACTGAAAACGTTGTATAATTCCCTAAAAGTCTACAAGCCAAAGCGACATCTATTTTTACTTTGTGTACATATGTAACGCAGATTATATCCCGGATATTTGATTCTATACCGGTTATTCTTATAGTAAAAATTGAAGGATAATAAGAAGATTTAGAAAATGTTAAATTCTACTAGTGCATAGGTTTCATTTTCTAGTCTTCTTGGTTTAGACCGCTTGGTTTCAATGTTCTAAGGCGGCGTATCCAGTATGATTCCTTTTCCTTCCTGGTTTCGGAACTCCAGCTGTGGTTGTTAGCAATAGCGATAAGTATTATATCACTGAAAGTGTGGCCAGGGGAGGAGAAGTGTTCTGCGACCGGGCTTCTGTACAGCTTTTTTGTCATCCAATCAGATCTATGAAGGTTTATCCTTATGTGGAGCTTTTCAGTTTCTCCCACGTACTGAAGGCCACAGATCTTACATGTGATGAGATAAATCACATTCTCCGTTTTGCACGTTTTGTTTGGACCATGTATGTTTAGTTTTTCTTTAGTCACTGTGCTAGTGAATGTCTTGGTCTCTATCATATGTTGACAGGTTTTGCATCTTTTATCGCCACAGGGTCCGGATTGACTAGGTTGGTTTTGACTAGCGATTGTTGTTAGCTTGGCCCTGACTAGGATGTCCTTTAGGATTTTTAGTCTCCGGTAAGCTACTACAGGTTTGTTCGGAAGTATTAGGTTTAGTATGTCTGACGATTGCACGGTTGGCCAGTGGTTTGCGATGATTTTACCTACTTTGGGATTGTCTGGGTGATAGGTCAGAATAAATGGTATCCTATCAACCTTTTCTTTCTGTCCATATCTGAGTAGGTCATCACGGTTTGTTTGTTTGACCCTTTGGATTGCCTCCGCAATCAGGTCTTTGTCGTAGCCTCGGTAAATTAAATGTTTAGCCAGCTCTTCAGACCTTTTTAGGAATCTTTCATCGTCGGAGCATATTCTGCGTATCCTCAGTGCCTGGCTATATGGAATGTTTTTAATGCAGTGTTTTGGATGACAGCTGGTTGGGAGAAGATACTGGTGTTTGTCGGTTGGTTTCGAGTAGATGTCTGTGTGTAATTTGTTTTCCACCAGTCTGGTTGTTGTGTCCAGGAAAACATGGTTTGAGTTGGAAATTTCTGCCGTGAATTTTATTGAAGGATGGAAGTTGTTTGCCTTTGATATGAAGTCATCCAGACTTTCTCTTCCATACTGCCACTTCATTTCTATATCATCGATAAAGCGTACCCACTGGTATGGTGTACGCTCAACCGATGCTAAGAGCTTTCCCTCAAGTTTTCCCATGAAAATGTTAGCATACGAAGGTGCCATTTTAGTACCCATTGCAGTTCCATTGATTTGTAGGTAGTTTTCTTCATTAAATTCAAAGTTGTTGAGTTTTAGGACAAGCTCCAGGATTTGGATTAAGAAGTGTGTGGGTGGATTGTTTACAGTTCTTGTTTCCCATGCTTCGCTACATGCCTGTAACCCTTCGTTGTGCGGTATGTTGGTGTACAAAGATGTGACGTCTAAGGAAGCAAGTAATGTATCTGGCAGTAGTGGTTCACTAGCTTTGCTTTTTATGAGATAATCTGTCGTGTCTTGAAGATATGATGGTAATTTGTGGACATGTGGTCTCATAAAATGATCTAAATATTCTGATATCCTTTCTGTGGGGTGCCCGTTACCTGAGATTATAGGTCTGCCAGGGTTTCCTTGAAAACCCAGAAAACCCAGAAAACCCAAGAGCAGGTAGATTTTATCTTCTACCCAAAATCCACAAACAAGGAAACCCTGGCAGACCTATAATCTCAGGTAACAATTTTATTGTAAGACAAATCAACCAATCATGCAGTACAATGTTCCTGTATTGTCTTTCAGTAATATACAGCATTGTTTAGGATATTTTTCATTAGATAGAACGGATCTGCAAACAACTGGTTTAACGTTTCGCTCAGTAAGCGAGAGCTAGCCATGTTAATACATTTCCAGGGATCTTGAGTATTATTTTAAAAAATGCTTATCATTATCGAGTCGTAAACATTTCTTAGCCGTATTATATGAGCAGACTAGTAAGTTACATTCACAGCTGTGACTGAGAAAACAATGGTCGATACAACTTCTTTAAGACCAGCTTAAAAAATTCCCTAGCACAAAGCATGTTAAATATTTATGAGGTACATGTTTACTTTTGAGGAAACAAATTAGCAGTGTTTTCACTATTCTTAAAATAATCAATATAGCATATGTTGAATAGAGAGTTCATCCCGTTTTGCTGAGAATGAGCGCTTTATGTAGCCAACACTATTTATTTGCTTCATATATAAAATCATAATTTCCGCATCATTGCCTTCATGTAGTCGTTCATTATTTAGCCTATGATGTCATTTCTTTTTTAATATATTAAACTTGTCAGCATATTAATAATTTCAACATTGTTTAAGGAGAGAATTAGAAGAAATGTGTAACTTGTGTAATTAAACACTTAAAGAAGAACATCACACAATGACAAACTATCAAACTATTGAAGATTGTGCATGTGTGTCTGTGTATGGTATATGTGTTCGCATTGGGGAAAAATATCATAAGACAATGGCTGAATATGTTTCAGCAACTGTTATCTAATAAAAGAATCAAAAGCATACTAAAGGATATAAAACCACTATTTACCATGGAATTTCCTTTGTAAGATTTAATATCTAATACAAACAAATATCAAGAGCCAATGACAAGCCACCAGTCCGTAAACTGCATCGAAATCAACCCATAAATCAATTCCCATAAAATTATATATTAGCAGACAGATCAATAACAAATAAACAATTCATGTTATCAACGCCATACTCAGCTTACAGGACATGTAAATACTTCATGGATAGTATCATATGCAATTAGATTAATTAGCTTTCAGCTTGGATGTTATATAAAGTATTATTCGTTTCAGTTTGAATGTTAAATAAACTATTATTTATTGTGCTGGAATATACGCCATTATAATTAAATTTATCTATAAAAATAGTTATAGCGGAGGTTACATTTTATTTGGGCCTAGATGGTTTATAGCGACCGTCTTTATCTATCATTGTCATCTCACTTCTGTCCGCATGTGTTCCTGTCTCATGTTCGGCATATGTAGCTACACAAGAAGAAAATGCATGCAAATAGTTTTCCTTGGGTCCGTAGTTCCTACTGGGGTGTCACTGGCTCTTCCTCCACCGATTATACTGGCAGCCGTATTTAGCATATCGTGTATGTGTCGTCAAAAGCGGCGTTTAAACTACAATATTTTAATAGCGATGAAAATCATAACAATTTGACCATTAACTATATGAAATTTCTCCAGACTCATACAATAATTATTCATACGTTATTGTAAATAATAATTGCTGAATATTTCTAAAATGAAATGTAGACCATACTATATTATCCATTAACTTTCAAACCACAACCTTGTAGTACGTACAATACTTACACTATTGCTGGTTTGAATAGCACCTTTTTTCCACCCTCCAACGTCAACTGCCATTTGTAGGAAGTTGACACTCGTGGTCCCCACTTGTCAACCCTGATTATTCTGGCATTCTGCAATGCAGCGATAGCTTCGTCAACAAATTCACCATCTGGATAAAGCGATTGATTGTTGATTAATCTATCCATCGCATTCCAAAGTGTCGAAATATTCTTATATGAGTATTTTGGTTTCATGGGCTCTACTCCGATATGTGGTCCGACAGATGGATTTGAGTATCTACGGAATATAAACTCCATTTCCATCTTATAGAGGGTAAAGGTCAGGCAAACAACGATTACCACTGAAGCGTACATATATCTGTAGAAAGTAAAATCTGAATGTACTTGGAATCTTACAAAAAAATTATATATTCAGTATTTCCTGATAAATAAAATTCAAAATGTTGGTCTCAAAGACAGACTTTGAGTGATCATTTTCATTATTCAACACATTTGAGGAAACCAGGAAGAGAGCTTGCATTGTGTCTGCAAGATGTACAGAATCTCATCGTCACGCATATTGCCACTAGACAATATTTTGTCAAGGAATTAATTGGCTGCTGTTTAAGCAGAAGGAGTACAGTTTGACTAGTGTAATATAATTACGAGATGACATTTCATTTTAAAATCACATGAATGACAAAAACGTTTAACCTATCATAATAAATTAACTGTGGGCAAAACTCTTTCAATTTCAAAAAACATAACGCGATATAAATGGATAGTATTTATAACATATTATGACAAAACATTAAAGTTAATCACTTCTGTAGATGATCTAAGTAAATGAAATACAGTAAGCCTTAAATAAATTAAATATAAATTACTCGAATTACTTAGCTATGCATCGAAAAACAAGAAACTGTCAAAAACTAAGATTTTTCTCACACAGTAGTTCCTATTTTCGAGGGTCATTATTTTCTTCGTCGGGTTGAAAAAAATTAAAAACGAAGTCTTTTAAATTTTATTCTTTTTCTTGAAGATTGAAAAAGTTAATTTGTTTTTAACATTGTGGTCCTTTTTCATTTAAATAACTGTGTTCCCCAAAGTTTTAAGGTGAATACGTTAATGAAATTGTATGGACCGTTCCACAGATAATTAGGATACAATTGTTCCACGCAAATAATTTTAAGTACAAACTTATTAATGCTTACAAAAGTTTGCCGTCAGGTCGCTGATATGAACTGAACGACACATATTGCTTATGTCAATTCTGGTAGACACCGTGTAATCTAACACGAACTTCGTGTGAAGTCAATGGCAATTAGGCCATCACTGGTTGATAGTATAAAAACAGAAACTAATTAACCCTATCAAACACGTTTTTAAAGGCATAGTTCTGAAATATCGTGTAATGAAATTTTGTTGTTGTTTTTGTTGTTGTTGTTGTTGTTGTTGTAGTAGTAGGGTTTAACACAATTTTCAACACAAGATAGGCTATACATGGAAGCCAGTATAAATGATGGAGGAAGAAATCGGGAAAACCAGGAGAAAACTGCCAACTCACGAGAAGCTACTGGCATGCTTTCTCATCTACCCACATTGGCCGAATCCCGAGACTCGAACCCACGCCATCATAGGTGAGATGGCAGTCATCCGTAAAAGTGTGAGCTTTATACCAATCAGCCACTTGGGGACCCGAAATGAAAGTTTAATAAGCATATTATTCCATTAGAATAAATGAACGTCATTATTTATTAAAAACAAATATAAAAAGAAAATAGGAAAATGAGAATTATTTTCTACTGTTACGTGTGGGCTCGTACAAATGTAACAAAATAAAAGAGTGAAATCAACAAGGTTTGTAAATTTTAACACAAATAATTTATTTTCCTAGCAAATACTTTAACAATATGAAATAGGACTTACGGTTTTTGAATTTAGTCCAACATTAATCCTAGAATTGAACAAATAAGTCCTGTTACTAAACAGTTCTAATTGAATCCATGTTCGAATCTATTAAATTCCAATATGGAAGGCGATGACGGCAGATGAGGTCATTGTACTGTTTGCAACAATTACTCGTTGAAACACATATGTAATGATATCTTTAGAATTCCAAAATAAATTGCCACTGAATATATTTCTTCTAGAAATTTTATAATTATGAGGCACTTTTGTAATTTTCTAATGAATGAATTATTACATTTCAACAAAACAGGTGAACTTCAAAACAAGCTGGCATCGACGACCAAGAACACATTGAGGTATGAGTTGTGAGAATATGACCTGCTAGATTTCACCAAGACAGAAGTATTAATATAAAAACCCAACTAAAAAAGTCATTTCGACACTTGTGATAGGTCACATGATCCCTTAATCATCAAACCGTGCAATAAAAAATGTCATTAATCACGTATGCTAAAATAGCCCTATCTAAGAATACAATTCTCACACTGGAAATAAAAAAAAGAAAGGTTTATTTACAATTCAACTAACACGTGGGCAGAAAATGATCTAAGATGTAGCCAATTTTATTCACCCGATGTTTAGATACAGTGATGTTTCAGTTCCAGTCAAAAAAACGTTTAGCCCCGACGCTCCAGAAATAGGAATTGATCAACTTCAATTAGTGTCAATATTTCATTCAAAAACAAAGTAATTGATCAACCTCAGATAGAGTCAATACCTCATCCAAAACGACAGCAATTGATCAACCTCAAATAGTGTCATTAAATCATACAAACAGAAAGGAATTGATCATCCCCAAATAGAGCCTATGCCTCGTCCAAAAAGAAAGGAACTGATTAACCTCAGATAGTGTCAATGACTCGTCCAAAAAGAAACGAATTGACCACCTCTGATGGTGTCAACACTTTGTAAAACGGCACAGTAACCTACGTTTTGTTATTTAAACACACTTGAACGGCACTTAAAAGCCATACGAGGACGCATTGATGCTTGGTTAAGACAACGAATAACCCGTGAACAAATTTAATTTATTCCGAAATTTGTATCGGTGTATCTTCTTAATTATCTTAATGTACGATGTTAGGAGATTAGCTAATGTCAACTGTCGTATGCCATTTTAATCGTAATATTATAATTATCTATGGTGCAATTCAAAATGTATAATGATTTGAAACATACTTTAAAAATCTAGAACGGAAGGGTTGGAATGAAATTTTAAAGGCTAAATGAGTGTTATGCTTGTAATAAACGCCGAAAACAAATATTGCATCACAAACAACACTGAAAAGGGTACAAGAGAATTAAAAACACTATTATTGTAAACATCTGACCCCACAATAATTTATCATGTGAAACGGTATGTATTAATACATTTAAGTAAAATATTCACACAACCGTCTGCTGTGTGCAAGCGTCCAAGACGTATTCCACGAAGCTTGGTCTAGATTACAACGAATGTTTCCACATTAACCAAATTACACTGACAATGATATATAATAATATTTGTCTTTCTAGTTGCAATTGGTGTTTAATACATATTATTTTAATTATATTTGATACATATTATTTTATTACATAAATTATAATAAGCAAGAAAACATATTAATTTATTACATAAATTTATAATAAGCTACAAGTAGTGTTGTACTAAAGCAGATTGCAACTGTTTGTTTTGGATGTATTTTGCTTCCTTAAAACTAGTTACATACATACTCACCTCATGGCAGCCATAATCCTTCTGGAGCTGGAGAAAAGGTAAAGTACGCATATTGTATAGGCTTTCAAAGTAGTGTCGACATTCAGCATCGCCAGATGTTAAGTTATTATAACTACTTTATTAGGATTTCAAAACAGTGTCTACGTTGACCATCGTCAGATGTTGAAGCATTATATTTCGTAATACTCTTATGAAAATGTTTTATTATAACCTTCTTCTCATTCCTTGTTATGAGAAGGAAATACTAGCATCTTTAAGAGATGTCTTTGCACAAACGTGTTAATCATCTTGCTGACCGTTGGGTACAAGCGAATTGTATGATTGTCTATCATCAGCTATTCATCAAATCTAACATTTGTTGACGTGGATCTTTAAAACAGAGGAATGTACTTGCTCACACTAGAATGAGCTTTACAAAAACGGCACACAGCTGCTGCAAAAAACAAAGCAAATTTTAATCTCGCTATAGCTTAGTGGAAAATTACTTTAATATAATTTAATACAGATTACCTTTAATATGATTTAGAAAATTTTTAGAGAGGATTCCAATCCTAATATTTTTACTAAAAAATCTTATCCTATTAATAACGTGACCATTAATTTCCAAATACATCATTAGTTGTTGCTACATTATCTGAGAGATTTGAGCATCTACCTTGTAACGTGAGATGACAATGGTTTATTCTCAGTAATTGAATAATTAATTTCTGTGTTTTGTTAGGATATTAAAGCTTTGAAAAACATCAGATATATTACAAATGTATGTAAGGAGCTATATCAAGTGATATAAATATAGATTTAGATATGCTAATCATTGAACAGTTAAATAGTCTAAGAATAAAAAACAACCTCTAAAACAACAAATATAAATATTTATTTCTCAATGCGTGTTAGCAAGGTCCCAAATTAACGCAGTAACATTATTGGACAATATATTTGGTGGTAATATTACAAATTGTACAGTTTGTATGCGTGCTTTTTGCAATAAATCCATTAATTTTGATCATATCCAATCAGAGAATTTCTAAATCGCTTCATCGTAATCGATTTAATCCTATAAAAATTGATTGTATGGACAGTTTTTTCTATTCAGCAATATTGATTAACTTTTTATTAATTGTCAATGTTAGACTGAATTCAATAATAAGTGGTAGGTTGGGATTAGTGCCATATTCAGCATATTGTTAATCAGTTACATAAAGGCTGTGAGTGGCAGGTATAGACAGAGTTCCACATTTGCATGTTTTACACCAATGTCTTACTTCAGGCAGGGTGTAATTTGCTGCTACTAATATTACGTATATGGTTTTTATGTTCATAAGCACCTTTAAAATATATGGTATTATGTCAATTTATTATATTTAGAGCTCAAAATTTCACCCATCCTATAATGGCCACGTCGTAGATTTTCTTGTTTTATGCAAATGATTTAAGAGAATAATGTAAGAAAATTATCAACCATATTTCTACAGATGATTGACTTGCACATATATATCTTGTTTATATATATATATATATATATATATATATATATATATATATATATATATATATATATATATATATATATATATATATATATATATATAAAACACTCACACATCGTTGACCCTAGACAAATCAAGCTAGCAAAAATAGTGTGATACCAGTGATAACCGTAGACAAGATGCTATAAGAGTCATACTATTATAAGCAACGAGCGCCATGGCAACCCTTTGAAATCAGTCATGCTATAACTTGGTAGACTTCACACTGTAATTACCGTTCTAGATTGTATTGGACACCTGATGGATGCCTCCGGTCCTCGGTGAATATTTTAAATTGTATATGGAAGTAATGCAATTATGCATAATGATGTTGACTGAAAAGGTCATAGAAAGAGCTAGAAGGGATCAGTTTTTGTGGATTCTGCATTGATTATTTTTCTCTTGGTTTCTAGTGTCTATTTGCCAATACCTTGGAAGTTTATAGAAATGACTGAAGGGGATACATGTGAATCCTTTATTGAGAAGACAATGATAGATGACAATCAGTTTGCACCTGGAGAAACGTAAATCAACATTGTGATGTCTGAAGACAATAATATATACGCAATTCTAATGCAACGCTGTGGTGAAAAATATGTGATCAACAATCTTTGCTATAGAAAGTACGTTGGAGAGTAAAAAAAAATAAAGTTCAAACGCAGAAGATCAAGCCTATTATTGATGCAGTCCATGGATATGATTTACATTTTAAAAAGTGTCCTAAGAGGAGACAAAACTTGCAACGTGAATCTCCCTTGAGTCATATGCCTGGACAAAATGGAAAATCTGGAAACAAATCATCCGTGTGGGTATGAAGCCTTAATGAAATGACACCATTATGTACGACGTAGTAAGAGATTATAGAGAAACTTTTCCACTAACCCATTAATTAGGCTAGTACTGATGAGTAACATTAAGACAACTGGACGACTAACCAGAGATAGAGGTATGCCATAGCAACAGGAGTTTATCATTGTCAATTCAATGCCAGCTTGCACTAAAATCAACATTGTCATGCAATAATTAGCAGATTAGCTCTTCCAAACCAGTACTCAACACAATGGAACACACTAGAGCCTACGTTGAACAGACTATATTAGAATATATGAAGATAAGGACATCCCCTTTCAAAAAGAATCAACAGTCAATCACTTTAGGAAACAATATCACAGTTCAACTTGATCATAAAGACATCAAAATTTACAGAGAACTTCACTTTCAGAGAAAGCGATTAGTTGGCGGAAACAAAATCTCAGATATTGAAAAACTACTGACATATGACATTTGCAGCTATCCTGTCACCTTGTTTGAAACATTGGATTTGTGGAGGAAGGCAGATAATGCAATAATTGCCGATGCATTGTGGAAGTAATTGCAAGACAGTCCAGATATACATTACTTGTTTTCCACTGAATGTTTTTGCATTGGAATATGGGTTCGGTATTTCAATAAATGTGCAGATTGTATGGACACTACGTGACAAGAAAGTATAGGAGTTGTTCAGTGGTGCTTGACAGTTATAAAGTGGTTACATCATTGAAAGATGTCACACTAACGAGCAGATCAGTAAAAGCAGGCACAACTGTATCGAATGAGGGGAGAATGTCTTCAAAAAGATGAATGTGATATCAAATATGTAACCGTATACGTAGATGTTCTTATAATACAGACTACAGTTGCTGAAATAATTGAAAGGGAAATAATAGTGGTAGCTGATGAAATCTATATACTTTTGCTCCTTTGTTATCATGCCAACATAAAAAGCAGAGAACTCGTATTTTAACCAGAACCCAAGCGTATTTCTAGGAATGTCAGAGGCGGGATTTTAAAAAATACCAAGAGTTCTTTAGGCACAGTAACCTGCAACAATCTTCCCCACATGCATGCTCTGCTTGGTGACAATACCTCCAAATTGCATGAAACAGGAAATAGTGTAGCACTCATTAAGATTAGACTGATTAAAGGATAAGCAAAGGTCATCAACATATTCCGACTGTTGATTATGTGGATTTTGCCTGGAAAGAAAGAACTGTTTGTTGTACACAGTGGAAAGTCAAACTACACTTTCATTGATCTTCGTTATAGGCGTTTCTTTGAGACGGCAAAGAAACCTTAATATTTGTCCAGTTGAGGTCATTGTCTCCAAATCTGATTTAGCCAATTATCGTTTTCCCCGTGTCTACTATCAAGTTCACATCTTGCAAAGTAGGGATAAACTATACCCCTTTAAGTATAGATGGAAATAAATCCCCGGAGGCTTATCTTCCCGTGGAGAGTGATGCCAGCTGAAAAGTTGGCAAGAAGAAATTAACCAATCCATAATTTGAGACTCTTTTCTATCTCATTAGTATTGTAGCATTGTCACTTGTAAATACTCGATAAGTTTAAAGAATTCAACATGATCATAAAAGAGTCTAGAAAGAGCAAGAGAACACAATGAACTCTTCAAACAGTAATTCATTTAAATTAGATATTTAGGTTCTATGTGTAAGGGTACGTCATAATAAAAATCAGTTTACAAAGCTGTGAGACAGCATAAAACAAATTCACTAATTATTCAAATAATAGAAAGGAAGAAAACTTTTGTTGCTTAAAAGAAATATAACATATAAGCTATTATTTAAGCAAATAAACATAATCATCACGTACAAGCCGTGACCGGTTTCACATAATTGATTTCTCAAACATGATTCATATGAATATTAAACCCATTTGAGTTCTAGGAGATAACGTTATAAATAAACAAACGTCGTGATGCAAAGCCATTCTAGCTACAATTTTATCCAATGTCTTGGATGCACCAATATCATGGGGAAAACTACACAGACATAGACACACCTACCCACCACATACATACATACATACATACATACATACATACATACATACATACATACATACATACATACATACATACATACATACATACATACATACATACATACATACACATTCACATACATACATACATTCATACATTCATACATACATACATACATATATACATACATACATACATACATACATACATACATACATACATACATACATACATACATACATACATACATACATACATACATACATACATACATACATACATACATACATACATACATATGCAGATTTAATTTGCATTATTTGTTGTTTTGGTTGTGTCTGGCGAAGTCAATATGTAAGAGATTTGAAGATGAAAGCATTTATTTTCACTATTTAAATACGCAATTGAGGATTCGGCTTTCCAAACCTGGTAGCACAAAATTAAAAATTTATTTAAATGTTTATGTTATAGTGTTATCATACTGAACTATAACCATATATATATATATATATATATATATATATATATATATATATATATATATATATATATATATATATATATATATATATATATATATATATATAGTGGGTTACTTGTTAAATTCTGGTGCTCAGTACACGTGCTGAAAGTTTTGAGACAGGTAGGCATAGAAAAATTGAAGACAATCATAGGTACTGTTACTCATGCTGAAAAAAATAATGTTTTATTTTTCGAAGATTAGGAATTAAATTTTGTTTATGATTACCCAGCATATGTTAATCTAAGAAAATAAATACTTTACAAAAGTTTATTATGATATATGTTTGTGGAAATATTTTAAAAGTATATTAATTTTACGAAATCTTTCATGCTAATACAATTCAGCTTTTCGTGTGAGACAATTTTTGATAACTCAGACAAATGTTGAATCACATACGTTGATTTTGTATAGGAAAGTTTGCATTGATACGCATCTTCAAAACCATCATTAATTTACGTGCAACTTTCTTCTTCTCTTTCTTTTACACATAAAATGCGCATTGGGTTTATTATAGATTTTAGACAGATGAACTATGAGAATGAAATTCATTTATAGGTAACGGCATGCTGGTTCGTTTTACTACAATTTTGTTTAGTCGAAGAAGCTGCAATGTACTTGAAGCTAATTGTATATCTTTACCAAAGAACCTTATCTACTCGGAGCTGTCGATCGAAAATGCTTTTGAGATTGTACACGTCATCTCTTTTGGTGACTGTTTTTGCCACGTTCACACAATTGTTCTGTAACGTGAAACAATTATATTGGTCAGTTCCGTAAATAAACTTTGTCAAACGTTTGGTTTGTTTTTCCAATTTCCTGTGTTTAAAACATCTTCCTTGTTTTTCTCTTTTTTTAATATTGCAAACAATCCATCAAACACAATACCTTTGTTTTCTGGTGTCACTTTTTATGGAGAATGTCCAATGCTTTAATAGTAAGATCATTGTAAACTTTGACTCGACGTGGTAACACATCGATGATTTTAGAGTATGCTGATGTTAGCAATATTTTCACTTTTGTTCTTCCAAAGTTCTTAGAAAGAGTTGCACGACACTGCCGTTTGTTTCATGTTTTTTAGTTGTGAAAAAAAATGAATGTCATTTTTCAGTTTATTATCACAGAGGGTGTCATTCACTTTGTTTTAAGACTTGTTCTATTGCTCGGACTAACTCCAAAGTAGTTTTAGAAGTTAAAATAACTGCTCAAGATGATTTTGAAAACGCGTAGAAGACAAATCAATTACTGTAATCTCTATTGTACAATGAGAAACATCCAATAAATGTGCTTTCCGTTATTGTCAGAGTTTGACTATTTCTTTTGACTTCAGAAAAGGTTTCGTTGAAGATTTTGTGTAATATGTGCTTCTATTGTTCTTGTAATCACTTTAGTACATCTTGCGGACGTAGACCTTTGAGTTTGCTTTTATCTGTAAGATGTAATTTGTGAAACACTTCTTTGGTTTCGTTCTCTTTTTGCACGTATATGACCTTGTCAGTCATCGACTTTGTTGTTTTTTACATTGCTTATTGTGACATTTTTGAAATCTCTCAGAACAGGTTTAGCTATATCGTCAAATATATTTGATGAAATAATTGAAAATGCTGCAATAATTATCTGTTCCTGTTGTATGTGTGCTAAATCAGTAAAATTATAATTACGAACCAGATGTGGCATTTCATGATCGTGCTACTGATGAAGTTAATCCACCGTTTGAAGTCATCTATAGTAAAACTTTCGTGTTCCTTAAATTTAAGCGTATGTCTGACGTCTTTCCAGGAATTTTTACCCTTTATTCTTCGTTATCATTTTATTACTCCTTCTGAAGGAGGACCAACAATCGACCCCAACAAATGAGCAGCCACATTAAAAATGGAAATATCAGTTTGGGTAGATCTTTATCATTAGTGTGATGGACATTTTCTTTTTCACCATTATCCGAAGAACTTGTCGATGCTGCACTCGCATAATTTCACTCAACATTCATACAAAGTATCGATAATTCCTTTTCGTCTATTTTAAATAATTTGCCTTCGCATTGGACAGTTGGATTTGATAAATACTGACAAAATATTCCAGTATTTAGCTAAATGATAAAGGAATTCCAGATTTCCTTTCTGAAACGCAGGTCCTTCGGAGGGATAGTATGAACGTTGTGTCATTCTTGTTAAAGGAGGAAAAACAAAATACATTTTTCATGATGAAATTCGTCTCCACGGAATGGATATACATAGTTTTTAGCATGTTCTCAAATGACTTAATCTTGTCATTTCTTGTTTGACCAAATCCACTATGTCGTCTTGTTATACTGTGATAGCTGCGGATACTACGGCCACTAAGGTAAAAAGACTCAAACTTTGTGTAACAAAGTTTACTTGATTTTAGTGAGCCATGTTCAAAATCGAAATGAATCTTATTGTTTCATGGAATCCTTTGTTTTAAAAGTAGTTTCTAATCCCTGACGTTTTGATCATCTAGATTCACTTCCTGTTATTGAGTTTGCTGCAACACCTATGGCAGATGTCATAGAATGGTACTACTTGTAACGTTTTTGCGGAAGAATCTTATCGTGTGTTGGCACGTAACCTCTCCTTTTTACCATACTACATCCTTCTTAAATCAGTTTTATTTACCGTAGTCATGTACCAATTGGACTTTGCTGACATTGAATGCATTTTTCTTTGAGTTTCACTTGAATTTGTACAAATTCCCTGCGAATGCGTTTCTCAGATCAGAGGGTATCCTGAACGTAATCTTCTATCAATTTACAGGAATAATGTCGTTTTGGATGAAATTTCCACACAGTTGGCAAATAAAATCTGCTGATAATGCTTACCGAAGAAATTGAGTCACTATTTCATCGCATGAAACATTGTAAAGAGTCTCGTCGTGAGGAAACATTTTTGAATTTTATTTGTTTGTGTAGTTCTGTTAGTCTTTTAACTTTCACCTACACATCGTCCTAGAAAGAAAATTTATCGCTGGCGCATTAAACTACTTTATGAGCTACTCCGCAAGAAACATGCTGTTGTATTTTTCTGGTACTTGATTTGTTCGGATTTTTTTCTGCCCCAACAAGTAAACACTCAAAATCGGCGTAAATAACAAAAGGTATACTCAGTTTATGATTATAAGTTTTAAATTTTAATAGTTTTCTTTTTCGCTATGCATAGTTTTGTTTTATCGTAGACGCAGTATTTCTGATGCCCATGAAGTCTTTCATTGTTAGTAAAGCCGAGCTGACATCATTAATAGAAATATTTCTTGTTTTCATTTTTCCTGTACTGTCCGCCAACTAATCCGTTAAAGTTTTTTATCCAACAGTAATGTCCCTGACAAATAATAAATTTATTGTCTTTTGCGAAGCATTGTCTGAGATATATCTCGGTAAACTTTTTCTTGATCGTCTAGTCCAAAAACATTTAGTGAGATAGAGTTTAGTTTGTCTAATTTTGGTATATGATTTTCTGCTACTGGAAAGTTGATACCATCAAAATTGAGTTCGTTCTTGTGCGGAAAATACTTGCTAACGCGATTGTAATTTTGTTCTCTGGGAAACATTGCGGAAAAAATAGACCACTGAAAACATCTCTTATCGTTGTTTTGACATTTATACAGCATTTTGTGTTCCTAATGTTTGAAGAAGATCGACGTACCCAGCGCTATTATTTCAGTTTGTCTTTCAGCAGGAGTAACTATATTTGCTGCAAGAGCTTCAGCTAATCTTAATTTCTCCGCATCAGATCTTTTAATAATTCTTCCAATGAGACCTTTTTGTTGTATTTTTTTTACTTCTTTTTCTGATAGCTGTTTACTTTCGTGTTGTTATCCAAGTAAAGCCTCAGTAACTGGTTTGAGAACTGTAGCTCTGTTTCTGCTGAGGCAAATTGACCACGTAGTGCTTGCTGTACCAGCTATGTAAATCTTGCCTGAGACTGCGTAAGTTTTATTTTTATAGATTTTCTATATGTTTCTGTACTTTGCTTGTTTTTCCATTAATTATATACTTTTTTCTATAAAAGACATTATTGTGGATAGTTTTCAATATAACATCGAAACATTTTACTCCTATCATTTGTTAAATTCTTGAACAAAAAAGTCATATCTATTTGCTGTTGCTTGACGGTATAGTTCAATAAATTTATCTTTTGTTACGTCACCGCATTGTTCGTTTGCGATATTTCAAACGTCAATATTGTTAAGTCTAGGAAATAATAAAAAACAGTATTTCGCCTAATAAATCTGTCGACATTATAATATCCTTGAGCGAGATAAATAGTATTGCATTTCTTAATTCGTGACAGTGAAAAATATGATCTGAATTTATTAATTTTCTCCTTGTTTAACGGAATATCATCAAAAACAAATATTTTGTGTTCGGACGAATCTAGTTGATTAATTTGGAACACGTTCTTCTGGTTGTTTGATATTATGAAAATCCTCGCCAGCCTCAAGATCATCACTAAGTTTGTCATTATAATTGTTAAGTAATTGTTACTTATCTTGTTGCAGATTAATTGTGTAAATGTAAACGCAATCGTATTCAAAATTATTTCCGAGAAGTAAATTCATAAGCAAATTTGCTTTGCAAGATCCAGTTCTACCAACGTTACGATAATGACAATCTGGAAGTTTATTGGTATGTTAATGTTTCACCATCCGCTCTGTATCAAAGTTTAATAACGACGATTTTGCCATTATTGTTATATAATTTTATGGTATATAATTTTGTCAAGCCGTAAATAAATAATGAGTTTTTACTCAAAATTTGGAACATTAATTGGAAATTCGTCATCTGCTCAGCAAGATGACTTATTTAAATACGTAACTCCTGATCAGCTCAAAAATGAAATTACTAATTTATTAAATATCACAAGTTTTGATCAAAATAAAGCTGTTATTTTTCAAGATAAAGAAGGACGATTAGAAACGAGTAATGTACATCTATCAAATGTACTTATACGTATTCCTAACGCCGATGTTAATAATATAACTGCTTTTGCTGGTCAGGGTAAAATACAAGATTCGTACAAGTCAGTTAACGATCATGTTAAGAAAGCTGGCGATGTATTTACTGGTGACATAATAATGTCAGGGAAAAATTACGTATCTTGGAAATCCAACCGCAGATATAGATACAGCAACGAAAAAATGCGTCGATGATCAAGAATCTAAATACGTATTAGCGAGCGGTTGTATAATGCGTACATTTATTGATATGAACATTAATGGCATTAGTGATCTCAGAGCACCAGAAACGGATTTGGAAGTTGCAACTAAATATACGTCGACGATAAGGAAATTCCAAAAACAACATCGTTAGCAACAATCAATGATGGAATTGACGCACTTAAAACTGATTACATTAATCAAGTACAAACGTTTTTAAAATTTTGTAGAAACTTGGACATATCTGTTAACGAATATTTTGGAACTTCACCAACTGTTGATATTAAACTCGCTAACATTAACGCAAGACTAAACGATATCATTAGTCGCATTCCTAAAATTGGTAAAAACTAATCTTGTTAAAATTCCTCACGGACGAGCAAACAATATCGTGTACACAGACGCGTTAGATCCTGCACCATGGTCACAGCAAAATAACACTTAAAAACACCGCTGAGGTCACTGGTGTATATAGGCTGTCCGTGTTTAGCAGTGTAAAGTTTAGCTTTTTACCACATTTCCATGGCGTCATTTAACCGATGAATTTTCTGGAACTTTGGCTATAGTGTTAAACAGATACCGAAGAAACATTTATGTTGATAGCGTATAATAAAAAATTAACCGCAGCTACTTACTGGTGGTGTATTGAATTTGTAGTTGAAACTCCTAAATTATTTACTAGATGACAGTATAAAAGATGTAAACAAATATTATATAATGAAATAAAATATAGTCTATTTCAATCATTTTTCAGGAAACGTTCCCAAACCAGATGTTGACGCTCTAATGCAATATTACAGATACTATCATAAAAATCTTTGGTGCGTCATAAATTTTAGAAATACCATACTAAAATACTGCGAGTAATATCATATCTACCGCTGCTAATTACTGGCTCTGGGATAATTTCAAGTGGCGCATCATTAAATCCGTTTTTGTTAATAATATCTGGTATCGGTGTTTCTCTTGCAGCAGCGTGTAAAACAGTTGAGATTCGACTAGCGACTAAAAATGCTTGAAAACCAGCCAGTATTACTTATAAAAAAAATTACTTGATCAGATTCAATCTTATTTGCGTGGTATAAAATATTATATGAAAGCTTTAATACGCGAGTTCCTTATTATTGATAGCATTTTAGCAGATATTCTTCCAATGAGAGTCAGCAAATACGTAAAAGATTATAATAAAATTTAGATGTTTAATTATGTGCGTTTTTTAAAATATCCTTATGAAATAATATATCGACCATGTTATCGATAAATGTCATCACAGGATCTGCCCAACCCGCTATTTTCATATCCTTGTCAGTCGCGAATAACCATACTGACCCATATTTCGGCGATATATAATAATCTATATTTTTAATACAATCGCTTATTATATAAAGTTTTTTTTACCAGTATATTCTGACGCTGCTTTGATTGAATTAAATCTTTTACAAAATCTGTTTGTTAGATCAAATCCAACATGTCTGAATGAAGTATTGTTCATTATATATATATATATATATATATATATATATATATATATATATATATATATATATATATATATATATATATATATATATATATATATATATATAATTTGTTTCATATGACAATATTTTTTAGCACATAAGTAATAAATACTAACATAGTAGTAGAGAGGGTTTAGGTAATCCTAGCTCAGAGATACCCCTGACCTGAAAAAAAACATATTTTTTGTCAGAAACCGTGTTAGAAAACCCTTATGTGAAAGTCATCATTTGGAGCTTACAAAGGCTGCTGACAAAAATGTTAACGAACAACGTTTCTTGAGTAAGGGCGGGGTCTCAGAGAAAGGAATATCAACCCTCTATACTACTCACCACAGGCCAAACCCCAACTATCTCTTCGGGATGTTGATCCGTCCAAGCTCTTAAACTTTCATTTTTTATGTGTAGGTGATATATTCCATGCAGATCGATGCACATAAAACTATTGGTGACAAAGTAAAGGACTCGACATTTAAAGTTTCCAGATCAGTGTTTTGATTTAAACATGTGTTTGCTGTTACTTAAATAGCATTAATGACATTGGAATGATCTACCAATAATTAAAAAGTCCCTAAAGAAGGCACATAATTCTCTGCAGAAATGTCAACTACAACTATATATATATATATATATATATATATATATATATATATATATATATATATATATATATATATATATATATATATATATATATATATATATATATATATATATATATATATATATGATTGTGTAAGTGTAAGCCTTTGTTATAAATTTTCTGTAAGTACAATATTAAGTCGGTGTTTCGAATAATTTTGTTTTTGAAGCTTACATGAAATCTCAAACAAAGAATAAAATTAATCCGGTAATACGATAACCACACGGGTCACGCTGTTATATCAACAAAGCATCTGGAAATATTAAAGTTCAAAAGACAGAAATGGGTAAACCACATAAACATTCTCTCCATCATCTCATCATCATCAGCAGCAGCATTATGGATGCTCCTTAGGTAGATTTTTTATAATTTCAAATTATTTGCAAAAAATAAACATACTGACGTGGTTGCTATGTCACTCTCACTATTCTTTATAGGATATATATATATAATAACATCTTAACGTCAATATACAACAGTTTTATATTTTAAAAAAATACATTTTTTTAAAAAACCAAATAAATCACTATACATCCTTTATAATCCTAAGTAAACCATATTTTAAAAAAATCAGACAGAAACAGAGTCATTATATGGTTTGTTATGAAAGCGCGTATCAATGTATTGATATAACGTATAAACTGGTGCCAAGAAATGAAAACAACTAATATGTTTCCTATGGTCATGCTAGGAAATTGTAACAGTGTATTTAATAATATGAAAACTTCTGTTCTTCGTTTACAAATGTAGTAGTTAAAATAGTTAATTTCCAGGCTGGCCCCTAGTTTTCCATACAATTATTACTGTGTATCCTTAAGATGTTCATGTTATGACTGGTAGGCCTGGCGTCAGGAAGGTGACTGGGTGGGAGAACATGCTATATATATCTGCGGCATGCTTCCCCAGTTCTAGATATCACTATAAAGTGCCACACTGCAGGCATCGTAGTGATACGACTATTTTTAAACATACGTTACCAACCAACACCCAAACCCACACACATACACACACAACAACATAACTGTTTAGAAAGATGCCATGTATAAAGCATCCCGTTTTAATTTTTCATGAATCTCCAATATTTAGTTCGAACTACTAGATTTGGTCGTAGAATGTGCATTACATTTCTTTTAAATTAAAACTTTCTGCTCTTAAATATTTAAAATCAGTTAATAATTTATATAAGGGAATAGCTTTGAAGTTTCCTCCTAAACTGTTATGTAAATGTTAATTAACTTTTAATAATCAGAGACCTTATGTTCTTGTCTGATATATATTGTCCTTTTTAGTTCATCCTTCGTCTTATACAGACGACCTCGTTTTCGCACATATCAATACATAAATAGAATGTTTTGAATTGTGATTCAATTCCTGTTTAACTTCAATTATCTTACCATTATTAAATTTAATCTAGTTTTATTCAGTGATATTAAGATGTGTTTAATATGTACTCGTACCCGAGTCTCTCTTTCATTGAATTAAAATATAGACCTGGAAAGAGTTTGTTTCAAATTTTTTGTTACCTCTTATATTTTCATTAATAGTAACATTAATTCATTAACTAACAATTAATGAATTGTTTCATTAATTTCAGAAAACAATTTTCATCTTATTATTACGTTTATGTGTCAGCAAGATTTTTGAGTTTCATTGGTTGTAAACAGTAACTAAAAGATTTTTCCATTTGATGCTGGTTTAATTTTATCACGATTATCTCCCTTAATAGGTAGATTTTTTTAAAAAAAATTTTATTCTTCTTTCTTTGTTTCTTTTCGCTGTCTTAAGTGACTGATAATTTTCTCTGGGTATTATTGCTTAGGAAGACATTAATGTAATTCTTTGAGTCTATATTATTGTGTATATTGTTCTTTACAAATGCGATCACTGAAAAAATGAATTTTCACTTTTATAATTTTTTATGACAATATTCAAATTTGAGATAAGTGTGTTTATCAATTAGTTTTCTATAAATATCAGAACAAACACGTGCTTTAGACAGTTTGACGAACGTGTCAAGGCATACCTATTTTACTCTCACGTTTTGTAAATTTTATAGCTGTATGGGAGTTATTAAATCATATAAGAATGTTTCTACATATATGTTTTAGTCATTAAGATCGTTCTATGATGCTAAATGTTGATCCATATTTGCAACAATGAGATCATCCTACAATGGGTTGATTTTTTTTCAATGTTCAAGGCAGTTTATCATTTTGTAATCAATAATGTGCATCTCAATTTCTTATTTAATATTGTTACTTTCGTGATTCATAGAAGGCAGTAAAATGTACTTGTGAAACATCAAAATTTGTTACAAGATCCTTTTCTTCTCTGTACTGGTCATTTCCATATTTCCACGTCATTTGGTCAATTTAAAAGGATTTGAAAGATTTGAAGGTGATATTTTGTTTATAAGTTGTTTTTCGTTTTGTGATGGCTTCCCGTTTTATTTAGTGTCAACTATTTTTTTTGCAATAGTACTTTGAGAATATAAGGTATCTCCCCGAAGAGTATCCATGATGATGATAAATGAATAAAGGGTGAAAACAGTTTATAACATAACATAACATAACATAACATAACATAACATAACATAACATAACATGACATGACATGACATGACATGACATGACATAACATAACATAACATAACATAACATAACATAACATAACATAACATAACATAACATAACATAACACAACACAACACAACACAACACAACACAACACAACACAACACAACACAACATAACATAACATAACATAACATAACATAACATAACATAACATAACATAACATAATATAACATAACATGCATTAGATCAGATCAGATGTGTACATAATATAATATAATATAATATAATATAATATAATATAATATAATATAATATAATATAATATAATATAATATAATATAATATAATATAATATAATATAATAATGTACGTTAACACGAAAGAACAAAGCAACAATCTATAATATTTTTTCATGTATGAATGTATGTATATATGTATGCATGAATGCATGTACTGTTATGCATATTTAATTTATATTGTTCTTGATTTTTGTGCGTGAGTAAGGATTTAGTTTTGGCCTACCTGACTATTGCCATGCTTTGTGTTCCTTATTTTTCACATGATAACAATGGTACACAATATGTTTATTAAACGTTATCAATATCCCAGACAATTTAGCATCTCTTGATTCAAGCAAAATGAGTGTATAAAAACTTGGTAAATAATGTCTTCATTCCTTTTCTTAAGTTCGGTATGTGGGTTCTTTACTGTTATTTCAGGTATAATTTGAGAGTAATAATTTTTATAAATTATTCATTGGAATTGCAAAGTCTTCATTAACTTTTTGTACAAAAACACTACGCATATAATGTGCTATAAACAGGTTATAGTAGTTAAAATACAAGTTCGAACAATGTACTGTTTATTACCATGCATATTATATTAAAGTTATACTAAGTTATATTGTTCTTCAGAACGTTCAAAAAAGCATGGAAGCGACATACACTTATTTTGAGTAACTAAACTATACTCAAATGTATATAAAAAAGTATATAAGTAAAACTTTGCTCAAAGTGACTTTACGGACATCTGTAATATACACTGTGAAAATGATGTCATAAAAGTAAATCAGCATACACCAATTAATACAAAGACATTTTAAACATTTTTATTTGTAAGAACTGAATTGTTACAATTCCTATTGTAGTCATGTTACATTGACACATTTACCTTATATATCAACTTATATGTCCAGTAAACTCCTAGGAAGTAAGACAAACTCTGACCCGACGTCGTATAATACGCATGAAGATTATCGTCTATATTATTTGTTCTTCGGACTGCACCTAACACATTGCATAGGCCTAAACATGTTTGCACATTCTGCTATGTCAGACTTTGATCTGGTCTTTGCAGTTTGCAGTTGGACACGACTACGACAAACAACTTATCTTGGATCTCGAGGAAAAACTGTTGCAGAATTTTTAACAAACAGAAAAGACAGTTATTATATTTCCAATTAATGTTTTAACTTAACTTGATTTGACATTTATCAGTATTAAATCTAACTCAATACAAATACTCCAGTCTGTCCGTATTTCTTGAAACATATTTCTATGAGAGTGATAATGGTGTTTAGTCTTCGATGCATGACTATCAGGTCTATTGGCAGCAATAGCGGGTAGAGCGGGTCATCTCTGGTTGCAGCGTCGAAAGCCTCCGTCAAGTTCGCTGAGTACTTCAGTAAATTCTTGTACAAGTTTTTCCTGATGCTGAAAGCGACAATGAGTAGCAGTGATGATTTGTAGTAGTAGTAGTAGTAGTAGTAGTAGTAGTAGTAGTAGTAGTAGTAGTAGTAGTGCTAGTGGTATAATTCGTAGTGGTAGTGGTAGTTATTGTAGTGATCGTGGTAGTAGTAGTGTTAGCAATAATTAATGAAGATAAGAATACGATTACGATGAAGAATAATGTCGCGGTTTACATCTAATAGAAAGTGTCCACATATGCGATATATACTGTGTTTTTACATCTACAGAAAGAGTCCACATTATGCAAGTTTTTCCCTTGCATCTAAAAGTTATGAATTTCGCTATTCACATTCCTTGATCCACAAGAATCAATAACCGCAAGATTATTAGATTAAACAAAGATTTTGATATATGTCACTTTCTTCCAAGGGTCAATGCTACTCCATCCCTAAGTGAGACAACATGATCACATAATAAAAAAGAAGATAAATAAAAAAATCACTAAGGAAACTAATACAAAAGAGAAGAAAAATCAAACATTAAAATGGTAATTAGTAATATGAAAATATTGTTATTCTGAACATTCGGAATACTTTGGTTAATATTCATTGACACATAAAAACAAAATACTTATGCGAAAATAAGTACTACTTTAGAGAATATACGCAATACTTTTGCGAATAATCTTAAACGTATTGAATTTTCCAATAATGTTTCGCAATTGTATACATACCTGCAACATTGATAAATTGGTGCTAGAAGAATTGGATCATTTCTATTGCAGAATCTGCAGGATAAAAACAATCTTAAAGTTTTCTTAAAGCATAAACTTTGCTCTTGGATCAAGTTTAGCATACATACATACATACATACATACATACATACATACATACATACATACATACATACATACATACATACATACATACGTACGTACGTACGTACGTACGTGCGTGCGTGCGTGCGTGCGTGCGTGCGTGCGTGCGTGCGTGCATACATACATACATACATACATACATACATACATACATACATACATACATACATACATACATACATACATACATACATACATACATACATACATACATACATACATACATACATACATACATACATACATACATACATAAAACAATAAATTTATTTTTCCTCAAGCTTTTAAATCTAAATATGTAGCTTTATAAATGTCAGATGGCCATGTCGCTATATGTCTGAAATCATTCTTTCTACCCCATTATATTCCACCTCTCTCCTAGCATATAGATTATGACAGACGAGTACTCATTAATGAAGTGAGGGAACCTTTTAGATCTAGATTGAATCTCGTGATGATGTTCACGCTGGAACCATTATGGAATTTGTTTATTGTAAGTTAGGCCTATTTAGGTTTATTACAAATTAACGTTGTATTTTAGGGTTTAAACTCTTTGGTTTTATCTCTGTTTGGTGTGACTTTTTGAGATAACTAATATCAGAGTTAATCTGTATACACAAAAATAACGAGGACTTTATATAGCGCCTTATCTACAGAAGCTCTAAGCGCTTTACAACATTTGACAACACTTCAAAAAATAAAAACATATATAATGACATGATTACAAAAATAAAAACAAATGCCACAAAATTAAAAACAGAAAAACATGCTGTAAATTTTTAATGTAAGGATATATTTAAAGAGTACATTATTAGGTATTTATGACTGTTCTTGCTGTTGAAATAGATGATGTTTAAGAGCGCTCTTGAATTAATTAGGTCACTGTGTCTTTGTGTTACGCATATGTGACTAAATTCTTGTGTGCAAGGTTTAAAATTCTCTTTATTTCATTTTTGTTTCAATGTAGTTAATTGCAATAATTGTTTTACTCGGAAACTGGAGTTTTTAAATAATGAAATATATTTTGTAACAAAGTTTGTTTACCTAAGACGAATAAGTGTTATGTGAGAATTATCATTTATTCCGTCTTACCCCGGTAACAGTGTCAACAGGAAGTTAAAATGATTGGTCAATATCAGGGGCATACATTCTTTGCGTGATCACTGTGTACAAACAACCTTTCTATGATTGGTTTTCAAGTGGGGTAACATTGGCCTACGTGTGAAAATTAGTGTAGTAAGATGACCAATCTCGCGAGACTTGAAATGAAGTCTAGGGTTTTAAATGCGCATTCCATATAATTTTTCAGACAGAGTCATTCTAACACGTTGAAGGAACAATGTGTATTAATTTTTAATTTGTTGCCAGGATTGTTTATCCTTCGTCTGAATTTTTGATTTAATAATTTATTCCCCTGGAAAATCAACAAGATGACCTTTATATAAAAAAATTCTGAAATATATTCAATGAAATTAATTTTTGAATTATTCGGAAACAAAGACTGTGATTCAAGTGAGGAATTATTGTTATTCATATATTGGACTGCAACTGATGTCATCGTCTTCCATATTTGTATGTCGTCGGGACTCGAACCTGGATTCTTACAGGACTATTTATTAGTAGGATTTGTGTTTTCATTCTTAGGATCAAATTTTGGATTATATTTACAGACTGTAAGTCCTATTTACCAATTTTCATATTGTTGTCTTGGGAAATATATTGTTTTGTTAAAATATTCAAAGCTGATTAGCTTTCACTCTTTTCTTTGTTAGTGAGTACGAGACCTTGTCACCTAACATTTGTGCCTAAGTGCAGTGGGCAATTCGTTTAACGTTGCTGGGCCCTGGTATTCAAAATATCGTTGTCTATATGATGTCCAATGTTATAAAACTTCATCACAAAAAAAGCCACTAACAGCAATATTTTGAAGATGATCCTCGAAATTATAACTATATTTATCCAACTGTGACATGTTTAAGTATATTGTGTCCCCACATTAGAATTTATTCAACAAAAGTCTGAATATACATCTCCGTTTGTTTGCACCCCCAACCGATTTAAAAACCGATAAGCATAAATGAAGTAAAAATCTAAACAAAACTTACTCAGTTCATTCACTGATTTTTAATTTCAAACCAGATTGTGAGAAGGAGGTTCCTAACACTATTATCTTCTGTGCTTTTCATATCAAACGGAAGTTTTCAGTGTAGAAGACCACCTTGTTTGCCGGTCATTTCCAATTCCTGAACAAGTTCATCTTCAGCAAAGGGGTGGATGCACGCAGTCTAATGTACGTACAATTAAGGCAAATACTACTTCGTCTGCTTCCGATATTTAGTGTCATCAATCAAACGAAAATAATGACAACTAAAATATACATTTAAGTAGATTTAACGAGCGGTGTGATTTCTATGTATAAGTGTGCAAAGGGATATACGTCTCAACCCCAAACTCATGGAACTATCAGGCAGTTACCGAAAGGGATGAAAAACGTCAATTTGTTAACATAGAAAGATAGACTTGCCCATTGTCTCCGCACAATTGCGCTGTGTTAGCAAGGATTCTCAGTTAAGAATGAAACGTGAAATGGATGTCATTATTGTGACCACCCTAATCTCAGTCAATAAGAAATAATAAATTAATATATGAAATCACTAAGTTCTGTGCATTTATTATTTAATCAAAAGAAAGATTTTTGTTATTGAAATCTGTGGGTGGGTGGGTAGAGGTTTACAAACAAACGGGATTTATACGGAAACTTTTCATATAAATAGACAATGTGCTTTTTAGATTAAATCTGACAAATTTAAAAATCTGCAATACTTTCATTATACTTTTGAAATGCCTACCTACAATTGAAAGTTTGAGCAGTTGTAGCTCATCTTCTGCGATGTAGCACAATGCATCTTTGAATAAATTCAATCTCGTCCCTAAAGCTAATCGTATTTGTAAAATTATATTTTAGACGTGTATGAAGAAACAAGGTTGCGTACTGTTTTACACCATTGTAGAAATAGATGTCAGTGTATTGCAATGATAGAAAACATACTTACGACAATCCGTAATCAATCAAAATATTCAGGTGAATCGTTTCATTCCCATTAGCTATGTATGTATGTTTTCCGCCGTCGTAATTCAACATAAGGAAATCTATGGCAGCCATATCTAGAATGTATCCAAATGAAACCTTATCACCGTACGGCTCCTTTTCTCTAAATAGATCACAGTAGGTCCTATTGCCAAATAAAAGGGACGAAAACCTGAAAAAAAAAAGTAATATTGTACATTGGTATACCTTTGATCGATAAGTATAAACAATGTATAGAACTTTTGTCCAATTATTGTTCATGCAATTGTATCATTAAAAAACTCTGCATTTAAAATTTTGTCATAAAGCAATGCACCAACTCTGTCCTTAAAGTCTGTGTTATAAAGCAAAAATGTCCCTAAAATATGTATCATACAATAAGCTACCAACTCTGTCCTTAAAAATTATCTCTTAAAAAGTAAGCTACCAACTCTCCTTGAAATGTGTATCATAGACCATGTCGCTAACTCTGTCCTTAAAATATACATGATAAAGTACGCAACCATTTGTGCCCTTAGAGTAGATATCAGAAAAAAGCCATAAACTATGTCCTTAAAACATAATCATAAAGCATATCATCAACCCTGCCCTTAAAGTAAATGAAGCAACCATCTCTATACTTAAAATATGTATCATAAATTAATCCACTACCGCTGTCCTTAAAGCATGTATCATAATGCAGTCCACTAACGCTTTCCTTAAAGTATGTAGAATGTATCATCAAGCAATCCTCTGACGCTGTCCTTAAAGAAGGTATCATAAATCAATAAACTAACGCCGTCCTTAATCTGTGTATCTTAAAGCGCTTTTTAACTCTGTCCTTAATTACACAAAGCGCCTCACTAACTCTGTTCTTAAAGAATGCATCATAAAGCAATACACTCTCTTTAAAGTATGTATCATAAAGCATGTCTTATATATATATATATATATATATATATATATATATATATATATATATATATATATATATATATATATATATATATATATATATATATATAAAACATATGCATAAGTAATACAACCTTAAAAATTGATGATCTATGACATATCTATCTCCTCTTTTCAAGTTAAACAAATTCTTTGAGTACAGAGCATTACTGAATAAAAATTATTGGTACCTGTAATTACGCTTACTTTGTTAGGAAGTCTCCCATGGCATGATATTCATGGTGCCAGCTGGCCTTTTCAGCTGTTCGTTGTACGACACTTCTATTCCCAATCCAGTAGATCACAGCTCCATATATTACACCGTTCTCGAAGCAATACGTAGATTCATCTTCCAGATAGCAGCTCCAAACTATGCATATATCTCCATCTGAATGACAAAACATGAATTACGGAGAAAATACGAAAATAAATTTTGCGACATGTTTAAAATATTCTAGTATATAGTTCAAAAACAAGTGATAATTTGGCACTCTGAGAATTCCTGCATTTGCTTGACCATTTTTACGATGTTAATTATACACGCATTTGATATTAAAAATCGGAAGTCAGTCAATTATAACGTTTTAATTGAAAAGTTCGCCTCAACTTCTTATTAAAAGATAGCTAGATTCTGTCTCTTAGCTTACCTTCCCGTACAGTAATGGACCTCCTAAGCGCTTCGGTGGCAACGGGTGCAATTTCCTGATCCCAGGATACTCGCCTTCCAGTCGTATATGGCATGTTACCCAGGCCGAATAATCTATATATATATATATATATATATATATATATATATATATATATATATATATATATACTTTTTTGAAAGCGTTTTATTATATCTATCAAATTTTTTAAGATGAACGAAACATGCAATAGAACAGTATTTCCGATTATATAAACAAATTCCAGTGTGAAAGACTATAAACTTTTTTTTGGAAAATTAAATTAGAGCAGCAGTTATGTTACGGGATAATTTCCCCAAATAACACAAACCAATGATATCAAGTATATTCAAGTTTAAATTTAGATAAGAAAAAATGTCACCTTGGTATAAAACAGAGCATGGACTAGCATACTATCATCTGAAAATACGTACGTACCTGTTTAGGGCAAAACCAGCAATTTCATACTCGGGGTGTTCACACCCAGACACACAATTGACACTTGCTTTCACCGTCTTATTTCTGAACAAAATTAAATATACTGTAAGTACTGTGGTTTTTAAGTGAACCGAATTCATTGCAAAATAAACAATATTAATCTTTATGGTGAATTTGATGTGCATTTCAGAACATTTTCTTGTTTGTGTATAGGGGTGAAACGATACGTAAGTATTGCAATACACAACCTGCGATAAATATATATGAATAGGTGTTTTAATACATAACCTACGATGCAATGAATATAAATATGAATTATAATGAACAACAAATCATGCAGTCCATATTGATACAAGTTTCACCGATAATTTGATGCATCAATAATGTTGCTGTCTTGATCCACATATCGACACAGGATGATATTTACCTTTCTAAATCTACGTCTACATTGGTATATATATATATATATATATATATATATATATATATATATATATATATATATATATATATATATATATATATATATATATATATATATATATATATATACTGAGTCGTCAAATGTAGAAAATGAGAAAATGTAAATTTCCTTCAGATTCATAAACATAGTAAGACTTCATATATATATATATATATATATATATATATATATATATATATATATATATATATATATATAATTATATATATATATATATATATATATATATATATATATATATATATATATATATATATATATAATCGTCAAATGCAGAAAATATAATTTTCCTCCAGATTCATAAAAATAGCAAGACTTTCTTTTGCAATACCTCGAACTAGCATGACCTTACAATACATCAAAGTAGCATGATTTTGCAACATATCGAAGTAGCATGATTTTGCAATACATCGAAGTAGCATGATTTTTCAATGCATCGAAGTAGCATGATTGTGTAATACATCGAAGTAGCATGATTTTACAATACATCGAAGTAGCATGATTTTGCAATACATCGAAGTAGTATGATTTTGCAATACATCGAGGAAGCATGATTTTGCAATACATTGAGGGAGCATCATTTTGCAATAAATCGAAGTAGCATTATTTTCCAATACATCGAAGTAGCATGATTTGCAATACATCGAAGTAGCAAGATTTTGCAATACATCGAAGTAGCAGGATTTTTCAATGCATCGAAGTAGCATGATTGTGCAATACATCGAAGTAGCATGATTTTGCAATACATCGAAGTAGCATGATTTTGCAATACATTGAAGTAGCATGATATTGCAATACATCGAAGTAGCATGATTTTGCAATAAATCGAAGTAGCATGAGTTTGCAATACATCGAAGTAGCATGATTTTGCAATACATCGAAGCAGCATGATTTTGAAATATATCGAAGTAGCATGATTTTGCAATGCATCGAAGTAGTATTATTTTGCAATGCATCGAAGTAGCATGACTTGCAAAAATTGAAGTAACATGATTTTGCAATACATCGAAGTAGCATGATTTTGCAATACATCGACGTAGCATGACTTGCAAAAAATCGAAGTAACATGATTTTGCAATACATCGAAGTAGCATGATTTTGCAATACATCGAGGGAGCATGATTTTGCAATACATCGAGGGAGCATGATTTTGAAATACATCGAAGTAGCATGATTTTGCAATACTTCGAAGCAGCATGATTTTGAAATACCTAAACAGTTCTGACCTACGATGAGGACCGCTCCAGTGGCCTAGTGGTTAGAGAGTCCGTCTTGGATGCTGGAGGTCGCGGGTTCTAACCCTGGGGGAGTCATATCAAAGATTTTTGAAAATGGTATTAATAGCTGTCTCGCTAGGTGCTCATCTTTAGAAGTTTAGTGTTAGGACTGGTTGGCTTGGTGTCAGAATAATGTAATTGGGTGGGACATGCTGCTACATGTCTGCGGCATGATGCCCCAGAGTTAGATATAACTATAAACTGTCACACTGCATACATCGTAGCGATATGACTGAAAAATTGTTAAAGGTACATTAAAAATCCAAATCACACACATATGATACAGAACTGACTGCAAATTGCTTAACACTAGCATACCACTGGGAACAGTTAGAGCATTATATTACAAAAGAAGACGGATAGAGATAATGACTATTAAATGAGATATTTAATTTAATAAAATATGCTCCCGATTGTGAAGGTTTGGTATGTTCGAATTAATCAGTAGTAATTCATACATGATTATGTTTAATTGTTCAGCTGAACAAATTTGAAGTCAATTCCTCCACCTCCCTAATCGGTCCATTAAGGGTGTACCATAACTAAAAGCAGACGTGCACATAATCTTCAGAAGCCACCTTATTTATCAAACGTTCAAGTAGGATTTATGAGAATCGAATAAAGTCTGCCTTCTTTGTAATACTGAAAAGTTCTTTTTTACTTGTCTCTTTGGGAATCTAAACAAAGTGATTTTTGAAATGAAATCGTGTAAGCCGAGTCTACAAGACATGACGTTATCTGACACTCTCAGGCATTATATAATATCAGATTCGAATGAAGAAATATTGTATGTAATAAGAGTACCTGGAAATGGAGTCTTAACTGTCCACAGACTAAATAAACTGAAGATAGATGACAACTAGATTCAGGACAGTTAAACATAATATTTTAATATATATATATATATATATATATATATATATATATATATATATATATATATATATATATATATTTATATATATATATATATATATATATATATATATGTATATATATATATATATATATATATATATATATATATATATATATATATATATATAATTTTACAAAGCATAAGAACTCACATTAGAGAAGGCTTGAATAGAGCCTGCTGTCCACCCTCGAGGATTAGCATCCACTTATATGCTGTAAACTCAGATGGTGAGTAGAGATCCACTTTGACGATCTTAGCACGTCTCAAGGCATCAATAACTTCTTCAACATGTGTGGTGGGTTTGTAAATTGATTCTTCATTAATTGTTTGGT
Organism: Potamilus streckersoni; assembly: GCA_016746295.1. Taxonomy (NCBI): domain Eukaryota; kingdom Metazoa; phylum Mollusca; class Bivalvia; order Unionida; family Unionidae; genus Potamilus; species Potamilus streckersoni. The sequence goes on from JAEAOA010001939.1 coordinate 1,189,293, forward strand.
TGCATGTCTCCCATATTTGACGATAATTTCTATTTATAATTGGATGCATCTGGTATTTGTATCGACCTTCTGATTGGAAAGAAGATCTATCGTCTATGTCTAACACAATTGTCATGTCCAAATTCCAGAAGCGGCATATCATCCAAAAGAAGACCAATACAGCCAAGAGCAGTAACAATCTGGAATGATATGGAGATAAAATGACAGTCAACCAAGCAACGAAACAAAACAAAAGAAATAACAAAAAGAACAAAATGAACATTAAAATAATTTCTGCTAGTCTTTAGCTATGATTGAACTATCTCATTATAAAGCATCACAATTGATATTTATGACCACTAATTCCACACAAAATCTACTATCAAGAAAAGAACGAAACATTTTGTTTGGTTGGTTTAGAATGAAAGAAAACAATCTAGAGATGAGTATATCTGACATATGTGAAACCATACACCATTTAATCGAACCTCAGAAAAATGATAAATTTCAAAAGGAGTAATTTTTCAAAACTTGGACCACAAAGTGAAAATGGCATTGTGAGAGCGATGATAACTTTGAGTCTCGTCCCGTCGGGGTAATTGACCTCACATCAAAAATAATTTGTTTGCCTATTTGCTCTTAGTCCTCATTGTCAATACGCCATCCAAATCGCAATAATGGTTCATACGTACAGAAGTCGTACTATTTCAAGCATTAACCAAATTTATGACTGCCTCATAAACAGTCGAAAACACCATTTTCTAGACCAAACAATACTTTTCAGCATCAGCATCAAGTTGAAGCCCACTAGCTGAAACATCAAAACTTTTAAATCTTTAATTCCTGTCGAAATAATCATGTAAAATGTTGTAACCTGTACGCCTTTTGTGTGTTCTGTATGTCTTCTCTTTATTTTGTAATTGTCTTTGATAAAGACTGTCGAAAGCGCTTATGCTTGTTTTTTGTCAATTTATTGCGTATATATATATATATATATATATATATATATATATATATATATATATATATATATATATATATATATAAATATATATATATATAAAACGTTTTATCACATACTAATAATTTGAAATTCATATTAGCGGTAGGACTTGTTCTTTATTATTCAACTTCTTTTGAGAGAACAATAATGATATATACCTTGACTCCTATTTTATCATCGAGTAAACTACAGTTTATACATATTAGAAGTAAATCCGGATGAATGAAACAACATTTACAGGTTTAACACTTTTACAAAAGTATGTTCAACAACACACGAGAATACTGCACCTGCGACATTGAACGGAGAGCAATCGTGACCTGTATCACATAATACACACAATATACACAATTCAGACAATTCACAAGACACGTGATATTTACAAATAACAATTGTAAAGATCCAAAGAAAATTGTTTACACCAGATGTCACTGCAACGCCTAGAAACCTTTAAGAACTGTACTTCCAAAATGACCATGAAATATATTGACCTTATAATTAAATTCATTGGAAATTTAGTCCATAAGACGATACAAATGATGTTGTTGTAGGGTTTAACGCCATATTCAGCACAAGATAAGATAGGCTACACGCACACGCACACACACACACACACACACACACACACACATATATATATATATATATATATATATATATATATATATATATATATATATATATATATATATATATATATATATATATATATCACTATCAATTACTAGAAGCTAGGCATACCTTTCATCGACCAAAGTTTAAATTTAATAATTGCTCCAGTCTTTACAGAGTCTTAGAGAAAACTTGAAATTATATGACATTATGCAAATCGGAATCCTTTACGTTCTTAATTGAAAAGGTTTCTCCGTAAGCTGAGATAAACATAAGCTCTGCATGTATCACGCGCCACTCTTTTCTTACTTAGAAGTGCAGAATATAAACAGAATTAAAAAAACAAAATGTAAATTCCAGAGTACAAACCTCTAAATGAACCCCTGTGCGGACGTCATTTGTCTGTACCTATATATTAATTTAGCTTCTCTCTTTAGATGAATTTCAAATGCTGTTGAAATTATTTATCCATTAATAAAAACAAAAAAAAAGATAAAACAAAAACACATAAAATACATTATTTGAGTTATAAACAACATTTTGGAAGCATATTTATAACGATTAGCAAAATCTTGATCCGTGATGCATATGGTACATAGGTGCTGTAACAGGATGCGGTTCTGGATATTTTTCGTATGTGACATTGAAATGAAACTAGGAAATCCGTACTGTATTCCACATCAATGACATATAATAAAATTGGTATGTAATAAAAACAAAGGATGGATAATATTTCCTCTTCATTGAAGTATAAAACTACTTTGTTATTTGCTATGGTTTATGGTGAATATAACTAGAAATATGTTCTAAAAGGAAATTAAAGCAGAGTACCTATTCCGTATCAAAAAGTGAAGAAAGGTCTTATCATGAGATCGACGATTATGACAAAAGAACACGACCTGCTGTATCAAAAGAAAATATGACGAAGTTAATGAATTTCGTATCAATGATTGTCGTAAATGTCGTTAAATGAGTGAGCAGAGAGTATTGGTTGGGCTTCCACCGTTGCATCAGCCATGGTCAGCTAGAGTTGTGTGCCCTTGAGCAAGGCACATTACTATACTTGCCTATGCATGATATAACTCTGAGAGTGTTGACGTGCCTTAAAACACCAAATAATGGCTGACTTTATTATACGTAAAATTAATTATCGATCATTACTAGATAAATATATAAATATATATGCTCTTGGTATATATATATATATATATATATATATATATATATATATATATATATATATATATATATATATATATATATATATATATATATCAACATGAAAATTATGTCAAATATTAGCTTGCAGCGTGGGTTAGAACATATTAGTAAAGATACCAACGTGTACTTGGTATGTGCGTAAAACCCAACTGGTAAACTATATTTTATTCCACATATGCAATTACGTATCCTAAACTAACATAGATTGGTTATCTTACACATAGCAATAATTATAAGCAATATGTGCAGTTACATATCTCAGATATACATCTGCCAGAAACTCATCTGTACAGAGTGATGTAAATTGTAGATCTGCTATGCTACTTCTACAGCATACCATTTCCACCTTATAAATAGCTGTTTTAATAGATACTGAGAAAATCGAGAGCAAATAATATAGCACTTTCTTTATCAATTGTGTATTCAGTACAATCCGACGATTACATGTTACACTCGAGACAGTCCTCAGAATGCAATTATAACAACTGGCATAACTGCCATGAAGAAAAAAAAAGAAAAACATTTTAAACAAGTCACCCAGAATACCAGGGATCAGTTTAAATTAAAAGCTTGATACCAGACAAACCTTCAATTAACACAAACCCTTTTGAATTCTCTTTCCAAAGTGACCATAAAAATATTAACTTTATATTTCTTTGTGACATTTCTTTTCAATCCCCCTCGTGACCCTGGTGGCTGAGTGTTCTAAGGAAATCGCCTTTACGGATCAATCCTAACTCATCTCTATCATCGTGTTTTTTTAGTCCAAAAAGTCTTTGAAGAAACTAACCTTACTCTGAAACATACCTTGATCAGTTATAGTGTCAGCTGGCTAAGATATTGAATTTAAAACGATTCCTGTTGAAGTAAATATTATAGACAATAGGGTCCACATTCATTAATATTAACTGTCTTATTTTAGATCTCGGCCATCCGGAAGAAATGAATAATCATACAAAACTGTAAACAAATGAATTGTTGAATGGACTCATTGAGATCTCTAACTGGAGTTCTTTAATGGTTTTAGAATGTTTAGCAGTTTTGTAATGCAATAAATACATCTTCTCCCCAGGTTATTCGTTCTAAAACAGTAGCATAACCGAATAATTTATCATTTAATTCGAACGTAAGTCATTATATTGGAATAATTATAGATTGACGGAAATGTGCTGTTACATATAGGCTCGTTTAAAGTATCATAAAGAAAAGAGATAAAAGACAACAAGCTTTGTAAATTTTAACAAAAATAATTTATTTCCTTTGAAAACAGTGAAAATGCGGAGATATGAAACAAAACTTACGACTTACGAAGACCCAAAAATATTTCCTAAAATTGTGAAAACACATAAGTCTTGTGAATAAACAGTTCTAATTAAAGTGGCCTGCATCCCAATTCCGTTCCAAGATGGCGGATGATGACGTCAGACGAAAGTTTTACATAAGTGTCCAGAATTTTCACTGTGAATCACAATAGCAGTCCTCTTCCAATTAAGAACTAATTTCAGCAAATGTCTTTGTCCAAAGCCAATTGTGTAGTTTTCCAGGAGGAAAATAATTATTCTTTAAAAGGTAGATGAAATACAGCTATTACCAATAACAAAATACCTTGTTCTACAAACGTACGAACAAACAACTCTTTCCAGCATTGGAATACCTTTTCCTTAAGGTATTAGAAACTCTATAATATGTTATGATGTGACTCTCTAAGATGTTAAAATATGACTTTCGACTATGGCTGACTATTACGCAGGTACCTGAGTATTTAAAGCAAACCAACACGTCATTTCATGTACAAGCATGAAGAAATCATGCGATTTCGAAATATCGCCACGGCAGTAAAGAATGTCAACAAGTATTATTAGAAATGATCGCGGTCATAGCCAATCATTTACATAGCTATTTCCGACTGTTGACTTTGTTTCCATGCGAACATAATCATCATCATATTAATACTTATATTTAATGATACAAAAATGAAATAAAAATAAAATAGAAAAAGTAAAAGAATTAAAATTCCAACACATATAATTTAATAATAGGGTCGCAACATTACATTACAATATCACAACACTCACCAAATATTTTGGTATAAAATGGAAATAAACAAAATTAATAATTTCTAAACGGATGGTAAGAAAACTTTCAAACACTTATGCGTCAATTTTTCAAATGACAAAACTTATCCAATGTCAAATGGATATATATATATATATATATATATATATATATATATATATATATATATATATATATATATATATATATATATATATATATATATATATATATATATCCAGTGTTTTGAACTGCGACCGGTTCCCTCATTAGAAAATGATCCTCTTTCCTTGAACGCTTCGGAGCTGACCCACAACTCTCTCTAGGGGTGTGCCGTTTGAGTTGATGAGACTCAGCCCTGAACCGATTATTTTTTCCATCATGAAATTATGATCAGAAGTTTTCATAATATATGCAGTATAGAGATAAGAACATATAACGTAGCCTATGTTTTATTTTTTATCATAAACTTTTACATTCGCAGCTAACTTCCCCAATTTATTATCAATTCCCTAACCGAACAATGAATTTGTTTTCTTCCAATTTAATGTAGAATGTTCCTTTATAATCAGATGTGTTATTTCTTAACGTGACTATGCTTCCAACAGAAAGAAGTTTAAGCCGGATTTTCTATGGTAAAATTTGTGTTTTTTTAAAACGTCGCTGAAATTAAAATTATTTCTTTCTTTCCTTCTATTCCTTCAATAAATTGCATGAATGATTCACACATCATAATGCATACTTTATAAATGACTATAAATATCAACAATAATAAAAAATATTCAACGGAAGTCCTAATTTCTAGGTAGCAAACAATAAAGCGTAAGTCATCGCTTTCAAAACGTCAATGCAGTCCATTAACATGACTCAGTTGAATATATTTCGTCCTCGTTCATCTCACATTCGTTGTATTCTTCTTTTGTAAACTAAGAGCAGCATAATGCAACTTAAAATAGCTTCTCTTTTTAAATTATGACTTATTCAAATACTAAAACAATATTTTTAAAATCTCTTTTCTTTTAACGGAATACATAAAAAATCCTAAAACTAAATCATTTGTAAAATGACAAATAAATAAAATATTTTACCTAATCCCAGAAAAGATCTTGTATGGATGAACTTGCATCTTGAAAAGTTCATACAAATGTAAATTGCCAAAAAAATGAATCATATGTCGCAAGTGCAGGTAAATATGTGGTCAGATAAAATCTCTGTCGTCACGTGACAAAGATATCTTTTGAGCCATCTCGCAACATGTTGGATTGAATATATGACTAGTAACTTTTAATCCGTCAAATACACACTTCAATATTCCGGTAAAATTTATTTATTTATAACATATGTATCATCCTCATCATGGAGTTTCTTTTAGCATAAAATGGATACTGGTCGAATCATATCATAGTTAAAATTCTGATTCAATGCGTACTAGGCACTTGAAGAAAATGATGCACGCCTTTTAAAACTATAATGCAACGAAATGTGTTTTATTTGCTCAACACCATAATATGAATATGAAATGTCTTCTTATAATTTACTATAGCCGATTCGGCAAAACATGAAAATCGATTTCTCGAAGCAACTAGATTAGCTTCTGGTATACCAAAATATGCAAGTACAGCACACAAGCACTCTGTATGCATACCGGATGGCCTACATTTGGAAATAGATTACACAATGAAACTCTTTGTACTTTTCACACAATCACTAGACAACAATGCCTACCGTGTTCTTTATATCAGTTATTTTATACAAGAGTCTTGTCCCCACCATATGAAGAAATAACAGAAACTAGAGCAACCTTGTTCAGTTTTGATGTCGTACGTCCAGGATTTGCAAATGGAGTGAAATAGCTATCTATACCCGCACGAAATTGCCCATCTTTCAGAAGCTTTACAAAATGAATACCTACAAGCAGCTTATCAGTCTACGTCTATTCAGGCTGTGGCAACGTCTGAGGTACTGTATTATTATTCCAATTAAACACACATGTAGCAAACCGCTCAAGTGGCCTATGATGGAGACCTCTCCGGTAGCCTAGTGGTTAGAGCGTCCGGCTCGGATGCGGGAAATCGCGGGTTAGAACCTCGGCCGAGTCATGCCAAAGGCTTATAAAAATTGTACAAACAGTTGCCTCGCTAGGCACCTAACATTAAGAGGTCAGTGTTATGACTGGTCTGCCTGGTATCAGGATAATGTGTGACTGGGTGGGACATCATGCTATATGTCTGTGGCATGAAGTCCTAGTGCTATATCTTTACAGTGTCACACTCCAGACATCATAACGACTGAATGTTTGTAAAGCTAAGTTAAAAATTCAAATAAACACACAAAATCCACCACCACCATAGGCACCACTCACCCCTGTAATATTCTCAGTTATGATTTATTTAGTGCAAGCATCTCTGTTTCTCATTTCAAATTTTCCAATGTTTTGAAAATGATTACAACTCCTTGGATCTACTTATTACATTACTCTGTCATGATATTGAACTGAGCCGACAGGGCCACCTAAATTGACCCTAAATGGTTATATGGGTTTCATTGGCCAATAATTTGTTGGGTTTGTTGGGGCTTGCTGCTGGGCAAAGTTAACTGAATTGTGATAAGCATCACTTTGAACTGAACCGCAAAGGAATAGAGAAGTAACCATTTTTCAAGGAAAAAAAATTGGCGGCATTTAAATCCCGTAGCCAACCTCGTTGGTTTTCACGGTGTTTTACAGCTATTGGGGATTTTTAAAGTAAGTAACCACCATTTTACATACATATTTCTTCCTTACTAGTTTTATTATGCCTCTTGCCCTAATTACAGGTTATTAGATTTGTAAATGCCTAACAAGATTTCTCACTTCCGGTAGATACGATTGACTTGTCATGGGTTTTAATTTGACAAATGTAACTTCTAAGAACTTTAATGGTGTTGGAGGTAGAACCGTAGAAAAATGGACTGAGTTTGATATGTCTTCATTTTGTATTTTTTGATATTGTCGTTATGCTTTTGGATGATAATGATATACAAGCTGATAGTGCCTCCACTCATTAGCCTTTATATTGATTTATATTGCCTCACAAGTATAGCTTGATTTATTTTGTAACTCCTGTACATGGTTAACAGTACAAACTTTTGGAACACTCTCAAGCCTTTCCACCAAAGAAGAAGAACCCACATAGCAAAATAATACCTTAGACCACACCGTGCAAGTATATAGTCTAATAAATTAAGTCATTTTAAGTCACACCCGTCCCAAGGTTCATTGTTGGCATTAGTCGATTCTGGACATTTCACCTTGACTATAATATATTAAAAATGTCATATTTTAAGTCAAAATTTATAACTTTGTTTTATTAATCTTGTGCAGGTTACAGGTACATTTAAAAGCAGGTGACGTTTAAATATATTACTATATTAGGATGCGCACTTAATAATTTTATTGAGTTTCTCCATCACTTACTGCTGATTTCCCCCATTTCAAGCAAACATCCTTTCTGTACCTCCAGAGAAAAGGTGTACTTTTATGTGTTTTCTGTATTTTCGTAATTATAAAGAATTACCAATGCATAGAATTTATCATGAGATAAAAATATTGTCTGTATTTATCAACAAATTTGATTAGTATCTGGATTCAACAACGTATACGATGGAACACGAGATTGCAATACATATAATGACACTAAAAGTTTGGTGCAAAGCCCAATCTTATTCATCCACATTTGTATACTATTATCTGATAAGACATCTGTGACCAGCGTAAATATCCGCAGTTCACGATGAATGATTCAGGAATAAGTTCGTGTAGTTGACACGTATCTGGCCGCTGAGAAATCTCTCCGGTATACTCTGGTATATTCCGTCGAATTAAAGATCACCGAAGTTGCTGTTGAGTAGAGCATCATGATTTCATAATCCCGTCGGAGTTCAGCGACCATCAAAAATCTAACGTCGTTACAAATTATATTCTTTCTCTTCAAAACAACGGCTGTACTGATTATTAATACAATAAACTTATGTTACATTAACCTGTGTATGATAATAATACTTACGCTATATTATAAAGTTCGAACTTTTATCATCATTTAATGCGTACAAATTACAATTGAATTTAACTTGTCTATTCATTTAGAAAATGTCTAACGTGAAACAGATTATATTCTATCTGGTAGCATAACTTCATGTAACACAGGTCTGACTTTCGAGAATTTTAGAATAAATTTAAAATTAACATTATGTTAACCAATTCTATCACAAAGAACGGGATAGCAAGAAGGAATAATGTCCACACATTTTTATATACCTCTACATATATTTACACCTCTGACCTCTACATATATTTACACCTCTGACTCCCTGGAAATCGTACTACATATATATATATATATATATATATATATATATATATATATATATATATATATATATATATATATATACCAAATTTAATCATGTAAATGAAGCTGAAAAAATATCACAAGATTCTGTTCAAAACGCTTAATAAATATTTGCTTTTAGTTTCAGACTGCTTCTTATATTAAATCTCCTGGCCGTGACTGACTGACCCCCATCCCCGCTGAAAGAATCCTGATACCTCTGTAAAAATTCCTGAGCCCCCTCTTTGCAAAAAATCCTGCGGGCGCCCATGTCTAAAGCTGAAGATTTGATCCTTATAGTGCACACCTCCCATGCTATGTGCAGTAAAACGATATACAGAAAAACAGCACTATAGGTTCTCTGGATTAGTAAAATACACAAAAGAAATAACGGGATAAACATAATACCACTTCCGGCGATCTCAGAGAAATCACCAAATCATTGAACTTAGATCAGGCATTTCCAATTTATAAGAGAAAACAAAAGAGAGACAAATCTAAATATCGACTCCTATTTATTATACCTGTTCTTTCCACAGATGTTGAAAACATGCCAACAAGCGTTTCTAAAGATATTTTCACATATATTATTTTTTTCAACAAAGCTTATCGTCTTTGAGCCGAAACAAATGAATGCGAAATTTAAAGATGCACGTGTTAATGCCAGAGGTGTTATTAAAAAAGTTTATGGATAATAATTATGTTTTAGTACGTGTTTTCAGACTGGCATCATTCTTTTGATACAAATCATTGAGCATGGTCTTATGAATGTTATTTTAACATTTGAAACTCTATTAAAATAAGGTACAAGTTATTAAATGCAAACAAAACAGATTAGAAACCCAGCTGTACGTAATAAGTTAGATCGCAGGTTTATGTTAATTGTCATTGTATTCTCCAAGGCAAGCAACTACATTTTCTATTTTTCATATTATAAAATTAATAAATTCATAGTTTGGTAATATCAGTACAAAAAGGAAATTCAAATTTACTCCTCTGTTCTGATATATAGGTTGAAATGTGCCATCACCGGAAATGCACAGCAAAATTCAATTATAAAAATATTTCTTTCATAATTGTACGATCATTTTGATTTCAATTTTAAGGTATGAAAATGGGCAAATTAACACAATTATTTTTAAATTGGTAACAATGCATTTATCAATGAATTGGGATCATATTAAAGTTAAAAAAGATCCTTCGAAATGCCATGCTATAAGGTGAATATGCAAGGCAAGGTCATAATTGATCTTTTACCTCCATTTTTTTATAGAATTTTAAAAAAATGTCTAAATAATTTGAAATATAGGAACAACGTGGTATATAAAATATGCACAATGAATGAGTATATCTAGTCCCCTTATCAATCCCTGTGTATGACTTTAGGAACCTAATTTGCACAACAATAGGGAAATGGTAATATTGTGTGTGTTAGGCAAAGATGTTGGCAATCACCATGTACTCTATTCTTACCTCTCTACGGTTCACTGTTTGTTTCTAGCGGTACCATCAGGTAAAGTACTTGCTCTAAAATAGGGGAAAAATAATAACAAACTATTGCAAAAATGATTTGATATAACTTAACATTCTACTGGTGTATCTCCTTTGGAGTAAGTTAAAACTACCAAAACATACATGACAATCATCACAAGGTATAGCTCAATACCTCCCGTACAATATCAAAAGCATACACCGATGTATTTCTCCAGATATCTTAATACATATTATCTTTCCAACAACGCTAGTCGTCTTTACCTGATGTCAAATTTAAAGATGCATGTGTCAATACAGATGGTGTTATAAAAGAAGATTACGGTTAATCTGATAAGTATACGTAACGAAGGTGTTGTCAGGGTGAACATTCTGTTGACACAAATCTTCGATCATAGATTTATAAATGCTCTTTTAGCATTTGAAAAAATATTAAACAAAGTTAAATTTTATTCAGTACAAAGAACACAAATGCAGAAGCAGAAAAGGATCAGCGGATCATAATTAAGTTATTGTTGGGTCAAGCAGTATATATTCAGATACGTTCTCCAGTACAAACGGTCAATATTAGGGAAAGGAAACTTCAGCAAGATGCCAAAAATCATCCGTCATGGGTAAATTAGTGACCTGGTGATTGGTCATCAAAGGCACATCAGGGATGAATCTGACTTCAGGCCAGATACCTGTACGAACCTAAATGAGATCACAGGTTGGTGTTAACTGTAACAGTAGCCTGTTAGACAAGCAACTTACATTTGATATTTCATAGTTTGGTAATATCAGCATTAAATGAAAGATCAAATTTTCTCATCTGTTCTGATCTTTTTTGTTATAAATTACATGATAGGAAGATGCAAAGAAACATTCAATGACGAAGATATATTTTATCTAATTGTATTATAACTTGGACCTCAACGTTAAGGTATCAAAATATGCAAAAGGGACTTGAAAATGCCATTGTGTAAAATGTGTACGCAAATTCAAAATTCATCTTTTAATTATTGAAGAATCTTTCGTAAATGTCTAAATGATTTACAACAATGTAATCAAACATATTCGCCAACAACAATATACATTTTGTGTTTTTGTTGATGATGAAATATAAGAACAAAGCGATTTGTAAATAAGCACGATGAATGAGTCTCTCTAATTCCCTTTTTCAATCACTGGTATACATTTATTGTGCATTTAATAACCTAATTTGCATAACAATAGGTAACTGGTTATATTTATCGGGCTAGGAAGAGATTTTTCAATCACCATGTATGCTATTTTTAGTTTTCTACGGTTCACTTTTTATATTGCTAGTGATACCATCATTGTAAAGTACTTGCTCTAAAAAAAGGGAAAAACCTATAACAAACAATTGTTAAAATGTAAACCTGAGGTGATACATATGTGCATTCCACTGGTGAGACTGCTTCGCAGTAAGTTAAAAATATTTTTAGAAAACAGCTTAATAATCGTGCCAAGACATTGCTTAATACCTCTTATAGAATATCAAAATTATTCATTAACGCTAATGTATTTCTCAATGGGATATGTCTCTCCCACAAGATGCCCGATGTTGTTATGATATAAAATCTTTCTTGAAAGACCTCAACAAGTAACATGTTATCCATTTGTCACAGCCAGAATTTTGTTTTATAAAAAAGAATATACACATCAATCTTTCTTAACTAAACCCATTCATTCATGTCAGTCTGTCTTGCCTAAAACCATGGACCAATTACTGTTATTGGAATTTGTCAATAAATGACAAACAACATGGCAAGATTGACAAGATCTTAAGAGGTAATGAATAATCCGTGGAAAGAGATTGCCGGTGAGATGGTAAGGGTGTGAAGATGTTTTTGGAACCCGCCGAAAATTTTGTTTTGATAATAAATCGAAGACATAAATTAGATATCTAACATTCAAAGACCTATTTCATATCAAAATAAAGTCAGTCGTATTGCAATATAGATTTTTTTAAAGTACACCTTTGAACAACATGTACATAATTTCAGTGACGCTAGATTCACAAAAAATAAACCATTAAAACCAGAATTATTTTTCTCGTACATGTACCTGGAAAAATTATAAAGGGCTTATTGAAAGTAAATTACCACTGCATTCCAGTCTCAGAAAATCAATAATACCAATATGAACAGATGACACGAACCATTTTAAATTAAAATAACAAGGTGACATACATCAGTTCCTAAAGAATACTACTCACAGTGTGTGTGGCTTTTTTTGGAGAGCTATGGAATATCTGCATGAATGATTACAAACTAGATCCCGCGTAGTATCACAGTGTAACTGGACTTGTTCATGACCTTAGTCTGAAAATTAGTCAAATAGAATGAGAATTAGGTACAAATGATGATATGTTCTGGATTATCGAATCGTAAAGGAGGAATTAGCATGATGATATTTGCAGCAAAACCATGAGCACTATATTTATGCTTGAATTAAAGTAGAGAACATAGAGAATATTATGGATCATCGCTTAGGTAATTTATAATGAACCTATTGTCAGCAATATTCAGGGTTGGGTCTCAAACCGTTTTATGCGTGTAAAGAGTTTTAAATGGTTAATAAAAATAAGTCATCTAAGATAACGTTTCAGATGTTATTTTATAAAATGGATTCAGATGCATAAGTACATCTTAACGACCATTTCAAAACTATCTCGTATGACCAGATAACAATTAGTTCCACACATTTGTGACTCATAAGCAGAACAGAGACATTTATAGAGACGAAGAAATGGTACAAACGTTTATTACCATCTCTTTCTTGTGTACCTATCCGTAATTTAAAGACGAGAAAGGTGTCACTGACGTTGATAATAAATTATCTCAACTCGAAAAAATTTCCGTACTTAATAAGTAGATGGAAAGTCCGTTAGAAAATTGTGTTAACATATGTACTTCTCAAATGAAATAGATGCACCATTTGGAAGAAGAACGATCACATATAAAACCAAACAGTATTAGTCTGTCCAAAGAATAAGAAACTACAATAATTCAAACGAATTCAGGTTATTGTCGCCGTGAGATGCTGCTAGAACTAACCTTAAATGAGTTCGCGCGCGCGTGTATATAAATAAATATATATATATATATATATATATATATATATATATATATATATATATATATATATATATATATATATATATATATATATAATTTAAAAGAGTTAGAACCATCATGTTTTGTACAGTTACCACTTTCCATCCACAACATTTTCCATCGAACTCTTATCATTGATGCAGATAGAGTTTTCTCTGACTCTTGCTATCTCATTTTGATATTTGGACATTTATATTAGGGTGTTGTGTCAGAGTCTATTCAACGATGCAGTGCATCCCGTGTCTCAGCGGAATAAAGATATAACGAATGTTACACTCGCTATTTTTCAGAAGAAAAAAAATCGAATTTCTATCGATTTCATGCAGGCATTTCTCGATCAAAGGTCGTTAAAGTTTAATAGGCGAGTTTGCAACCGGCCACCCTATGTCGACACCAAATGGTGTTGGCAAATTCCAACTTTTTGATAGGGAATGGACTCTGACTTTACACCCCAACACAAATGTCCAAATATCAAAAATGGGGTAGCTAAGGTCAACTCAGACAATGATGCAGAATTCAACTTAAAAAAAGCATTATGGCAAAATTATATTTCTGAACACACACACACACAAATTATATATATATATATATATATATATATATATATATATATATATATATATATATATATATATATATATATATATATATATATATATATATATATATATATATATATATATATCATTGAATGCTGACTTGCTAGTAATCATCTGCTTGCTTTCTCTAAGTTTGCATAATGGTATATGAGAAACAAAGTATTAGTACCTAAGTAAATACTATTAACTCTAGCCACTTGTATAATTTAGTGACCCGTGTCTATCAGAACTATAGTAATGTAATTAAATTACCATTTTATGTTGCAATTCTTGCTGCTCAGAACGGCAGAACAGACTTTGTCTAACATCACAAAGGGATTTCTTTCTATTCTATGCAAACTAAGCCTTTCCCTGATTTTTTGCTCCACATATAATCATGTGATGAATTCCTTGGAAATATATTATTTAGACATCAGATATTAATTCTGTTTTTGTTTATATAGAGATTCTTTCTTTAGCTGGTGATAAATATGTGTGTCAGAATATATAATTTTGTTAGCATCAATGTAATAAACAAATTTAGTTGGTATGAATTTATTTTGGTTTTGCTTATTATGGTTTCGGAGGATTTAGGGTCTTTTATATGTGGAAGAACCATACATGGACAAATATCTAGTTTAAAAGAAGGGATAGTTTGTGGTTTGGTCAAAGGTGTTTGACTTGCACAAAACTGTTAATAACCTGAATGCCTCCATAATTGTAGAAATGTTCTTATTATTTATTCAGTAACAATTATCATTTACAATATGGTTCGATTTTGCAATTTTAGAAATGTAGACAAAATAATCGTCGGATTCAGTTATGCTATCATATTTGATGTAGCCTTTAATATCCGTCAGTAATGTAACAAGTAATTGTTTTAATAAAAAGAAACTTCTGATGTCATTACAACTCTGTTCAGAATTGTTGTGTACTTGCAATCGGATAAAACCTTTACATAGTTGGATAGCAAGAGGATTTTGTACAAATGGTTTAGTATTGAATCACTGGACTTTGCGAATCACCTTTTGCTTCTTAAAGCAATTGTAAATATGAAGCCATCATTTAATGATTAACCTAGTGTTGCATTTTTGTACTTTCTTTGTTCAATGGATTTAAAATTAGGCTCGCAAGGACATCGTAAAGATTTTCCTTCTATGCTGCTTACGCTATTTATTTTAATCGGAAAACATATGTTACAGGCAAGCAGTGTTTACCTTTCCATCTTGGTTTTCATCGATAATATGTTATACATATTTGTACAATTTTGTAACTGTTTGTAGCACTATCAAAATATATAAAACAGTCACCAAGAATAAAAGACACTTCTATGAGTTACATACTCTAATAAATATTAATAATAATAATAATAATAATAATAATAATAATAATCATTAGAATACCAAGTGCTGATGCTGTTCATTTGACTGAGGAACAGTTATACAGATTTTGGTGTTAATCTGTACCCAGCAGAATTAGGTTTAATATGTTTTCTGCACAATTGGGTTTAATCTGTAACCTGTACATTTGGGTTTAATATGTACTCTGTACAGTTAGGTTTAATCTGTACCTACACAATTATGTTTAATCTATACCCTGTACAATTATGTTTAATCTGTACCCTGTACAATTGGGTTTAATCTGTACTCTGTACAGTTAGGTTTAATATGTATCCTGCACAATTATGTTTAATCTGTACCCTGTACAATTATGTTTAATCTGTACCCTGTACAATTAGGCTTAATATATACCGTATTGAGTTGATATCTTTTTTTATACATATCTGAGTATCAATTTTAACAATTTGGAACTATAATTTTTTTATGCACGTTTCTTAATTATTGCTTTCAAATACGAGAACTCTTTTGTTCTGTTTTAAGTAATTTTGTGCAATTGTTTTGTGCAATTACCAACAATTTTTTCTTCATGATATTATTAGTTTATTATGTTTGTTTTCAATAGGACTGGTACAATTGATTCTTTCGAAGAGATTTTTCTAATGTGTTATAGTTTTCTACATGTAAAAGAAAAAGGTATCTAATCTAGTCTTAATTTTCCTGTTTCTAGTAAACGTCTCCAAAATTCTTTCTCAAACATCCTTGTCTCTAATCCTTAAAGGGTCTCTCACTTTCGTGCCACTGTGTTGCATATTTTATCCTTTATTGCATTTCCTTATCTCTGGTATGGTGAGCAACCATCAAACTCGACTAGATAGGAAATATTCAGTTATCTCTTGATGTTATTTTCTCAACATTGATGAGGCTGTTATTTCAATGTGCTTTGAATCTTTATCGTACTGTATTCATTTCAATACCAAACTGAATCATTCTTGTACAGTATTCATCTAACTACCAAACTGAATCTTTCTTGTACAGTATTCATCTAACTGCTAAACTGAATCTTTCTTGTACAGTAATCATCTAACTGCCAAACTGAATCTTTCTTGTACAGTATTCATCTAACTTCCAAACTGAATCTTTCTTGTACAGTATTCATCTAACTGCCAAACTGACTCTTTCTTGTACAGTATTCATCTAACTGCCAAATTAGCTTAAAGCAACATGACCTGATTCAACAGCAGCCATTCATTACATTAGTAAACTTTCAGCTCTTGTATCCATTTCAACGGAATGTTTCCATATTAGCATCTGCCAGCTAAAACATCGATACCTTGTTTGCATTTCTTTCTGTCAGATCTATAATATTTCGATATATTTAACCAAACCATTTATGATGTTGCTAATCTATTGCTTCCTTAGATCAATACCATGTCTTTATACATTGAAGAATACAAAGGTTCTGAGAGTGGTATTTTCTCTCTGATATCTTAATATATGTATACAATAGACAGCTTAGATTTAAGTCCATAAGATTCAATTTTGGTGAAGTTCATCTGTGTTAAAGTTTATCAGGTTTTTTCTGATAACTTTTCAACATTTAACTGCAACTATTCCCAGTCCATTATCAAGCAAATGGTGTCTGGCTCTATCCAATTATAGTGTGTGTATATGATGCCGTTTGATATCAAGTAGTAAAATAGAAAATGACTAAATTAAATTTCGAATAATGAATAAAAAACATTAAAACTTGATTAAATTCCATCTTAGACTGTAAATCTTAAACATATATTGATTTCAAATGCAGGATGTATCCAACTGTAACAGTTGATTTAATCGTTGAATGATAAATACTGCTAATTATGATTTTTCTCTCATTTGCCCTTCACTACATAAAATGACTCAACATTAGTTGCTCATTTGGTATGGCTGCTTATTTAGCAAGTTTATTTTAACCAGGTTTAGAGCAAAGACAACCAAGAATATTTGTTAATTGAATTTGTATTAGTCCGGGTTTCTACATGACTAAAATACACAGTTGGTTTAAAAATGTGTAAATTTGCATATCATATTTAACCATATGAGTTATGCCAAGATAATTTCTATTACATTTAGGATTATCGATGGAAATGGTAGTCTTATTGGATCAAGTAAATCACATGAAAAATATTTATCTTTAAAACAGAGTTTCAAAGTTCTTATTTAATTCTACTTAATAATATTTTAGTATATCATTTATAAGTAGATTGATATCCGTATATATTGCTACCTGTGGTGGGACTGGAATAGCGGACAGATTCCATTTGATATCCATCACCTTATAAATTCTCATCGAAACATGTTCCATCACAAGGTCAAATTTTTTATTTAATTATGGTTTCTTTTTGTCAAATCCTTCATTATAATAACTTAGCTTGGGTTTCCTTTCAGCGTTTTGTGTCTGCCAAGGTCCGTGTCCCTGATCTTATGTTAAAATATTAATCATGAGATAAGTTTCTTCTCATTTTATAGTTTCATTACAGGTCTTAATAAGAATGAATGTCCTTTGAACTGCAGTAGACTTTAAACGACTTCTGAAAACGGTCACAAAAAAGCTCAAAGTTGTTGGTTTTCCCACTGTTAGAATCAATTTAAACTGGAACATTATAAATACGAATTTTATGCCCTCTTGAACTATGTTCTAGATTGTCATGTTCTTGCTCCAATATGTTGGCATTTCTGGATGTCAAATATCTTTTTATTTTTATGAGCTAGTAGGTTGTGCAAAATCGAGTCACAGACTGTCACACTTGCACGACCAGGGTACTGTACAAAGAATGGGTCAATGACGTTTAAATAGCTTTTCAATGGATGATTTTTAGGTCTTCAATAAAAAAAATTTCCAAGATTTTTTTCAGTGATCTGCTGACTTTATGCACATGGTCCTTCTATACTTCTCAAGTCGACCATGATGGGAATATTTTATCTTCTTGCGATTCATCTTGGTACGCTTCGGATTATGTGGGGTTTTAGGTGATTTACCCTTTCTGTTGTTTCTGAGAACACCTTTACTAAGTACAATGCTCACAAATGATATAAAAAAAAACAGAAAATGCCCAAAGCAGCGTTTAGAATATCAGTGTCAGACCAAGATCCGACACCAAATTACCATTAATAACGCACTCAGGAATTCATGAGTCAACTACTTTAAAAACGGCTAGCTTCTGTACCTGGAACCCGAATGAATTCCAGAGGTGTTAAGAATGAATTCCAAAATTGCATGCACGTATGTGTAGGTTGACTTGAATGTGCTAATGTGCCGACAGCATCAATGTGTCAAATATTCTCCAGAATGTCCTTGAATGAATTCAAATATTTTCAGAATATTGATTTATTCCTAAAATCAATGACGACTTTGTAATTCCAAGTGAATGAATTAAAAATAAACATTCCTCTCAAATTGTTACTGAATACAATTAAAAGACTGATTCCACTAGAGAGATGTCAAAGTAGAAGTGAGTAATTCTGACTCAATCAACTTTATATACTTTTCAACTCGACCAATATCGCCATAACCATTTTCTGAAATTTTATTTCACAATCATGGAAAAAACTAAACACACTGAGTATATATCAGTGATTTGTCATAATTAAAAGGTATATAAAGTTTGTTCAAATTGTAGCTATCAATATTATGTGTTTTGAAGATCATATCAATCAGTAGTGAAAAATTTTCTTTATCAGTAAAAAAAATATTAAAATCTGAATTTGAAATATAAAATATATTTCTACAATCTGATGGTAATATTTTCACATAGGTGATGATCGTATTCATTCAATAATAACTTTTCAATTTACGTTGTAATAATCTCTTTATTGGGTAAGCAGACTACAAAAGAGATGTTCTCTTGTGAATTTATTTGGATGAAATACATGTCACACTCGATACTTTGGTTTCACCTACCTATACATCAGTCTGTTCAGTTCTATCTTTAAATAAACAAATAAGATCCTATTTTCAACACTAGATACCAGAGCTAATTGCATCTGCCGTCTATTTCATCAAGTATTCTCTTCTCCGTATATGTTGCGTTAAATGCCTAATTATCGGTTACAGCTATAAAGCATTCAAATAACAGTTTTCGTATCTGAAAGTAACCGTTAGAAAAAAGCATGAAAATAATTAAAATGGTTTGTGTGCGAAATAGTCTTTGTCAGTGTTTTAGATATCTTTAGGTCTGCACTATTTGGGTTAATGAGTATTCCACTAACTCTCACGACATGGATAAGGTGTACCGCATACTACACTTTATTTCCTTTTCTTAAAGTCTGAAACCCACTATGAAATTGTCAAATTTTCGCACGTCCGCTAAATCATAAATTATTATGCGTTAACTCTGTTGACTATTTTTGCTTGTCCACCATCATCATCTTTGTATGTCTCCCTATTACTTATTTCGATTTTTCTAGTATGAAATATATTCTAATTTTATGTCTCATATGTTCTGTAAATTTGAGTTTGCGTATGCTGACTTAAATAACCGGATATACTACCACACTAAAACAGAAATATGAGGTCGTCTAAGCGTTTTTTCAAACAATAATTCTATTTTTTATAACTTTTGTTTAAGTTTTGTAAATTTGTGCTCTATTTTCCATTGCATTTCTTGTATTATACTCTGGCTTACAATATTTCCTTCAGTAGTAAACGATATTACTGTTTATGATACCATATTATTGTTTATGATATCATATTACAGCGTGTGCTGACGTACTAATGTGTATGATACGATTTTGTCGTGTGGTAACATATTATTGTGTATGATATATTACTGCGTGTGCTGACATACTAATGTGTATGATACGATTTTGTCTTGTGGTAACATATTACTGTGTATGATACTATAATAGTATTGATCAATACTTGCTACTGTATTGATTGAAGCATGACATTGCTAGTAATTCCTATTCAATTACCACTTAATTCAGTCTTTGCGTTGTTTTGATGGCGTTGTCATTATCACGAAAGAAATTTAGTCTAATAGTAAGTAACCATTTAACTACTGCTGTTTCTGTCAAGATTTGATTAAAAAAGATAGTAATGGAATTATCGGTTTTTATCATTGAGCTGATGGTTTCAAATATAATATCGCTATTATTACGAAACGTCTTTCATAATCAATAATAATCTCCCCCCCCAAAAAAAAAATTTGATACCTAATCGTTCAGCATAACAATGTTTTTGAATACGTTACATGAAATTAAACTTCATCAATCAACATATTCATAAATTGCATTACTTATTGCTGTTGCCTGAGTCATTTGTATGCTTAAATCTCAAAGTTTCCTACTATTACTCTGGTCGATGCTAAAGCAAAAACGATGGCAAATCAAGTTTTTGTGTCAGAATTCACTTCCTTCGGTTGAAATCGAAAAATATGGCCAATATATTAAAGTTTCATTGGCACTGTAAAGACATGATTGTGATTAGGTGCCGTTATGTCTTGCGTGTATATATTTTTCGCTGACTTGAAAGACCTTGGCTACATCAAAAACTAGTATCCTAATAGCTGTAATCATACAAACAAAAAACGTTTGTGATGAAGATGGTCATCAGCTTACATTTAAAACTTTTAGGACATTTTATATCATACTAAAAATAACATCCACAATTCACAAAGGCTATTACTTCATGACTAGACTTAATTAAGCTTAATGTAAACAATAACATAATAGTCTCGTAACCTATTAACGATTTTGCATAAAATATCATTCACACAAGATAAATTCATAACTGTTTTATTCAGATCCAACGGCCATCTCTCTCTCTCTCTCTCTCTCTCTCTCTCTCTCTCTCTCTCTCTCTCTCTCTCTCTCTCTCTCTCTCTCTCTCTCTCCGAACTCTCCGAACTCTCCGAACTCTCTCTCTCTCTCTCCGAACTCTCCGAACTCTCTCCGAACTCTCCGAACTCTCTCCGAACTCTCCGAACTGAATTGTAGTTTCTTTTGTGGATGCCATTGAAACGTTTTTATTTTGCATTATACAGTCAACTGCGTGGCTCTTTATAATTATCTGCCACGTACGCTCTGACCCTTTGCATATTTATCAAACCATTGAACCTATGCCCTTGTTCACCCTTTAAATATTACAACATTATGAACTGTTGCAGATTGTAATTAAGATAAACTAGGAATAAATATTTGCTCTTTACGCCACATTTTTAGTTAAATCCGATTTAAAAATATCACTTTTGCGACAGCTTTACTATAAACCATATTCCGTACACATGTTGATGACACAATTATTCTTTAAAATTATTTCCCGCAACCAAACAAATCGAGAAAAAATTAGATTTCGTACAGACTTTATAGACTTCATAAAATTTTCACTAAATTCTTGAAGTTCCTGGCTAAAGCATATATGATCAATATATATATATATATATATATATATATATATATATATATATATATATATATATATATATATATATATATATATATATATATACATATATATACATATATATACATATATATATATATATATATATATATATATATATATATATATATATATATATATATATATATATATATATATATATATATATACGTGTGTGTTGTTTCCTTTTTGATAGAATGTTATACAGTAACATATTTTCGAACTTTACTGTGTAAACAGCGCTATAGTACTACTATGATGCTGACGTTTATTTTCCATTCCCCCAGCCCTTATATTTGAAGCATAGAACTTCTTTTGTTTACGCCGTGTGGACAGTATTTTTCTAAAGTGCCGTTGGACCCTGCTATTACCTCCTTTGTTTCTTCATTGTGGCAATTAAAATCGATGTAATGCCAGATGCGACCAGTGTACCTTTCTAAAGATTCCCATGTGAAATGAAACACTATCTTAGAAATGATGTAGATAACTAGGCATGGAGGTAGTGCTGTGGAAAAACGTGGAAACGGAGTTCCCTTGCATTATTTGCGCTATGAACTGTTTCCCCGTATCAAGAGCACGGTAATTATATACATACATACATATATATATATATATATATATATATATATATATATATATATATATATATATATATATATATATATATATATATATATATATATATATATATATATAATTATACAACAAAAAGCAAACGAACATTATTTCTGATTTCAATTTCGACCCCATACTAGTCAAGGTATTTTTTAAAATTTTAAATGTTTTGACTAGACCAAACATTCTTTCAATTTTTCTGTCATTAATACTACCCAGGCACATAGCTACACGTACTCGACATAATTAAAGAAATTTTATCTTCATAATTTAATCCAGGAAGTATTTTCTTTGTTTATGATCTACTACAGAGGTAGTAACGATAACAAGCTGCTCTCTGCCACTGGATAAAAGCTGACATCAGAACATGTAAGAAAAAAAACATTGTTTTACATAAAATAAATTCAGATCTGATAGGAACAAATAAACACACCAGTCTGTTTAATATAATTTCATTGATTTTTCTTAAATTTGACGTACAGCAGTTTAAATGTTTATTGACAAATGATAGTTTTATAAATAGGACTAATTTTATGCACATGAAAATTAGAGTCAGGGGTTGTGAATTTTTTAAGACACGATCCCTGAAAAATTTCTGCAAACATGTTTCGGCAACTACCACCGACTTGGGCATGCCTAGATAACCATATAGGTTTCAACCACCTGAATGCATGTGAACTGAACTTGCAAACGCTTCTTGCTTGTCAGAATTTGATTCCATCAGGAAATGTGTGTCTGTGTCTGTGTGTCTGCGATTTGGATTTTTTTAATGAGGATTTAACAATTTTAGTCACATCGCTACGATATATGAAGTGTGGCAACTTATAGTCATGTCTAGCACTGGGGAGTCATGTCGCAGACATGAAGCATCATGTCCCACCCAGTCACATTTTTCTGATACCATGCCGACCATTCCGAAACTAACCTCTTAATGCTGAGGACCAAGCGAGGCATCTGTTAAGATCAGTTTTATAAGTTTTATTTATGACTCAGCCGGGGTTCCAACTCGTGATCCGAGGCAGACGCTCTAACCACTTCGGCCACTAGAGTGGTCTCCATCAGAAAAAAGACTTCAGAGTAGGCATTGTCAGATAAAAGTAAGTATACTTTAATTTATAAAGAAGTGGCAGGGAACTTGATACACAGCGCTGATCGTTTCGTAAGAAAAACGTCGTCGACCCAAACAACATTAATATCTGGATGACGTCTTACGTTGTAGAAATGGGATTAAATCTACAAAATTCCCACTACATTCAAATAAAATTTTTATTATTTTTCTGACAGAAATCTTATCATTCCTGGCACAACAGACACTCATATTTCTTGATTACAATTTTCTTACAAATAATATAAAATAAACCGTATATTGTTTGAGTGCAGAACAAAATTTCCACAGAAAAATGAATGAAAGGATATAACTGTCACAAAAAATATACCAGTACTGACCTATTTGAGGACAATATAAATCTGAGATATCAATATTTAATTCAATTATAGAATTTCACATTTATACAACAAAATTATGGCTTAGATTTTACGTACTTCACAAAGAAATCGTCAAATACAGTAAACTCAGTTCTTGTTCAATCTCTATGCAAACGATGCTCTATTTCCACCGGATATGGTATACGATAAAAATGCAAGTGTTTAAAGAACGGCTTAAGGATTTAATGCAATGGATTAAAAGTTTATGCAGTGATGTTTATAAAATTGACATGGAAAACACACGCTCGTGCAATTAATGCTTATATAATTAGGCATCCTAATCGATCTATCTGTTATTGTTTAAATTTAACATCTAACCAGCACACAAAATGTCATTTATCTACTCAAGGGAGGCTGACACAAAGCTTTAAATGGTCGAAGCTGACACACAAAGATGTATATTTGTGTTGGTTTAAAAAGTTTAAAAGGGAATAAACTTGGACGGGGATGAAGGATAATATACTATTTTTCATTTTAGGGGTGAGTATGGGTGTTGTCCTCTTTTTCCTCTATATCCACCTTCTCCATATTTTCCTGTTTGATCAGCTCTCTCAATATTTCTTTCCCTTTTTTCAAATTATTAATCTCCATTTTCAATATATGCGACCTATAAGCCCCTTACCCTATTCTGATGAGCATTTTCTCCACTATGCTTATGGTATCCACCACTTCTTGCAACTTATTCGTTTTGTCGACGTGATTGATATTTTATTAAACGTTGAATGGCACGAATTATGTTGCATTAAGAGCTCATTCGCGACCGGTTAATTGATTGTTTTCATGGGGGACAGGATAGTACTCATTCACAACGCTTTAGTGCACCCAAAGTGTGCTATTTGATTTAGCCGACAGGTCGTGGTACAATAAGATCCATTCGACCTGTATGGAAGGCTATCATGACTGGGAATGTATTCAACACGCACTCAGTGTAGATGATTTTCTGTATACCACAGGATAAGCCGTCTAGTAGAATTGGGCACTACACACTCTTCCGGATACCTGATTTATAGAAGAGTGGGAATCGGCCCACACACTCGTCCTTTAATGTCCGAGTAGGCAGGGAGAAGAGGGGCCAGGGAGGAGACACCAACGTCAGTCGGAAATTACCGTAAACACCAAAACTAATGATATCATATTCAAACCAGTTTCCTATATAGTGGGTATTTCTTATTACCAATTTTATGCTTAGCCACAATGGCATTTAGAGTCACGGATTTAGTTTAATTTTTTTCCTATCTTATTATTTTGGAAAGTACATAGTGTACATATTACAATTTAAACCAATAGAATCGGTCTAAGATACAATTACAAAGTTTTGATAGTCGAGTTAGGGATTTTGGTTTTTATTTAGAATTGTTGTCAAAGAATTGTATTAAGCTATCAATAATGTTATCGAGTCGAAATTTCAAGCCAAATTGTAATCTCTTACTAAATGGCACACATAAAACGGGTACAGGTATGGCTGTGTTTTTTTTTGTAGAGCAGAAGCTATCTCTTTACCATCCATTGTATCTGTCGATACCGCATATGAAACTCAGGAACAATAGTTTCCATTGATGGTGTTTTGAAATTGGTTGAGACTGCACTCCGTTAAATTTTAGTAGCTTGTTGATCAGAATCACCAGGATTGGAATTGAGCAGTCGTAAAACTTATCTCGACGTATGCTGATGTCTAGTTTGGGACGTTTTCATCTTCAAATTTCCAATGGATTTTTTTGCCACCAGTGATTCATCGTAGAAGATTTTTTTTTCTTGGGGCGTTATCGGAGTGCATCAGTATAATTAATGCTTGTGTCAGCTTTTTATAGTAGGTAAGCAAGTCCCCTGTCATCAAATTGATCGGCAACATGTTTGATCAGGTCAGTTTGCTGTTGGTTGTGTGATTGTGTCTTTCTTAGGTTGGCCGCTTCCTGTTTTGGGTTAAGTATCTTTTGTGTTTTTTCGTAGTTGTTGTCTGTTGTTTATTTTTAGGTTTGGTACCAGTAGCTGACGACTTGGTTGGATTTACATCTTTTGAAAGTGTAGTAGGCTATTTATTGGTAGACACACTAGCTTTTGATGTTGTTGTTTTGTTGTTGTTGTTGTGAGTTTTCCTGGATTGGTAGATTTACTTTCAGCCATTATCTCACTTGGTGATTTAGTTAGTGCTGCCGTGGAAGGCATCAGTGCTGCTGCTTCCGGATTTGACAATGGACTTGTGTTCACTTGCTGAGATATTAATGGTAATTCTGCTTCTACCTATCTTTTAATGTTAGTTGATGTCTTTATTTCCTGCGGTCCTAGTATTGGTAAAGGAATTGTTTCCTCTTTCAGGGTGTCCTCTATTGTCATTGACTCAGTTGATGACAAATATTAACCTCCGTGTCCCTCTTTTGAACCTCGTTTAATTTCTGGTTTTGATTTCATCTGATCTTCCAATATCTGATGGAACAATTAAAGGTGATTTAATAAAAGTAGATTTTAACGTCATTCCGTGAGTGGGAGCCATTGTAGTGCTGACATTGTTGCTTAGTTGTAGTTTGCAAATGTAGGTTTGTTACTTCTTAGGTGCTTCGTTTTTTCTTCTTTGTGTCGGTCTTCTTGGGGATACGTTTCTCCAGTTACTTCTATTGGTACCTCTCCAGTTATTTTTACTATCTTCTTCCCATATCAGCAAAAACGTAGTACGCTTTGCTTGACCTCGATTTGGAGGTGAAGCCACCTTATCGCATTCAACGATTGTTGAGGGAAAACATCCATCTGTGTCTTTCTTATTACTGATAGTGTTTCTTACTGCTGTGTTAGTCAACAACTCTCATGAGAATGACGCGAATGACGAACGCTAAAATTTATATCTCAAGCACAGCGTGAAAGAAAACAACTACTCTTACCAACTACCAAACATTCCAGTCATGAGAGTGCTAACCTAAACTAAATTTTTATATAAAAAACTATACATTCTATCAATGCATAGCAGAGAAGGAACGTTTTATATACAAAACACACCAGTACCTACAAATTACATCAACAAAGGAGTTAGTTTTGTAGTCGCACTCATCCACATTCGCACAAAACACTCATAAGTGTTAGGGACAAGGGGTGTGTTAAGGGATATACACCTACACACACAAACGTATGCGCACGCACACAAACATAAATACAAACACACACACACACAAGTACACGCAAGTACATAAATAAACATACAAAAACACACACGCATAATATTGTCTTTAGGCGGAACTTTTTTTAGAGATCTAGATAGTCTTGAGAAGGGCAGTTTTTTGTTTTAACTTTAGATGCACCTGGTTATGGTGACACCTTCCAGGCTGGGCAAAACACATTAGTTCTTGGGAGTGCAGGGGGGAGGCTGAGTGGCTTTATCATCCAATTCTTCCTCTGAGGAACAATGATGACATCCTTCCTCCTTCAATTCGATACGTGTGAATAAAGTGGCCCACTTACCTCCTGTGGACGCTCTGACTGCCACTCTTGCCTCTGCTGTTCCAATTTTTCGTTATAGTTCTCTATCTGAGGGACCACGGGTCTCTGTGCTGGTAGTGGCTGTGGAAATGTCCTCACTATATGCTTGACTTAACAGGTGAGGTAGGATCATTTGAGGCAGCATCAGGTGATGCATGATCATTTCTTTATTTCCATTCCCTTCTTTCTTCTTTTGCCTCATTTTCTTTAATCCTGATACTTTCTTCTTTAGGCTCATCAGCTCATCCATAATTCACCAAGGCATACTCCAGTTACATCTGAAGCTCAATCGATCTGACTATTTTACTCATTTTGAAAGTGTTGACTAGTCAATGCTGGGGTAGCCAGACTGACGGTCGTTTTGTTTGATATGCCTGAAGCACTGACGTAAAGGAAAACATACCATCACACAAAAACTAACAAAAACCACTCTACCATCAATAATATGGAACTAAAAGAAACAAGTTCACATTTTCCTAAAAAACATACTTTATTATCAATCCTACATATAAAAATACATAGACTATCTTACAAGGGAAAGGAAGTGTTTATAGGGACGCTTAAATTTTTTAACCTATAGGCAAAAACACAAAGACAGACAAATATAATGCCAATTTTACTAATATCTCTTTTCTAAATTGTTTGGGGTAGCCCTGAAAAGGGTTGTTTTGTTGAGGGTTATGGCAGGCTAATATCGTCTAAAGTTGCGTCCTCATCTGGCTGTAGGCTTTCCAACAGGATATGAACTGCTTTAATGGATGGAGAAGGAGAACACTTTCATGTCCGCACGGCAGTCAACAAAACCTCTGTCTTACTCCTGCTGCTGATGTTCTCTCTGCTATTTCTGAAGTCTGTACTTCTCAGTCCATTCTTCTTACTCCTTGATTTTGTTTTTAAATACCTCTTCTATTAGGTCTTGGGCTACTTTTAACATCCTGACTTTCTCTATCTCATCAGGCTTGGATATTAAGTTTTGCCTGACACGATGTAAATTCAGGTAGGCTTCGTTCAGCTTAGCTAGTCTTGAACACATCTTCATAGGTTGACGAGTCAACAGTGGATGGTCAGACTGAATACCGCCCCGTTTAATAGGGCTCAAGCGTGGACGCGATAGAAAACCTCCCTAGGATTTTGTTGGGTAGAACGCTATGGTGAGGGATAGAGAGAAGACAAAGTTCATGTATAGTGAAAACAAACATTTGTTTTAAAACAAACTACCAACACCTTTTTCTAAAGATAATATTGTTATTCAACCATCAATTAATCAACACATAATATTAAAATTCATACAATGTCAAATAACACATTTTTGACAAGGTTGACAAGGTTGTGAAGTCAAGTTAGACTTCCACTGATGGAGGTCAATTGGTCATTTATGTTTCCTAGCTAAAGACAAGAAATATCCATAATGGTCGCAAAACCGATAAACATTTTCGCGATTAAAATAAGTTACTATATGTTCTAAGGGATATTCAAGACTGTTGATGAAGAGAATGCACATAATATTGTGCAGTTACAATGGAATCTGTACCTTGTAATTTTACATTATTAAATCGAATCGTCTGGGCATTTCTTCTTTTAAAGTCGATGATGTCGTCTTCCAAAAGGTATTAATCCATATGAATCAAAATGTTCTACACAGGCATCGTGGGGAAAGTAGACGGCTACCCAGTGAGCTCCTGGGAGATAAATGTCGTCCGTATGCATGACATAAGCTTGATGGTTTTTAGGTTTGCGATGAGAACACGACAGGATTCCAAGAAGCGGTCACAAACTGTTTTTCAAAAGGTAATAAAGTTCCCATGTATCTTTTTTTTGTTTTGTTTTGTTTTTCTTCTTTCACAGGTAATGATAAGTCATCAATTCCATTCTGACTCTTAGCTAGAAAATTTCTGTCAAGTAATTGTTTCTTCGCTTTGTCTCCGTACTCTGAACCAAGAAAGATTCAATGCGATGGATCTTTAGAGCAGCCAATGGAAAGAAAAAATGATTACGCAAGCAATTTATACCAATGATGCAACAATGTTACTTCTAAGATGAGACCTAAAACGTCCTCCAGATACTATTCCAATTTTTCTTCTTATCATTTATATTTTTGACCCATGTGTGAAGCCGCTCCCATCATGAGTCCTGTAATCATTGTTCCCAATACTCCGTCACCAAGGGTGCTAACAACAGGTGCAAAAATCCTTTTTCTTTTTACGAATGGATATTGTTTAGGACAATTTTGTGAAAAACGTGTCGATGCTTGGCAAAACATTCTTTCTGATCTGGAGTAAAAGGTATAGTTCCTTACAAGACCTTCATACAACATTCGCACACAGTATCGATCACGTCTTTGTTGCTGTTTGAATTTTTCGATTTTGGATTGATGGAGGAGCTTAGTACAGGACAGAGAGCACGGTCCAATGTTTGACTAAACGAGGAGGCAGTCCTTTCCGTTCTTACCTTTGGCTGTAGAAGAGTGATGCCGTTTTGGTGGGTAACATTTTTGTTTATTCAGGTTGCACACAAAATATACTGACGTCGATAACTTTGCACACCCCCTTTTATCTTATTATTGGAGTAGGTGGAAGGGTGTGTACGCAGTCTTGTTGATAAACTCTGAGTATCGTTTCGTCAAAAATGTGAAAACTTTTTACTATTTCGCCAAATTATCCTCGTTTTTGGTTGCTTCTCTTTTTCTTTGCACGATGAGGTCTTTTTGGGGGTATACGTTAAGCATTTTTTCGAATGCAGGGCCAAACTACGGCACTGTACTTTTCTTTTTCTTTGCCTTGTTGGACAGGAGAACGACGATGTGTTGTTGTGTACTTCTTTTAGGGGTCATGTTTTGGCGTTCAGGAGAACAATAC
The DNA here is from genome assembly GCA_016746295.1 of Potamilus streckersoni. NCBI lineage: Eukaryota > Metazoa > Mollusca > Bivalvia > Unionida > Unionidae > Potamilus > Potamilus streckersoni. The sequence continues at coordinate 1,219,899 of JAEAOA010001939.1, forward strand.
TGATACCCATCGTTTACCCTCATGTCTTTTTGAAAGAGGAATGCGTCGCTATCAGTTGTCTTTACGTCGTATCAACGTGATGACAGGCTTCACGCGTCGTGAAGGGGATCACAACGGACTAAATCCTTGCTTGGATAAATCCAGTAAACAGTGTAACAAAGCCGAATTTACATTTTGCTTTTCGGGGCAGGTACTTTGCAAGCAGCTGCTGCTGTAGCTACATAGGGGGATGTTGTCGTCGCTAGAGGTATCGTTCCTGGAGACACTGGTTTCTATTTTGTCATCAAATTAGGAAAGATGGGTGTCATATTGGGTTTGGCTGGCATCACAGGCAGCAGAGAAGTGGAAGAAAATGAGGCTAAGGAAACGCGGTTACCGTCGCTGCAGGTCGTGGCTTTAGAATGTGAGGTTGCGTCCTGGCCGAAGTGGTAAGAAGCTGAGATTTTTCTTTTCTTTTTCTTTGAACTCTTCTTTTTATGGGGCTATGACCTGGGATTCACATCACTGCTCATTTTCTACTGGGTCTGTTGGGGTCTTGTGGATGACTTAGAGGGCATTGGGATTCCATTTTTAAGATGACACCTCTTAGAGAACCGCTACCTCCAGGTTTCAAAATGATTTGCTTTTTGTTTTGAGTGCGGAAATCTGCCAGTTGCGCCAAGTTTACTTTGTTTCTATAAAAAAGCGTTTGGTTTGATGTGGAATGCTGTCACCCTAAACCATCATTATACTTCTTTGAGTCTGTCTTCTAAGACATGAGCACGTATTTGTGGATTTTTTCGCGACTGCTGACAAACAAGGCACGTCATGTTGAGGATGCGTAAGACAGATCAGACGTATCCCAGGCTTTCATAGATTTTATTATTGTTAAGCCGACTGGGACGTGTACACGACAGATCGTGAAACAGATGGGTGCGAAATCGGAAATAATTGGGGGTCTTGGATTTTAAATCAATGAGCAAATATGCATTAGGGGTTTGAGTGGCATCGTCGTATGCATGAGTCAGCCTTAGAGTTCCTGACTATCTGGCTAACACATGCACCTACGATTTATTTCTAGGGCTTTTAAATAAGACCACGTAATGAGCATTGAAACTGATGGTGTGATGGGCTTTACCTTGTTGCAACAAATTCTGGGTGATGTTTTACCTTGTTGCAACAAATTCTGGGGATATAAATAACACTGGAATGAAGATAATGCTCTTTGCGCGTAAACTACAATTTAAATTCTTTTTCGTCTTCTCCTATCTTATCGAAGATGACTAGATGAGTTTTACTGTGCTCAGAAACTATACAGTCGTCTTCCTTCCATAAACACAATGTAATCGCCTTGACCGTCTTGCAGAAGGCTCTACACCGACTGCCACTTTTTATAACACCACACGATCCGTTGAGGTGGACGATCGATGGAATGATGTCTATTTTCGATCAAACGTTTGACAAATTAGGTTTTGCCTGAACCGCTAAGGCCAGCAATTAACATGTTAAAAGGATGACGAACATATAAGGCCTCCCAAATAACACGATCTAAGTTTTCGTCGATGACATTGAAAGTAGAGGAATAGTGAACAGAGACAGCAGAGGTGAGAGTGAATGTCACAAACTACACAGATCTTCGTAGGAATTCGGAGTCGCTAAAATTGCACGAAGAAACTTTTCTTCAAACAGAGGTCTAGTTTTTAACAAAATGAGTTTCTCGTACGCATTTAAAGGTAACACAATCACGTTTTTGCTGGTACCTCACAGTACAGATCGTACCAACCGCACAAGGAATCGGCTGGTAAACGAAATCCCATAACGGAAGTCACTGGGACACACACCACACGAAGACCCAAATTAATTGTTGTTGTTATAGGGTTTAACGTTATTTTTTAGCACAAGATAGGTTCTAGATGGCAGCCAGTATTAATGGTGGAGGAAGAACCCTGGAAAACCCCGGGAAGAACCACCGACCTAAGAGAATCTACTGGCAGGCTTTCTCACTTATCCACATTAGCCGAGTCTGGACTCGAACTCACGCAGACAGAGGTGAGATGGCAGTGATCCGTAACGGACAGTGCTTTAGACCACACGGCCATTCGGGGCCCCTCCAAATTAATTGGATACAATACTCGTTAAAAGAATTGGTAATCCACCAGTCTGAATACTGTTATTGATTTCTTTCCAGAGCAATCGTTGTATCACTAATCATAAAGGTCGTGGTATGGTAACCAGTTTTCATACCTCTTTTTGTCGTAGGTAATAAATTAACTTTTTGCACAGAACTGATCGTACTCCGTCGACGTATCCAAATAGTTTAGTAACTAGTTCACACACTACACGTCGCACAGATGTTTCCTTGTGAACAGTGCCGTTTTAAGACATAGGCACACGAGCACGTGCCTAGGGCCCCGCATAAACTTCGCGGCGGCCCAAAAACAATTTCCGTGTCGGTTGTATTAGCAGTTTAGTACTGTATTAATAAATTTAACATGACACACATCCTCAAATAAATGCAATGCAATACTCTATATCTGATACTGAGAGATAGAGGCGCAATTTTGGTTACTTTCAAGGTTATAATTTGTGCCTATTACCCAAACGTTTTAAAACGGCTCTGCTCGTGAGCCAAGATTTTTTCGTGTAAAATAGTTTGGTAATCCTTAAACTCTTCCGTTGGAATTCGGTGTTGTATGGCTATCTTGTAAGAAGCAGGCTTTTTGAAACCAAAGTCTTCTGTTCGTCTGTCAGTTGAACAATGTCTGACCACTGGAACGCTTTCAATTTAATCAGTCCTCTTATAGCATTCAGTTACCAGTGATTAAAACATTGGTTTGTTCTATGAATTGGACTTGTATTTTGGCCAACTCTTGGTAAATGCGTCCTCTCAACTCCACAGGCTAACCATCAATGTTCTCTTGTAAAGTATACATCACAAAATAATTATTGAGGTCGTCCCACTAAAAGTAAGTAGTGACAGTGCGGAAACCATCGAACATGTTCCAGACAAGCGGAGTTTTTCTTCTTCCACTAGTATAGTGACACACCGCAACTGATGCTCTTAACTTTATCACATTCCCACAAGTAGATAAATCTGGCAATGGCTAATTCTTCGGGGTTGAGTCCTCCCAGATATTTAGGCCACTTTCCTTAGAAGTTTTGGAAATGACTTTCAAAGTATCACCATTCAGACAAACGCAACGGGAACGAATAGTCTTCTTTCACAGGTTCACTTTGATGAGGGTACGGTGAAATCCGCAGTAGTTTTCTCATGCATGGATGAACTCCGTAGGGTGGTAATCGTATGGTTTCACGTGGAAGACGACATCAACAATGAAAACCAGTAAACTGATAAGGTGTATGATAACGAGTGGTATTTTTTCGCATCCGTCAATTTTGACACGCAAAGCATTACTTCATAGTAGGTATTGTATTAGAAGTAGAAGTAGCAGTCATAGCAAAGTTCCTATGATGTGGTACCTTATTACTGAGGTCATATGTGCGGCGTTTCTGACATCGCAAGACATAGCATCGCACTCCACTTGAGAACCACCAAACTTGAAAGGTGTCAATTATTAGGATGATTCATTTTTCTCTCTTGGTGTTTGTAGTTACAATGAGATTATGGTCTTGGACGTTTTCACTCTTCATATGACGACCAACATACACGTGTATGTAAGGTAAAGTGAATGGTTGGGAGGCTGCACTCGCTTCTGTTATACGATTTGATACTCTTATTCCAAAGGCCGACTGACGATTTGATGTGTGGGTAAACGAACAATCGAGTGAGTTTGGTAAGTGGTCACTTTAAAATGTCTAACCTCTCCAGACAGCAAAGCTTCTTTCATTACCCGAAAATTCACCACTTGACTGTTGCGATAACTGAGAGTCAATCCTTTCACTTTCCACTCGGTGTGCACTGCTCCCTGGGAGTCCCGGTATTTGTAGGCGTAAGTTTTGGGAACGCCACTAGCAAAGCTAGAATCTTGTCGTTGGGGTGCTCGTCCGTCCAGCTTCTAAACGGTCTCCTTCGAAGTCTGGGTGCCGGTGACCCAGGCGATCAATGTAGATGGAACTGTTCGTGTCAAAATACAGTACACGATTTCCTAATAGTTCTAAAACTTCGTACAATTTTAAGCGAGTAGGGGCTGTCATATAGGCCGCAAAGATGATATTTCCAATTTTTCGGTTTCTACAAAGTCCAGTTCTTCTTCGTAATTAACTAAGGTCAGGTCTGCCTGAAGGACGTCCACGTGTATCATGTATCTGGTTTTGTAGTGAATCATCTGGAAGTAGCACGAATGATATGATACATACTCCATCCTGGACACACGTAGTCGTTGTGCCATATTGTCCCACAAGCAATTTTAACATCACTTTGGCAAAAGACCGTCTTCCTTCAGTTTTTTGATGTGGTCTAAAATGATGCCTTCCTGCTCCAAGTTGTACTCTTGGAATTTATTTCTGTCTACGGAAGTGTGGTATTAGGAAGGATAGCTAGCAGCTTCTTGTTTAAGTCCACGCAGTCTGTGAAAATATCTTTCTGATACTCGTCACCCTTATGGTACTGTTCTGTCTTGGGAAAGTAGTAAATTTGGTACACTTCTAACATTTTGTATCCCAGGTCCAGAGCTTTAAATAATTCTAGCCTGACCCATGTTCCTGTCAAGGCACGTTCTTCCCATAGTCACATTACTCTAATAACTGTATCCCAGGAATCCAGTGAATGTATATTCCGTCTTTGAAATTTTTGCTTCGAAACAAGAGGATCGCTCTTTTCTTAAGGGTGTACTTCCAAGGTCTAGCGTGCAGCCAAAACGTCTTGCAATTTTTGCGTTTCAGGAATGCCACAGGTTGTGTCTTTATATATGTTATCTTGCTGTAACAGGAGTTCTGTTTCTGTTTGTTGTTTGGCTCGGTCCGATCATTGAAGAGTTTTCTATGCCCTTTTCCATTCTGCAGTGACGTTATTGTCAGCATACATTCGTCCTACCACGATGTCTGTGGCTAAACACAGATGTTATACGAAGGTTTTCTTCAGAAAAATCGACGGACTACTCCCCCTCCTTTCGAGATAAAAGCCAAGATACTTGCCATATCTGTCAGAAGAAATAGCATTGGTCTTCAAAACAAGACAAGCGTCAAAAGACATATTAGTCAAGATACCTGTTATCATTGTCAAGGGAAAGGACATTGGTCTTCAGACTGCCTTAAGAAACAACAGGAGTAGGAGGAAGAGATGGATTGCGAACATGAAGAAGAGGAAGAACCCCGACACGTCGAGCAAGAGAAGCAAAAAGGACGAGAAGAAGGAGGAAAAACCTTTGATAGTTACGAAATTCAAAAAAGGAGAAAGTGAAAAGAAAAGAAGAAAAATCAACTTTAAAAAGTGATGTGTTGTCAAAGTTTATTATAACTTTTACGAGAATAGTTCTGAGAGGAAAACGTAAATGTCTTTTGGTTTTGATGTTTATAATAAGGACGCATTCACACACGTCAATCATGGGCAAAAAAGGGGATTTGTAGCTTTAATTGATTTTGGCAAAGATTGAGTAGTCTCTTTTAAAAAGAAGTGGATGGTCCTGAAAAGACCGTTTGGTGTTTGTTTTTTAAACAAATAAAAAACAGAAACTGGAAGCAACGAGCTTTAACTGCCTTTTACCTTTGCCACTGCCAAGGCCTACCTTTGCACCTGCTACTGTCGATGATTTGGTACAGATCACTAGAGTTGGTATCTCATGTGTAGGAGATGTGTTTCTTCCCTGCTTCTTCTGCCTGTCGGTTCCTTCTTGCCTCTTCTTCTGCCTGTTACTGTTGAATGAGAAAGGCTTGTTCTGTTTCTTTCTACTCTTGCAAAAATTTCTTCTTTCAGTCTCTGTCTAAAAACCTTGACGTGTAGTAAGGAAGGAGAAGGTAGTGCAGGTGCTGGAACCGGACAAATTCTTGTGAAGTTGAGAGAAAATAAACTAGATTCGAATTGAAATCGTTCTCTTCTCTAGTAGACCGAGTTTGCCTAAGTAGCCGCTGCTATGCTATCACTTCTAGTCTCCACGGCCGGTGCTCCCCAATCCATTGTATTCTTTTTTTCTCTGTCATGTTCTAACTCTGTCGTATTGAATCACTGCACAGACGCTAGCGTACCTATATAGATACTGTGACGTCACATGTAGCTATCTTCAAATTGAATGACAGACTCCGCACTGTGACTGAATTTTAAAACGTTTGTTAGGATTGGTGAAAGAACTCAATCCGTTTCCATCCGCTCTTCCACTATAAATAACCACAGTTCACCTCATTCCCTTCACCTGTTCTCGTTACAAGATGTGGACTAACGTAGAATAGTCTACCCTTCTATCGTCGATGTTGTTCCATCCTGACTATTCCATGTATGTCAAATCATCATGGGCAATTACCCAGATCATTTAAACAGCCCTTTGGAAATGAATGATCTATGTGGAGAGACAAGGCTGTCTGAATAGAGTTTTAATCTACGGCCCAGAGGTCAGACGAATTTTTAAGAGAAGAACATTCGCGCGCTACGTTAACTGAATGGTGTTAACAAAAGCCCAAAAGCCCATTTCCTCGAAAAGCCATCTATTCTCTCTTGCCTAAACACTTTTAATCGATTTTTTATGTGATAGATTTATGTTTATTATTCTATGTTTGTGTATTTGTTTATTTGCCTATGTCTCTATACATGTTTCTATGTTTATGTTTCTATGGTATTTGTCCCTACCAAGAGTAGCGCGTATTCAAGCCAACCTCTTGCCACACAGTTGGAGTTAAGCCACTTGCAAAATTTTTGCCAGTGACCAGTACCGTGACGTCACCCCTGTTCCATTTCCCTTGTCGCTAAACGGACGCTCTACAGTTTCGTATGTAGCATAGGGTTTAGACTTTTAAAGAAATAGAATATCACAGAGTTTCCTCACTAGTTATACTGGCTATATAAAAAAGACTTTGTATTTCTTATGTATTGTTCAAAGAACCTCTAATTCCCTTTATTTTAGTATATGATTGATGGGTGTAATATGGGTTATAGAGTATACAGCTTGGCCTTACTCCATATGTGCATGTTTCAAAAACGTGCTAGCTCCACTTGCTCATCTTCACGTCCAGACCTTTAGAGGTAAATTGTAAAACAAAGAGCTGATAACTTTTTTATATTTTATATATTTGTTAACTCATTCAATGCATTTTCAGAAGCTGGTATTGTCTAATCTGGCAAAATGTATTTGCCCTATTTTAATAGCTGAAAAGACAGTGTACTTTAGACAAATTCAGGTTGATTTTTGGACCACAAGGGAGAAGTCACTTTAATTAGAGATGTGCTAAGATATTTACAATTTCAAAAGTATATTATCCAAAAAAAGTCAGCCACATTACATGAAAGTAGCATAGAGGTATGCCAACATTCTCTCCACTGTGCATGTTTAAAATGTAATAACTTCACCTTACATACATCACTCTCTCAAAAGTACGTAGTAACTGGTGAGCGTCATCTAAACAGACCCAATACTTTTTGTCGCTATACAGACCCAATAGTGACCATGTTAAATTCCCCTTGTCGCCAAAGTGCAAACTACCAGATACGACATAGAAGTCTTATGCTCGGTAATGTTCCTCTTCTACACTACTGAAAGGAAACTAGCGATTTGCATTTATGAAAGAACACAATAATATTCTATAATATCATTATGTATGTCTGTATGTATGTATGTATGTATGTATGTATGTATGTATGTATGTATGTATGTATGTATGTATGTATGTATGTATGTATGTATGTATGTATGTATGTATGTATGTATGTATGTATGTATGTATGTATCGTTACGTATATTTAATTTATATTGTGTACTTGATCATTATCCGTGATTAAGGGTTGAGGTTTGGCATATGTGAATATTGTTATGTTTTGTTTACTTGATTTTTGATCATTATATAATGGTAAACAGTCTGTGTATTTAAATTTAAGTTCAAAGCCAAAACTAGTTTACAAATTGATGGAATTTGCCATTTTAAGTTACCCACATCCTAGAAATTTTATTTCATCTTAGTTCAAGTGAAATTAGTATATATAGTTTTGAGAAAAATAAAATATTGGTAGTTTTAATATACTTGCAGGTTTACATTCATTCTGTTACTTAGTTTAAGCATCACTACACTTGCCTAATTGTTTAGAGCGTCTGTCTCGGATGAGGTAGATAAACCCTCGCCGATTTATACCAAAGACTTTTAACATTGTACTAGCAGCTGCCTCGCGTGGCGCTCAGTTTTAAGAAATTAGTGTTAGGACTGGTAGGCCGGAAGGTCGATAAATCACCCCCTCTCCCGTGATATTTATATCGGTTTAGTGGCTGATGTCGCCTATTCGTTAAAATATGCAAATGTATGCAGACACTTTTGGATGTACACATAGTTGTGCATTTTATACACTTATCAGCATTTCTCGCCGCTGTGGAGCTACCGTCGACTGAAGGATTATTTTTGTGACATGTACATTATCTTTCTGGAGCAAATCCTATGTTTGAGGACTTGTAAATCCACGTGGAATAGCACAACCCTCTGTCTTGTGGCCATTTTGAATTTCGCCCTCGATATGGCTATTATAAATTACTGGTAGGCTGTGTGTCTAAAATGTACACAGGTATGACACGGAAAGATTTGCAGGCAACAAAATTGCACATTTTATTGATCAGGTGACATCAAACCAACATATCGTCCATTAGTACCAACACATTTTTTGGTGGGTGGGTTGATTTATCGAACTAGTCGGTCTGGTGTAAGGATAATGTGACTGCGTGGAACTTGATGCTACATGCATGCGGGATGATGCCCCAGTGTTTGACATCACATTAAACTGCCAAACAGCAGGACATCGCACCGATATGACTGAAAAATTGTTAAAGCTACTTTGAAATTCCTAATCACACACACGCACACGCACACTTAAGGGCAATGAAGTCGTATATATTAGACACATTTTATAGTAAATTATATTGTGCAAAAAGGTAGTTTGATAAAACCTTGGATGTGAAATGAATCTAGTTTCATTAACTACACTAGTGCTGCAATGTATATAAAAAGCAAAGCAAGTAATATTTTGGTCAATGGACTTTTCTTGGACAATCTCAATGGCATATGCAGTACACGAGATCAAAATGATATCATAATTGTAAATCAGCATAGACAAATTAAACTATTAATAAAAAGACATTTTAAACATTTTATGAGTAAGAAATGAACTGTGGCAATTCCTATTGTTGTCATGTTACATATGAAATATTTACCTTGTATACCAACTTATATGTCCAATAAAACTATTAATAGTAAGACAGACATTGATCCAACGTCACATAATACGCCGGTAGATTATGGTCCATATTATTTGTTCTACGGATTACACCTAACACATTGCATAGACCTAAACCTGTTTACACATTCTGCTAGACAAGATTTGGGTCTGTGCAGTTTGCAGTTGGACACGACTATGACCAACAACTTATCTTGGATCTTGATGAAAAACTTTTGGAATTGATAACAAACAAAAAAGAAAATTATTTTATATTTCCCTGATTTTACAAATTTTTAATAATAAATCTCACTCTATAATAATACTCCAGTCTGTCCGTATTTTTTAAAACAGATTTCTATGAGAGTGATTATCGTGTTTAGTCTTTGATGCATGAGGAGTAGATCCATTGGCAGCAATAGCGGGTAGAGCGGGTCATCTCTGGTTGCAGCGTCAAAAGCCTCTGTCAAGTTCGCTGAGTACTTCAATAAACTCTTGTACAAGTTTTTCCTGATGCTGAAAGCGACAATGAAAATCATTGATGATTTGCAGTAATAGTTGTAATAGTAGTGGTAGTAGTAGTAATTGTATTAGTAGTGGTGGTGGTGGTGGTAGGATTCGTAGTGGTAGTGGTAGTTTTAGTAGTGATCGTGGTAGTAGTAGTAGAGGTAGTAATAGTGAATGAAGATAAAACTGCCGATTACGATGACGATAAATGCCGTGGTTTTACATCTAATAGAAAGTGTCCACATATACTATATATGATGTGTTTTTACATCTAATAGAAAGTGTCCACATATACTATATATGATGTGTTTTTACATCTAATAGAAAGTGTCCACATATACTATATATGATGTGTTTTTACATCTAATAGAAAGTGTCCACATATACTATATATGATGTGGTTTTACATCTAATAGAAAGTGTCCACATATACTATATATGATGTGTTTTTACATCTAATAGAAAGTGTCCACATATACTATATATGATGTGTTTTTATATCTAATAGAAAGTGTCCACATATACTATATATGATGTGTTTTTCCATCTAATAGAAAGTGTGTGTGTTTGCGTGTGTCTGTCTGTAGTTGTTTGACATGATTACGTAGATTAATAAGGGAAATATCACCTTATATAAAAATGACTATACATACATTCAGACAGACAAAAAAGACAAAGAATGCTAGACAGACATAGATATGTACACAGAGATATAAACACATATGTATATAAATTCATATATAAATATATCATTTCATCCATATTAATATGTTTATTTGCATCCATATATACGCAATTTGACAAGATGCACACATACATTCATTAACAGTGACAAACAGACGCAAATTTTTTTCTCTAGGGATACATATACATGTATAAACATACCGGCCTACCTACCTACCAACTTGCCCACTTACATAATTACGAGACTAAAATTCTACCGTATTTATTTGAACACTTGCAAACCTAATGAGGATATTTGCAATATTAGATCTGCGATATATTTCTAATTGTTTTGCAAGTATTACCAAACTTATTGCAAATATTCTCCAATGTACAAAATTATATTGCTCATAACAAAATAATTATTTTTTCAAAAATATTAATAATGTTCCAATACCAATAAAATTGTATTGTCTTAATGCCTGAGAATGACACGAATGGGCTTCCGTAGCAACGCTAGTGAAGGTCAACGGATGATATAAATAATAAATAGTGTTTACATCTAGGGAGAACCTATCTGATAGAATTTGGGTACACGGTTATTTCTGCGCCATTTGCTATTATATCAAAACAACTCATTCATTATTTCCTTTTGGATGAATTACAGTTATATTGATGAAAGACAAGTAATTTAGTTGGTACATGCAACTATGGTTTGGCTTTCTACGGCACAACAACACAAGCAGGTTGCTTAGTGCTAAGCAATTTGAGAAAAGTGTCTTGCTAAGTACACAACACCATAACCGACCCGGTCCAATCGGATGGTAGGATTCGAATCTGCACCCTTTCAATCGCTAACTCTGGCATCACCTCAGCTCCTGTATATAAACTGATATAGGATTTGGTCAAACTGTTGATAACCAACCTGCTACTTGAATTAAATATCCCATGCTCTGCCACCTTGTGCAAGTACAAAAATGTGTTGCCATGCATTTTTAGGAAACAAACATCAAGTAACTATCCTCGACATTTTACGTCTAGTGATAGCTTTAAGTTTTGATAAGCAAACACCAAAGATGTAAAATTCAGTGACATTTTTAACAACAAAAACAGAAGAAGAAAAAAAGAAAAAGAAAAAGAAAACCTTCAAACCGGGGAAAAGACAATGATCTGCTTAGACTATCATGACTAACGTCAAACATATTATATGCACTAAAATTACTGACAATGATGGCATATATATATATATATATATATATATATATATATATATATATATATATATATATATATATATATAAAACATTGATAAACTTGTTAATAGTACAAGAGGTACTGGAGACATTATCACACGTTTAAAACAAAATTATAAAATTGCATCGTTTTTACTCCAGTCTGTGTTGTCGTTTGTTTACTACAATAAATCTTACATGTATTTATTTATTCATAGTTAACTGTAGCAATACAAACTTTCATGCTATTCAGATATTTTCAATCTTGTGGAGTTTCAAGAATTTACTTTTGTGTACAGATTAAATTATAAGGTTAGGCTACGAAAAGGTTCTAATTATTGTATTATAGTTACCATTTCTCTTTTTCTTTTTATCAAAACACAAATTATACATAATGTAATGAGAAAACATGAACACTAATTTTCATTTCGTTAATAGTTTACTCTCTGATTTTAAATGTTAACGGGCTTTGTAGCACCATTGTTTTCGGTTACGTGATGGAGCACTAGTCCTCAGACAGATACAGAGGGGTATCACTCTAATATAAATATATAATTTAAAGAATCCGACGAGGCGAGACTCGGCGTAGTATACTCGAGTGAATTCCGCTACAACACCCGCTGGAGGAATTGTGATTCTGTTTTGTCACACAGATGTAATTGATAAAGGCGGACCTGTAACATGAACACACCAATGAACAATGGCACAATACTTTGAAAGGGACATTGCTCTGCTTAATTTTTTGTGTTAACCAGAAATTAATTTATGGTTTTAGTATTAGTTATTGATGAAAATTTCTCACAAGAAAGTTAAACACCGACTTATTTAAATGCCGTTGATTTTGCTACAATGTTTCGCAGTTGTATACATACCTGCAGCATTGATAAATTGGTGCTAGAAGAATTGGATCATTTCTATTGCAGAATCTGCAGGATAAAAACAATCTTAAAGTGTTCTTAAAGCATAAACTTTACACATAGATAGATAGATAGATAGATAGATAGATAGATAGATAGATAGATAGATACATACATACATACATACACACATACATACATACATACATACATACATACATACATACATACATACATACATACATACATACATACATACATACATACATACATACATACATACATATATACACATACGTACGTACATAGATACGTACATACATACATACATACATACATACATACATACATACATACATACATACATACATACATACATACATACATACATACATACATACATACATACATACATACATACATACATACATACATACATACATACATACATACATACATACATACATACATACATACATACATGCATTGAAGACAATGGATTCATTTTACCTCAAAGCTTTAGTTCTAATTATGTAGCTTTGTAACTCTCCGAAGGCCGAATCTCTACATGTCTTAAATCATTTATTTTATCCTCATTATCTTCCATTGTTTTCCACCTATCTACTCACATATATAGATTATGCCAGAGGAGTCCTCATGCATGAAGTGAGGGAACCATTTAGACCTAGAATCAGTCTCGTTATGATATTGACGCTGTAAACTTGTTGGAATTTATTTTTCTTAAGTTAGATTTATTTATGTTTTTTTTTCTTCTCAAATTTACTTTCTATTTAAGATATTTAAACTGTTTGATTTTATCTCTAATTTGTTTGCCCCTTTGAGATAAGTAAACTCATTCGTTGATATATATATATATATATATATATATATATATATATATATATATATATATATATATATATATATATATATATATATATATATATATATATATATATATATATATAAAGAATACAAATCATATGGCGAATAACAACCCTCTCAAGCGTACTGGATCCACCAAGGGATCACGTGTGTCAGGGATTAATTAAAATATATGCAATAAACTGACGACGAACAGTACGAAACTAGTAACTAACTAGCCTAAGCGCTTTCGACTCTTAATGAGTCTTTTTCAAAGGCAAATACAACACATAGTTACGACAAACAAATAAACACAAAAACGTTGTGTTTGTAAACCTCTTTGTAAATCTTGTGTTTGTAAACAGAAATGTAGAGGTTTACAAACACAACGTTTTTGTGTTTATTTGTTTGTCGTAACTATGTGTTGTATTTGCCTTTGAAAAAGACTCATTAAGAGTCGAAAGCGCTTAGGCTAGTTAGTTACTAGTTTCGTACTGTTCGTCGTCAGTTTATTGCATATATATATATATATATATATATATATATATATATATATATATATATATATATATATATATATATATATATATATATATATATATATATATATATATATATATATACTGTGGCATCCTTTTACTTACTTTATCCCAACACTAGAATTTATTCAATTGTCATTAATGAAAAATATAAACTTTGCAATGCTTTAGTTATGCTTTTGAAATACCTACTTACTATTACGATCTTTTTTGAAAGTATGACCGCGTAGCATATCGCACAATACATCTTTTATAAATTCAATATCGTCCGTAACGCTAATTACATTTTTCAACTGATATTTTATGCGTATGAAGAAACAAGTTTGAGTACTGTCATATACCATCAGTGATATTGCAAGTGTTTAGAAAAAAAAAACGATACAGCTACAAGTCTTGTCTTCTTCTCGAACTTACGACAATCCGTAATCGAGCAAAATATTCAGGCGAATAGTTTCATTCTTGTCAGCGACGTATGTATGTTTTCCGCCGTCGTAATTCAGCATAAGGAAATCTATGGCAGCCATATCTAAAATGTATCCAAATGAAACCTTATCACGGTACGGCTCCCTCTCTCTAAATCGGTCACAGTAAGTCCTATTACCAGTCAAAATGGACGAAAAGCTGAAACATCAAATAATAGTTGGTATTTCTTTGATCGATAAATATAAACTATATATTGAACATCTATCCGACCTAGATTTATAGAATAATTTGAAGCACGATTCATGTAATTGTATCATAAAGAATGCAACTAACTCTGTCCTTAAAGTATGTTTCATAAACCACACTGCCAACACAGTCCTTAAAGTATATCTTTTAAACTTAAGTATATATCTACTAATTCTGGCCTAGATTATGTACCATAAAGCAGTCCACTATCTCTGACATAAGTATGTATCACAAGCAATCCACTAAATCTGTCCTTAAAGAATATACCATAAAGCAATCAACTAACATTATAAAAACCCAAAGTATGTAAGTAGTAATAGGGGTAGTAGAGCGTCAATGGGAGTTATTAAAAATCAGCCTGGGGTACTTTGGCGTCAAGGTCTTATGACATCACTTGAAACAGCTGGGATACTATAGCGTCAAGGGAAATTTTGTATTAGCATCACATCACGGTACTGAACACTTGGCAACAGTGTAGCAAGGAGCTGACCCAGTTGACCTAAATACGCGCAGCTAGCACTACGACTCTAGGGAGGGACATATACCTATACTTGTACATATACCTACCTACCTACATACATAGACAATACAGACACAGGGAGACATAGAAGACAGAGATAGAGATATGGCAAATATTTTTTGGTTGAAAAGTATAATCTTTTGAAAAGTATAATCTTTTCAAGGTATGAAAAGTGGCCGTGAAAAAGGCCTTTGTTTTCTTCTTCTTTTAATGTCTCCATGTCTTTCACCATTTGCTAATTTTGTCTAAAATTGCTTTCTTCTTCTTCTTTTTACTTCTTCATCGTATGGCATCCAGTCTGGATGACCCATATCTCTAAACTTTTTTGTATCTTCATCCAATTCTCATTCAGTTTTTCAGTCTTCTTTATTCTTTTGGTTTTCTTTTTCCTTTCTTTCTTTTGTCCAGGTCTCCTTAATTTTCTTGACCTCTTCTTCCAGTATTTGTGTGATATTGTCTTCGCCTTTCTTTATGTGATCTACACTTTTTTCACCAAAGGCCACTCTGTTAAATGGAAGATATCTTCCATATAGCATCTTGCTTGGATAACATCATCCAGAATTAGCTTCAAGGTTCCCACTTTGAAGTATTTTGGATTGATGATTCCTCGTATTTTGTCTGCTTCTTCTATGGTTATTAATTGTAACTGATAACTGGTTACTCTTAGTTTCTTTATCAAGTCCTCACTACTTGTTAACTTCCATTCTTTGTTAAGTTTGTCCAGTTCGCGTGCTGCATCCACAATCCAATACCAAGTATCTCTTAACTGAGTAAACAGTTCTAGACTTCGAGTCATTTTGTATTCTGTGTAGAATTTAGGTTTTAAAATAAAATTATGTTTTATGGTATTTCATTCTTATTATGTGCTTAGTTGTAGTATTTTAGATGGTTATCAATACTAATTAGAGTATATATAGTTATTATAAGGAAAATTAAAATGCACATACAGTTATATTATAAATAGTAATGATTATTGTTAGGATTTAATTATTTATGCTTATAACTAAGGCTAAATTGACTAAAGGTAAGGAGTAATAATTGCTAGGGTTCTTATTACAATGGATCTAAATTATTCTGTTTAATTTTATATTTTATAATAAGTTTAATAAGTGAGTATAATTCTCAGAATTAATGAATTTGTGACAAAGTGTCGAGCGTTGGGATAATGCTGAATTTCCTGCTTACGTCATTAGAATGCCATATTTGATTGGTTGTTGTAGATTTAATTTTCAATCCTACTCTGGCCCGATATTGAATTTTCTGTATGGGGAAAGCGCGCCTAAAATTCGGCCAATCAAATGCAATCTTATATTGAAGGCTTATTTATATTTTATTACCTAATTTGTAAGCTGGTTCAATATTTTGCCCGGCACGGGGAAGGGAGAATTTTGTCTGGCGGGCGAAAGTTAATGTTTAATTTTGTTTTCTATTAAAAGTTTTAGGGATCTTTTTTGTGGAGAGTTTATATTATTGAGTAGTATTAAGATAATGATTAGGGATATTTGTGTGGTTTTATAATATTGCCCAAGATAAATGTAGCTGAGCACTTATTTATTTACTTATAGACAAAGAAATTGTTGTAACTAATAGTTTTTTTGGTTTGGTCAATTTGCTTTATAATTATTAAGAGAGGGTATATTTTATATTGTTAGTCATAGTAGAGAGTTATTTAAGGTAATAGTTAGAAATCAGTTTTAGTAGATTTATTATATATTTACATTGTGTCTAAGATAATAACGACAGTAAAATTTTAATGATACTGATAGTAATATTTATATTCGTGATTTAAGTAGACTTTACCTTTACTTTAGCTTTTTCTAAGTGTAGTGTCCATTATATGAAGTGAATCATCCAACATTATCCTAAAAGTCCGGGAGCTCAGAAAACACGTCCGCTCTGTTCAACAGCCCAGCTAAGAATCCTAGAATGGCACAATAGTCTGATAGACATTTTAAGTCGCTTGCTGCCGCGAGGCTGATACGACAGCTTATAGTCCCGGGCGTGGACTGCAGTCCTTTTAAGAGGGCACTTAGCCTTGGTGCTAGGCCTTTTACCTGATCCCTAGAGGTCAGAGACCCCCCAAAAGACCTTATGAAGCTTTTTGTAACAGATCGTACCGTCTTTCTGCCTCAACTCCCGCCTACCAAAGTCCCTAATGTCTAAGTCCACCTATCTTTATCTCAGTTATGTGGATTATTGTGTCAAATTTAACCAGTTTTTCCTACGGGTATCTCTATACCAATGATGTGTTAGCCACCTATTCAATTATCCAAATGTTCCTGAGTTGGGAATTTTGAATATATTTTGATGAGGTTGAATTTTGCGTACTTAGCGTACTTGTATGGTTCTAAAAAAAAATAAATCAATCTCTAGGTGTATGTCACCTAATTTTAACATTTATCACCGCTTTGACAATGTTTGGTTTTTAATTTTGACCGCCTTTCCAAAGGATATCGTTTTAATGTAGGGTCTTCCAGGCCAAAGTGAAGACATAGGTTGTAGACTTATTTTCGAACAGTTGGCCGCGCGGCTCGGACTGTCCATCGCTAATTGTTTGTCCGTTCCTTTCACTTTTGTGATTGTAGCCTTTATCAGGTTACTTTTCGGTCTTTGTGTGCGTCCGGCTAATCGGTCTACTCCGCTCCTGGGAGTTAGGGCTATCAGGTGGGAGGTTCCTGATTTTCCCTTATCGGCCCTGACCTTTTTGTCCTTGTCATGGTGGGAAATCTTATCCTATATATAGTGCTTATAGGAGTCAGGATCCACCCAGGCTTGTGCTATTATGAGTCCTAGCACTTGTTTTATGGTATGGACTAGGTATGGTGCTTGCAGTTATGTATATGTTTATATGCGGGGATGGATTATTAGGGTTCCTATACAGGCTTATTGAATCCATTTATTTGATACTGATGATTTGTTCTTGTTGGTGGTTTGTTGTAGGCATCTCTTTTGATGTTGGTTCCCCTCATCCCTCCTATGCGGTCCTGAATCCTTTCTTCTTTATTCTTGCATATTGGATGATTCAAAATTATAAGGTTGTTGTCTCGTCGGTTTTGATTGGATGATAAAAGCCGAATTTTCAATTCTATTTTAGTTCAATTTTGTTTTCTATTTAGGCTTTATAATAAAATTATGTTTTATGGTATTTCATTCTTATTATGTGCTTAGTTGTAGTATTATAGATGGTTATCAATACTAATTAGAGTATATATAGTTATTATAAGGAAAATTAAAATACACATACAGTAAATGTATGTTATAAATAGTGATAATTATTGTTATGATTTAATTATTTATGCTTATAACTAAGGCTAAATTGACTAAAGGTAAAGAGTAATAAGGTTCTTATTACAATGGATCTAAATTATTATTTTAAGTTTGATATTTTATAATAAGTTAAAAAAGTGAGCATAATTCTCAGAATTATTGAATTTGTGACAAAGTGTGGAGCGTTGGGCTAATGCTGATTTTCCTGCTTACGTCATTAGAATGCCATATTTGATTGGTTGTTGTAGATTTAGTTTTCAATCCTATTCTGGCCAGATATTGAATTTTCTGTATGGGGAAAGCGCGCCTAAATTTCGGCCAATCAAATGCAATCTTATATTGAAGGCTTATTTTCTATTGTAATACCTAATTTGTAAGCTGGTTCAATAATTTACCCGGCATGGGGAAGGGAGAATTTTGTCTGGCGGGCGAAAATTAATGTTTAATTTTGTTTTCTATTAAAAGTTTTAGGGATCTTTTTTGTGGAGAGTTTATATTATTGAGTAGTATTAAGATAATGATTAGGGATATTTGTGTGGTTTTATACTATTGCCCAAGATAAATTTAGCTGAACACTATTTATTTACCTATGGACAAAAAAAAATTGTTGTAACTGATAGTTTCAATTTTTTTTGGTTAAGTTAATTTGCTTTATAATTATTAAGAGAGGGTATATTTTATATTGTTAGTTATAGTAGAGAGTTATTTAAGGTAATAGTTAGAAATCAGTTTTAGTTAGATTCATTATATATTTACATTGTGTCTCAGATAATAACGACATTAAAATTTTGATGATACTGATAGTAATATTTATATTCGTGATTTAAGTAGATTTTACTTTACCTTAGCCTTTTCTAAGTGTAGTGTCCATTATATGAAGTGAATCATCCAATATTATCCTTAAAGTCCGGGAGTTCAGACAACACGTCCGCTCTGTTCAACAGCCCAACTAAAACTCTAGAATGGCACGAATGGATCGCATCGCATCGCATCGTTATTATAGTCATGTATACACTCTCGTATTTTATGACTTTAAGCCCTTAAAAAGGCTAGTGACCTCTCCCCCTTCCTGGGCCGGGCTCACCCGTGTCTCAGTACTAGAGACTTTTTTATGCCCCGGCGCATGGGCCTTTTAATCCCTCTGGTGGCTTACCGCCTTAGCCGGTTACTATTTTTGGTGGTAATGCTATCCAGGGAGGCACTTAGCCTGGTGTTGGCTTTTGGTTCTAGTGCTTAATTTTTATTTTGCGACCTTAAAGGACCTTTTTTTGGTTACTCTCATTGACACATCCAGACTACCCCCGTACCGGGCTCGGTAAAGGCAAAGGTAAAGGCCATACAAAGGGCGGTGTCGTAGTACGGCTCGGTCTTTTTCCGTCTGTCTTACCCAAGGTCCATCACACACCTATATCAGCATTCTGAGACATTTATATCTTTTCTGGTGTGGTGTGCAATTTGATGGCTCGGGGCGCTTTCCTGCTGATGCTGCTGTAATCTTGCGTTCTGCTGGGCTGGCTGCTGTGTTGCTGCTTTTGGATGTCGTGTACGCCCCTTGTTAAAGTGTTCTAAATTTGGTCAAGGTTTTTAATGACCCGTTGTCTATTGGGGATGGGTGTTGCCCTATTTGCCAAACATGTGTTTGCATGGCACCAATCGTGAACACTATGGTTTTATATAAGTAAAGCATGGACGTGAATGAAAACATCCCTTAAACTAATTTCACATATGATATACCATCTCATCAACGAAGCGAGCAGCATAAAACCCCAAAATATGCCATCTCATTAACGAAACGATCATCACAAAACACACCATATACCATCTCATCAACGAAACGAGCAGCACAAAACCCAAAATATACCATCTCATCAACAAAAGGTAAAGCACAAACCCAAAATATACCATCTCATCAACGAAAGGAGCAGCACAAAACTCAAAATATACCATCTCATCAACGAAAGAAGCAGCACAAAACCCAAAATATACCATCTCATCAACGAAGGAAAAGCACAAAATCCAAAATATACCATCTCATCAAAAAATGAGCATCACAAATCATACCATATACCATCTCATCAACGAACGCGCATGCAAACACACACATATATCTTTATTGAAGTGAGTGTTTATAGTTACACTTCACTACATTCACACCAATTGGCAAATTGAATAGTATTTCTTTTCTAGAGATTTGGTTAGCCCTGAAAAGGGCTGTGTTTTTACTCCAAAGACACCTGGCTAATGCTGACATCTTCCAGGACGAGCACCACACACACATCGTCGACTCCAGTCATGCTCCCAATTCACATTTGTGATTGGGAGCGCAGAGGGAGGTTGCGTGGCTTCAGATTCCCAGTCTTCAGTTTCTGGGATTCTGAAGACTTGTTCCCTCAATCTGATCATATTGAAGACTCGAGGATGATGTTGTGGTTCCCATTCTTCTCTCTGTCTTTCCAATTCTTGCTCCCAGTTTTCCGACTGAGGGACAGTGACTCTTGGCTGTGGCTGTGGCTGTGATGGTGTCCTCACCTCAGATTTAACCTTACACATTGGTATTACTATTAAGTGAGACAGGATCCCTCGCTGGTTCTCTATCTCCTCTTCTTTCTTCTTTTTATCCTCCTCTTCCTTTAGTTTCACTTTTTCTTTGTAAGCATTCATTGTCAGTTCGTCCAGGAGTCGTCTGGCATGTTCCAGGTGCATTTGGATTTCTGAGAGTTTTTGTAGTCTACTACTACTCATTTTTTAAAATGTTGACGAGTCAACGATGGGTAGCTAGACTGACGTATGCACGTGTTTATAACGTTGGAGGACGGACGTGATGTAAAACATCCCCTAATTCCTAAATTTGTACCATGATATGAAATGCACGGACTTAAAAGAAGTTCTCACGTAACCTTTTTACTTTTTTGACTCACAAAGACAGACACAATTTTTATGTTGCTAGACGAGACAGAGAAAAAGGGTGGGTTTTTTTCCTACCCCCCCATTGAAGTGTTTATAGTCACACTTCTAAAATTTTAAATTTTTTGGCAAATGAAATAAGTATATATTTTCGAGAGTCTTGGGTAGACTTGAAAAGGGTTGTTTTATTTTTGGGGTTTGTTATTTTGACGGAGAGTAATGACAATCTTTGTTGAATTTTACTGTCTAAGATTGCGACCCCGTCTGGCAGCAGGCATTCCTATACGATAATGTCTTCTTCTGTGAGAAGTGAAAGAAAAGTCTTTAGTGTCTTTTCGACAGTCCACAAATCCTTTGTCTGGTTCTTGTTGTTGATATTGTTGTTGTTGTTGTTGCTGCTGCTGTTGCTGCTCTTCTCTTTGCCTCTTCTGAAGTCTTTATTTCTAAGTCCATTTTTCTTTTTCTTTCTCAATTTCCTCTCTAAAGACATCCTCTATGAGGTCTTGGACAATAGAGAGCATCCTGACATTCACTATTTCTTCAAGCTTAGGTATCAGGTTTAGCCTGTACACGATGTAATTGAACATGAGCTTCGTCGAGTTTAGCTAGTCTGGAAGGCATCTTCGTAGGTTGACGAGTCAACTGTGACTGGTCAGACTGGAGACCCACAAGCGCTGACGTGATAGAAAACATCCCTACTGGGTTTTAGTTATTGAAACGTGAAGATAGCTTATGTCATGAGGAGGGATAGAGAGAAAGTCAAAGAGCATATATTCACAGTGTTTTTTAATAACTAAAAAAACGACAAACACGTTTTTTTTTTCAAAATACAATATTTTTTATTCAACTAACAATAAACAGAATTAACAAGGAACAAGGAACAAACAACAATTCAATTTAAAATACAAATCATTTTTGACAAGGTTGACAACGTTGTGAAATCATGTGAGATTTTCATTCATTCATATCATAAGGCCATTGATGTACACTACGTTTTCTAGCTAAAGACTAAAGATAACCATAACGGTCACAAAACCATCGATCTACCTTTTCATCGCTTTTAAAAGAGTTACGATCAAAATAAGTGACTAAATGTTCTAAAGAATGTCCCAGACTGCGATGATGAAAAAAATACACACAATATTGTCCACACACCATGGAATCGTTGCTTTGTAACTTCACATTATTGAATCGTGTCGTCTGAGCATTTCTTCTCATAAAGTCAATGATATCGTCTTCCAAAGGTGGTAATCCATACGAATCAAAATACTCCACACAACTGACTTGATGAAAGTACACGGCAACCCAGTGAGTTCCTGAAAGATGACTGTCGTCTATATTGATGACATAAGCTTGATGGTCTTGAGGTTTACGATGAGGGAGTTCATCTTTAGCACACACCAAAGGATTCCAAGAAGCAGTATACGAACTGTTATTCAAAAGGTAATAAAGATTCCCAGGTATCCATTTTTTTCTTGTTGTTTTGTTTCTCTTATTTTTTTCTTCACAGGCAATGATAAGTCATCAATTCAATTCTGACTCTTTGCTTGAAAAGTTTTGACAAGTAACCGTCTTTTCGCCTGGTTTCCCAACTTTGGGCTAAGAGAGCTTCGATGTGATAGATCTCTTAAGTAGTCAGTGGAGGACAGGAATGATCACGCAAGCCTTTATATCACTCATGCAACACGGCTTCTTCTGCGATGAGACTCCAAGCTTCGACCAGATACTCATCCAATTTTTCTTCTTGACTCATCATGAGACATTTATCGTGTTGAATTTGACTGGGATGATCGTTTTGACTTCCATAGCAATCTTTCTTGACCAATTCCGTAATTTTATCTGCTAAATGTTTAGCAAAACAGGAGACTAAATAATGTTCTTGTTCTGACCATCCTGACTTGACGACCTCGTCCTCTTTGTCTTCGTCTTTGAATTCGGTTTTTAAGGTATCCTCCCATTCCATAGATTCTTCCACTTTCAAGGAAGGATAAGTGTCTTCCATAGTGCCTAATAGTCTAGAATAACTTCTCTCAAACTGTTGGTTTATATGGTATTATCGAATTCAGCATACAGGATAACCTTTACCTTGTGGGGTAGAGGATCTACAAACTGAAGTTCCACACACAGTTGACCGGATTTTATAGGGTAGAAATGTCCCTCGTCACTGCCTTGGTCTGGAGTGAAATCAAAGGCCCACAAAGTGTATCCTCCAGCATATTAGTCGTACGATATGCCGTGACTGGTGTTGATTCCTAGTTGTCCGGTAGCTTCGTACAGGGACAAGTACGATCTCAAGTAATTCTTCTCTTCAAAGTTAGGTTCAAAAGGTTTGGTACACAAAGTCTTACCATCGCGAATAACTTAATCTTGGACAGTTTGTAGTGGTTAAACTCAAAAAGGATTTTGGCTCCGTTGAAGGCTGCATTGCTAACGATACCAATGATTAAACGTTTGGGTAACTAACCTTGAAACAGATGATCTTCGATCATGGATCGGAGTCCAGTAGCAATAGTGAATGGTTTCACTTCTACACGTCGTATCGGATACTTGGCAGTGGTTCAGCTCAAGGTGTGACTGATGTCGTTTCCCGCCTTAGGTAACACTTCTCCCAATGTACGTAAAGTCTGGCTTCTTGAATTTTGGTCTTGTAGTTAACGTTATCTTCAGACAACAAATGGAAAGCCGTACTGCTACGATTCAATCTTAGACGAATATCTACTCCTTTGAGCAAATACTTATCCTGCAACCACATATCCAAATGCAAACAATCCATCAGTTCTTAACTATGGACTTCCACGATTTTCTTTTGACGAGCAACAAATCCTTTATTGTCTTCAGCTAGTTCGTCGAACTTTTCTGGTGTGTCAGGTTTCCAAACCACGCAAGCATCCAGATGAGTGTTCTTGACCTCTTTTCCGTACGTTAAGAGATTTTCTAGGTACGCTCGGTAAGGGTAAGTATCCATGCTACTGCTGATCAGTTTGTTATTCAAGTACAAATCCACTTCGCTAAACAAGGAATGCATGAAATTGTTGACGGGAGCTACTTTGGCATCATCTGCTAGATTGGTACCATCGGAGTTTTGCACTTTAACTTTCAGATACAAGTAACTGCTATTCAGATCGATGTAATCTTCCGGTTGTCCTTTGATTTCAAACTCGATGGGAGCGGAATCCGTCAAAGAGGAAACGGGATTCGACCCATTGGGATTCTTGCATGGTCATCATAGTGGGTGGCATGGCAAACAGATCCAGTTCCGACTTGGAACAGGCACAAGACTCTCAGTGCATCATTTTCTTTTGTTTTTACAATTTAATAATCAAAAACGTCTAAGTCTCGAACAGTTTTTCTTTTCTTAGTCTTTCTAGCTTTGAGAGTATGAAGTCCTTTGAAAGGGTGTTTTCGTCGTCTTTTTCTGCCTTGTCCTTGTTGGAACCTCAGAGAAGCAGGAAAATGCCTGACTCAGCAGCAAACGTGGCATTTATAGGATTTTCTCGTCGACCCAAAAGGTCTTTACCTGTTTGAAGCAAAACATTTTTGCCTGCTCTTAAGAAAGCTTCTTTGGGGTTTTGTTTGTCAATGATGACATTTTGGAGAAATTCTGTACCGTGTGTCAACGCAGCATATTTCAGAACGTGCAATCCCCGTGTCACTATTGGTTTTAACACGGGAACCACGGTACAAAAGGCCGATTTGAGCATATCCCCTAAACCATGCCCTCTTTGTCGAGCGACTCCTTGGTACACAGGATACATGACTGACAAGAAGTTTGTTTTAGAGTACTCTTTTTCGGAAATGGAGTTTCACAGTGACTTTTTTGGGCGATTGGAATATTTTGTCCCAGATCTCCTTTTATAGTAATGTTGACAGTGTCAAAATACGACTTACTGACACAAATTCACGGTGAATGTGATAGGTGTTTTCACCTTCTTCGTCAGCAGACTTGGCAAAATCCACTTTGAAAGGAATGATAAGCAGTAACGGTACAGAGGTGTGACCCACGACGTTGTACTCAACTACATCGGAGTACACAAAAATTAAATTCAGTCCTTGGTTCATTACTACAGGGAAATGAAAATGTTTGGCCAAATCCAAATTGTTGCTTATGGGTGGCATTTTGGTTGGATGATTTTTGATCATTTCGGGGCTTGCACTTTAAATGTGATACAATTCAGGACAAAATGTAATGGTCAAGACTTGTGAAAATTTTATCAGGAGGCGACGAGCTATTTTGTGGTACTCAATTACTTTTTTAGTTTTCTCCAAGGCTTTTTCAAACATGGCATTGAACCTGTCAGCAAGGATGTTCACCAAATGTTGACCGCTAAAATAATAACCTGAAGGAATTTTCAACATATAAGTGGTTCGATTAGTGGCAGGATTCTTTGTTTTGGGAAAGTCAACTTTATCACTGCATTCATCAATGACTTGTTGCACTTGATCATCTTCAATTTCTATGGACACAGTGTTTTGAGTTTCAACGATGTTTTTGATTTGTGTAGGATGAAACATTTCTACCAAAGCCACTTCCCAAAGGGCTTCGTCATCAAATTGAATGGCCTGAGGTAATTTGGCCGTGTAACAGCACAAAGTGTTTTTGGGAAACACCTCCATGGAACTGTCACTGGGTAATGTTAAGTAAAATTGGTTGTTCATAATTCCACAGTTCTAGTGTCTGAGGAGTCACTGGAGGTCAGTGGAGTGTCTCAAAGAGGATGGTTAGGATGAATGTTGGAACTAAAGTTGGACACCAGACTACCGTTATTGTTGTTGTTGTTGTTGTTGTGTCCGTTAGAGGAATATTTTAGGGACAGATTGGGAAGAAGTTAACCAATGCAACTGCTGAGTAAAATAAAATGGTCCACAATTGTTTGTCTCCTTGTTGTAAACTTAGATTGGCAATGGCTGCACCGATGACACAATACACCACAAAGATTTGGCAGAAAAAGATTATTTGCGTTTTAGGTACACGTTCTCCACACCACATCCACAAGGGTTGCTTTTGTAGATCTTGCAGAGAAGAACTGTGGGAAGGAGCGTTCGGAGTAGGAACTGAGGCTGTGTTGAAAGGCATGATGGTCACTTCTTTTTATAGTCGATGATTTGAGAAGCGTCAATCCAAGTGTCAAAACTTGACGGATATCCTTTCCAATGTACGTTGATTTCTTTGACACGTCGTTTTCCCACTTTTCGGGTTCTTCGATCGAAAATGCTTTCGATTTCGTACACGTCGTCTTCCATTTTGGTCACACGTTGTTACTCGGGTAAGTAAAACGTTCATTTTAACACTTCTCCGTTCATGTCTTCCAATTTATTGACAGGAGGATAACGACCACGCACTCGTTCAGTGACACGAAACAATTCGGTGGTCCAGTTGGGCAAGTAACCTTTGTCGAAAGTACGTTTGGTTTTGCCAATGCGTACCCAATCTCCTATGGCTAACAGTCTACCTTTCTTGGGGTCAGTGACTGACGGGGACATACCAAATAGACGCTCAAAGACGGTCACTTCGTTGTCGGGTGTCGGGAGTCACTTCTTGAGGGGCACGTCAAATGATCCGATGTTAAGATTTGTTATACGATTGAACGAGGTGTGGCAGGACGTCGATGTACTTGATAGTGTGTTGATGCGTAAAATATTTCCATATGCGTTCTTTCAAAGTGCGTTGAAAACGTTCCACGATACTGGCTTTAGTTTCGGGATTCTCGGTGGTAAAAAAATGAATGTCACGTTTTTTCAATTCTTTTTTAAAAGCTTGGCTTAGAAGTTCGATACCTTTGTCTGTTTGCCATCGAAGAGGGTACGACCACTTTGTTTCAACACCAGTTTCAGAGCTAGCACTAATTCACTGCTCGATTTGGAAGTCAAAGGCACGACCTAAGCAAATTTGGAAAAGACATCGATGACACAAAACATATATTTGTAGTCACGATTGTAGGTGGCCAAATGAGAGACAGTTCTTGTCGTGAATCATCTGGAAGTAGCGGGAAGGTTCTGACAAATACTCCGTCTTGGGTAAAAACGGTCGTTGTACCATTTTACCCCACAAACAATTTAACATCACCTTGGCAAACGATCGCCTTCCTTCGGTTTTTCTCGATGTGGTCTAAATTAATGCCTTCCTGCTCAAAGTATTTTTCTTTGAATTTTTTTTGGCACCAGGAAGGATAGCCACTGGCTTATTGCTTCAGTTTCAAAAAAGTGTTCACGTACTCTGCCTTTTTGAGTCTCGTCGATCTTATGGTACTTTTCTGTCTTGGGAAAATGGTAAATTTCGTACACTTCTAACAGTTTGTATCCCAGGTCCAAAGCTTTAAACAATTATACACTAACTCACGTTCCCGTCAAGGCACGTTCTTCCTGAGTGTGCTGACAAGGGTGGTCTTGGCTGAACGTTTCAGCACAAGTACGACACAAAGGAAACATCAGTTTTCCTTGGCAATGATGAGGTAACACGGAATGGTATAAATTCGTGGGAGGCAGGACTTTGCACTTGATCAATCCTTCGTATTGTCGAGTATTGTTGACGTCGATGTGTTCGGTCAGTAATTGTGGGTGCTCTGCGGAAAAATGACAATATTTGCACACGTACGGATGCAGAGAACACACGTCCAAGTATTTTATTTCTTCTCCTTTCTCCTCGTCGGCTTGGTACAGCAAACAGGTGGCATTCGTCCGTCCTCCGTACAAACTGTCCCTTGGGTTCAGAGGTTCAGAGGATCCACCAGCTTGTAACTTTCCACGATACGCTTAAACTCGGGATCGGTTTTCAATGGCTGAACTTATTCGTGTTCCCACATTTCTATCACTTGGTATCCTTGCTCTTCTAACTTCAAGCGACGTTGACAAGTGGCCTGGTACAATTCTTCCATGGTCAGTTATAAAAACTTATTTTTAGTCTCACTTTGAGGGTAACAAGGTAGGACTACCGTGAAATAAGCAACTCTTAAACTCGTACACGATCTGGAGATTTTCTAAGTGCCAGCCATCTACTGAATACCTTCCGATGGCTTTCTCACCTCCTCCGTTGCGAGCATGTTGAATCCATTTGTCTTCCTTGTCGCACAAGTAATGTAACCAGCGTAAGACTTTGACCAAGTATTGACGTTTGACTAAATGGGTCGTTTGAGGACTGATGACAGCCAGGGTGTTTCCGGGCATTAATCGTTGACGGTACACTAAGGAACACGCTTTGGCAATGGTGCAGGTTTCTTTCAAAGGGTCAATCCCTCCGTGTTCCATGAATAATTTTCGAAATTTTCCACAGCAACGCCGTAAAATGTCCACGTCGGAACGACAATATTTTAACATTTCTTCCTGAAAGTCGAAAGGGTCCGAAGCGTGACTCTGGTACCATGCGTAGAAAGCTTCTCGTTGTTCGGTACGCATGTTGTCGGAATCGTAGTAGTGAGCCTCAGGCAAATGGGGTAGAATAGCATGTTGATTGGCTTCGGTATTGACAAAGTGTGGAAAATAGCCTTTGGCCATTTCGGTCATGCCAAATGTTTTAGGCATGCGACTCAAAGGCATGGCCATGTAACGCATCGAATCTAGCTGCACTTGTCCCACTTGCATGGAAATGATTTTGGCTCCGTTCAAAATCACTTTAGGACGTTCGGTACTTTGTTCCGTATAGTATCTCAAAAGAAACTGTCCATCGTATCCCGAGAAATTGTGAGCCATTACCGTGGCATAACGATGACAATCTCCGTAAAGTTGGATGTCTTCTTGGCTCCACGTTTCGTCGATAGGGTCTAAGAAACATTGGGCAAAATCGGTCAATGTGTTCGGCCACCGAAAGATTTTTTCACGTCCTCCAGAAATCTTGCTACAGTGAGGGCAATGAGTCAAGATAGACTCTTGGATGCACTTCTCACACGCTCGATGAACTACACAGAAATTAGGAATGTGAATACCAGTTTCATGCATGCATTCGAAATCGAAAAAGATGAAATTGCCTTTCTTCTTCTGGTCTTCTTCTTCTTGTTTTTCGTCATATTTAGAATGGTATATTTGAATGTTGCATTGATGTTCCAAGTCCACGATTTGGCGACAAATGTGACATCTTCTCTTTCCTGAACAGTCGTGTACCTTGGCACTCTTGGTACGTATGGCTTGTCCACGAGTAGGGCACAATCTCAGGAGTTGACATGCACTTTTCCGCTGTGAACCTTGCGTCTTCAAATGTTGTTGGTAACAGGCAGGACTGACAAACGATCGCTGACAAGCAGAGCAATGCACTCGTTCTTGTCCTTCGTCTAAACAGGGTTTAGAGGCTAAACATCCCTCACATTTCGATTCACAATGTTTGTGTTGCTCTCGCTTGGTATAGCCACGGTCACATTTCTCACAGTAATAACTGTATGACAGGAATGCAGTGATACTGGTAATGGCATCAAAATGTTCATTGTGATGATAGACCTGAATGTATTTTCCGTCTTTGAAACCTTTGCCTCGAAACAACAGAGATCCGTGCACTTCTTGAGGGTGCACTTTCAAGGTGTAACGTGGAGCCAAGATGTCTTGTAACTTTTGCATTTCATGAATGCCACAGGGTGTATCTTTAGGTAGCTCTGCTTGCTGTAACAGGAGTTCTGCCTCTCTTTGTTGTTTCGTTCGGTCCGATTGTTGAATAGTTTTCCAGGCTCTTTTCCATTCTGTCGTGTTGTTCTTGTCGGCATAGGTTCGTCCCACCACGATGGCACGGGCTAAACACATCTTGTCTTGAGGGTTGTTAATTTGGACGAGGATCTTTGTTTGTTCTGCGAAGGTTGTCTACCAAGGACACTTTTTTGCCATGTCCTGTCCCTTGGGGAAGAGAAAACGTGGGTCATGAACAGTGTCGCTTTTCCGTCAGTGATGTGAAACTTGTCGTTGGATTGCTGCAGGTGTTGAACTTTGTCGATGATTTTGGAAGGTGTCAATTCTAATGGACTGCTAAACTCGATCCATACGGGAGACTTCAAATTGTCGTGATGAATGTAAAGTCTCAAGCGATCGTCTTTGGCTTGACATTGCTGTTTCAGATTGGTTAACAAAGAAGCCCACACACCGGTGATGAACTCTTCTGCTTTCTCCAGTGGTACGTCGGACTTGAAATCTTTAAACTTCACCGTGTACGTGTTGGCTGTAGTTCTAAATTTTCTAGAGAAACGTTTGTCAGTCTCTCGAATGTGATAGTAATTTGTAGGGTTTACTGTTGGTAATTTATTTTGTTTTGGTGTAGACTCGATGGGTTTAGATTATGGTTCATTCATCTCATCTTCAAAATCACTGGCATGAATTTGAGCCATGACTTCGGCTACTGTGTGAGGCGATAAATCACGTTTCTGCCTCTTACTTTCTTTGTCTCTCTCACTGAAATTGTGCGATCGTTTCATCTTGATTGCAAAAAGTGAAATGACTACATTTGAAATGCCATGGACCCTATATATTCATGTCAAATCAGTGCATATATAAAGGGCTAGTGTCTTCCCTCTCAGTATTCATTGTGCTCTCAAGTTGACCAGTACGATGGAAGAATCCACACAAATCGAACTTCTGATTAGAGCTTTACGAGGTGTCATACGAAAGTTTTCGTCAGACAATCCAACGGACGATTCTTCCTCTTTTCGAGATAAAAGTCAGGATACATGCTATATCTGTAAGAATAAAGGGCATTGGGCTACAGAATGTCCAGACCGCCAAAAAAACCAATGTCAAAAAAGACAAAAGTCGAGATACCTGTAATCATTGTAAAGAAAGGGGAAATTGGTCTTCAGAGTGCCCTAAGAAACAACAGGAGCAGGAGAAGGAGGAAGAAGAGGAAAAGGAAGAATCCCGAGACGTTCAGAAAGAGAAGAAAAGAAGGAGAGAAAAAAAGGACGAGGAGAAGGAGAAGGAAACTAAAAGTGAAGAAAACAGAGTGAACCAAACACAAAGAAAAAGTTTATGAACTTTTTTAAACAAATGTTGTGTTCTGTTTTGAATTGAATTGTAAATAGTTGTACCTGAAAACATCAAATTGAAAAAACGTAAGTGTCTCCTGGTTTTAATTTTTAGAATAAGAGTCTACATTCACGCATACACACACATATACATACATCATAGGGTGATACAAAGGATTTTAAGTTTTCATTGATTTTTGGCAAAATTGAAAGAGTATTTCTTTTCGAAAGTAATAAGTGGCCCTGAAAAGGACCGTTGAGTCTTTTGTTTCCTGAGAACACACTTAAGAACGAGATGCAATTCGCTTTAATTGCCTTATGCCTTTGCCACGGCCAAGACCAACTTGTGGACTTGCTCTTGTGAATGATGGAGTAGAAATTACTAATGGTGGTATCTCTGGTGTAGTCACATGGTTAGGCTGCTTGGCTCGGGAAGGTCTTTTTCTCTTCGGTCGTAATAAAGAAGTTTGATACATTTCTTTCAAACTTCTTAACTCCGTTAAAATATCCAAGAGTATCGTGACCGTTTGACTTTCACTGTTTTCCTTCTCTCCTAGACTTGCTTTCTTTTCTACTGTTTCTTCTTCTTCTTCCTGTTGTTTCCTTCTCGCCTCTTCTTCTTCTTCTTCTTCTTCTTCTTCTTCTTCTTCTTCTTCTTCTTCTTCTTCTTCTTCTTCTTCTTCTTCTTCTTCTCGCTGTTGCTGTTCAAGCAGAAATGCTTCTTCTGCTTCTTTCTGTTGCTGTAAAAATTTCTCTAATTCTTCTTCTTGTCTTTGTCTAAAATTGTCGACGCGTGGTAAAGAAGGCGAAATTGGTGAAGGTACTGCTGTCGGTATAAATTCTTGCGAAGAGAAAATCTACAAATCCCAGTTGAAATCAACCTCTTCGGACAGTGATACTGTGTTCACTTTAGTAGCTGCTGCTATGCGATCGCTTTTTGTCTGCGCAGCCGGTGCACCCCAAGTCATTATCTTCTTAGGTTCCGTCATGTTCGACCTAACAATGTCGCGTCAATTCACTGAGCACGAACGCTAGTGAGCGTATATAGAAATGGTGACGTCACAGGGAGCTCTCTTCGGATAGGAAGACAGGCTCCGTGAAGAGACCAAATTTTGTCACGCGTATTGGGATTGGTCAACCATTTCAATCCGTTTCGATCCAGTCTTTTCCTATAAATACACGCGGTTCACTTCATTCCCTTCACCTGTTCTCATCACACAAACAAAATATGAGCTAACGTAGAATCATCTACCCTTGTATTATCGATGCTGTTTAACCCGGACTATCCCATGTATGTCAGATCATTATGGGCTATTATCAAGATCACTGATACGGCCTTTTGGAAACGAAGAATTTATGTAGAAAGACAAGGGTGCTTAAAGAGAGTCCTCATTTACGAACCAGAAGTAAGACGAAGTTTGAGAAAGAGAAGACTATCAGTAAGATGCCCTGTATGTTAACGAACTGGTGTTAATATCATAAACAAAGGCCCTTTTCAGGGCCACATTTCATACCTCATAAAGATTATACTTTTCAAAAAAAAATTAGCCATATCTTTATCTCTGTCTTCTATGTCTCTCTCTCTCTCTCTGTCTGTATTGCCTATGTACGTAGGTAGGTATGTATATGTATAAGGATAGGTAGATGTCCCTCCCTAGAGTCGTAGTGCTAGCTGCGCGTATTTAGGTCAAATGGGTCAGCTCCTTGCTACACTGTTGCCAAGTGTTCAGTACCGTGATATCATGCCACCTGTGCCATTCCTCTTGACGCTATACAGGCCCAAGGGTGTGCTAATACAAATTTCCCTTGACGCTATAATACCCCAGCTGTTTCAGATGACGTCATAAAACCTTGATGCCAAAGTACCCCAGGCTGATTTATATCTCCATTCACGCTATACTACCCCCTATTACTAAAGAATTCCACTAACTCTGACCTAAAGTATGTATCATTAAGCAATCCACTAATTCTGCCAAAAAGTATGTCATAAGTAATCCACTAACTGATCTAAAGTGCATCATAAAGCAATCCAATAACTCTGACCGAAGTATGTATCATAAAACAATGCACTAACTCTGACCAAAAGTATGTATCATAAAGCAATCCACTAAATCTATCCTTAAAGTATGTATCATAAATCAATCAACCAACTCTGACCTAAAGTAGGTATCATGAAGCAATCAGCTAACTTTTCAACCTAAAAATTGATGATCTATGACATATCTATCTCCTCTTTTCAAGTTAAACAAATTCTTTGAGTACAGAGCATTACTGAATAAAAATTATTGGTACCTATAAATACGCTTACTTTGTTAGGAAGTCTCCCATGGCATGATATTCATGGTGCCAGCTGGCCTTTTCAGCTGTTCGTTGTACGACACTTCTATTCCCAATCCAGTAGATCACAGCTCCATATATTACTCCCTTCTCGAAGCAATACGTAGATTCATCTTCCAGATAGCAGCTCCAAACTATGCATATATCTCCATCTGCATGACAAATATGGATTACAGAGAAAATAAGAATTGAATACAAAGTTTGAGACAGATTTAATAAATTGTATCATAATGTTCTAATAACAAGCGATAATTTGGCAATCTTTGAATTGCCTGCATTTAATTGATACGTTCTACGATGTTAAATATACACGCATTTGATATTAAATGATTGGAAGTTAGTATATTGTAATGTTTTACTTAAAAGGTTCGCTACAACTTCTTCTCTGCTGATGGCCGGATTCTGTCTCTTAGCTTACCTTCTCGTATAGTAACGGACTTTCTGAGCGCTTCGGTGGCAACAGGTGCTATTTCTTGATCCCAGGATACTCGCCTTCCAGTCGTATATGGCATGTTACTCAGGCCGAATAATCTATTTCAGATTATATATATATATATATATATATATATATATATATATATATATATATATATATATATATATATATATATATATATATATATATATATATATATATATATCCACATTAAAGATAACATGTTTTTTGAAGTGTTGGTATAAACTAATTTGATTTAACAATAATATTAATATTGGTATTATATCAAATTGTTGTGATCTGCCCATGCCACAAAAACACGCATCTATAACATTCTTGCAACGCAACTGTAGATCAACAATGAATTACCACGGTTACTAAATAAATTTAATATGGTATGCAATTTCATCGCAATCTTCTCTGCTTCCATTCTCCCCTCCTCATTGATGCATAAGGGACAAAATACACATAAATCTGGAGTGGAGAGAGAAAAAGAATTTGGACTGGATACAATCCTTGAAACTGAACTTACACCAAGTGACCTACAGAAATATGACTCGTCGTAACCTTATGTGTGCACTTTCCTTGGGATTTATCTACAGTTTGTATATGATCAGTGATAAAATAACTGGCAATAGCCTGTCGACATTATACATTTTTGGCTACATGGCACATATTCTGCGGTGTGTGGTCTATTTAACGCTTTGTTGCCGTTGATTTCGTTGTTTCTTAAGCCTATTTATATGTGCTAAAATCACCCATTATTAATAAATATGAAAATCTCTCTCTCTCTCTCTCTCTCTCTCTCTCTCTCTCTCTCTCTCTCTCTCTCTCTCTCTCTCTCTCTCTCTCTCTCTCTCTCTCTCTCTCTCTCTCTCTCTCTCTCTCTCTCTCTCTCTCTCTCTCGTGTTTTCCTTATGTTATACCACGATGAGAGAGACAGAATTTTATGGTCGGTAGTAATGTTATTAAATCAGAATTCATTAAATCGGATGAATGAGTTGAATCAGCTGTATATATTAAAATATTTTAATTACTTCTTCTTGATTCGTCACCTCGCTTAGTTTCTATTCCACACTAAGCGTTCACGTGAATAGTTCTGCAAACCGTAAATTTGTAACTGCTCTAATTTCTAGATTAAAACCATCTTTTATGTTTAAACCTTAAGTGTGTTTTTATTTAATAATTGGTATCAATAAAAATTGAAACTAAAAAGAATCAATTATCAATATGCAAAGGTTTATGCATATAGCCACAAGAACTTCGTTTAGTTACGGACACGCTCAGAAGGAATGTGAAGAGTTCATTATCTCCGTTAAAACATTTGCCTGTAGTCAGTATCAACGCCGTTGAAAGGGTAAATATGTGTATTTGTATGTAATATAAAATATATGTACAGTATGTATTCTACTCGTCGTGTAAATTTTCATTGAAAAGAAAAGAAGCATGCCGAGTCTCCTTTCAATGATAAATTTATACAACGATTGGTATATCATTGATACAGCGTATATACTATACATATATATTCTCTCTTTTCTCTCTCTCTCAGAAAAATTAAATTTGTACTCTACCGAGTTTCGAACCCAGGTCCGCGAGTAAATGGCACCCATCGCATTGCCTGCACGCACCAACCCATATACCGTCACGACCAAGCACGCATCACCAATAAAATGATGGCACTGAATCGTTGTTATATAAGCTCGTCTGTGATGCGTGATTAGTCGTGACGGTATATGGGTTGGTGCGTGCAGGCAAGGCGATGGGTGCCATTTACTCCCGGATCTGGTTCGAAACTCGGTAGAGTACGAATTTAATTTCACTAGCCTGTATGAAAGTATTGTTTGTATATAAACTATATATATATATATATATATATATATATATATATATATATATATATATATAATGTTTATTATAACTATTAAAATTTTTATGACTAATGACGAACGAAATTTACAATAGAACAATGTTTTCAACAATATAAACAAATTCAAGTGTGAAAGACTATAAGCTAGTTAACTTTAAAAATCAAATTACAGTAGCAGTTAAATTTCTGGACAATTTCCCCAAATGACACAATTATATGAATGATATTCGAGTTTAAATTGGGTAAGAAAAAACTTTTTCTCGTCAATATCCCTCCTCTCATTTCACTGTATAAAACAGAGCATTGACTAGCATACTATCATCTGAAAATCCGTACGTACCTGTTTAGAGCAAAACCAGCAATTTCATACTCGGGGTGTTCACACCCAAACACACAATTGACACTTGCTTTCACCGTCTTATTTCTGAATAAAATTAAATATACTGTAACTACTGTGGTTTTAAAGTTAACTGAATTGATTGTTCAAGAAATGATTTTAATGTTTTCAATCAGTTTGAAGTGCATTTTACTGCAAATTCTTGTTTTCGTATAGGGGTGAAACGGTAGATACGTATTGCAACAAACAACGATATAGTATATAAATATATGCATTGTAACACACAACCTACGATGCAATATATATGAATATGCATTGTAATACACAACCTACGATGCAATATATATGAATATGCATTGTAATACACAACCTACGATGCAATATATATGAATATGCATTGTAATACACAACCTACGATGCAATATATATGAATATGCATTGTAATACACAACCTACGATGCAATATATTTCGATACACATTTAAAATAAAGAGCAAAAAGAGTAACAATTATTCAAGGCCGTCCAGTGCAACTTTAATAAGGTAAATATCATCATGTGTCAATGTGTGTATTAATACAACAAAATTATTGATACATCGATCGCTGAAATGTCCGATGAAAACGAGTAATGTTATTTCCCACTGCATAAAAATAGCCTCACCAGAGCCGTTTTAAGATGTTTGGGAACCCTAGGTACAAACATTAACCTGCTAACACAACCAACACCGAAAGTTTGTTTTTGGGCCGCCGCGGGGCCATAGGCACGTGTCTCACGTGCCTATGCCCTAAAACGGCACTGAGCATCACTTTGCAATACCTTGCAAAAGCATGACATTGCAATACCTCGAAATAGCATGACTCAGCATTAACTCGATATAGCATGACTTAGAAATTTCTCGATATAGCATGACTTAGCAATAACTCAATATAGCATGACTTAGCAATAACTCGGTATAGCATGACTTAGCAATAACTCGATATAGCATGATTAATTTGCATTACCTTGACACTTCTGACCTATTATGAGAAAAAGTCCGATACAGAACTGACTGCAGATTGCTTAATGCTAGCTTACCACTGGATATAGTCAGAGCAATACATTAAAAACAAGACGTATGGAGAAGATAACTATTAAATGAGGTATTGAATTTGATAATATATGCTCCCCATTGTGAACTTTTAATTTCTTTAAATTAATCAGTAGTAATCCGGACATGCCTTAGACTGTTTAATATTTCAACTGCTTAAAACTGAAGTCCATCCCTCCACCTTCCTAAACCGGTCCATTAAGAGTGTGCCATAACTAAAAGCAGACGTGCACATAATTTTCAGAAGCTACCATATTTATCAAAAATTAAAATTGGATTTATGAGAGTCGAACGCAGAGACTGCATTCTTTAAAACATTCCATTTTAATTGTCTCTTTGTGAACCTAAGCAGTGTGGCCTTTGAAATGAAATTATATATGCTGAGTCTTTGAGAAATGACATTATCTGACACTTTCAGGCATTATATAATATCAGATTCAAATAAAGAAATATTGTATGTAATATGACTCCGGGGAAATTGAGACTGAACTGTCCTTGGACTAAACTGTATATAGATCTCAACTTGATCCAGCAAAGTAAAAACATTATATATATATATATATATATATATATATATATATATATATATATATATATATATATATATATATATATATATATATATATATATATAAAATGAATTTACTTCTTATTCTACAAAAGGATTTTAACTCACATTAGAGAAGGCTTGAATAGAGCCTGCTGTCCACCCTCGAGGACTAGCATCCACTTATATGCTGTAAACTCAGATGGTGAGTAGAGATCCACTTTGACGATCTTAGCACGTCTTAAAGAATCAATAACTTCTTCAACATCTGTGGTCAATTTGTATATTGGTTCTTCGTTGATCGTTTGGTTGCATTTCTCCCATATTTGGCGATAATTTCTATTTATAATTGGATGGCTCGGGTATCGACTTTCCGATTGGAATGGAGATCTACCACCCATGCCTACCACAATTGTCATGTCCAAATACCAGAACCTGCACAGTATCCAAAAGAAGATCAATACGGCCAAGAGCAGTAAGAATCTGGAATGATAATGGACTTAGAATGATAGTCAACCAACCAAACAAACAAGCAAAGCAACAACAAAGAGAACAAAATAAGCACCAAAAAAACATGCTGCTGGTCTATAAATACAAATGAACAACGCGGTCTATCTCAGCATAAAGTAGCTCACCTCATATATATTTTCATAAATTCCACTTAAAAATTACAATCAAAGGAAAAGGGGTAGGACAAATTTTCAAGTGTTGGTTTAGAATGAAAGAAGGCAATCTAGAGTATAATATATCCAGCGTATGTCAAGCCAAAATACACACATTTTCATGGAACCTCAGAACAAATGTAGGTTTCGAAAAGAGTCATTTTCAGCACTCCAACAATAAAGGGGAAAATGGCATTATGACATAGATTATAGCTTTGAGTATCAGCCCATCTGGGTATTTGGCCTCACATCAAAAATAAGTCTGTAACTTTCAAACATTAATCAAATTTAAGAATGCCTCAATACAGACGAATGCAGCGGAATCAAGACAAAGGATGGAATCAAAACAAAAGGAACCTTAATTATATTAGATTTCTTCTGACAACATACTTTGAATTTGAAACCGATATTGTATGTATTATGAATATTAATTAGTATTTAATTCATGAATTTATATGTCTTATAAATCACACGAAAAATGTTTTTGGAACAACTACTCTGTTGTAAAATACTTATAGGTTACTGCATTTGTATGGGAAAATATGAAAGAGTTTTTCGGATGGCTATACTGCACGACTTTTGGGAGTGCATGATATCCATCCGAAAAAAAGTAGTTCATATTTTTCCATTCAAATGCAGTAACCTTTTTATTATATGCTCATTTTTGTTTCATTACCAAAGACTCAATAAAAAAATTCACAGCCAAATATATTTAATAGTAAAATTTATTATTTTATTATTAAAATAATAAAGTTCACAATCGTATATTCCTTCAATACACAATACGTATATAGCTCCTCCCACTGACGTTTTAACTTCATAGGCTATCCGCGCGCTCACGTGCTTCAAGCGCGAGGAGTGCAATATGAAAGTGTTCGATATCGGGGAATATTTAACGATTCTGATAATGTAAAGTTAACGGAGAAAAAAAAATGAGCACATAAACATTTTCTTTTCTTTACAAACTATGCTGTTCAAATCCTTCCTTTTCACATCAACAATGTGCTTAAAGGATTATTTCGCGATAGCGCATAAAGGGCCCATACAACGCACAATATAAAGGGCCCGTTAAACACTTTGTGAAGGGTCATACAGTGTACAATATGAAGGGCCCTTAGAACAAGCCACATTGCAATATCAACTTATACAAACATTTTAAGAAGAGGACATTATAGCGTTAGCAATCATTTAGGATCAATAAATATCGATCGGGTCAGAATAAACCTTTAAACCAAGTGACAGTATACAAATCATAAGCCTTTACTTCTTACCTCAAAATGATCCCACATGTCGAAACAAACACTAGTTCTGTATTTATTACGTACCCCTTTTCCAATACTTCATTATATATAGATCAAAACTTAAATTAAGGAATAAGGATTTAGAAAAAAAGTAATATCCTGTATAGCAATTTCCATCCCACCCAGTAAAAGCAACATATGCTCTATTTTAGCTACGTTTTGCATGCAAGAATAATATGGCTGTTGAAATTGTTTCTCAGTTATAAAGAAAACTCTTAAGGACATTGTTTAAATAACACAATCAATGATGAAAATGCTCAATCATCAATATTTACTCAGTGTTGATATGTGCTTATTCCAATTTATGGATATTCTACCGGATTCTAGTCATACGTTAATTTTGATTTCGTACGTTTTAAAACTAATGGATGAATACCATCTTCTCTTCCATGAAGTTTTAGAATTTCAATGTTGTTATTCTTTATTGTTTATTGTTTACAGAACAGTAAACTTCGAAATTTCTGAGAGTCTATTGATCTTGAAAAAGAGTGACCAAAAGGAATGCAGATTCGATTCCCGACTTAAAAGGTATCCAAATAACAATGACCTTGTTGTGTCTTTAGGCAAGGCACTTTACTCTAATTGTCTCGTTAGTATAAAACCCTCAAAGTGTTGCTGTGTCAAAAGATACAAACACTCCCTGATTTTTATATGTTAAATTTAATTTTGTTAACTATTTAACTAGTGTATATTTCAACATTGATAAAAGGAAATTCTTGCAAAAAATATGTTATCAGCGATGCATATGTGTATATTGTATATATGTGATAAGCAATAAATAAATTTCGATGTGATCTGAACTCTCCCGTTTGCTTATACCTTTTATTCGACAGATGCCGTTATATAGATCGAATATCTGGAGTTACGTACTTTATAGATATTATTACCCATAAGGAATATGTGGATACATTCTAAGCCTGCTGGAACTTGCGGATTTATTTTCTGGAGACAATCTGTACATATCTAAGTGAAATTTGATTCAGAATCCCTGTTACGCGGGACCATCTGGTATTCTTCGGTAGAACCATACCGTATTTGATTAATGGACACATACCGTATTTAATTAAATGGCACCATACCGTGCTTAATTAATAGGCAAATGTCACACTAATTAAAGCAGTTTCAAACTTTAAATCATTAAAGTTTTGTGCATGCCTTGAATATATATTAGAGCAATGTAACTCAAGGAAACGGGAGATTCAAAGAAAAAAATTGATTGATATTAAAATTTGCATAATAATAACAATTTGTTTGTAAACGTCAACATAGAAATTAATGTCAACTTTCATTTCTAAGTCAATTGTACAGATTAAAACGTTATATTACACAAACATATTTTGAACTTCATATTTGCAGTTGCGATATATACCATGACTCATATTGTATCATGTTGTAAATTACAGTTTAAACAGACAAAATTAAGACAAGATGCAAAACATGTGTCCTACACCAATAAAACTTTGTAAAAATGCAAAGAAAAATATTGTTAGCAGATGTCACTACAACGCCAAGAAATCTTTCTGAACTCTACTTTCAAAGTGACCATGAAATATATTGATTTTATAATTAAATGGGAAATTTATTGGAAATCTAGTTCACACGACGTTACCAATGAAGTACATTATATTTAAATGTCCGGTGTGTAAGAGGCAAAACATTATATTTAAATGACCCGTGTGTAAGAGGAAAAGCATTTGATTTAAATAACCCGTGTGTAAGAGGCAAAACCGCTAAATTTGTATCTCAGCAAAAAGAAATTGATTTTTTTTGTTACATAGAATCACCTTGATATAGATGAGAGGGATATAACTCATTTCAAATTAAATAAGTACAATTTTAATACTTGCTTAATCACCATATAGCTTTTTTAACAACTTGAAACCAGATGACATTACTTGCCTCTTCACTTTATAACATTTAGAGTGTTGACGTGCCTAAAAACACCATATAATAGCTGACTTTATCATACGTAAAATTAATTATCGACTTTATCCTACGTACAATTAATTATCGATCATTATTAGAGCTCTTGGTGTATGTATATCAACATGAAAAATATGTCAAATATTAGCTTACAGCGTGGGTTAGAACATGTTAGTAACGATACTAACGTCTACTTGGTATGTGCATAAAAACCAACTGGTAAACTATAGATTTTATTCCACAGATGCAATTACTCATTTTAACCTTAAGGAATACGTGGTTTTACGTATCTTATGCATAGTAGTAACCGTGAGGAATATGTGGTTTTACGTAACTTGTACATTGGTGTTGCTGTTCTGGGGCTTAACGCCATTTTTCAGCATACGATAGGCTATACAGGGTGGCCAGTATGAATGGCAGAGAAAGAAGCAGGGAAATCAGCGGAAAGAACCACCGACCCACGAGAAGCTACTGGCAAGCTTTCTCATATATCCACATTCGTCGAATCTTAGACTCGAACCCACGCACACAGAGGTGAGATGGCAGTGATCCGTAACGGAGTGCACGTTAAAACAATAAGCCACTAGGGGCCCTCAGTATCTTGTACATGATCTATATATATATATATATATATATATATATATATATATATATATATATATATATATATATATATATATATTTATATTGTTAATGATATATATATATATATATATATATATATATATATAGATCATGTACAAGATATATATATATATATATATATCATGTACAAGATATATATATATATATATATATATATATATATATATATATATATATATATATATATATATATATATATATATATATATAAAGAATACAAATCATATGGCGAATAACAACCCTCTCAAGCGTACTGGATCCACCAAGGGATCACGTTTGTCAGGGATTAATTAAAATAGATGCAATAAACTGACGACGAACAGTACGAAACTAGTAACTAACTAGCCTAAGCGTTTTCGACTCTTAATGAGTCTTTTTCAAAGGCAAATACAAAACATAGTTACGACAAACAAATAAACACAAAAACGTTGCGTTTGTAAAC
Organism: Potamilus streckersoni; assembly: GCA_016746295.1. Taxonomy (NCBI): domain Eukaryota; kingdom Metazoa; phylum Mollusca; class Bivalvia; order Unionida; family Unionidae; genus Potamilus; species Potamilus streckersoni. Next base: position 1,262,705 of record JAEAOA010001939.1, read on the forward strand.
CTCTACATTTCTATCTTCACATGTGCTAAAACTATAAATACAACCAGCTTGTATAGACTAGTTGCGGCAACTAGTCTATACAAGCTGGTTGTATTTATAGTTTTAGCACATGTGAAGATAGAAATGTAGAGGTTTACAAACGCAACGTTTTTGTGTTTATTTGTTTGTCGTAACTATGTTTTGTATTTGCCTTTGAAAAAGACTCATTAAGAGTCGAAAGCGCTTAGGCTAGTTAGTTACTAGTTTCGTACTGTTCGTCGTCAGTTTATTGCATCTATATATATATATATATATATATATATATATATATATATATATATATATATATATATATATATATATATATATAGGGAGAGAGAGAGAGAGAGAGAGAGAGAGAGAGAGAGAAAGAAAGAGAGATAGATAGATGAGTAACCGTAAGGAATGTGTTGTATTACGTATCTGATACATATTAGTAAACCTAAGGAATATGTGCTGTCACATACCTCAGGTATACAAATGCCAGCAAGAAACTCATATGTACAAAGTTTTTCAAAAAAATAATGACAGCTTCTTTTGAGAAATATGTTAAGATATTTACCGTGACATACTTTTTACAAGTTATACATTTACAGTTTTAATAGATACGGAGAAAATCACTAGCAATGGAACTAATTAAGTGGCACTTACTTTAAAATATGTATTCAGTACAATACGAAGATTGAATGTTACACTCGGAACAGTATACAGAAGTAATTATAACACCTGGAATAATAATTGCCATGCAGAAAAGAAAATATTTTTACCAAATCACCGAAAAGGCCAAAGATCTATTTGAATTAAAAGTTTGATGCTAGATGAAACCACGACTAATACAAATCTTTACGAATTCTTCTTTCAGTGATTATGAAAAAACTGACTTTATAATTCTTAGGGACATTTCTTTTAAACCAGGCTCGTGACACTGGCGGCCGAGTGGTCTAAGGCGTTCACCTTTACATAGCAATCACAACTCTTTTAAATCTGAATGTTTTCTAGTAAAAAAAATCATTAAAGCAACTCACATTTCTCGGAAACATTCCTTAGTTATAGTGCCAGCAGGCTAAGATATAATTGAATTTAATAAGCTAATACTGAAGATAATATTACAGGAAATTCATTAATAATAACTGTCTTATGTTAGATCTCTGCATTCCAGAAGAAACGAATGATCATACAAAATGGTAAATAATGAACTGTTAAATGGACTCACCGAAATCTGTAACTGGAGTTAGCTAGAAGCTTTCAGAATGTTGATCTGTTTTATAATGCAATCAATAAATCTTCTCCCCACAATATTTCCTTTAAAGCAGTAACAGATCCGAAGAATGTTTTATTTAATTTCATGGTTGTATCCACACTATCAATAACCATCTCTAAGAGATACATTTCTCGCACAAAATAATGGCTGGGTTCCTAACATGTACACGACAGAAAAGACTTAGCAAATTGAAGTCCAAAACAAAATTATATATGTATCGATCTAAATTTGCATTGGTTAAATATTTATTATAAACTTTTTGTGTATATTTAATGCTATTGTAATACATCTTTCATTAATACAGCCTTTGAAAATATGATCAGAAGTTTTCGTAATATATTCAATATAGTGATAAGAACATAGAATGTTGCCTATGTTGTTTTTTTTTTCTTAATCATAATATTTTACGTTGGAAGTCTACTTCCCCAGTTTATTATCAATTCCTTAACCAGATAATGTGAGCTTGTTTGTTTTCAAATTTCACGTACAATATTCTGGCTATTATTACATGTTACAGTTTCTTTAGGTGATTCTTCTCTGGTTTAATTTGTGCTTCATTAAGTCGCATGAATGATTCACACATCAACATGTATACCTTTCTAAATGACTATAAATATCAGCAATTGTAAACAGCATTGTTCAGCGGTCCTAATTTCTAGGTAGCAAACGCAGGTAAGTATTCTTCGTCTTCATTCATCGCACATTCGTTTTAGAGTTCTCTTGTAATCTAAATTGAGCAGTGTTTTAATTGCTTTTGATCAATTCTTGAGCAGCACCACGCGACTTAAAATAGTATTTTTTTAAATTATGATTCATTCAAACACTATAACAATATTTTAAAAATATATCTCTTTTCTTTTTTTAGAGAATACATAAAATTATGAACGCTAAAACACTTATAAAACGACAAATTAATAAATTATTTTACCCAATCCCAAAAAATAGCTTGTATGGATGAACTTGCATCTTGAACATTTGAGACAAATGTAAATTTTCCAGTAATGAATCGTCTTGTGCAAGTGCCGGTAAAAAAATCTTTAGATAAAGTCTCTGTTGTCACTTGATAAAAAGGTATCTTTAAACCATCTCGCAACATATTGAATTGACTTATGACTAACAAATTTTAATCCCTAAAACCACACTTGCATTTTCCGGAAAAAAAATTATTTATATTTATATATATATATATATATATATATATATATATATATATATATATATATATATATATATATATATATATATATATATATATATATATATATATATATATATATATATCATCGTCATCATGAAATTCCATTGGCATAAAATGGTTATTGGTGCAATCATAACATAGTTCAAATTTTGTTTCAATGCGTACAGGGCGCTTTAAGAAAATGATGTACATCTTTTAAAATTATGATCCATCTAAATGTATTCGCCCGACTCGAGAGTATGAATATGAACTTTCTTCTCCTCATTTACTACAGCCGATTCGGCAAAACATGAAAATCGATTTCTCGAAATCACTAGAAAGCGATGCCTATCGAGATCTTTGCACAAGGGTCTTGTTCGCACCCTGTTCAGCAGATATAGAAACTAGATTTACGGTTAATGTCCTGGATGTGCACATGGACTGAGTTACATATACCGCACAAAACTGACCTTCTTTTAGAATCTTTACAAAATGCATATCTACACGAAAAGTATCAGTCTACTTATATTCAGACTGTGGAAGTCTGTGAGTTACTATCTTTTATGATTTATTTAGTGCAAACAGCTCAGATTTCTCCTGTTCCTCACACTTTCCAATGTATTGAAACTGATTATAACTAGCTGGGTTTACTTTTTGCCTTGCTCTGTTAGGATACGGAGCTGAACCCGACATGGCCAACTGACTTGTCCCTTACCTGTCAAATGAGTTTCATTGGTCAGTTATTTGTTGGGTTTACTAGGGCTTGCAATTGCCCACAATTAACTGAATTGTAATTACTTTGAACTGAACCGCAAAGAATCGGAAGAAACACTTTTTCGGGAATTTGTGGAATTTAAGTCCCACGGATAGCTTTCGACATTGACCTCATTGGTTTTGACTGTATTTGACAGCCATTGGGGATTGTTAACGTTAGTAACCACCATTTTACATCGTCACTTGTATTTTTAATATGCCTCTTGCTCTAAGTTACGATTTATACATGACTAACAAGATTTCTCACTTCAGGCACAGACGATCGATTTGTTCTGGATTTTTATGTGACAAATCTCACTTCCGTGAACTTTCGTAGTGTTAGAGGTAGAACAGTAGAAAAATGGAGGAAGTTTGACATGTCCAGTCTTCATTTTTATGACCAGATATTGTCTTATGCTTTTGGACGATAATTATAAACAAGCTGATAGTGAACTCCACGCATTCGCCTTTAATCTAATTTATTTTGCTTCACAATTATATCATATGAACCATGTCAAACAAATTGTATGAAGCCAGATGCTTCCACATTGCATATGTAGAGGTCCCACACCTTGTAATTACCTCGACGTTGCATGGTCGGTGAATCAAATTCTACAGACGGATATATTGTCCTGTGTACTCTCTTGTCTAAAAACTACGTATTGAGTACGGAACAAAATATATCAATACAAAATGTAATGCACAAAATGTGCAATGAAAGAGCTTTACATTAAATTTCTCATAGAGTACCTAAAGCACTAACTGAGGCGTTATTTTATCTATATTAACCTTTGACATTACTGATAGCTGAGTCCAACCGGACTGGGTTGTATGTCATACTGAAGCTTTCACCATCCAATCAGTTCTAACTGTCGAACGCTGGCAAGCTAGTAAAATTTTTATTTTAAATAACCTTTGTACGTGGTTGGTTAGTAAAATCTGTCTTTTTATCAATAGCATCAAATCCTTCAGAGTACTAACCTTTTTAGAATTAATCCCTTTAAGAACAGAAAATATGTTTATACATCATACATTACTGACCTTTTTTTAAGTTGTTGACGCATGGCTGGAAGGCAACATCACCCCAAGGCAAGAGAAACGGCACGAGTTAAATGCAGTTCTGTTCTAGCTTTTGATTTTAAAGTGATATAGTCCTCGTTAGAAAGTTTCTTAGTATTACTCTGGCCTTGGGATCATGCTGCTTTCCACGCATGCGTCTGCAATTTAAAGGGATAATTAATTATGGATATACAGGTGTTTTGTTCTAATAGGGATTGATACTAAAAATATAAGTATCTTGAAGGAATTAGAACTATGTGCAGAAAGAAAATGAATTTTTACTTACCATCCGCTTACAAAGGTCAGCCGAAATATATTTGTTAATTGCTAAAGGGCGCCCGACAGACAGAACTGATTTTAGGGTGAAAGCTTCAGATATGAAATACGGCCCGGCTGTGTTGGTCTCCTCTACCAGTAAATTCAGACCAAAACGAAGATTTAGTTACCTTTATACATGTACGATTAATCTTTGACCGAAACTGTATCGTTACATGATAAACATTTCTTTGCCCCATCTCGCAACATCATTGATTATCTTGTAACTCATGTGCATGAATAACGACACTAAAATTTGGAATATTCTTGAACTTTGCATTCAAAGATTGAAGACGAACTCAATAGCACATGAGACCACACCGTGCAAATATATTACGTAATAAAAGACGTCATTTGAAGTCACAGAGGTGCATGGTCTCATCGAGGGCATTCGTTGATTGAGGACATTCTAAGTTGGCCAAAATATTCAAAATGTCCCAAAGTAAGTCAGAATTTTTAGTTTTGCTTTATGAAGTTTGTGCAGATGACAGGTAAATTAATAAGCACGTGATGTTTTAATACATGCCTATATTAAGATGCGTACTTCATGTTATTATTGAGTTCTCCATCATTACTGTACTCTCCGAGAAAATTCATATGGATTTTTTTGGTATTCTAATATTATAAAGAATTTATAAATTATTGTAACAGGACGAATATACTTAAACTGCAACTAGCAAATGCACTTAACAAAAGCACGTGAACAAGTTGTTTATTTATTTTTCATTGCTACTTGAATCTCTGACACCCTAGCTCACACACTTACTTTCATTTCGCAGAGCAATAACTAAAACACTAGAAAACAGTACACTACACATGCAGAGAAAGTTAATCAATGAACATAACAAATGGCATTGTTTATCAACGGCTACGACCAGTGCTCAGTTCAAATATCACAATCCATGGATTTTATCACATTATACGAACAGTGTCTGTATTTATCAACACATATTATTAATATCCTGATTTATCAACATATACGACTAATACCTAGATTTATCAACTTATACAATTAATATCTGAATATATCAACATATATGATAGATCACGCGATTGCTATGCATATAATGAAATTCAAAGTTTGGTGCAAATCTTAATATTATTCTTCAGTATTTGTATGCTGTTATCTGATAACATCTCGACGATTAGCATCCAAATCCTAAACTCACGATTAATGATTTAGGTGTAATCCTGTGTAGTCGTCTCCTCTCTGACCGCTGAAGAATCTCTCCAGATCATTAAGTCGACTGGTTTATTCCGTCGAACCAACGTCACCGACGTCGGTATTGACTGGAGCATTAGGGTTTCGTAACCTCAGCGGAGTTCAAAGACTCTCCAAAATAACTGACACCATTATATATTAAATTCCTTCTGTTCAAAATAACGACTGAACGGGATTAATAATACAATACACTTGTCACATTAGTCTGTGAAAGCTAAGAATACTCGCGCCATGTTATACGACTGGTTTATTCCGTCGAACCAACGTCACCGACGTCGGTATTGACTGGAGCATTAGGGTTTCGTAACCTCAGCGGAGTTCAACGACTCTCCAAAATAACTGACACCATTATATATTAAATTCCTTCTGTTCAAAATAACGACTGAACGGGATTAATAATACAATACACTTGTCACATTAGTCTGTGAAAGCTAAGAATACTCGCGCCATGTTATACAGTTCGAACTTTTATCGTCGCTTAATGCGTACAAAACAATTCGGTTCAACGTGTCAATTCATATACAGTATGTCTAAGCTAAAACAGACTATATTATGTCTAGTAGCATGACGTCATATGACATAGGTCTGACTTTCGAGAATTTTAGAACAGATTTCAAACAAACATTATATTAAGCAATTCTATCATAAAAAACCGGGATATCAATGATCAAGAAATATAGACATAAAGAGGTTTGTAAACTACGCGCCATGAATGAGTCTATCTGGTCCTTTCAACAGTCCCTGCGCATGCGCTTATAGCGCTTTTAGGAACCTAATTTGCATAACAATAGGGAACTGGTTGAGCAGCATGGAGGATGAACCCTACAAAATATTGATCGAATCCTTAACGAAGAAATGGTTCCTGCAGAAGCTGTAAAAAAGGATGACAACAATGGTAAACCAGTCTCTAATTGAGTATATTTCCATACGGTTAAGAACCGTTAGTATAAATCGTTTAGGTTAGCTCAGTTTGTTATATTATTATTGACTTATTTTTCCTGACTTTGCAAGGCGATTTTGTTTACCTGTAAAACGACCCAATTGTTGTCCTTCACCCCCCCCTGCTGCTCCTGACTTTGACATGGGGGATTAACCAAATATTTAATGTAGACCTACACGATATCTTGATCTTGGATCATGTAGATTTATCGTTATAAATCCAAACAGAACAGCTTGTGCTTTAGAAAAGAAATTAACCAAATATTTTATATAGACCTACACGATATCTTGATCTTGGATCATGTAGATTTGTCGTTATAAATCCAAATGGAACAGCTTGTGCTTTAGAAAAGAAATTTCTAAATTTAATCATATCCATGTCCCCTGAACACCAAGTATAATAAATATTCTGCAGGGTATAATTATCTACTCCATTAAACACAACTAGAATAGTACAGTTATCTCTAATCACCTTAGGTAACTGTGTGTATCGTTGTGTAACATAAATCATATCCGTGTTTTTATGTTTACCTCGAGAAAATATTCTAGCTGGATTAGATTGTTTGTCCAACATCACATCATCATATACTACGAGATTATTAATGAATCCATCTAAGTCATCTACAGACGGGGCTTCATCTATATCTCTGATAAAGTTAATAATATCGTCACCGTCTTTATTAACTAATTTTGCTTTCTCGTTAAAATATTTAAGTACTTCGTAACAATGCTGATCATTTACAGACGGTGCTATTAAATATAGTTTTCTCCATCTCAGCCATCTCATTAACAATAATTGTGTTTTACTTGATCCAGATGGACCTATTATAATCATTCTTATCGAATTTGGTAATGCTGGATGGTGCTTCACTGGTTCCTGTTTTCGTGTAGCCGAAAAGTCAATTATTGTATCCATATTATTAATAACATGAGTCTATATTGTGTTCGCTGTAGATCATCTACACCCACCACTGGATTAACAACAATAATAACGAAAAATAAACGACGTGCATTAACAGGTAAATGTGTAAAATGTGGTACACAAAAATATAAATTTATCTCAGGGAGAACAAAGATAGGTGGGGATATTGCTGCTTCTTTAGGAAAATTACCTGGATTCCCATGGGCTAAGTATGTTGGTGAGAAACATCTTCCTGGATATAACTACTGTGGTCCTGGAACTAGACTTGATATCCCACTTGATGACCAAGATCAACCAAGACCAGCAGAGTATACAGTAAATAAAATTGATCAAGCATGTCATATTCACGACATTGCTTATAAAAGTAAAGATTTGCAGCAGCGGCATCTTGCAGATATGAAATTGATTCATGCATTAAATTCTATACCTAAAAGTCTGTTAGAGAGAAACTTGCCGTTTTCTAATAAAATCCGCTATGAAAAGTAAAATAATGTTTAGGGCTGGTAATTAATTATATAATTATTATAATGGAATCCATTTATTATTGCCAAAGAAGGTATTGGAAAGGCAAAGCAGCGATCACTAAAATTGCTGAGGTAGCAAAAGTTTCACGTTCTGTTGCTGCAAATTGGTTAGCACGACCGGCAATATGGCAAATTTATCTACCACCACCCAAAAACATTCAATATGCACATTTTGATGTCAGTGTTCCTAACGAAGTTTTTCAAGCAGATATTTTGTTTTTACCACACAATACTATTAAAACACGTGGACGAACGACACGCACATACAAATACGCATTGACTGTTGTTGACGTTGCAAGTAGATATAAAGAAGCTAAACCATTATCGAGGAAGACAGCCTCTGAAGATGCATCTGCGTTTGAGCGAATTTATCAACGTGGTGGTCTACGATGGCCACAGCTATTACAAGTTGAACCTAGTGAAGAATTTCTTGGTGCAGTATCAACTTTGATGAAAAAAAAAAACAACGTTAAAATCAGACGAGAACATACTGAAATTCACCGTGATCAAGCAATCGTTGAACGATTTAATCGAACACTTGCTGAGCGGTTGTTTGGATATCAATATGCGAAGGAAATATTTACAGACTTTATGTCCGGTGAGCGATCTCGTGAATGGATTGCAAGATTGCCAAGTATGATATCTACATTAAATAATGAAATTACTCGTGCAACGTCTATGAAACCTTCTAATGCAATAACAAAAAATATATACCACGTAGCGATGAATACGGACAACGAGGTCAACAACCAGTATTGGGTAATGTAGTTGTGAGATATTTATACGAACCAGGGGAGTTGGAGGGTGGCAAATGACTAGCTACTGACCATATTTGGAGTGTGACCAAACATACAATTTCTAGCGTGGTTAGATCCACTGGAAGACCTGCTATATACAGACTAGATTCTACTGCCACTCAACGTGGATTTGTGCGTGAACAATTGCAGGTAATTCATACAGATACACAATTACCACCGCGTTCACTTATGTAAACTAGAACCCCGACATCGATTACATTCAAGACAGGTCAGCATCACATTTTCACGTGTGTGACCAAGATCACTATTTAATCTACCTACGGTAAATTGTCTTGGATTATTATTATTCGAATATTGCCATAACATTATTGTGTTACATCTTGCACAGTGATTATTCTGTAGTTGTTTTAGTTTTATAATAAATTCAGTATCAATATCAAAGTCACGTTTTTTTTTGTCACATTCTTTATAAGACGCTAATTTTTTCTTTATCACAGCATCGTCATTAGTAATTTCTTCAGTTATCACATAATCTATAATAACCCTATGTAGTTGAGTTATTCGTCTGACGCGAGATACTGCAAGATAGACTAAGTTTGACCACTCGATCCGATCATCTATAATCCATATATTTCTATCAGAGATAGTTAATCCCTGAGACGAATGAATCGTTATAGCGTATCCTAACGTCCACGGTGATTTATCTATATTTAATGCCCATTCAACTGTACTAATAGTTACCAAAATAATGTCATTCAATACCAGATTTTGTACTCCGCAACCAGGAATTTTAACTTCAATATTCTGTCGTCGATTATTTGCTGGGCGATAACATAATGGTACAGGTAGATGTGAAAATTTTTCTTTATGTAACGTAAATAATTTCTTCTGCAATTCATCACGAACTATCTTTCTACTTACGACTATCAAATCAGTAGGTCTCCATAAAGTAAAAAAAATCATTCATGGTAGTTTCTGGAATTATCTCACGCATTATCTCACATTGTATTTTATCCGGTTGTAGTCTGATTAATCTTTTAAACTCTTTCAGCGGTTCACCAATAACTCTATGGTCACCAGGTATTTCTTCATAATAATCCACATTATTCTTTAGCCATGCATGTGGAGACTGTCCAGCAAAAGGTGGTGGTTGACCATGATCGTTACACATAATCACAGCAGTGTTTTTTGTTAATAATCACTCAAAAAATATTTTTAGTGTTTCTAACGACACCGTGTCTATCTCGTCCCATATAATATACTTAGGTATATAGTTTTCACCCATTCGCTCAGGAGTTCATGTATCTCCACACCATTTAAAGAAACTATGATATATACATGTTTTGACCCCTCGTTTTTTATCTCTCTGGCGAGTTTATGTGTAGGTGTCAAAACGATCATATCTGAATTGTTGTTCATAAATAATTTAATCACACGAGTTGTTTTACCTGACCCTCCACACCCATTAAGATAAACTATCTTATGCCTAACCACAGGATCGTGCACAGATGGTGCAGATGATTCTGATATTTGATTATCATTTTTGTAATCTGTTTCCTTAATTTCAGCTTCAGGAAATTCAGAATAACTGAGTATATTTTCTTGCTTTATCCTTTATGTCTCCCACTCACCATTACCGAGTAGCGGCTTTTATAAATCCTTATATTTTTTGTTTATATAAAATGAATCCGTAGCGACTCTAACAGCGTAACGAGGAAATCTATTTATCATCGACAGTAGATTTATAGAAACATAGGCTAGCATTGAAGATCTTAAATGAGTAACCTGCGGAGAGTCGCCCTCATTATAGCTCACAATAGTACCTAGTCCTGTCCCATCCGATAAATAAGCATTATTTCGGCTTATAAATGTGTTTTTCTCGGTTGTATTAGCGATTATAAAATCTAACTCAGCATCGTCCATAATCAATCTTGTACTGTGTCGTTTATGACCGTATGAACTACCTTGAGTAAACTTACCAATTATCTTTCTACCAAGATCTTTTGCACGCTTCTCATCGTACACATCTCTGCATTTACGTATTTTAATAATGTCATCTTCGGCGAGATCAGAAAATTCTTTTCTGACATCTTCTATATTAAATCTGTCCGGTTCTGGTAACCAAACTTGCTTTTGTGGACTATAGGATATAATTGCTTCATTTACCTTTAACGATACTAATATTCCAACATCAAGCGTATATCTTAATAACACTATTGGAGTCCAACATTTTTCTGTAAAATGTTTACCAAACCAAACATAAGTAATCGGATGGAGATCTTTTGCGAACTCGAATAATTCTATATATGCAAATCCGGTTAAGTCAAAATCTGGTAAGGGTCCATTTAAAGAAACTCTGGCCATGTCATGTGTGGGGTGTCCTAATCTGTTAAAGTATTTAGAACACTCGGAATATCCAAGAAAACTTCCAGGATAACATGCAGCCATATCGACTGATAAAACATCATTATAATCGTATTTAGTATTCCATAATCCACCGTGTCCATATTCTATGCAACTTTTTGTATATCCTCAATAAATTCTGATTTTGTCGGTTTCCATGAATTTTTTTTCCTGAGCGAAATGGGCCGCGACCGATGGTACGGTAAAACAATTGTTCTGTAGTTGTCTAATTTTGACATCGTCAGAAGTATATCTTAGTGCAAGATTTCTCATTTCTTCATAAAGAGATTCTGTACGATAAATATCACCATTGGGTCGTACCAATTGATCATGATAATCGTGTTCTGAACTCTGAAATAACCAAACAGATACAGGGTCACTTTCACTGATATTTTTGATAAAATCAAATATATGACCGTTATAAAATCTAATCATTCTATCTCGTGGGAATATTGTTACAGCATCAGTCCATGCGTGTGCATTATGATCAATGATTGCTATAGGGCTTCCATTTTTTCAGTTTATTTTTGACTCTGACATTCTCATCGGTTTGAGATCCGCATTATTAGGTTTATCATTCAGTAAAAACAATCCATATACCACAGTAGTAACAGGATACCCTCGCTCAAAATACGGTCTCTCAATACCAGTCAGTATTCCAAGTTGGTATTTGTTATTTAATAATATCATTTTATTATTTCCAGACTGTATATGAACGGGGTCGCTTTTATCACGATAATCAAAATATTATCGTCTGTCTCCACAATAAATTTTATTAAAATAAGATATTTTTGATTATCAAGTTGGTTAGTAATTACTTCTCCCCGTCTGTCGTTCATCATATTAATGATGTTTCCAGCTCTTAAAGTTGACCACACATATACCGCACCATCATCACGAAATTCCTTCTTAGTCTCACGGACACGTTTGGTTATATCTGCATTCGTTAAAGGTAGGTCTTGCATCGAAACATTAAATTTATATTCCGGTAGTCTGTCAAGATGAAATCTAGTAGCAGATGGTTTAATTGCTGATAATTCCTCCATCATTATAATTAAGACAAATATTCAAATTGAAATTTAGTATATACATATAATGATTGAAACAGAAAATAAGTGTATTTGGTTGAAAATGGGACATATTTCTTATTGTGATAAACCATGCGTAAACGAAAACAAATACTGCAGTTACCATATGCAAAGTATCAGACATGGAAGTACCGGACCAAAACCATGTATTCAATGTGATATTGGAGTCAGAGGAAAAACACAGCTATGAGCAAGTTGTGGTGATAAAAATTATAGGGAACTTAAACGCTATTATGACAAAAATAGATTCATCGACAGGTAAATCCCCTATAAAGACAGAAAAGGATTATCTAACCAGATTTCAAAATAATGATTTAGACAAATAAATATTATATATATATATATATATATATATATATATATATATATATATATATATATATATATATATATATATATATATATACAAATGGAACAAACAGAATTTGTTAGACATCCAATATATACGAATTATGAAGCATCCAAAGATGGTGTTATTAGAAACTATAGATTAAAAAAACAGTCAGTAGTTTTGATAAATTTGGTTATTTTAGATTTAACGTTAGTGGAAATAAAAATTATTTATCACATAAATTCATATACGAGTGTTATTGTGGGGTCGTTAAAGATGGACTTGTAGTTGACCACTTGGACGGACGTCCGCACCATAACGAGTTATCGAACCTGCAAGCTATTACGCAGTCAGAATTTCAGACGCGGAAATACAGCAAGATATAAAGTATTCAGAAAGAGAGCGATTAAATCCATAAATACGGAAACAAACCAAGAATTAACTTTTCCATCAATAGACGCAGCAGCCAAATATTTTAGCATTCATCCACAATCGGTACAATTTGTTGCAAATAAAACTTACAAATCTGCATATTCAATAAAGGATAACCAAAGGATTATATTTGAATACGTATAAATACTGTATACTCTTAACTCAGAATAATATTATTTAACTTTATATAAAGTTCGATTCTATCAATCTTGCCAAGGGTTCTGTTTAGTCACAATTACATTTATGGGACCGCCTTCACTGTCACTGTCCTCAGTTTTGCTGCCATTTATCACATAATCAAATAACATAATGTTTTTGAAATTGCATTACAAGATTGTCTATCCTTTTTTATCTCGTATTCGTGAGACAGTGCACTTTTTATATTTTCTATTGAACGCGCAAAAGGCGTGAATAACTTTACTTGTTTGTCATCTACAACAGCTAAAGATTCTAACATTGAATTATAGATCGACTTTATAAATCTGTAGTTGGAAGGTAACATACATTTATTCTGAAATTTTCTCAGCTGTAATAATTCAAAGTCATTCATAATTTTATTAGGGTTGAGGTTACTAGACATTTGAATTCCTTCATGCTTTAATTTTTTTATAGTAGAAAAAATATCAGCAATATTCTCACTATTCATTTTATATTTATTAATATATTTATTTAAAATAAAAACTAATATTTAATTTTTTAAAATTTACTTAACTGAAGTAGTTGGATATATAATAAAGCGATATAAGTTCTGTCGAAAAAAATATTATTCACAGAGTAGATTACTTCCCTTCATGTAACACGTCATTTATGTTAATGACCTGTGCAGTTTTTAACATCTAATCTATGTGCATTACACACTGTTTGATATTTGCCGTAAACCTAATATATTTTGATTTTAATAAAGTGTGTCTGTATGTTTATATGTCTGTTAGTTTATCTGTCTGTCTGTCTGTTTAGAAGCCAAACCTATCGTTAAAAGTCCCGGCCGATAATATGACGGTGCTTATACATGTTGACCTATATTAGTCATACAGGTATGCGGGCTGTAATTATACATGTTTCTTTAATATAATTGAATCCTTTTATACGTGCCTTTTATACGGGCAGCGGCTATATATCCTTAATAAATCACAAAATATCTAGATTCATTTATAAAAGTGAGAAATATAGTGCATAGAAATATAATGCTTAGAAATGTAATATCCTCGTGTTTGTGAATGATTTCTCGAGCGTGTATTTGTAACTGAATTTCGTACCTCAGTGCAAGAATGCTGGATTCTGGTACTGTGGGCCACAATTCAGTTCCCATCACTGGCTAAACCGGTAGATATGGTTCTGGATGTACCAAACAATATTTTATAAAGGTGGAGGGCGGGGCAAGCCTCTTGTTTCGATAAATACCTCACTGCGTCAACCACGTGTAATGGGTGCGTTTTGAATCCTTAACCCCTGGGTTGGATTCTGGGGAGTATTTTTCGAAACCGCAATCCCTAGACAGTCTTCTGAATTTCTAATATTTCGGTTTTCTTCGATTAGCATTTCGCCAGGGGATGTGTTTATCCGAAAATAGCCCTCCCCTAAAATAATCAGTAGCATGCCTTGAGTTCTCTGTCCCATGGAAGAACCCTCAAAATAACACTCAGAAAGGGTGTATAGTTAAAAGAAACATCACATGAGGTGACGCATAATAAGTCATAAGAGAGACGACCATGTTAGGACCTCATCAAAAAAACAACGGCTATCAAGAGATTCTATGTAGGGTAACCGCTAGGATGCTGCTGATAATTTTGATAAAAATTACATACACATATACAGACATACATTTATATATTAAATATCTGTTATAAATATTATTAAAAATGAATATTGGAGAGGCACATTCGGATAGATTAGCTCGCGAAGGTCTAGAGGTAATTAAAAAATATTTACCCGCCCGTGATGAAGTTAAAAATCAACTTCAATCACGCCAGGGGTCAAAAATTGAGTTTGAAGAGGACACAAAACAATTATTTAGACCTATTACTGAGACCACTAACGATATTCAACCTGCATTAGAAAAAATAGTAGAAGAAACTAAGGAAACAAAAGAGATTTTTAGAGAATTTCCAGTCGAAATAGCTGCTGCTCAACAACCAACACAAGTAGTCCCTCAACAGGGAAGTAGTAAATTTATTAGTACTGCTGAATTAATAAATAAATTTAATGAAGAAACAATTACAGCAACTAGGGATATTAAAAATGAAAAACAACTTGTTAAATTTGCTCTGGACAGTTTTGCTCAGCGAGATCAATTAATAAAACCTGAACACGCTAAATATTTTACAAACCGTAATCAGTGGCAAAAAGCATCATATCGCATACGTATGAATGCTGAGAAAGCTAGAGCTGATGATCAATTATATCAGAATTATGTTAAGGCAATTGATTCATTAATTCAATCAATAATAGAAGAAGCAGGAAAAGCAAAACGAAAATATACAAAAAGAACACAGCCAGATCCTGAAACAACATCGGAATTACAGCTAGATCCTGAAACAACATTGGAACTACCACCACCATCATTATCATCATCACCAGGGAGACCACTACTACGACTACAACCACAACAATCTGAACCAGCATCAACACAACGATCACAACGACTACAACAAGAGCTACAACAACGAGAACAAAAGCGACAAACAATAATGAACCGATTGCAATCACCACGACAACGAGTTAGAACAGCAGAAGAAGAATTTCAAGACCCTCCTGTTGCAACTGGTAGTGGTCTAGGAAGTGGTCTTATTACTTGCCCCTATAATGTTCTTGCTTATGTGGAACTAGAAATTCTGATTTAAGGAAAACGAGCTGGTAATAATTCCCCAGAAATTATTAATGAAGCAGCAGATATTTGTAAAAGATTATTTACAGGCGGTATCATGGATATTGATGTGTATCAGTCTCTCATTAATGAAATTGCCAATGATTATTATAGTGACTAAGTCATCAGACTAAATATGTAATTAAATATAATGACTGTTTAATAAAATGATAGTACATAGTACTCAACGTGGACCAACTCTGGTCAGGGCAATCAACTTTCGAATACCGATTTACAGGGCAATTTACGGAGATGGGTTAGGTGATATTGTACATGGTCTATTTAGAAGAATAGCCCCAAAAGCAATACCAATTGCAAAGCAGCTGGGTATGAAAGTTATTGATGTTGTTCGTGAAAAAGTTATAGGTGTTGTTGGTAATACTGCTAGTAAAGCATTCTCGGCGATTATAGATAGACTAGCACGATTAATACGCAGACCTCAAGCAGTCCGACCTCCGCCGGTAAAATTACCTAGTACTGAATTAATGTCTACAAATATTAGTAAAAAAATAAATAAAGTCGCTAATCAAAAACTAGCAGAGTTGGCTGATATTCCCTTATCATAAAAAGAAAAAAATCTTACAAATATCTTAGCTAGATTTTACAATGATGTATCCGATTTATTACTTTTCACTAGAACATTTAGATTTAACCAGACATTCAGTAGTTGATATATATATATATATATATATATATATATATATATATATATATATATATATATATATATATATATATATATATATATATATATATATATTCGATCTCTTGTAACACTGCCAGTAGCACCAGCTCACTTAATTCCTAATTATAGAGCAACTGCTGTTACGCTCAGCGATAAATCATTGTTACTTGAAGGTGCATGTGGACAAATGAGAGTCATTGATACTCCAGTAGAGAACATGTAACACGTAATTAGATCAATTATGAATATTATAAATGTCATATAATCACGCTAATGTTACCCTGACTCCTGGGTATAATCAAGCATGTGAATATCTGGCCAAACTAAAAATATCATCGACCATTATACAGTAAAAGTAAACAAATATCGTAGACGTATGGTTGTCATTGATATAGTTGTTTACTTAGTTTCTGCTATTGTTGCTGGATCCGGATTAATATTATCGACATTAACAATGACAGCTCCAGCAATTATAACAATTATTGTTTCAACTTCAACGACTATAGCAGGCATTCTTAGTATTATTGCTAAAAAGATAGCTACATGTGCGAATGATAAATTGCGTGAGTATATGATAAAGTTGCATACAGCAACTACAACCTATTCTAAACTATCTGGATATATATATCCACGTAAAATATCTGATGAGGAGTTTGCAATGATAATTAAAACCTACGATGATGCTTTCATAATCGTTAGTGATTTTGGTGACAATAACCAGAATAAAATAAATAGAGAATTAAATAATAATAATAACAATAATGTCAGCGTTTGAACATCGTTCGGATATTGAGTCGAGAGTTGTTACAGCAGATCGTCACTAATACAACTCCTTCAAAAACTACTATGATATCAATAAGTTCGACCAATCCTGAATTCAGCGTTAACTTTCCAACTGCAATTCCAGTAAAAGAGATAGCATTAGCTCAGTTATGTGTTTATTATAGCTGGCCTAATATTAGATCAAAACTATTTGGTGGACTACAGCCAAATAATTCATTAGTATTCGCAAATAAGAATAAATCTGATGTAACTCCCGATTGGCAAGTAGTTAGTATTCCAACTGGCAGTTATCAAAAAGAGCAAATTAATGAGAAATTCCAGCGCAGAATTAAATCTATAACTGGAAAAGAATCGAAAATAGCGATCACTGTTTACGAACCAACATTATCGTCAGTGATTGAAATACATTCTCCTGACTATGCTGTGGATATTTATAAAAGTTCGATTAGATCAATGTTAGGATGGTCTGAAGTCGCACCTGTTTATCAGGTTCCACCAGAATCAAAGAAATCCGACTTCGTCACAAATGTTAAAAAATTTATACAATTTCCAGAATATCAAAAAGTAGAAATTGCATATCCATAGAAATTATATTCTGGTACTGATAGAGTTGTACATTATATACACCGAATATCAGAATATTTTATAAAATATGTTGATGCCAAGAAGAAAGCTGCAACAATAGCAACACTAAATATTGATCTAATAAATTCTTATGCTAATACGATTAAATCTGAACTTGAACGTGTATTTAGAAATCTACAATATTTACTTTTACGTATAAATGTTTCTTACAATGATGATTTAAAAATCAAATAATTGAGTCAATACAACATTTGAATCAAGTTGCTTCAGACCTAGAGTTCATGAATAATGTTTTTGTTAACAGAGAGAAAAAATTAGAACTACCACCATCAAATCGAAATATAACTATTGACAACAAAATAATTAATGAAAACGATCCAGCTCAATCTGTTCCAGCCTATCGCTTTTTCATAACAGTTTTTCTAAAATATTTCGGAATTACAAGAGAACAATTACCAACATGTATAATACCTGGATTTAACTCTGAGGAACTAAAAAAATCAGTTGATGATCTTATTGATGAACACTTTAAAAGAATATGTGATTCTTGGAAAAAATAATCATGTTTCCAACTGTTCTCAGATATAATAATGACCCATATGGAACAGGACGTCATATTTCACCTAATATTGTTAATATAACATCTACCATCGCACTAAGTCTAGTATGCGATTTAAATGATAGCAGCTACCACGTTGACCTTTCTAAGTCTAATCAGGCTCAGCAGGGATATATATTATATTCGTCCAGTATTCTATCACCAACAGGGTGGCTTATTTCATCTGAGCCAATAAATCAAGTCTACCTGCGTGTTCATAATCCATTATTATCAAGAATGAATTTCAAACTCACAAATCATGATGGAAATATTATTAACTTAAGAAACGAAACTCTATATTAATTTATACATACGCTCGTAGAGTAAATATTATAATTAGGAGAAATAATAAAGATACTTGAAATTAGGTAATAAAACTGAGATGGCTTAGATAAAATCTTTGGTTAAACCCCCCTTGACAATCAGGAGCAGCATGGAGGGGGGTGAAGGACAACAATTGAGTCGCTTTACGAGTAAACAATATCGCCTTACAAAGTCAGAAAAAATACGTCAACAATAATATAACAAAAATGAGCTAACCTAAACGATTTATACTAACGGTTCTTAACCGTAAGGAAATATACTCAATTAGAGACTTTGGTTTAGCGTTGTTAATTTTTTTTTTCGTTAAGGATTCGAGCAAAATTTTGTAAGGTTCACCATCCCTGCTGCTGTTTGTATTTAGTAATCACCATGTATGCTATTCTTAGTTCTCTACAGTTCATTTTTATATTGCTGGTGGTACCATCATGCTATAAAAATAGGGAAAACCCCTATTGTTACAATGTAAAATGAAAGTGATATATCTAGTATTCTGCTGTTTTTGGCTGCTTAGAAGTAAGTCAAAAATATAAAAGATAACTTAATAATCATGCCAAGTCATTGCTTATTACCTCCTTTACAAAGTCTAAAGTAGACATTAACACCGACATATTTATCAATGGTAGATGCATGATGATGGTATCATCTAAACTTCATAGCAACCATCTTTCTTGAAAGACCGCAACAAGTAACATGTCACCCATTTGTCACAATTAGATTATTAGTCTTTAATTTCTCGTTTCTAATAAACATCTCCAAAATTCTTTCTCAAAAGTCCCTTTTACAAATTTAAATGGGTCTCACAATTTCATGCCCCTGTGTTGCTTATTCTTTCCTCGATTGCATTCCGTATTTCCTTGTCCCTGTTGTACCCAGCTACCATGAAAATCGACTAGTTAGGATATATTCAGTTATCGCTTATTGTGTTGTTTTGTCAACATTGCAAAGGCCGTTATTTTATCGTGAATTGAATCTTTATTGTACAATAGTTATTTAAACCATAAATAAGTTAATCGCAACAGAAGCTCATAAAACAGCAGTTAATATTTGTAAACATCCATCTGTTACACCCATTCCAACAAAAACAGTTGCCATATTAACCACTACATAGTTAAAACATCGATACATTGTTTGTATTTCTTTCTGACAGATCTATAATATTAATATTTCTGTAATTAAAACGTTCTTAATTTCATTAATCTATCACATCCTTAGATTATTACCATGTCTTTAAACACTAGAATAAAAAAATGTTCACTTTGGTATTTTATGTCTTGTTTTAATATATGTATACAACAGACTGAGTACTTGCGACACGAATTTTCAATAGATATACTTGACATTTGGTGAATCAGATTCATTTAAAGTTTAGCAGTTGTCTTCCTTTTCAATATTTAACTGCAACTTTTTCCAGGTCCACTATTATCCATTTGTGGTCTGATTCTATCTAATTATCTAGTTTTTATATGATCTCGTTTGCTATCAAGTATGTATATGTTCTATGACCTTATGAAATTGGAATCATAAATAACGATCTTAAAGACTTTTGATTAAATTCAATATTAAATAGTGAGTCTTGAACTTATAATATTTATCAAAATCACGATGTATCCAACTGTAAGTCTTATGTGATTTAATTGTTGAATGATAAATAATGCTATTTGCTCAGTCGTTTCTCTCATTTACCATTTACTGTTGAATATTTGAACATTATAGTCTGAGTGTATTAACCCGTTTGTTTGTAATCACTACCGATTTAATTAATGGAAATCTTTGATGTGATAAAAAGTGCAAGAAACTTAGTCAATTCTTTCAATGGTTTATTTTTTTCTAATCTGATTATGAGTAAAATGACAATAACATCTTCATCGTCTGCGCAAAATACTTAACATAATTTTTGTATATAGTAGATGGACATGCTTGAGACCCATTTCCAGTTCCTGACAAGTCCATTTTCAGCAAAAGGGGTGTATGCGCGACTATAAATGTACATACATGTCGTCTGCTTCCGATATTTACGATGTTAAATCATGACAACAAATTTGCCTTTCACGTGAATTTAGCAAGCAGTTTAATTAATATGTTCATAAGTGCAAATGAATATAATTCCAAATTTAACGTTATGGTAATTTACGGAATTATCCGGCAGTTACCGAAATGGATGAACTACGTCATTATGTTGTCTGATGGAAATAAATTAGCCCATAGTGGACGGAATAAGGCGCCGTGTTAGTGTGGGAAGTCCGTTAAGCATGAAAGGTGCCATTCTGCTCACAGTCAAGTTAGACATTATAAATCAATGATTCAAATAACTTTGTTCTGTGTACTTTTTATCACATTACACGTTTTCGTTATTGAAATCAGTAGAGGGGTACAAACAAACGGGGATGTAGAGTCAGTTGCTCTTTCGGTATGGCAGCCCATTTAAGTGGGTTTTTTTTAACCAACTTTTGAGCAGAGCAAACCAGGAATGTATGTTGCTTGAATTTGTGTTAGCCCGAATTAAAGCATAATTAAAATTCAAGGTTGTTATATAATGGTTCTGTCTTATCAGTCAGTTTTAGCTCTTTTCAAGAAACGTGAAGTTTTTCCAGAATTGTCTATATAGGTAAATACTCCAATGAGCTATCTTCGTTTGCAAGCTTAAGCACGAAGCAATCTATGCCATGATTGAAATATTCATTTTCTTCATTTGTGGGAGAGGGACTTTTCACAGTTGTATCATACGATATCAATATTTTATAAAATCTACTGGAAACTGAAAGATACTCCATATATTCAACAGTATTTATGGCGTTGGCTACCTTTTAGCACATCAGCAGGTGTAGTCGGTACAAAATCCTGATGTAAGTATTTTACTTTATATTTGCTTATCTCTAGTCATATTTTGACGGTATGCTAAAAACGTCACCATAAATTATGATAAATTCTTTTCTGACCATTGTTGTTGGCGTTTTCATGGTTATGTTTAAAGTCTAATTATCGGTTATAGTTATTAAGCATTCAGATAACAATTTTCGTATCTGAAAGTAACCGCTAAAATGAAAGCATGAAAATAATTTAATGGTTTGAATACGAAATATTCTTTGTCAGTATTGTAGATATCATTAGGTCTGCACTATTTGGGTTGATGAGTGTTCAATTCAAACTCACGACATGGATAAGGTGTATCACATACTACACTTTGCTTAATTTGCTTAAAGTCTGAAACCCACTATAAAATCGTCAAATTTTCGCACGTCAGCTAAATCATAAATTATTATCCGTTTGCTCTGTTGATGTTTGTGTGTATGCTTGCTTGTCCACTATAACCATCTTTGTATGTCTTCCTATCACTTATTTTGATCTTTCTAGTCTTAAAATATTCTAATTTTATGTCTTATATTTTCTGTAAACTTGAGTTTTCACACGATGACTTAAATACACGGATATACTACGACACTAAAACAGATATATGAGGTCGTGTAAGTTTTTCTTCAAATAATAATAGTCATATCAACTTCCATTTTTCTAACTGTTTGTTAAATATATATTTTTACATTACTTATTTTACATTGTGCTTCTCTTTCTTTCAGTGAATCCCTTTCTTGTATCATAACTGGCCTACAATATACATTGATTTCCATCAGTTTCAGTTTTTCATTAGTAAACGATATTACTGTATATGATAGCAAATTATTGCGACGATATCATATTGTTGCGTATGATGCCATATTATTGCGTATGATGTCATATTATTGCGTATAATATCATTTTATTGTGAATAATTCCATACTGACTTGTATGATATCATAATCATGTGTATGATGCCGTTAATTGTAATGATTGGAGTAATACATTGGCTACTAATTCCCAGCCATCCACTACTTACATTCGGTCTTTGTCTTATTTTGATAACGCAGTCATATCACTAAAGAATATTTAGTCTAGTAATAAGGCTCCTGATCATTAATTATTTTACTACGGCTGTTTCTGTCGAAATTTGATTCCACAAGTAAAGTAAGAGATGGGATTATCAGTTTTCATCAGTTTTCATTATTAAGATGATGGTTTCACAAAAAATATCGCTTTTTTCAAAAAACTTCTTTCATGATTTATAATATTGCTCAAATAATTCTGATGATTCATCCTTAACCATGACAACTTGTTTGAAAAGGTTACATCAAATTAAATTTTATATATAAACTGTTTCATTAATTGAATGACTCGCTGCTGTTGCCTCTGAGTCATGACTTAATGCTAAAGTTTCCTACTTCTGCTCTGGTCGATGCTAAAGCAAACAGTCTAACAAATGAAGTTTTTTTTCAGGATTCGCTCTCTTCGGGTGAGCTTGAAGACTATGACCATACTTGTCCTCACCATTTTTACTACTCATCTCTTCCTTGGCACTGAAAAGACAATATTGTCACTAGGTTTCATTATGCCTTGTACATACATACATACATACATACATACATACATACATACATACATACATACATACATACATACATACATACATACATACATACATACATACATACATACATACATACATACATACATACATACATACATACATACATACATACATACATACATACATACATACTCTAACTGGAAAGGTGCTAAGTATATTGAAAAATAGTATCTTATAGCTGTAACAATTCAAGGAAGAAACTTTTCTAATTAAAATGGTTATCAGTTTAAACGTTTAGGAATTTTTATGTTATACTAAAAAGCACATCACAAAATGATTTTGCTTGATTACAAGATTTAAATACTTTTAATATAAACAATAACATGGTCTCGTAAGTTATAGTGTCCACTTTATCTGAACATGATATAATAAATCTGGATCATAAGACGTCATTTATGCAATTTGATAAATAATATCACTCACACAATATGAAATCATAATCGTTTTGTACATATCCTACCCCCTCTCTCTCTCTCTCTCTCTCTCTCTCTCTCTCTCTCTCTCTCTCTCTCTCTCTCTCTCTCTCTCTCTCTCTCTCTCTCTCTCTCTCTCTCTCTCTCTGAAATGAATTGCAGTGTTTGTGGATGCCGTTGAATAGAGTTTTTACTTCACATTATTCATTCAACTGCGTGGTTCTTTACAAATATCGTATGCCCTGACCCTTTGCATGTTTATCCAACCATATGTGCTTGTTCGTCCTTCAAATAACACAATCACGCTCTATAACAGATCGTAATTAAGATAAGCTATGAATAAATATTTGCTCCTTTTTTGCCACTTTTCTAGTTATATCCGATTTAAAGACACCGGTTTTGTGACAGCTGTACTATAAATCATACCCGTCGACATATTGATGACACAATTATTCTAATATATTATCTTCTACAACTGATTCAGGACAAATATTATTTGGCAAAGACATTACAGACTGTACAACTTTTATTCCACTGAATTCCTGAATTTACTGGCTATCCACTATTGCTCTAAAGTGCCGTTGGACCCTAAAACACACACACACAAACACACACACACACATACATACATACATACATACATACATACATACATACATACATACATACATACATACATACATACATACATACATACATACATACATACATACATACATACATACATACATACATACATACATACATACATACATACATACATACATACATACATACATATATATATATATATATATATATATATATATATATATATATATATATATATATATCTATATATATATATATTGTGTGTGTATGTGTGTGTGTGTGTGTGTGTTACATGTAATTATGGTAGATTTCTAATGGAGAGAGCCATTTCTAAACATCTTTGATCAAACCATGGTGAAAGACACCATACCTCAAAAGAATTCCAAACACGGCTTGACAACAACTACCAATTTTCTGAGTAGTTTAGAAGAAGCTGCGACAATGAATTTGTGTTAACACACACAAATGATGGACGACAAAAGACAGTCAACAAACTTTGAAAATCTCATCACGTATATGACTATTATAGTTAAAAATTATAATACACATATAAATTAGTTTTAATAACCTAATTATTTAAAATAATTAATTATCTTAAATCAAAAGAAGACAAAATATCCTATTGAACACCACCACCACCCCTTACTATCCAGTTCCTTGCTGGCCTTCAAACATTGTCCCTTAAAGATAGCTTACAACTACTCAATAGCCTAACTATTCCATCTTCTGTGTAATTAACTGAAATTGTGCATATATTTTATTACTAATGCTATCCTTACTTTGTAAAAATAGTTGAATTATAAACAACAATAATAAAATGTTAAATGCTTGATTATATTCATGTACACAACAGAGAATAAAAGGTGGGGCTAGTTAGTATGTGCATACGGGGGTACACTAAAAGACTATAAAAAAAATCAGATTTCATTTCTAATGGGCAAACAGTTTTAATCGAAGCCGATTTTTTATTTTAATTCTCTGTTAAAGGTCAGCGGCCACCTATATTGTACAATCGTGTGATATTATAGTCATAAACAAAACGCATTTGTTATTTATGCACACCATTAAAATGCTTCATTAGACTTAAAAATCAACTTGTGCAACTGAAAAAATTATTCGGCAATCTCCGTAAACAATCGCTAGTTTCGGCGTGCCAAACATGGATATGACGTAGATTTATCCCTTCTATTCAACATAGCCATTCAAGTGTTTAATTTCCCGACGTAAATGTCTGTGTGATACATCTTACGATCGTGCTTTGTACAGCAAATATAATGCACTTTGTTGCATATGGATGTAACCAAAAGAGTAAAGATGGGTAAAAGGATTCTTTCTTGTTCCAAAAGACCTTGTTTACCAGAAAAAAGAGAGTTCAAGCTGTTACATAGAAGAGGGTGAAGGGATGGTAAAGTTGTATCATTAATGCCGGATTATAATAAATATGACCCAAGACAATTCGACCAAACTCGAAAGACAATTCATTCAACTTAACAATAATTTGATCAGTTTCTTTTTCTTAAAAAAAAACAAACAATTATGTAAGATACCTTTTAGGAATAGTTTTTTAAACAAAAAACCTAAATTTAAACGAAATTGATATTCTTTCAGAAAAACAAAATCATACATCATATATATATATATATATATATATATATATATATATATATATATATATATATATATATATATATATATATATATATATATGAGAGAGAGAGAAAACACACGCAGACATATTTTGCTCGTTCTAAATAAAATATTTATATACATTTGTTTGTGCTAATATATATATATATATATATATATATATATATATATATATATATATATATATATATATATATATATATATATATATATATATATATGCATCTGCTCAACGCCATTCTAATTTTAAGTCTTCCGGTCAAAATATCAATATTCATTTATTAAACAATAAACTTAACAGATAATATTCTACAGAATATGTATACATTTTTCGAAGAGTAGTGTACACGGGATATTAAAACAAATATATTTAATTTTAGGTTTCACGATGTAACACTGCCGCATATAATACACACTCAGTTGCAATAGAGAGAGAGAGAGAGAGAGAGAGAGAGAGAGAGAGAGAGAGAGAGAGAGAGAGAGAGAGAGAGAGAGAGAGAGAGAGAGAGAGAGAGAGAGAGAGAGAGAGAGAGAGAGAGAGAGAGAGAGTAATGTTGAACATTTTGTCAATATTGCTGCAATATTAAGCTTTTACCAGTTAATTTTATTGTTTTTTTATTTTTCAAGTTGTCTTAGTGTCTGCGTGCGCAAAGTAAAAGCTTGTCATTACTAGTCAATATCGCCAACCATATTTGCTCCATTATTCCATACAAATACGAAAGGAATTAATTTTGTGTTAAAATTGTGCCTCCCATCCCCTTGCAAGGTACAAAAAAATGATAAAAAAATAAAATAAAAGATAATAATCTTGCGTTGTAATCATTTATTCCTTCTTCTTTTCTCATGCGAAATTTATTAACGGAAAAATACACCCACGAACTCCATGTATGTAGTGGATGCCTGTTTATGTATGCGTCCTTAGTGTATGTAGTGTGTATTGCTGATATCAAATAAAAAAATCACAAAAGACACAAAATATCACCCGACTGCTTGAAGGCAACTGCCATTTACGCATGACGTTACAAGATGTAAACTGACCAAGATTGTAGTCTATCCATGTTAACTATACGACGGTAACTCGCAAAAAAAATCATTATTTTAAAATGCATCGACTGCGAATGAAAATGATGATCTTTTCGCTAGCATGGGTTACAAAGGAGTTATTAAAGCACGTTATTGGTGTGAATAATATTTGCCCTGCAAACATAAATTATGATCACATCGAGGAAACAAAATAAAAGCCCCGGTGATGGATAAAAACAAGTTGGAGGGAGCAATAAACTAACGACATGATATCAAATACGAAGATTATTTTATTAAAAAAGCATTCAACCCAGAAAACTGACTTTGATATATTTTAAGTGTGCCGTTGTTTCGTATAAAGTCGGCAGACATAAGGAAGTCATGTTTTGTTCCTTTGGATTCTTTTAAGTGTGCCGAATTTACGTCATTTCCGGTTGATATCCTCTATAGGTGGAAAATAGTAGTTAAGAGGTAGTAACTGTGTTGTATACGTGTTTTTCGAATATTTAAATTATTATTTTTTCTTTATACTTGGTAATGTTTTTTTGTGGGAGTATAACCACTTTTAATTATGAAATGCAAATCTGATGTAAACAGAAATTATGTTGGTGTGGCCGGTGACCTTTAAGATATTACATATTCTCTATTTATCACATAGCTTGTACACTTTACCTACCTGTTCGCAGTTTCATATTTTTGATATTATATATGTGAATATTTTATTACGAATTGTTTGATATTCCGCGAAGGGTTCTTTCAGTCATATCATATTCTAGATTCGCCTAATCCTGGCTTTAGGTGAAATGAGAATAGAATTTCACATGTGGTGTTGGTATTGTTATTTCAGAATTAATAAAAGACTAGAAGAACATAGGAGATTACAGAGAAGAATGAAGAAACGAGTGTTATCTATTATATAAACAAATCAAAATAATTACTTTTATTGTGTTCTTTTATTTCCTTTCTCTAATAATCATAATCTTACAATTACATTGGCATACATAGTAACAATTTCACTTCATGTCCATAAATTTACTATACAATATAAGCAAATAGGATTGTTTGCTTATTACACGATTTTTCATGTATACTTTAGGAAACAACAAGTTTAGAATAAATGTATTATAAAGTAATTTTGATAAAATGAAGATTATAATTTTACAACAGCAAAATATAATACTGTTGGTAGAGGCTTCTACTAATCTATTTATATAAACAACTCCTTTTTCAACAAAACTTTTCAAAAAAAATCTGGGCAATTCCGAAATTTAGAAAAATCCGAAATTTATGTTCATCCAAAATCCCGGACAAATCCGAATTTTTGATAAATCCGAAATTTGGATAACTTAAAATCTGGACAACTCCGAAATTTGCATAACTCAAAATCTGGGCAAATCCGAATTTGGAGAAATCCGAAATTCGGATAATTTAAAATCTGGAAAAGTCCAAAATTTGTATAATTCTAAATCTGGGTAAATCCGAATTTTGGCTTTGTAATAACACGATACTTTCAGAGATAGTTTTTACCTGAATAAAATTAGTTGTAACTGATAAAATATGGAAACCGAATTTGAAATTATGGTCAGAAAGGAGACAGATGGTTCTAGCTTCAATAATGTCAGTTTCTCGTCTGCAAGGACGGGGCTGTATTTATACTATCCGTACCCTTGGAGAACCTTGGATATTTACATAAACATCAACAGCAGAGACACTAGAGGTTCTCCGATTCGGGTTGGAAATGGGAACACAACCATCTTGCGCTAAACAACATAGAATGTTGGAAATAAAGGTGCCATTGCAAAGCTAACGGAGCACGTTCCGAGAGACAATATTTGATAGAATACACAGTAAGCAATTAAGGCAACCTAAATATCGTAACTGTAATACATTAGTATCTAACAGTTTCTCGAAACATAGTGACGAGTTGAAATAATCATCACAATAGATGAAATGAGTGTCGGTCGGTCTCATTGAAAGCCGATATGTGCTTTCAACGAGGGATCGTCTCAAGGCAACGTAATCATTGTAAACAAGGTACATGTACGCAAAATTTTAGATAATTGTACTAAACATATAGAAAAGATAAAATTATGAGACTGACATAGCAATATCACTTTATGTGATTCTGATTGGTCCTCTTTACTGCTTGGCTGGGATCGTGGTTAAACGGTTTTAACGGTTTTAACACTGCCTTCTGGAATGTTTTGTTTCGAATGAACATTTTTGGCAGCCCTTTTTTTAAATTCCGCTGTCTGGATATGGTTATGTTACCCACCACAGGGGTTTGTTATGTAATGTATAACACTATCATCATAAGAAAAATGGCGTAAAACTACAAGACAAGAAAAACAGTAAAAAGTAAAACGAAGGGTATTGCTTATTTGATAGCGGTTGACGGTGTGGGGGGATGGGCGGTACATCTGTAACATTGATATAGAATCCACCGTAGATCAAGCATGGTTTAAATATTAATTTACAGAGGCAAATAAACTCATATCTGTTCACAGAAGAATCTGGACATAAATCGGTCTCCTAACTGACAAAACTTTATCCAACCACAGCAACTTCATGCAGTATATATGGGTAGCAAATCCGACATAAAAATAAATTTGTTTACGTCTTCTGTACAGCATATTGTTCCAAAATGAAACAACGCAAACATCCGGTCATAAATGTACTGCAGTAAATGTAGGAAGTTTTGCATCCAGTAATCCAATTTCACATGAAAATCTCAACAATATAATGTTTAATTCTGAAAGTGACATTTTAGGGTAAACATGTACTCTAGGCTTACTATGTACCGTATCAAACAATGTGGCATCACATGGATTTGATCGTTCTGTTTTGAAAAATGATTTTGTCGTTATAAAATGTTCGGATAGAAGCTTTTTCTTTGATTTATAGTTTGTAAAAAAGTACAATATATTTTTACTAGTTCAACTTTGTTTAGGACTATATTTTATGTACAACAAATGAAAGGTGCACCGTCTGATAGAAATGAGCGAAATAATTAGTTTTTCTTACTATCTAAATAATTTCCACTGAAATAATAAAATCATCATTATAAAAAGAATCTCAAACAGGTAATGATTTAATAATAAATTTATGAAACTCGTTGAATGATTATAGCTTTTGCTTGCCAAGGCTCACAAAAGCTGGATATTATTCAACTCGTTTCATAATTCATTATTAAATCATTACCCATTTGAGATCCTCTCTATATCCATCTGTTTCATAAAAAGTTTATCCTGGTTTACAAACATTTCAAACCGGTTTATTCCAAGCAGATTTTATGGCTCAATACTCGCTTACACACGTTTCAATCGATTTTGAGCTGTTCAAAACCGGTTCAAACTGGATCCAACCGTTTCAAACCATTTTATTCTGCCTGAAAACCAATTAAAACCAATTTATTCCAAGAAGATTTTTATTTCTTAAGGTTCTATTGGACAGGGATTGACTGGTTCTAAGCTTTTCAAATCGGTCAAATACAGATTCAAACCGGTACCATCCATTTCAAGTCAGTTAATTTAAAGCTGATCATGGTTGAAAACAGTTCAAACCGATTTATTCCAAGTCGATTTTTTCATAAATATCAATTATACAGATTTTTACCGGTTTTAAGCTGTTCAAGCTGGTTCCATCCGATTTAAACCTTTTCAAGCCAGTTCAAACCAGTTTATTCTGGTTCAAAACCATTTCAAGCTGGTTTATTCCAAGCGGATTTTATCTTTAAAGGCTCTATTGGACAGGTTTAGTCCGGTTGTAAGCTTTTCAGACCGGTTCAACACGGGTTTAACCGTTTCCATACGTTTTAAACCATTTCAAGCCAGTTTAGCCTGGTTCAAACAATTCAAACCGGTTTATTTTAAGTCGATTTTATCTCCGAAGCCTCTATTGGACATTTTTGACCGGTTTTGATTGCTTCAAACCGGTTCAATCAAGTTCAAACAGGTTCCATCCTGTTCAAACCAGTTTATCCTGGTGCAAAAACAGTTAAAACCGTTATATTTCGAGTCAATTTTATGGGTCAACACTCGATTGGACAGATTTTAAAATGTCTATTTGACAGGTTTTGTCCGGTGTTAAGTGATTAAAACCGGTTCCATCAAGTTCTCTAAATTTTAAACCAGTTCAAAAGTTAATCCTGGTTCAAAACCAGCTGAAACCGATTTATTCCAAGCCAATTTGATCTCTTAATTCTCTATTTGACAGCTTTTGACCGGTCTAGAACGGTTAAAACCGGTTAAATACAGTTCAAACCGGTTTCATCCGCTTCAAGCCAGTTCAAACAAGTTTATCCTTGTTAAAAATAAGTTCAAACCGTTTTATTCCAAGAAGATTTTATGGCTTAATACTAGTATGGATAGGTTTGAACCGGTTTAAAGCGGTTCAAGCCGGCTTAATCAGGTTCAGACAGATTACATCCGTTTAAACCAATCATTCCTGGTTCTAAACCAGGTCAGGCAGGTTTATTCCAAGCATATTTTATTTTTTAATTCTCTATTGTAAGAGTGTTGACTGGTTCAAACGCTTCAGACCTGGTTAGTATGTATGGTTCAAACCGGTTTGATCCGTTTCACGCCAGTTCAAACCAATTTCTTGTGATTTAAAACTATTTCAAAGCGGTTTATTCAAAGGCGATTTGACCTCCTAATTCTCTATTGTAGAGGCTTGAACCGGTTTTAAACGGTTCAAACCGGTTGAATACGGTTCAAGCCGGTTTCATCCGTTTCATGCCAGTTTAAACTAGTTTATACTTGTTCAAAATCAGTTCCAACCAATTTATTCCAATTGAATTTATTTCTTAAGGCATTAACTGACATGTGACCGGTTTCAAGTGGTTCAAACATGGCTCAGTTCAAACTGGTACCTTTCATTGCAAACCATTTCAAACAAGTATATCCTAGTTCAAAATCAATTTAAATCGGTTGATTCCAATTCAATTTTACTGGTCAATACTCAATTGGATAGGTTTTAACCGATTAAAATCGGTTCAAACCGGTATAATTCGTCTCTAGTTTCAAACGAGTTCAAACCGGTTAATCCTGGTTCAAAACCAGTTCAAGCCGGTTTATTCCAAGTCGATTTTATTTATTGAGGCTTTCTGCGACATGTTCTGACCAGTCTTGATTGTTTTAAAACAGTTGAACCCATTTCATTATTTTCAAATCATTTTGAAAAGGTTTATTTGGTTTAGTTCAAACCGGATTATTACAAGTCGATATTATGGGTCAATACTGGACTGGACAGGTTTTAACCGATTTTCAGCTGTTCAAACTGGTTCAATTCGACTCAAACTAGTCCCATCGGTTTCAAACCAGTTCAAATTAATTTATCTTGTTTCAAAACCAGTTCAAACAAGTTTATTACAAACCGATTTTATGGGTCAATACTAGACTGACCAGGCTTGAACTGTTTTAAACTGTTCAAGCTGTGCAGGTGTCAACAGTTCATGAGCTGCTTAAACTGGTTCAATCCGGTTCAAACTTGTTCTATCCATTTCAACGCAGTTTATCCTGGTGCAAAAACAGTTCAAACCGGTTTATTCCACGTCGAATTTACTGGCTAAGATGCGATTGGACAGATTTGAACCGGCTTTAAGAGGTTCAAACCGATTCAATTCGGATCAAGCTGGTCCCATCCGTGTCTAAACAGTTCAAATCAGTTGATTCTGGTTCAAAAGCAGTTCAAACCGGTATATTTAAAACCGATTGTATTGGTCAAAATTGATTGGACAGGTTTGAACCGATTTTAAGCTGTTCAAACAGGTTCAAAATCCGGCACGAACAAGCTCCATCAGTTTAAAGCATTTAAAACACGTTTATATCTCTATTGGACAGGTTTTAACCGGTTTTAAGCGGTTTAAGTAGTAAAGTAAAAGGTCGCTTTTGGAGCAAGACCGCTATTCTACCCTCCTAACAAATACAAATTACCCACTCTTTCTGTCCAAAAACTTCCACCCCAAATGATTTACATAAAATTAAAAGGCAGATCTTAGCGCAAAGACCTTTTTCCCACCCCAAATGATTTACATAAAATTGAATGGCCGATTTTGGCGCTAGACCCCTTTTCTACCCTCCTAACAAATGCAAATTACCCCCTCAAATCCCACCCCAAATGAATTACATAAAATTGAAAGGCAGATCCTAGCGCAAATATAATTCTATAAGTTTAGGCAACTGCCTTTGTCATGCGGACATATGTTAAACTCAATCACGTGCTGTACTTTCACTGGGCTAGATAAGGTAAGTATATTATTCTTTAAGTTTAGATAATGTTTCATACTTTTTTGATAATCTTTTTCATACTTGCTAATCCTCATTGGTATAATATCCGTTAACATACTGTCAATAATGCGAAACTCACGTATCAAATCATCCATATCATATTTTAAACCTCGTAAATAAAATCGTATCTGAGCAAGTAATTTTTTGTAAGTTATATTAGCTGTTTTGCAAGCATTTCGTTTGATTAAAAGTCGAGGTTCAATCTTTTTAAACGCTGCTGTAAGAGAAACACCAACACCGGATATGATTAACAAAAACGGATTTAATGATGCCCCACTTGAAATTATACCAGAACTGGTCATTGACAACGGCAGATATGATATTATTCGAGTATTATGTTATAGTATTTGTAGCATATTTTTACACAACAAAGACTTTTATGATAATATTTGTAGTATTGTATTAATGCGTCCACATCTTGTTTTGGAATATCTTTTGAAATATGATTAAAATCAATTATACTTTTTTCATTATAATATTAGTTTACATAATCTCAGGTTTGGTTAACCTATATTAATAAATACGAGTCGGTTGTTCAGCTGTAAATTCCAAACACTACAGAAAAGTGGATAATTTTAAATTTGTATCAACTGTATCAAGTATAAACTCTTCTTTATCATCTTTGTTTATTATTACAGATAATACTCCAGATGAGTCATCATTTGAATGACGCCATGAATATTTGGTAAATATTCTAAACTTTGCTTTGCTAAGCACTGACAATCTATACACACCTGAAACTTCTGCGGTGTGTTTGATAGAGCTGTTTTGCCTCATCCATTCACCAGATCCAGCATCAACAGTATAGATAGAGCAGTTTTGCCTCGTCCATTCACCAGATCCAGCATCAACAGTATAAACAATATTTTTAATCTTTTTGCGAGGAATTTTAATCAGATTCGTTTTTTCAATAATATCAGGAATGCCACTAATAATATCATTGAGTTTTGTGTTAATATTAGCGAGTGTAATGTCAACATTTGATGGATTCCCAAACAATTCATTTTTAATTGTGTTTATGTTTGTGCGGAAACTTAAAAACGTGTTCACGTGACCAAGAAATTCATTTTTGAGCGCGGTTATTTCATTATTGATTGGAGCTTCCTTATCATCGACATATTTCTTTGTTGCAGCATCAAAATCAGACTCTGGTGTCCTGAGGTCAGTAATAGCATTATTGTCCATGTTAAGAAACGTGTACATCATACCACCACGCACTGATACGTTCTTTGATTCCTGATCATCAACATATTTCTTAGTAGCAGCGTCATTACCTTTGGTTGGGTTTCCAAGATATATAATCTTGTTCTGGTTCATAGCAATATTTCCAGTAAATACATCACCAGATTTTTAACATAATCATTAACTAACCTACCCGAATCTTGTATTTTACCTTGATTATTAAAAGTAACGATATTATTAACAACCGCGCTAGGAATTCGTGTAAGTACAACTGACAGTTGCACATTACTCGTTTTTAACTTTCCTCTTCTATCCTGAAAAACAACGACTTCATTTGGGTCCATACTTGTAATATTTAATAAATTACTGATTTTATTTCTAAGCTTGTCAAGAGTTGCGTATCTCCATAAATATGTAACTTGCTGAGCATTGTCTGACGAATCTATCAGTAATGTTCCAAACTTTGTGTAGTAGCTCATTATATCTATCTTTCTACAGAATATTGTTGGTTTAATATAACATAAATTTATACGATGGCAAAGATAATATATTTTGATACCGAGCTATTAGTAAAACATGTACATAATAACAAACTTCCAGACTGTCATTATCTTATTGTTGGGCGAACCGGATCAGGTAAAACAAATCTTTTATTAAATCTTTTACTCAACAATAACTTTAACTATGATAAGGTGTACATTTACACCATGAACCCCCAACAAGATAAATACGAATTACTAAACGAAAACAATGATAAACTTCGTGATAAACTTGACGCTGGTGAGGATATATTTTTGATAAAACAACCAGAAGAACTTGTTCCAGTGAACGAACTTGATTCGTCTGAGCATAAGATAATTGTATTCGACGATATTCCGCTAAACAACGAGGAGATGAACACGATTAGATCTTATTTTTCATTATCGCGTAATAAAAGATGTAATTCTGTTTATCTTGCTCAAGGTTTTTAAAATGTCGATAGATTTATTAGGCGAAATACGGATTGTTTTGTATTATTTCCCGGACTAGATAATGTGGATGTGAGAAATATTGCAAACGAGCAGTGTGGTGACGTTACTAAAGATAAATTTATCGAATTATATCGTCATGCAACCAGAGATCGATACAATTTCTTTTTATTTGACAAGCTAGTGCGTGATCCAACCAAGATGTTTCGTTGTTGCATTGACACGTTTCTGTGATCTAATTTTGTAAAGCGTATATAAAATAATGGACAAGCATCAACAGAAAATCGAATTGCTAAAAATGTTTCTCGAAACTCGAGCGGCTTTTAAGAAAAAGTGGAAGAAGCTCGGCGTGGACAAGTTCAAGCAGAAGAAGAAACAGTTAAACTTTAAAACCTATTACTGAGGCAATGCTTGGCAAACAACCAGAAATACCAACATTATCTCCAGAAGAACTAGAGAAAATGAAAGAAAAAGGTTTATTCGGTTTGCTTGGAGAAAGATTGAAAGAATAAACTGTAAAAATTGTAAAAGAACTTGTAAGAAACATTGCTGATCCTGCTGCACGACAAACAGTTTGACAGGCTAATCAATAATCCTCTTGAACTTCAATATGCAATAACAAGAAGGACGGTTGATCCAAATGAGTTAAAGAGACTAATAGAAAAAGTGTCAGAACAAACTGAAAAATTATCTGAGGAACAAAAATTGTTACAAGAAAGTGTGTTTAAAATAATACCTTTTGGAGAATCTATAAATTTTATAGAAAACAATCTATGGTAAAAATAGAAGATATTGAGTATGACGAGTTTATTAAAAAGCATAATATCACTGATATTGACAATATTCAAACTTGGTCAGAATAAAAATATAATAATTTGACAGACAAATTAGAAAAAATTATATCTGATGGTCACTCTGCTGATGAAAAATTAAAGATCAAATAGATAAAAAAGGTATTCCGACATTGGTTGATCGGATAAGAGATGGAATTATTGCTGAGGTTTTAATTAAAGCAGCAGAACAGTATAGAACTAGAAAAGAAGAATATGGTAAAGGTTGGAATTTTAAAAGACTTTTTAGCAAATACGAAAGCAAACGAGATAAAACATTATCATAGGAAACCACTGGATCTTGAGTCAGAGTGTTTACATCAAACGCAGAAATAGTCGATCGGCTAATGCTGTTGATATCCTCTAAATAAGCTGGTAACGAAAGTGTAGAGATCGATAACGAAATGATTGATATACTTGATCATCTAATATCGAATGGACTACTAACATCGTCCGAGTATGAAATTCTACACCGCGATCTTATCTAAAATATTAGTATAATGTCAACAACATTATTGCTTGACTCGTCGCAGACAACAGAAAACAGCGCAAACTTTTCTGTGCATTATAATCCGCCAATAAAACTTGATCCTGCAAAACAATATGAGATTGGATTAATTTCTTGTATTTGTTGGAATGCTATGCCTAACGTAAAAACTGGGGTCAACGATGAAATTTCATTTACTCCGATTACAACATCTTTAACATCTACAACAAGAAGATTAAAAATTATACAAAGAGCTTATAATGTTACTGATCTAAACAAGACAATCAAAGAGCTCATCACAAAAGCTGGCGGTATGGCTGATAATTTTGAGTTAACAGCGAATTATAACACTTTGCGAGCTAGGATAACTCTAAAAAATATGTTAATCGGTTTCGAACCAAGGGAAAGAAGTATTGCACAACTATTAGGATTTACTGAAAAAAGTTACAGTGCTCTTGATCAAGCTATTACGTATGACAGTGATTTGCCAGTAGATATAACATAAGTAAATACGATACTTGTATATTGCTCTATTGCTTCTGGATCTTACACAGCCAAGGGCAGCAGAGGTTAAACAATCTACAGTTTCTCACCAGAAGTTCCACCAGGGTCGATTATGCAAATTAATCCACGTCAAATTATCTATTATCCAATTAATCTCGAAAATCAAATCACAAGCATCATGATGCAGCTCACAGACCAGTCGAATAGACAGATCGATTTGAACAACGAGATAGTCACGTATTATTTACACCTACGCGCAATTTTATAAACATAATTTTATAGATGGGACGAAGAAAAGTTTATCGAAGAAAAATCGTAGGTGGATTTTTTGGAAATATATTTACAACTATTGCAGATAATATTCAAGGAATTGCGTGTAAAGTAGTGCCCATTGTACTCGACGCAGGTAAAGCTTTTGCTACGAGTGCAGCTTCTTCGGCAGGTACTGCAGTAGGCAAAAGAATGCTGATAAGATTAAAGGACCTTCCACATCAGAAATAAAACGAGTAATATCAGATATTGCGCCGACAGAAGAAACAAAACGAGCTATGATAGCTACAACAAAAAATTATTATCGCCGAGTGGCAAAGAAATAGTACGCAAAATCGCAAAGAAAACAAAGCCGATAACCCCTGCTGCATTTTAATTTTGTGTAGCGATTATAAAATAAAATATCCGCTAAAAATTATCTCGATCTTGCCGAAGAGATTGATACTGACGACACTGTAATAGAGTTCGAATACGTCGAGTATCTGGACGAAAACTCAAACGAACCAAATAAAACCGTGGTTAGAACGTTTAACACGAGAGACGAGAACGTGTTTCTATTACCGCATAAGGCAGTGTTAGAAGTGCGTGGCCGAATATTAACTACAGCACTTGGTGATATTGCAGCTGAAACAGAAATTGCTCTCGTCAATAACGGTTGGAGCTTATTTAAAAGTGCAAGATACCAACTAGCTAATCAAACGGTAGAAGATATTTCGATGCAATTACCCATAGCGAGCACAATACTAAACATCGTTTCGTTTAGCGATGATTATTCTAGATCAGTGGCCACAAATATGATGTGGCTTAAAGATACCTCGTTTGGGTCGGCTGTTTCGAAGGAGTTTCGTACTAATGAAGGTAATCCTGTTCCAGATAACAATAATCTCATCGCCAATCCTGCTGCTGATGATGCCGCTGCGATAGGTGAATCGATCAGGTTAGCCGTTACAAGAATAAGACGACAACAATATAACGAGGGATTTTACAAACAAAAAGCATCTGCCGCAGAATCTCGCCAAATAACGATGATGCTGCCGTTAAGCACAATCTTTAGATTTTGTCATGATTATAACAAAGTGTTTCGAGGAATAAAACGTACACTAATTTTAGATCGAGCTGATCAAAGAGATTGCATAATGCGTGCTGATGGGGTAGACGATAGTCAATTTGTTATTACAAGACTGGCACTGTGGATGCCTCGGGTTGTTCCGTCTGTATAAAAAACGATGGAGCTCGAATCTTCACTAGCCACCTTTACAAAAAAGATACACTTCCAACAGAACAGGATTTATCAAACAGCCATTCTTAATGCAACAGATTACACGTGGCGTGTAACGACCACGCCCAGCGAACAACTACCGCGACACTTGTTTGTAGTATTTCAACGACAAGCACGTCGTAACAATCAGGAAATGAACAACTCCGTATTCGATAACCCAGACGTTAGACGAATATTTGTGAGGGTCAATTCCAAACAGTATCCCGAACGTGCCATCGAATGCAATTTTGCTGTAGACACCACCAGAAACATATCTCGGCCATACTTGTATCTCATGGAAGCAATGCAAAAATATCAGGACGCAGACAGTGGATCTCAGATATCAATCGAAGAGTTTCGATCGCTCTATACCATCTTTTACTTTGACATATCAAAACATTTGGAACGTGTTATCGGATAGACTGCAGATATCGAGGTCACGTGGACACTGGGCGCTCTGCCAGCCGAACAATATAATATATACGGGCTATTGGTTAGTAATAGATTTCTAACCATCGATTCGACCAAAGGAAGAATGACGGTACAAGTTTAATCTAACAACTTAGATATAACATCATGAAAACCAAATACACAACTCGAGAAATATACATAGCATCCGGTCAAGTTGAAAAATTATCAGCAGCTGTTGTTAAATGCAGCTCTGTTTCTTTGATGATCTCTCCGGCGACTTTGAATAAAACTGCGGTAAAAGTCATGCTAACGCAACAACCAATCAATAAACTCGATCTAAACAAACCTTTTGTACTGAAATTATCTGTTTATCAAGTCACCGCAATATCAAAACAAGGTGGATTTTTTGGACCAGAGTTATCAGTATTAGCTAGCAAAGTTTTACCAGTACTTGGTACACTTGGACTTGCAGCTGCGTCAGGAGCAGTCTCTGACGCAATGAAGAAAGCAGTCGAAGGTCGTAGTATCAAACAAATCTATCGTTAATTTTATGTAACAGTATAAAATAAAATGCCGCAACGAAAAACAAATTCGTTGAAAAAAGAAAACAACAAAACGCAAACAAACAAAACAAGAAGGAATTATTCCGTTCGCCCCGCTGCTAGCAGGCTTAGCGGGATGCCTTGTTCCAAACTTACTAGGAATCGGACGCGGATTGACTCTACCGGGGACCAGACGTTTTTGAGCAATTTTGACATCATCGAAAAATTGAAGGACGTTGTTGGATTTCGAGGAGTATTTTCCAAGGATCAACTCGATGACGTGCAAGCAGGCAGTTCGTGTGTTGTAAATATTGAAAACTTCAACGATGGCTCTGGCACCCACTGGGTAGCTGTCCACGATAACAATTATTTTGATTCGTTTGGACTTCCTCCGAGCGATCGCATTAAAAACTACATTTTTTAAAAATTTGATAAAATAAATTATTCGTCTAATCAACTACAGCCGATTGGAACATCAGCTTGTGGTTATTATTGTATCATGTTTGTCAGACAAATGAGCTCTGGGAGCAAAAACTTTTTAAAATTTATTTTACAATTTGATGAGCAACCTTCTCATGCAAACGATGAGATTGCAATCAATTTTATCTAAACCTGCAAGTATAATCAAGTTGACATACTGTCTCAAATGCAAAACTAAAACAGGGAATAAGGACGAGACGAGAGAAAAACAAAAAATAGTAGAACGATGCTAAAAAGTATTTGTGTTATTTGTGGTAAAAAGAAAAGTATGTTCTTGAAATCTGGAGCTGGAATGTGTTCAGATAAAATTACATTAATCGGTGATTAATCTTATGAAATGTAATAAAAAAAAAATGAAATGCAACTGTGATTATGATTGTGAAAAAGATCTTTGCATCGAACAGGATAAAATCGTTACATACTGTCAATCGTGTAACAACAGAGAAATAATATGAGCAGGTATAGATATACATAAAATTATTGGTAAATTACCAAAATCAAAAGGCGGTTGGACCTTGCCAGGTCATCGGTATACTGGACCTTACAATCCGCTAGATCAACAACTTGACGAGAACGATAATTCGTTGCCAGGACAAAAGCCTTATAATCAGGTGGATGCAATAGCAATGCGTCATGATATCGGTTATCGTGATCATGAAAACTCGAAAGCAGATTGTGATAAAGTAATGTTAGACGAATTACGTGATATGGAGCCAACAAACATGAGATAACGTTTTGATAAAAGATTTCTTCAGGGACTGATTGGAGCGAAATACAAATTAGGACTTGGAAACAAATTATACGATGATCTTGCAGTCGAACTCCATTGACCTAAAGAAAAAGGTTTCCGAGACGTAAAGTTGTTGCAAATGCCGTAGATGATATCTGGGCAATAGATTTTGTGGATGTATCCAATATAGCTCAGTTTAACGATAACAAAAAGTATTTGTTTAATGTTATAGATGTTTTTAGTAAATACGCTTTCAGTGTACCTGTTTCGGATAAGACAAGGACTTCAATGACTGATGCGCTAAAACAAATAATATTGAGTACAGAACGAAAACCGAATAAAATTTGGACTGATCACGGAGTTGAGTTTTTAACAAAAAGTTTGAGCAGATTTTAGAACAAAATAATATTAAAAAATACATTACAGGAAACGAAGGTAAAAGCGTTGTAGTCGAAAGATTTAATCGCACGCTAAACGAAAAAATACACAAATATGTAACAGCTAAAACACTAACAGATTCATCGATGATCTTTCTCAAATCGTGGACAAATACAATAACACGAAACATCGAACCATCAAAACGTCACCAATCGATGCGATTAAAAATTCGATATTGGCGAACGAAAACATGTACCGCAGACATAAATTTAAAGTCTTTGATAAAGTTAAAATTTCTTTGACCAAAAACGTATTTGAAAAAGGATTTAATCCAAACTGGAGCGAAGAAGTATTTGTGGTTGATAAAGTACTCTTAACAATACCTGTAATGTACACGTTAAAAGATTTGGAAGGGGAACGGATCACAGGTAGTTTTTACGAACAAGAACTACAGAAAACTGAACAAGATGTTTTCGTTATTGAAAAAGTGATTAGGAAAAAAGGTAAAAAAAATAGTCAAATGGCGTGGGTATAGCGATAAATTTAACAGTTAGATTCCAATCAAACAAATTATGAAATAATGTTATTTTAAATTTCCTCGTAATTTTATTTGACAGATTTACATTTTATTGATTTACATAATGATATTAGAGATTGTCTGCGATCGTTAGAAATTGTCATTAAGTTAAAAATTTTGACAAATATGAAATCGAATTTGAATTTGATGTTTTTCTGTCGGCATGTAATTTTGATGTTTAAAAATGGTCTGATTAGCTGCCAAAACAGTTGTTGTTCAGCAACAGTAAAATTAAATTTTATTATTTGTTTTAGCAATGTAATACTTAACATCATATTTTCCAGTGGTTGGTCTGCTGTAATTATATATGTCAACGACGGTGACTATTTCATCTTCATCAGATTCGGTGTATAAAATATCATCTTCGCTATCGTTTGAGATTGTAATATTGTCTGCAATTTTTAACGTTAATGTTTACACCTCTTGCGGTGGTATCTTCTGCGTATAGTTCAGTTTCATCAGATCCATGTTATA
This sequence comes from Potamilus streckersoni, assembly GCA_016746295.1. Taxonomy (NCBI): domain Eukaryota; kingdom Metazoa; phylum Mollusca; class Bivalvia; order Unionida; family Unionidae; genus Potamilus; species Potamilus streckersoni. The sequence goes on from JAEAOA010001939.1 coordinate 1,305,256, forward strand.
ATATATTTTTATTTAATTTTTTGTTATAAGATGACTCACGAGGTAAAATATCACCAAAAAGTTAATATAATAAATTACAAAGAGCTAGCCGAAGCGGTAAGGAAATGCTTGTAGGGTTATAGTGCATATTCCGTTGACGTTATTGTGATGCAAGGTGATTCTCATAAAATATTTCTAACAGACGCAGAAACAAATAAAATCAATGAAAGTGCAGTAACAACGCTAAAAGTTGATCGCGATGATGTTATAGCATTTGCTCATCATTGTTTGACTAAAACCGAGCAATCAAATATTTTTAATCATCATATCTGAAAATAATACTAGCATCATACTCGCTTGAAAAGTTGATTTTGTTACTCTATCAGCTACAAATTTTACTGCTGCGGAATTTATATTATAATATTTCGCCGTAACTATAATCGATTTGAATTTAATCTCCTCGTCCGTTTTGAGGTTAAATGAAACAATAGGTTTTGCTGGACATCTAAAATTAATACCACCACCTCATTCTTTTCTCACATTTTCCTGCTGCGTAACTAGCTCTAGATTTTTCAATCGATTGTCTGTTTTTACGTTATTGATGTGATTAATAACCATACCATCGGGTATAGATCCGTAAACGTATCGTAAAGAAACCTATGCGATCGATAATTAACAAAATCTGTCGATGTTCCTCTAACACTTACTACGAGATATCCCATTTTGCTTATAGTACCAAGAACTTTTTTTAGTGTTTCTGTTTCTAATAATACCGCGATCGTTAGCCTCGTTCAAATCAAAGATGCGGCTGAAACTCGTTTTGCAAAGACAAATTTTCAATGTTGTGATCAGTGACTGCACCGTTTACATGATATACACGCTCTCCTTCTGGAATATCTTCACGGAATAATGTGTAAATAAAATCTTTTCTAAGCATTGCAATCCTCTCAGCATTATCTCCCTTTACACTCATCATATAACCCGCTGATGTTAATTTGCCAACAGATATTCTAGTTTTAATGTTAATAACCGAACCTAACGCATTTTCAGCGTAAAGGTTGTACTTTGGGTGAACGTGATATACCTCTTGCTAACGTGCGCTTGTCAGATTTTGTGACATTATACTAATAGTAATTTTTTATAACTTTGATTTTTCAACCCTAGCGCATTCGCCGTTATCGATCAAACAATTAATTAGATATTACACTGTAGTATAGCAATGTTAAAATTGCGTGATATAGCCAAGAAGAACCTTATGGGAGAACCTGAAAAAATAGCGACTGCTTTTGCAGGTTTTGACAACAGTTATAGGTTCGATAAACAAATCGTACTGATAAATTTTACTGCAACAAATCTTTACCACCTGCTACAGACAACTATAAAACGTGAGCTTGATAAACACAAAGGTATAAGATTATTAGTGCAATATCACGTGAGAGTTTCAAAACTACTTGTGACGGAAGAATCGACTGACAAGGAAATTACAGATCCTTATATCAACGTAAAATCAAGACGTGTTTTGCTTGGAACTGATCTTTTATCGCTAGTTAATCAAATGCACCAAGAAATTTGGAACAAATAGAGGAATTTACCGAATTGGGTTCGGGTTGAAAGTTTGAAATGATCAAAGAGATTTTGCTTCACACGATGAAATATGACGCATTACGCGGTAGTTCGTACATCGACCTGCCACCAAAAATAAAAAAAAAATGTTGTATAAACGTAAACAACATCGATAGCAAATGTTTCCAATGGGCTGTTCTTTCCGCGTTATTTCCAGCAGAAAAAGACGCATGTCGTGTTGAGAAGTATATTAGTTACGTGTCAGGATTAAATTTTAAAGCTATTGACTTTCCAGTGGCAGAAAATCAGATACCAAAGTTTGAAAAGCAAAATAATATTTCGATTAACGTTTTCGGAATTGATGAAAAAGAAAACGTCTATCCGAGATATATTTCAGAAAAAGCTTCATAATCGACTATAAATTTGCTGTTTTTTAAAAATCATTACGTTTGGATCAAAAACTTTAATGGACTAGTCGGTGGATAGTATAATAAACGAAAGAAGAATACGTTATTTTGTTATCGCTGCTTGCACGGTTGTACAAACAATGAAACATTACAAAAGCATTTGCAGTACTGTAGTGATGTACAAGGAATAACAATGCCATCTAAAGAAGATGGTGTGTTACAGTTTGTCCATCATAATCACAATCTAATAATCTAAACCAATATGATTATATTGAGGTAAAAATCCAGCTGTCTGGCTTCTCAAGCAATTGATCAGTGAAGTTGATAATATTACTTTGTAACAAGATAACCGAGTTTGGGATTTTCGGATTAATAACAAAACACCATTGATGGGAATGCAATACAATGTTTAATGTTAGATGGTGGTATGAAACGAAATATTATAGACACGTGCTTGCACTGGGTCCCAATATGAGACTAATTAATATAATAAGCACGATCTTTAAATGCAACAAATATGTTACCGAGACAAATGAAAAAAACACGATCCACGGTATATCACAAACAGAAATATGATCGTAAAATACGAATAATGTTCAAAATGACGAATTGATATAATGGCTAAAGTATGATTGTTCGTTCAAAAATAACGAATTGTATGTTTTACTCATACTAGTAAAACGAATAATGGTTCGTTCATAATAACGACTTGATATATCTACAAACAAATGAGATTTCGCTCAAACTAGCGTAGTGATAGTTTTTTACTCACGATAGCAAAACACTGGATATTACAAAAAAAAACCTGCATTAGCCCACGGCTAAAATACTATGTATCTGGAGCAATGTAGACACTCCCTGATTCCAAGCAAAGATTTGTAGTCACCGACCACCATTGATTCCTGGGTTAGACTATCAGCGTCCACCACGTTGGTCCGCCACGCTTGATCAACCTCAACCCGACTAGCAACGTTGAAATATTCGAAGCACTCGAATACACAAGCACAGCACCCCTCAGCACTGCACACGTAGCTCTACACTGCTGTACGACACGTCACAGCAGCACAAAACAGCATACACCCTCACAGTACAGACAGCTGCACGCGGCACAAACTGCTGCACCCGGCACAAACGGCTGCACACTGCACCAACACAAACACAGACAGACAGCTGAAAATATATCCGATATCGTGTACTACACATGACACTAGTATATACGGTATTACACAACGACGGTATATACGGTAAGTCATATACATTCTCAGTCTTGCCTTTAAAACTACAATAAACAGGTTAAGTTGGCGGGTTATAGGATTCGTGCTGCATTAAACGGAATTTCGTAGAATTCTTGCCAAATCACATACGAATAAAACATTATCATTTACTAAGCGGTATTTACTAAACTTGTCGAAGCGACATAACTGCGGAATTAAAAATGATAATACAATAGACAACTTTCAAGCCATATTAACGAATAAATTTAAGTACCTCTATAGCTGGAGGTTTGGGTCTCAGTAGACAGACGTCCGATTGACAGAACGGTCAGTAATGTAATGTTTTCGTTACAGTTTGAATCATATATACACAGGCAATGTAGCTCAACATTGTCCGTGTAATCCATGTATTCGGTTTTTACAGCCCGAAGCACTTCGCACGTGCCAAGCAAGGAAGAACCGAATTCACTATTTTTCGAAATGTATAATATACATTGATCACCTTCGGGTATCATTGTACACTAAAAGCGAAACCCGAGTACGTTTACTTAATAAAAAAAACACATTTATACAATTCCGTGACATACTTATCGTTTGAAAAGAGTAACTCCAATGATAAAATTAACGCCTCAACAAGAATCTGATCACAAGCAAACAGAAATTTGTTATATTTGTGAAAAAGCTTTTGACGATAACAAAAAAGTACATGACCATTGTCATTTAACCGGGCAGTACCGTGGAGCGGCTCATGATCTATGTAATTTAAAATTTCACGCTCCAGATTTTATTCCAATTACTCTTCACAACTTTCGAGGATATGATAGCCACATTATCGTGGAAGCATTTGGTGATCCTGATATAAAAGCTCGTCTGAAACTCGATAACATCATCAAATGCATTCCAAATAATTTTGAAAAGTACATAACAGTTACGCTAGGTAAATTGCGTTTTATTGACAGCTTGTAGTTTATGGCAGCATCGTTAGACGAGATAGTAATAAGTTGTAGTAAATTTGATAACCTAATTGACTGTTTTGGAGATAAATTTAATCTACTAACCAAAAAAGGAGTATTTCCGTACGAATATCTCGACGACTGGAGTAAATTTGATGAAACATCTTTACCTGACAAAGACAAATTTTACTCTCAACTTAAAAATTTCACTGATGACGAGTACACATATGCACAAAATATTTGAAAAGAGTTTGATTGTGAGACGTTTGGTGATTATCACGATTTGTATTTGAAGACAGATGTTTTATTATTAGCAGTTGTTTTTGAGAGTTTTCGTGAAGCGAGTTATTTTAATTACAGACTAGATCCTTGCTGGTTTTATTCTGCCCCTGGGCTGTCATGGGATGCTCTGCTAAAGTTTAGTAAGGTAAGGTTAGAATTACTGACTGACGTTGATATGTTCAATTTTATCTAAAAAGATATCAGAGGCGGTATTAGCGTGATAGCGAAGAAATATGCCGAAGCAAACAACAAATACTTAAAAAAGTATAACCCTGAGCTTCCTTCTAAGTATATAATTTATCTAGATTGTAATAATCTTTACGCATATTCGGTGGCAGAACCAATGCCTTTTGGTGGATTTCATTGGATCACGACTGATCGATTTCTATTGGAGACAGAAAAAAAGATACCCGACCATGTTTCGTATTTCGTTAAAGTTGATCTCGATTATCCAACTTGACTACACAAATTGCATAACAATTATCCTTTCTGCGCGGAATCGAAGATCATAGATTATAGTTTATTATCTCAGGAACAACAAACGTCAGCATCACCAAGACGAAATTCTAGTAAAAAAAAACTAGTACCAAATTTGCTTAATAAACGAAATTAAGTTTTGCATTCCAAAGTTTTAAAACAAGCAGTCGATGCTAGTCTCGTGTTAAGAAAATTTCATCGTGTACTAAAATTTAATCATCGCTTTGGATGAGAGGTTATATTAACTCGAACACTTCAAAAAGATCTGTAGCAAAAACTGATTTTGAGAAAAACTTCTTCAAACTGATGAACAATTCCGTTTTTGGTAAGACGATGGATAATATTAGGAAACGCGTAAATATCGAACACGTTAATGATATCAATCGCAGACACAAACTTGTGTCAGATGATGATTTTGTGAGTATCAAAATTTTTTATGAGAATCTTGTTCCGATACAAAGAAGAAAAACAAATCTAAAACTAAACAAGCCGATCTTTGTTGGAGCTTCAGTATTAGATTTATCAAAGTGGTTGATGTACGATTTTCATTACAATTTTGTTAAAAATTAGTGGCCTGCTAGTAGATTTTTGTTTACTGATACCGATTCGCTCGTATATGAAATCGAATGTGAGGACATCTATCAGGATATGTACGATAATCGACATCTCTTTGATCTTTCCGATTACCCAAGTGACTGTAAATTTCATGACGACACAAATAAAAAGGTTATTGATAAGTTTAAAGATGAAATGAATTCGAACGCTATCAAATATTTTATCGGATTACGTAGCAAAATGTATGCCATATTGTTAGATAATAATAAAATAACGAAAAAGCGAAAGGTCTGCCTCGTGATTTTGTTAAAAAGTTTATGAAATTTGATGACTACAAGAATGCGCTTGATGGCGGTGTTAGTTTTATAAGAGCTATGGCAATTCGAACAAATCATCATAAGCTCGAAACAGATGTCATTATCAAACGCGGATTGAGTAATTTCGATGACAAAGGTTATTGCCAAAATGGGGTAGATACACTTGCATTTGGGTATTGTCATGATGATAGATTTATAATCGACATTATCTTTTCCGACTGAAAATTTATCTAAACTAAAGAAATAATGTTTGAAAATTTAACAGTGATAGATAGCTATAGTAGCAAGATCAAATATCTAATGATGGATGGCAAACAGTTGACAGTTGAAATTAATAATGAAACATCAGGTATATGTTTTAGTGGAACTCGTGACAGGCTAAAACTTTCGCTCATCAGATCTGATGACAGCGAGCATTTCAATTACCTCGAGCAATTGTATCAAAGGTTGCTAGCGGAATATAAAAACTTTCACAATCCGATCAGTCAACAAAAATATACTAAACTTTCAATTGATCTTGATCGGCCAAAATATATATTATCGACAAAAAATATCCTCTAAGCAAACCACAAATAAAGATTTGTTCGAATCTCGTCGCTGTGTGAGCGTTAAAGTAAATTTAGTTTCTATCATCGTGATAATTAAGTATTTTTAATATCAAGAGTTGAAACATTAATAGTAGGTAATGAGGTAAAAATTATATCACTTACCTTTCTCGCCTGGTTTAATACGTCCTTCTTCCCTGAAAGTGCAGCACGCGATTGAGTTTAACATATCTCCACATGACAAAGGCAGTTGCCTAAAGTTATAGAATTATATCTGCGCTAGGATCTGCCTTTTAATTTTATGTAATTCATTTGCGGTGGGATTTGAGGGGGGGTAATTTGTATTTGTTAGGAGGGTAGAAGATGGGTTTAGCGCTTTGATCTGCCTTTCAATTTTATGTAATTCATTTGGGGTGTGTAAAAGGTCTTTGCGCTAGGATCTGCTTTTTAATTTTATGTAAATCATTTGGGGTGAGAGTTTTAGGACAGAGAGGGGGTCATTTGTATTTGTTAGGAGGGTAGAAGATGGTTCTTGCGCCAAAATCGGCCTTTTATTCTACTAATGTTCACAATCGTTCCATCAAGTTCATACCGTTACAAACCAGTTCATTCTAGTTTATCTTTGTTCAAAACCAACTCAAACCGGTTTATTTCAAGCCAATTTTATCTCTTACGTTTCTATTGGCCAGGATTTGATCGGTTTTGGGTTCCTCAGATCTGCTAAATAAAGATTCAAACAGTTTCCATCCGTCTCGGGACAGTTTAAAAGAGTTTATAGTGGTTGAAAATCTGTTTAAACCGTTTTTTTCCGTTGTGTATGCCATAAATCTTTATTGGATAGATTTTGACCGGTTTTAAGTGGTTCGAACCGGTTCCATCCAATTTAAATCGTTTCAAACCAGTTATAACCAGTTTATTGTAGTTCAAAATCTGTTAATACCGGTTTATTTAAAGCCGATTTTATCTCTTAAGGGTCATTGCAAATGTTTTGAATTGGTTTTATATGGCTAAGGCCGGATGAATCATATTCAGGCCGGTTCCATCCGTTTCAATCTAGTTCAAACCAATTTATTCTGGTTGTAAACAAGTTCAAACCGGTTATTCCAAGCCGGTTTTAATTCTTACGGTTATATTGGACTGTTTTGACGGATTTCAACAGATTCAACCCGATTTAATCCTATTCAGTCTGGTTCCTCCGTTTGAAATAAGTTCAAAATGTTTATCCTGATTCAAACCCAGTTTAAACCGGTCTTTTACAAGTCGATGTTATTGGACAAGACTATTAGAAATGTTTGAATCGGTTCAGTTAGGTTCAATCCAATTCCATCCAGATAAAACTGTTTCAAAACAGTTCATACCGGTCTATTCTATGTTGATTTTGTCTCTGGAGACTCTATTGGAAAGGTTTTAGCACATTTTTAAGTTTTTCAAACCGGTTTAATACGTCTCAAACTAATTCAAACCAGTTTATCCTGGTTCAAAATAAGTTCAAAACTGATTTATTCGAAGTCGATTTTATATCCTAAAGCTCTATTAGACATGTTTCGATCGGTTTTATATGGTTCAAACCGGTTCCCTCCGTTTGAAAGCTATTTAAACCGTTTCAATCTGGTTAAAAACCATTTCAAACCTGTTTATTTCAAGAATATTATATAGGTCAAGATTCGATTGGACGGTTAAAACCGGTTTAAAAAGCTTTAAATCCGGTTCCATCCTTTTCAAACCAGTTCGAGTTGCCAGCTTTTCCTTGTTTAAAACCTAGTTCAAACCGATTTATTCGAAGTCGATTTTATCTTTTACGGCTCTATTGGACATATTTTGACCTTTTTTAGATGTTTCAAACCGCTTCAAATAGGTTCAGAGGGGTTTCATCCACTTCATGCCAATTCAAAAATGTTTACACTTGTTCAAAACCAGTTCAAACCGGTTTATTAAAATAACTGATTTTATAGGTCAAAACTTGATTAGACAAGTTTCAAACGGTTTTAAGCTGTCCCAACCGGTTCAGTCTGGATCAAACCAGTTCAAACTAGTTTATTCTGGATGACAACGAGCCCAAACTGATTTATTCCAAGCTGACTGTTTCTCTTAATTCTCTATTGGATAGGTTTTGACAGATTTGAGCGGTTCAGTCCAGTTCAAACCGGTTTCATCCGTTTGAACTCAGTTGAAACCAGTTTACTGTGGTTCAAAACTAATTGAAACCTGTTTATTCCAAGCCGATTTGTCTTAAGGCTCTATAGGACAGGTTTTTGAATGGTTTTAAGTTTTTTTTAAATTGATCAAATAAATGACCAAACTGGTTCCATCCCCTTAAAGCAAAAAAGTTCAGCATGGATGAAACCGGAGTATTCCAAGCCGTTTTGTCATAAATCGCTATTGGATAGGTTTTGAAATGTTTAAAGTGGTTTAAACTGATTGCATCTGATTTAAACTGTTTGAAGCTAAATCAAAGCAGTTTATTTTGGTTCTAAACCAGTTGAAACCAGTTTATCCGAAGCTTATTTTATCTCTTTAGACTCTATTTGACAGTTTTTTCCCGGTTCTAAATGGTTAAAATCCGGATCAAATGGGTTACATCCTTTTCAAACTAGTTAAAACCAGTTTTTCATGGTTCAAACCGATTTATTCCAAGCTAATTTTATTTCTTAAGGCTCTATTGGAGAGGTTTTGACCATTTTAAGTAGTTCAAAACGGTTCAATCCGCTTCAAATCGTTATCTCCGTTTTAAACCTGTTCAAACAGTTTCACTCTGGTTCAAAACCATTGCAAAGCGGTTTATTGCAAGCTTTTTTTAAGTCGAGATTTCATTATACAGGTTCAATCCATCTCAATCCCGTCAAACCAATACCATCCATTTAAAACCAGTTGTAATCAATTTATCCTGGTTCAAACCCGGTTCAAACCAGCCTAATCTAAGTCAATTTTATCTTTAAAAGTGTTTCAAATCAGTCCAATCAGGTTCAAATGGGTTCTCTCCGCTTCACACCAGTTCAAAAATGTTATCCCGGTTTAAAACAAGTTCTAACCGGTTATTCTAATCCTATTTTATGGGTTAAGACTCGATTGGACAGGTTTCAACCTGTTTTAAGCTGTTGAGATGTTGAGATCGGTTCAATCCGTATAAAGCAGGCTGAATACATTTCAAATCCATTTCAAACCAGGTCAAATCAGTTCATTATGGTTTAAACCCAGTTGAAGCGAATTTATTACAAGCCGAATGTATCCCTTAATGTTTTGTTGGACAGTTCATAACCGGTTTAAGCAGTTCAAACCGGTTCTGTCCGCTTCAAACCGGTTTCATCCGTTTCAACCCAGTTTAAACCAGTTTCTTGTGGTTCAAAACTAGTTCAAACCGGTTTATTCCAAGAAGATTTATGTCTTAAGGTTCAATCCGGCTAAAAATGGTTCCATCCTTTTCAAGCCAGTTCAAACCAGTTTATCCTGGTTCAAGGTCATTTCAAACCGGTTTATTCCAACTTGATTTTAACTCTCAAAACTCTATTAGACAGGTATTGACCGGTTTTGTGCTGTTGAAACCGGTTCCAGCCTATTAAAACCTTTTCATGCCAATTCAAAGCAGTTTATCTTTGTTCAGAAGCAGTCCAAACGAGTTTAGGGTTTATTCCATCCAGATTTTGTCTCATAAGGCCCTGTTGGACAGGTCTTGACAGCTATTTAAATCGTTAAATAAAGGTTCAAACCGATTACATAAAGTTAAAAAAAAAGTTGATCATGTTTGATAATCAGTCAAACTTGGTTTATTCCAATCATATTTTTAGGTCAAAACTCGATCGGACAGGTTTGAACTAGTTTGAAGTGGTTCAATATGGTTCAAATTCGTTTCAAACCAGTTCAATCTAGTTTATTCTGCTTTAAGACCTGTTCAATCCGGTTTAATCCAATTTCATTTTATCTCTTTATTCTCTATTGGAAAGGTTTTGACCGGTTGTATGGTATTCAAACCTGTTCAGTTAGGTGAAATACGTAACACTGTTATTGTATTTTGTAGGAATATTGAATTAATATTATTATCTCATACAAATAAATATATTCTAAAGATTTTCAAGTTGTTACATTCTACTATGATAAATTTAGATACATTTACTGCAAATCAAAAGCCTTTTTATACAATTAAAAAAAATTAAAGGTCTAATATATGTCATTTAAATATATGCTTATTTTGGTCACGTAAAATACAAGTAACGCCACAAACAGCTTTAAAGCCATTAATATAAAGTAAACAGAATACCAGCAGGAACAATAATAATAAATACTGAAAATGGAATGATAATAATAATAATAATAATAATAATAATAATAATAATAATAATAATAATAATAATAATAATAATAATAATAATAATAATAATAATAATAATAATGTATATTCAATTAAAGCATAGCCAAAATTGACTTTCAATTAAAGCATAGCCAAAATTCACTTTTTTGTTCGACTGATGGTCAGTGACAGAATTTAATTAGTGTACGATTTTCATCGTGTATTAGAGTATAGACTTTGGGTTCAATCCTAATGCTTTGACAGCATCATCTGACACTTGTTTCCGACACGACTTGTTTCCAACATCTAACCACGTGCTTGGTCCTCATCCGACCCTCATCATATGACATCCCGTAGATGTAGATTTCCCCTTTAACTCATTGGGTTCCTTCCGTATTCCTTCTTCTCCTTTCTCTCGTTCGGAGTACGAAATACGAAGTCAAAATTCGAGTACGAAGCCGTCCCCTTATAAATAAAGTATGTATCACGCTAGGCAAATACCACTACACATTTACATATAAATATAAACTATATTTTTCGTGCTCAGATTTAGGTGGTTTACACTGTATAATTCTGACCTCACGTGACCTTAACCAATACTCCTTACAGATTATATGTTGAGGTATGTTTACCGTTAAGTTGAGACACATGACCTTAACTCAAGTTCATTAGAATTCACGGCAATGTCTAAATTCCCACGTGCCCTCTACAGACAAATGTTGCCAGCATACATTACCACACAATTCATTTACATTGGCTATTCAATGCAGTTAAGTGCTCAAATATTTATGCATAATATCCACTAAATCTAACTATTCTAAAGTAGCTTGCGTGAACAATTAAATATTGCGAACTCGTATATAAGTACGCTTGTTATTACTTACAAGAGTAAATATCATCCCACAAAGAGATTTAATTCACATTTCCTAAGAAATATGACATATTCGTATACTAGGATGAATTCATGAAATCCCTACGCAATTCTACATATCGAATATTCAATTACATGCGATCCGTTAATTCTCTCAATAGGCCGATAATTAAAAAATTAACATATCACTAGAGTCCTACGAAATGAATACACGAATACATGCGTGAATCATAATATATCATATCTGCAAACAATTAAATAAATGAAATAGCATATTAAAAATTTAAACTAAAATTGCGTATCTTTCTGCCGTTTTACTTTCCAAACAAACAGTCCTAGCCTTTAGTCTGTCTCCTGTTCTAAGACAATTATCTGACCCTTTGTAATTTGACGAATACCACTACTTCATTAGCTACGGAGTCACCTTAATCTTCTCTCAAGAAAAATCTGACTAAAGGATTTTTTCTAAATTGTTTCTCAAAGTGTACGCCCTTATGTTTTCTTGGCTAATCAGAAATAAATGTTCCTAAGATTTTCCCTCCCAATCAAGTGTCTGTCGTCGATTTCATTGGCCTAAAACATGCCACAATTAGCTTCCTTTGAAACGTCGTTTATCTGACCTAAGCCCCTTTTGAACTGCTACGGACCAGAATATTATTACACAAACTTCCTGTACCATAAGAAATGACTAGGTCAGCTTCAATTGAATCTTAACGTAGTTCCTTTTATGTTTGAGATGAAATAAAGAAATAAATATTGAACTTTTTCCAGACCTTTCAGCTTCGATTATGTTATCTTGAAAGCATAATTTATGTAACCTTAGGTTTCCACAAGTTTCAAAATTAGACACATTGCAATGCGCAAGTCACCATGGAATAAAAAGGAGTGCATGTAGCTGACGTTAAGAGCTCCAATGGGATCTCGAGCACGAGTGATGCTCTCATACCATCGACTAGCAAATTGATAGTCGATTTTTCAACCACCTCTTTCAAAAAGAGAATTAGCAGAAGTGTCTCACAAGAAAAAAGATAGAAAGTTTAGAAATGGCTAATTTATTATTAAAGAAAAGATGAGAGACACTTCAAAGTGTCCCGCTGATGCCAAGGTCAAAGTTGAAAAGATATATGAAATAGTCCGGAATAAATCCTAGAAAACATTCCAGAATAAGACGAAAACTTACACTGACAAATTGTGTATGGAAGGAAACGTAAGTTCTCAAAGTAAATCCTAGTAAAAGTTTATTTATGAAAGTCTCTTGCAGGCAAAATGATTAAAAAGCATGTGATGGTAAAATCTTAAGTTGTGCAAGAAAACCGCAATTTAGGTCAGCCTTAAACATAGATAAAACAATTGACTTTAAACGAAAGAAATGGGAGCCGTTCATGATCAACTACTTGAATAGGTTAAGAAATTTGTTTTTAATGGAAGAAAATTCCAGGCAATTGCCAATGCTTTCAAAGGTGAAGGTACATAAAAGGTACATAAGTTTGTTTAAACGACCATGTTCATAACATGCATTTAAAGTTCATGGCCGAATACAAAGAAATAAAAAGTCAAAATTGCCACTTTTTTCATTACCGCCTAAGATCCGAAAATATTTCACTTGTAAATTATGCCACAAGAGTCACATGTTTATGTACAAAATAACAATCTTACGTTTTAAAATTGCAGTGCCTCAAGAACCTAGATGTAACGGTAGAAACAAGTCTTGATCTCCTGTAATGATCAAATATTCTTTGAAATATTGAAAATGAAAAAAAGATCTGAAACTGTATGTTTCTCTTTTAAGAAAACGTAAGAGAAAAGGGAAAATGTAAAGAAAATTGAACAGGGAATAATATAAAATTATGGGGAACTATTTAATAACATAGACGGGGAAACTCTAGGAAACTTAGAGGAATAAAAGCAGCATTAGAGGAATCTAGGAAAATACATAAAGGGTGTTATCTTAAGATCTAAAGTCAGATGGTATAAATTTGGAGAAAAAAGCACAAAGTACTTTTTAAATCTTGAAAAAAGAATTTATTTCGATAAGACAATAAAGAAAATTATTTTAGATGATGGGACAAAAATATCTGATCAAAACGATATTCTAGAAGCCCACAAGCAGTTTCATATGGAATTGTACAAAAGTAGAATTATATAGCTTGATGACGAGGAGATTCATGAAAATCAAAATAGATTATTTAACCAAAATAGATTTTTTAAAATCACAATATTAAACTCATTCAAGAGGAAAGAAAATCGTGCTATGGTGTGCTTACATTTAATGAATGCGGTTTGTTTCTAAAATGGATGGGAAACGAAAAAGTCCTAGCTCAGATTGATTAACTGTAGAGTTCTATAAAGTCTTCTGGAAGTCTCTTGTGGGATTCCTTTGCAGATCAATAAATTACGGTTACATTGTAGGAAAACTTTCAGATTTTCAGACTCAAGGAATCATAACATGTCTACCAAAGGAAGAAAAAGATAGACGTTTTTAAAAAAAAAATTGGAGACCTATATCACTTTTAAGTATTGACTATAAGATTGCTTCGGGAGCCATTGTAACCGGGATCTTCACTCAGAAATCAGTGATACTTAAAAAGGATTTATAAAGAGTAGATTTATTAGAGAAAACACAAGGCTACTATATGATATCATGAATCAACTTGAAAATGAAAATAGGTATGGTCTAGTATCATTAATAGACTTTGTAAAAGCCTTTGACTCAATTGAATGGACTTTTGTGGAAGAAGATTTACAATCTTTCAACTTTGGTGATTCTGTTTGTAAGTGGTTTAGGCTGTTTTGTAATGACTCTAAAAGTTGCTTTATAAATAATGGGCATACGTCATCTTTTTTAGACTAGAAAAGGATGTCGTCAAGGAGATACCCTTGCATCTTACTTGTTTATTATTGTGGTTGAGATTTTAGCTATAACTTTAAAGCAAAGTATGAATGTACGGGGATTGATCTTTGATCTCAATGAATATAAATTGGGTCCGTGTGCCGACGACGCGTTTGTTCTTCTTGATGGATCTCAACTTTCTCTTAAAGCAGCTATGAATATCTTGCAAGGTCTTTTTTCTATTGTCTGGACTTATATGTAACATAACAAAAACAAAAGCTTTTTGGATTGGAAAAAAGAAATTTTCTAATGAAAGAATGTCCCGATATGGGCCTAATTTGGTCTTCCTCAAACTTTACACTCCTTGGCATATATTTTTCGCCAGATTTACAACAAATGGAGGAAACTAATTATATGAAGAAACTAACAAAAGCAAAACGAATATTAGCAAGCTGGAGTCAAAGACATCTGTCAGTTGTTGGTAAGGTAGTTGTTGTAAAAACCCTTGCTCTGCCTATATTTATATATCTTTCCTCAGCACTTCCAAATATATCAGCCAAGTTGAAGCAGAACTAAATCGTACATTAATTAAATTTGTATAGGGTGGAAAAGTAGAGAAAATCTAACGCGATATATTAGTAGCCCCAGAGAACGAGGAATGACCCAATATGATACATATATTATCATTTATTAGGTATATTAAGATAAGATGGGTAAAAAAAAATTGCTGGGAAATGAAAATGGAGCTTGGCAGAACTTAGTCAATACAACTATACTCAGAAATAAAAAAAGATATTTGGAACTTAGGGAGAAGGAAATTAGAAGAATTTAGTAAGCTCATTAAAAACAGTGTTTGGAGAGATGTCATTTTGGCAGCATCTTATTGGAAAAAGAAACTGCAAAGTGCAAATGAGTTCTTATCCGTGAGTATTTTTAATTTTATCCCCACTAGAATGTTCTATCAATATAAATCCTGGACAGAAGCCGGTTTTGAAATTTTGAATGATCTATTAGATGATCATGGCAATTTATTACCTTTTGAAATGATAAAACAAAAAAACTAGAAGAGGTGACTTCTTGAAATACTTCTTAATATCCATAAAAACATTTAGCACGTAATAATTTTGATAGGCAGGATGATAAAATAATGTGTCTGCAAAAACGTAATTCACTCAAGTTTGTTTACAAAGATCTTTTTAAAAGGGCTAAGAGGCAACATACTGCTAAGCAAGAATCTTGGATGCAAGTATTGAATACAAATATAAGTAGTGAGGAGTGGTCTGAGATTTTTATCCGAGCGAAATTTTGTACCTAGGATAAAAGTTGATATCTTTTAACTTTAGATTAATCCACAGAATAATCGCTACTAATATTTTATTGAAAGAATTAGCATATTGGACGACAACAAATGTACGTTTTGTACGATAGAGTGAAAGTATTGAACATCTTTTCTATGATTGCAACATTACTTCACAATTTTGGTACAGTTTTATTGAATATATTGAATCTTCTTGCCCAAATATTGTACATTTGTCCAAACAAGAAACACTTTTAGGAAGTGAACAACTGGACAGTTTGTGTAATTTGTTGCTTATTTTGTCACAATATTACATTTATACTTGCAGATTCAATATGCGAAATCCTTCCATTTATGCTTTTAAGCAGAGAGTTGTAATGTATAAGAACTTTAAAAAATGTGCTGCTAAGGTAAACAAATAAGAGGACCAATTTCTTTTTTAAAAATGGACCTCAACAGATTAATAGGTAACTTGTATCTGATTAGATGGTAAACAGGAACAAAACACTATCTTCAAAAGCCTATGTCACCTACATGTATTCATCTATTTAGATTGAGTATCTAAAGAGATTGCGTGTCATATGCATGTGTGTGTTGTCTTTTTTCTTTTTCTTTTAATATAGATTATATTTATTATCCCTAGTTTATCTGGAAACAAGAAATATTTGATTGTAAGGTGACCTTGAGCAGAGAGGGTGAATCCTACAACAATATATTTGCGACAAAATCGATTAAAGCCTCAGAATGCCAATGGAACCTTCCTACGAAATCTCATATTTTAACCAAAAAAAAATTAAAGGTCCCATTTTACAAATGGAGCCTTAGCGATTTTGTCGCAAATACATTGTCATAACCACACTCAAATTGCTGCCATCTACGTCTACAAATTTTTGCGACAGAATCGATTAAAGCCTCAGAATGCCAATGGAACCTTCCTACGAAATCTCATATTTCAACCAAAAAAAAAATAAAGACCCCATCTTAGCGATTTTGTCGCAAATACATTGTCATAACCACACTCAAATTGCTGCCATCTACGGTCGCAAATATGTTGTCATTTCACCCTCTCTGCTGCTGATTAATACAAATTATTTAACCAAATATTTGATCAAGTCCAATACGATATCGTGACCGAGGGTCGTGTAAATTTATTGTTATAAATCCATATGGGACAGACTGAGCATGACTAAAGTAATTTTTAAATCCATTGAAGTCCATATCGGAACACCATGTCTGCCAAATATTTCGTAGCGTATGTGTATCAACGCCATTGAATACAGCAAGAATATTGCAGTTATCGCGAATCACTTTTGGAATTTGAGTATATCGTTGAGTGACATATATCACGTCAGTGTTTTTATGCCTACCTCGGGAAAATATTCTAGCAGGGTTCTTTTGATTATCTAACATTACATCATCGTACACTACAAGATTGTTTATGTCTCCATCGAGATCTTCTACTGATGGTGCATCATCAATATCAGTAATAAAGTCGATTACACTTTCACCTTTAATTTCTGATGCTTTTTCATTATAATCTTTTAGCACTTCATAGCACCGTTGATCATCTACGGATGGGGCAACTAAATATAATTTATCCCACTTCATAAATCGCATTATCAAATTAAGCAGTAATTGTGTTTTGCCTGATCCAGATGGTCCGATTATAATGGCACGGACAGAATTCGGAAGCGCTGCGTGGTGTTTTACCGGTTCTCTTCTTTTAGTCGCTGAAAAATCAATTATATTCATAACGCTATATATAAATTATGGATCTATATTGTGTTAAGTGTAAACAGCGTACTGATTCAACCGATCAGACAACCATTACAACTAAAAACAATAGACTAGCGCTTACTGGTAAGTGTGTAACATGTGGTACAAAAAAATTTCGATTTTTAAAAAAAAGCAACTCGGAGGTGATATTGCCGCAAAACTTGGAAAACTCCCCGGAACCCCATGGGCAAAATACCCCGGAGAAAAACACCTTCCAGGATATAGCTACTGTGGTCCCGGAACGAGATTAGATATCAGACTTGATGATCAAAATCAGCCCCGGCCTGGTGAGTATCCGATAAATGCTATTGATAAGGCATGTCATGCTCATGATGTTGCATATAAAAGCAATAATTTGCAACAAAGACATATCGCGGATGTAAAATTAATTCATGCCTTAAATGCTATTCCCGATAAATCCTTCAAAGAAAAATTGGCTTCATGGTTGGTCAAATCAGCTATGAAAGGCAAATTAGTGTTAGGTGCTGGTAATTGAAAACATCAGTGTTTTTATAGTATGGAATCTATTTATTATTCTCCGAAAGGATACTGGAGGGGTAAAGCAGCAATCAGTAAACTCGCTAACGCTGCAAAAGTGAAAAAATCCACTGCAAAAGATTGGTTATCCAAACAAGCTATATGGCAAATTTATCTACCACCGCCTAAACAAATTAATTATTCTCATTTTGATGTTACCGTACCCAATGAAGTTCATCAGGCTGATTTATTGTTTTTACCACATGACCATGGTTACAAATACGCGCTAACTGTAGTTGATATTGCGAGTCGATTTAAACAAGCAGAACCATTGAAAACAAAGTCAGCTTCTGAAGTCGCTTCTGCATTTGAAAGGATTTATCGACGAGGTCCTCTAAGATGGCCAAATCTATTACAAGTTGATCCTGGCAAAGAATTTCAAGGTGCTGTTCTATCAACAATGAAAACTCATAGTGTTACAATACGACGGGGGCATACTGCGTTACATCGTGATCAGGCAATTGTAGAACGATTTAATCGAACTCTTGCAGAACGGTTATTTGGATATCAATATGCAAAAGAATTCATCCAAGAAAAACGATCTCGTGAATGGGTCCAAAGGTTACCGAGTGTAGTTGCAGCGTTAAATAATGAGATTACTCGAACTATTAATATGAAACCAAATATTGCAATAAAAAAGAATATATTCCCGAACAACCGCAGCGGGTTAGCACTCAGCCACTTCTCGGTGATGTTACTGTGAGATATTTATACGAACCAGGAGAGCTTGAAGGCGGTAAAAGAAGAGCTACTGATCCTATATGGAGTGTTACTACGCATAAAATTTCAACTATAACGCGATCAACTGGTAGACCTCCAATCTACAGATTGGATTCAACTGCACCTCAGCGTGGTTTTACACGCGAACAACTACAAGTCATTCCGGACGATACTCAATTACCGCCACATGGTCTTAACTAGCTCCGTTACGTCTATTACACTCAAGACAGGTCAACATCACATTGTTTCTGACATGACCAAGACTGTTATTTTTTCTGTCTACGGTGAATTGTCGAGGGTCTTTATCCGAATACTGCCAGTGCATTATACAATTGCAACTGGCGCAGTGATTATTCTGTTGTTCTTTTAATGCAATTATTACTTCAGCATCAATATCAAATTCTCGTTGTTTTTTTTTGTCCTGCTGTTTGTAGCCAGAGAGTTTTTTATTAATGATGCTAATATCAGTGTTGTCATCGTTTGCATTAAAATCATCATCGAAAACAATCCTTCGTAGTTGATTTATTCGTCGTACTCTGGACACTGCGAGATAGACTAAATTTGACCATTCAATGCGATTATCAACTATCCAAACAATTGTATCCGTGATGGTCAATCCTTGTGACGAGTGTATTGTTGTTACATAACCAAGCGTCCATGGTGATTTATCAGCGTATAATGCATCTTCTACAGTATTGATATCAACTAGCACAATATCATTTAACACTAGAATCTGTTTCTCCGTCTGGCCTGGAATTTCAACTTCAATATTCTGCTTTCGTGTATCCAATGGTCTATAACACAATGGTACTGGAAACGTTGGGAATTTTTTCTTGTGTAGCTCAAACAACTTTTTCTGAAGTGCGTCTCTGACTATCTTTCTACTTGCTACTACAAAATCATTTGGTTTCCATGTTTCCCAAAAATCATTCATAGGTGTTTCAGAAATTATTTCACGCGCTACTTCACATTGAATTCTATCGGGTTGTAATCTAATTAGTTTTTTAAACTCACGTAACTGCTCATCGAGTGCTCTATAGTCAGTATCAATTTCTTCGTAATAATCAACAAATCCTTTTAACCAATTATGTGGACTTCTACCAACAAATGGTGGTGGTTGACCATGATCGCCGCACAATATAATTTTTGTATTATTTTGCAATAACCAATCAAGAAACATTTTTAATACATCTTCTGAAACAGTACATGCTTCATCCCAAATAATAACCGCTGGAATAAATTTCTCACCCATTCGCTCAGGAGTCCAAGCATCGCCCTTGTATCGAAAAAAACTATGATACGTGCAAGCTTCAACATTTCGTTGTTTGATCTCTCTCGCTAGTCTATGGGTTGGTGTGAGTACAATCATGGACGTTCTCTCTCGATATAATTCTATCGCACGTGTTGTCTTTCCAGATCCACCACAACCGTTTAAATAAACTGTTTTATATCTACAAATTGGATCTGATATCGGTGGTGCTTTAGACATAGATTTTTCACTGATAGAATTATCGTTCTTCAGGTAACTGCTTTAATCTCAAGGTTGGGCGACAGCTGTGGGAGAGTAGAGTCTCCCTTCAATTTGTTTTTGTGGATTTGACATCATTTTTCAGCACATGACATGCCTTACATGGTGGATATTATATGTGGTGAAGAAAGACCTGAGGACACCACGGTAAGAGCCACTTACGCACGGAGGTTACTGGCAGGCTTTCTCACTAATCTAGACAAGATGTTCTAGCCTTAGACTCGAACTCATGCGGACAGAAGATAAGAATCTTCAACTTGTTTCTTGATCCAAAGATGGTATACTTAAACAAAGATACAACAAAACGCGCGAGCTCGCGCGCGAGATAATGTGACATAATGCAAGCTTAAATGTACAATTATATTGTAGCAGCATGATATAGATACAAGAGTTTCACACTTACAAGTTGCCTTTTGAGGACAATCAGTAACATTAATTAAACCTCAACAAAAACAAAGCAAGAACTAAGGACAACAGCTACGACAACATAATAGCACCACCATTTTTAACGTGAATAATATTAAGAAACAAAGCAAATTCAGCAACAACGTTAGTAATGATTTTGTTATTATTATTACTATTATTATTATTATTATTATTATTATTATTATTATTATTATTATTATTATTATTATTATTATTATTAATTATTATTATTATTATATTATTTTTATAGGCATTTTTTTCTTTTTTCATTATGATTTCTCTGTAACTGCTTTAAGGTGATTGGTAAAGGTTGTACATTTGGTTATCTAGTATAATCCAAATATTAAAAGGGAATCTCCCAATTTTTCTAATTCCTTCTTGATTTCGGGCTATCATGGGCGTTTAGTATGATTCCAAATTTATTCATCCCTTATTTATTTATTTAATTATTTATTTATGGATGGATGTTAAACATGTGTGAACATTCTGATGTGTGAAAAATAAACAAATAGTAATGAAATTAACGTGATAAGTAGTAACTTCTATAGACAAGACAATTCTAATTGCAAAATGTATTTGTCTGTCTTTTAGAAACATCGATTTTGAGCACAGAACTCATGACAGTTAAACGTTTTTTTTTTGGATAAAATTATAGCATTTCTCTATTAACAAAGATGTTTTCTAGAGTACCAAGTGATGGCGAGGCATAAAATTGATCGTACGATATTATTAACTGTGTATTGTGCACGCTTAACCACATGATTACATTCAGCAGCGTCCCTGCTGACTGTCAGTATGTTATGTATATTTAATTGTGTGTCTGTTAGTTTAAAATTTTTATTCCATTACATGTTACTATAATGTAATATTGTTTACTTGACTTGACCTTGTCAAGAACTGAGTAAATGAAGCATTGTATCAAGTTGCTGACCTTATTCCAAAATCAGTGAGAGTTTTTAGAAAGAACTTTATTATTTTTTTTTATTAATCTTTCTCAGATTAAGAATCATTACGTGAATTCAAGATCATATCTGTTCCACAAGACATGTGTCATGTGCCAATTGGCAACAAAACCTCTTTATTCCGGAAGAATTAAACTTTTGACTCATCCGAAATCTGTTTTGCGTGGTGATGTACTGGGTTTCTCAGTTTTGCTTCAAACAATTGTTACAAAAAGATGACAAAAATGTTAAATATTTAGTTAATAAAAAACAATAAATAACCCCCAACCCAATTAAAAAAACAAAATTCAAAACTTGAACCATACCCAAATAAACACAAAAAAACAAACAACCACACACCCCCCCGCAAAGGTTACTTTGCAACTTATCATTCGCGTAATGTATGGCTTTATAACAATTGTAAGCGCAAACAAACAGTACCATGAGAAAATGTGTTTATTCTTTAAAATTATAAATTCAATGTTCTATTAATCTGGTATTTTAAACTGAAATTTTGTGTTCTGTTTATTTTCTTAAAATTAAAAAAATTCAAGCAATTCTCTTAATCTGGAAATTAAAAGGTAGTTCTGAAAAGGATTAAAACGTTCATTGGAATTTATACTAAATTCAAAACTGAAATAATATTTCTGATTCAAAAAGAGACTTTTGACACATCTGCACTACGTAGGATATTATAGACGTCATCGCCTTTAGTTTCGGTACTCGATCTGAGTTTCGTTCAGAACCGTTTACTACTGTAACTTCTATTTTTAATTTTTGGACAATTTTTTGGTTTTACTTCGCGAAACCATCAGTTCTCCTTTTCCATTGGTCACTTTATATTCTATGAAAATAATTTTTTTTTTAAAAGTCATAAAGCTTGTTGTCTTTACTCCTTTCTGTTACTTTATTTTAAGAGCTTAAACTTTTACCAAGGTAAACGGTGTGCTTTGCGTGGGATTACAACTAAAATCAAACTAGTTTTGTCGCATAGCGAATCATATAAGTCATGTCGTATTGTACAATAACGTATGTTCGTATGATAAGCTAAAATCAAGATAACATTTCGTTCTTGATAATAAGCGGGAATATGTAAAATATTTGAAGCATGAGACAATATACAGATATAAGTAATTTAATCTGTCTTGCATTATTCTCTGATTGAGAGTATGGTGTTAATAATTCATCTCTTTTTGTGTGTTAAAATAGTTAAATATATATCATCCTACTCCTTTTATGACATGGAGCGTTCTTGTGTAGATTTACTCACCATTTCATCGGAACATTATATGTTAAATATGTCGGCCTGTATGATGGTGGTGGTATAATCCGAGGAATTTCCTGGAAGTTACTGGTAAGATTTCTCACAACCCACATGAGCCCATCCCGATAGTGATACTTCATTGTTTAACCCCTTTGCACATTCACTAATATATTCCAGTTATATAGAATTCTCCTAACTTATCGTTTTAGTTGGTGTCAGGCGTCCTTTAATAATAGACCATCAGTTCTAATTATTTATTAACTATAAATAAGAGGTAAGGTTCTAAGCATCTAGCCCTTTCCCTCGACCTGCTTTGATAATATACAACTGTGAGGACCCTTTCAAGTAGCCCTTTCCCTTGCTTTAGGTAGCATAGTACAGTGAATATCCAATCATACACCCTTCTCAGCTGCTTCAGATAGCATACTACAGTGGAGACGCTACCATATAGCTCTTCGACTCCCTGCTTTTAGATAACATACTATTTACAAACACTGTCTTGATTATTTGTTGCTAGAAGAAATCTAAAAGTAGTCTAAATAATTGACTCTCTGTGTTTGCCAGATTAATCATTAAACATACTGAGTACATGAATAATGCACCAGCCCAACAGGGGCACCAGAAAAAAAATTCAAAGGGTAACTGTTGATGAAATGCAATGAATAACAATTTAGTTCTTTATGTACCAGTATTTTAATTGCCTATTTAGATTCTAATATTGTTTTATTATCAGGGTTCGCATTCTTAAATAGAACAATTAAACTGTCAATTTCCTCCAAAGACGCCCAGACAAACACCCCTACCAAAAATAACATAAAAGAGAAAATCTTTTCATGCACATTTTCTTTTAATAACATGAAATGCTTCAGAAAGATTTCATACATTATGATGACGAAAATTGTTTTCGAGTTATCTTAGATCTAATACATAACAATATGACATCTAGAAGGTCTTAATCCGGCACTCCTCTCAGTGACTCGAATTTTTTATCTTAGTGTCATAGGTTTATCATATGATGTGCAGTCTTAAATAATACAATTAAACATTAATAAAACAGCTTCAGTTTGGAGAATACTCAGCATTACAATTGATCGGAGTCCTCTCCTCCAAACAACCCCTGTAACAAACAACCCTACCAAAAACTACCATAACTAAAAGCAATCTTATGATGTACTTTTTAAAAAATATAATATTAAATGGTTCACAAATCTTTCATATATTATTATGGTGTACGTTGATTTGAGTTATCTTATATCTAATACATACCAATACCACACACGACAGTCTCAAAAGTCCTTCTCCATGTCTCACGTCCAGGGTCCAGCGAAACGCTGTCCAAGTTCGTGCATCCGATAAAATTCGGCACACTCTCCGTAGTCATCGTTTTATCACAATCTGGACGTGAGCTGCTGATTCTATATTTTGAAGAACATTATTGATCACTTAAAGCTAGAATATGCCAAGAATATTGGCTATGTATGGATTTTGAAACAAGTCAGACTGGATGAATTACTTGATGACCTGATTTCACCTTTTAGTTATTAAATTGAATACAAACAAACATAATACACAACATAATATGACTGTAAGAATTCGTTTATAACCAAAAGTGTTAAGTTTGCAAATACGTTAAGAAAAATCACGCAGAAAAAGCAAAAAGCCCCCAAACCAACAACAAAAATAACAACAAAAATAAAAAAATATAGAAAGACCCCAACTGGCCCCACCCCTGCCTGTCTAAATTATATTTGACCTTCAAATACTATTTTGACTGAACGGTCATGATGTAATATAAATTCAATGATACCTCTAAAAAACAATCACGAAATGATTTATTCTGAACGTCGTTCAGGTCAACTTTAAAGGTTTTATTAAATCCTTCAAACGATGATTATATTTCCTGAAATTTTGGAGAAAGTTTTACTGGTCTAGATTTCGTTGCTGATTTATAATGTTTTATTTGTTCCAGCGTTGATTGTAAATAGTTTTTGCTGGTGTTGTTTTTGTGTTAATTTTGCAACCTCATCGTGGAGACGATCTAAATCAACATTTGATTTAGGATATGTATAACTTTTGCCTGTAAGCGTTTGATTTATCACTACCGACAAAACTGCAATATTTGGTGTGTCCAGATGTTCTGCGCAAAGTAATGCGATAAATGTATTTTACACATACGTTTGTTGTAAGAATCTGTTCGCCATAGCATTTTATAAGGTATTAACATATCCGTCCTCAGCAAAGGGGAAGGGGTATTGGCAGTGCACGAAAATAAGTTCTTGTTTTGTTTAGCGCAAATGGAATGTGAGTACATTAGTCTGCAAAATATAATTATTGGATATATACAGCAAATACTAAAATAAAATAATAACTGGATGAAAAGGTCGTAGAGGAGCTCCA
Organism: Potamilus streckersoni; assembly: GCA_016746295.1. Lineage (NCBI taxonomy): Eukaryota > Metazoa > Mollusca > Bivalvia > Unionida > Unionidae > Potamilus > Potamilus streckersoni. The sequence continues at coordinate 1,330,417 of JAEAOA010001939.1, forward strand.
TCACCATGCTTAGTAGATTCAGACAAAAACCAGTAACCACGAATATTAACCAAAGAAGCAGAGAAAGAACTCACACGTCAACCTGGCTGCCAGCGTTTGGTTCTCTTGACAATGAATTTAAAACATAAAATTTAAATGTGCGCAAGTTCCGATCATACCTGTTTAAGATAACCAGAAAAATATCCAGTTAGAATTATGAAGTTGAAACATTAAGAAATATTTAAAACAAATTAATGCATAAAATGCAATGTAAACAGGAAAATTAACACAATTGAAAAAAAAATGCACAGAAAATACTGGAACTAACGTTATAATAAGTTTATACTAATAAATATAGCAAGATACCAAAATAGTTTTGTACGTCAATGTACGTAAGTAATGGACATAATACAATGTTTTGTTAAGCCAAATGTCTGCGTCGTCACTGTTTACCAATATATGGTATTTTATATTTCATGAGATTTTTTCCTGTGGATGGGACGAAAAGAACAACTCTTATAGCCTATTTAAATAAACAACATATTTTAAGATAAGCACAGAGACAAAGCAAATATCTGTGAATACGATTTGAACATACGTTTGAGACAAAGAATGGAGTTCAAATTTCGTTTTGCGCTTAGATTTTCAATGCTACTGATTGTATCATCTACAGATAAATAAATAAAACATACAGATACCTACACGAACACACAGGTAGAAAGATATATAAATATATAGATACTTATATAGGTCGATAGGTGGATGAATGGATGGATGATGGATGGATGAATGGATAAAAGATCGATAGATACAAGGATGAAATCAGACAATACATCTTTCAACTAATCCCGCATATAATGCAGTAAAAATAGGTTTAAAAACTGAAATGAAAATTTTCACAAGACTTAGCAGAGTTATATCAAAAGATCGACCAAGACTAGTTTATGTTTTTATGTTTTCTTCTTGATCTTTTACTAAAATGTTCAGAAAGATGTTTTTTTTAAGTTAGTTTTTCACTCGTCTGCCTTACCTTATATTACCACTCTATATTAGATGTTATATCGTATCATATGAAATGTGCTGTTTAACTGATAGACAGAGAATGATACAAAAAGACAGACATAAATCGAGAAGATTGATAGGGAGAGACCACCCAAACCCAACACACCCACACACACATACACATACACACTCACCCAGAGAATACAAATCATACGGCGAATAACAGGGATTGGTTAAGATAAATGCAATTAACTGACAAAGAACAGTGCAAAACAATATCTAACTAGCCTTAGCGCTTTCGACTCTTAATGAGTCTTGCTCAAACGCAAATACAAAACATGGTTTGCAAACTTTACACGACTTAGAACATTGAAACCAAGCGGTTTAAATAAATAAGTATAGAAAAAAGGCAGATATGCACACATAAAACTAAATTTTTGCAGCCGTCATATTTTCTTTTAGATAATGTTTATTAATTTGTTTATTAGTCATCCAATAGACTATAATTACTACTTTATCAATGAGATATCACGGACATAATTTGTGCTTACATAAATGTATATAAAGTAACAGATGATTGATTTCTAGGTTGATATAAAATATTTTCCAGTACCGCATAAAGTTGAAGTAAACTAGCTACAAAAGTTTGAAGATTTCATTCTTATAGAAATAGCAATGTAAAATTTGTCACACACAATGATATGTCTGTTTGATTTGTTTGTCATGTCTATGTTGTGTAGCTGCGGGAAAGGGGTCGGTGAGTGAACTCTACATGTTTTGGAGCAAGTTATTTTGAAAAAAAGGTTTCCTACGAAAATAAAAATATAAGGTCACCAAAGGTCTCTAACCAACTGAGATCTCTCTCTAATTAGGTTATTTTATCTTTGATGCTTGTGTTTTCAAATTTGTGGTCACCCTCCCTAATGCTGTTTGAAACCAAACTGTTATAGTCCGTGTATACCAAGCCGTTTGTTTGTACCACCCCCACCGATTTCAACAATGGAACTCTTTAATGTGATGATAAGTGCAAGGAACTTAGTCAATTCATTAATTGATTTATATTTTCTAACCTGACTCTCTGTAGATTGACCCTAACATCATCACCGTCTGCGCGTTTCATGATTAACGGAAGTTTTCAGAATAATAGACAGACATGCTTGAGACCCATTTCTAGTTCCTGAACAAGTCTATTTTCAGCAAAGGATTGTATGCCCGACTATAGATGTATGTCGTCTGGTTCCGATATTTACAATGTCGAATCCAGGAAAAGAAAAAAAATTGACAACAACAAATTTGCCTTTCAACAAGCGGTTTAAATAATATGTTCATGTGTGCAAAATTATATAATTCCAAACTCTCAATGTTATGGCAATGTACGGAATTATCCGGCAGTAACCCAATAGGATGAACTACGCATTATGTTGTCTGAGGGAAATAAACCAGCCCATAAATGTACACAATATTGCCTTGTTAGTATGGAAAGACCCTTAAGCATGACACGTGCAAGGGGATGTCAATATTAGTGCCATTCTGGTCACCGTCAGGTTCGAAATTATAAATCAACAATTCAATTGACTTAGTTTTGTGTACATTTATCACATTAAACGTTTTAGTTATTGAAATTGGTAGAGGGGTACAAATAAACGGGGATGTAGAGTCAAACTATATTAAAATTCAACACATGCTTGTACAGTGAAAGAAACGAAACAGTCCCTAACAAAAACATAAACATATTCCCACGCGCCGATTGCCCTTATTGGCTGATATCGTCTGAAACAGACCAAGTGCGGTGTTATATGCGTCAGGAGGGGAGACAATTCTGTTGCCTTAACGATTGCATTTTTGCGTTATTGTTTACCGCTTCTCCTGCTGTGTTATGTACAATCATATAGCACGTGTGTATCATCGTTTGATGATATTCATGGGACGTGATCAAAATGTTGATTCTTGATCTACAAATATTTCAATTAGATTTTACAGCGCTGTATATGATTTATTAATTTTCGACGGAACACCTGGATTTTACTGACAATCTGTCGTTTATGCACATTTTTGAACTCGTGTGGCAATATGAGCTATTGCTAATTAAAGAGCAATCGCTGTTATACCCCTCAAACAAACAATGCTTCTTGAAGGTGTCGCTCGACGAATGATAGTTATCGATACCACTGTAGAACCATGTAATTATATCGCTCATCATATTATAATGACATATCATCATTTTTGTGTCAGTCTAATTCCTGGTCAGATTAAAAAGCTAACAATCAGTACCAAAACGGAAATGTGAAAAAAATATGGCTTTAATCCGAAGAGGTCGAAGGTGGTTCAAATAAACTATCATCGACAGAACGTCATCTCGGCACTTAAGTGACACCAAATGATAAAAAAGACCGTGGGTGTGACTAAATGTATGCGGGTGCCAATAAAGACATTGCCAAGACGTGTGGTATGTTTCCATTTCTTGCAGCTATGCCAACGTTAATATCCGCTGAAGCCCCAGCTGTTGAAAAAGCAGCTGCACTTGGTGCTGTTGGAAATGCCGCTGGGATGGTACTAAAAAAAGCAGGAGACCAAGGACTAAATACTTCCAAAAAAGGTCGATCCGTTTATGGACTGTGTCTTAGACTGCCAGGAGTGCCTCATTTCACGGGCAAATATATACGACTGCCCGGAACACCTGTTTATACTTTCCATGTCCATATTTGATTTACTCGATGCTGCTAAAAAAAAAACATCAACAACTTCAGAGATGTTTCTATGAGTGACCAATTTCCAAGAAAACCAAACCGTGTTGAATCCGGTATTATTAACTAGATGGGAGTTCTGGCCAGGGTATTCACTAGGTTGCATACGCGACTGATCAACATGAAGTTGTTTATTTCGATTCGTACGGGTTGGCGCCACCAAAATTATTTTTAAATATGTCAAAGGACTTCAAAACGCTCCTGTCTGGTATTCAAGATTATCAACACAGACAATAACTGATTCGTCAATATGGGGCCGTTAAATACTTACTGTACTCGACTCTGTGCCATTTTCAACGACGCCGCCTCATAAAGTCGTGCACGATGTAACCACCAGACGGTATAGCCGTCCACTGTCCTTTCAAAAGGGTCTTAGTGAATATACAATAGTAGATATTTACGGAAGATCTACATGTTGGCAAGCCTCAAGGTAAATTGTCCAAATATGCAACCCTTGACCAGGTCTAGGATGCGCTCTGTAATCTTTAGCGTCTCGTAGAAAGTGGACCAAATTGAATTGTTTTTTTTAGGATCAATAATGACGATTAAAACAATATCCCGTTGACAGATATTTTTCTGCGAGTTCCAACTGCGACCGAATTTAACTTTGTGGTGTTTGTAAAAACGGTAAAATTAAAAACTCGGAGAAATCAATCTTAAAACTCTGGGAGAGATCACTGGACACAACAGATTAAATGGAGATATTATATAACTCAACATGATTAAAATACAATTTCAATGTAAAAAGAACCAAAATCAGATTATGATGTGCCAACATAAATATACGTAAACAACAACAGCACAATTAAACTGACATAAATAATCGATTATAATCTGCCGGTACTACAATGACTTCCCCAAAATAGCTAATATTAAAATTATTGGTTTTGGAGAACTAGAATCAAGCGATGAAACCTCTAAGAAGAAATGCGTCAACAAGCTCCGTCCGTCCGTCTGTATGTCTGTTGTTTTCCAATATCTCTATATAAATGAATATTTACCGAATACCCTTCTTTTAGGAAAATTCTGTTTTCTGTCATCACCATTGAATTAAATAACCAAATTAAAAAAGTCATGCAAGGAGTTAAACAATAAATGCTGCGTCTCATTATGCAGGACACTTATTATCACTGCTATGATTTTTTTTCGGTATATCTAGATGTCTAGCCAAAACTATCTTTTCATTTCAATGACCATTGAATATCTAGACAATAATGGTTGTCTTTAGGTACCCCAACATGTTGGACATTAATCGTAACACTATGTAGCATAGGTCATAAATTGTTTTTGTTATTGTAGTAAAGCTCTGCATTTGAGAATACTACTGTTAATATAAAAAATGACTTTATTCACCTAATTTATTACAGGCAAAAGCGGGCCAGCTGATTGTTATTGGAAAAGGAACTAATGCAGCGAAGCTGCTTGAGGTCAAATAAGATTATTCAAGTATTTACACAAATCAAAGGCAAAGTCACTGACTAAACACACAAAACTAAATGAATATTTTAAGTATGCATCTAGGAAGCAAAAAATACTTTCATGTATGTTGACATGTATGTGTTGAAAGATCGAGGCAAGAAAGCGTGTAAACTGTCAGTCTTTCACATTGTTACAAGCCAGGGGTCTTTTGCTTGACCAACGGTGTCAAAATCCTGGCGCTAATCCTGTGGATGTCATAAGTTTACCCCAAATTTCCAAAGACTTCTATTCAACTTCAATTGTAAGTTGGAAAGCCCGACGTGTCCATTCTTTACAAAATTATACTCTAATCAATGTAAGACCACATTATTTACAACCTGCCATATAACCATCAGCCTCACATCCTCATAGTTTCTTTACCTTAACTTTCCGTTCCGCCAGTAGTTCACCCTGTAGAAACTCTACAACCATCGCTAACAGAGGGGTCTGCTTTAACTTTGCCACCGGAGGCCCGTCCATCTACCGTTTCAAGGCACATTACATCAGTAAAATACGTCACCTTCACCACCATGGTGACATAAACGGTATCTGCCGAGTCCCTTCTGATTTATTCCATTGTCTAATTTACCGGTTTCCTCCCATAAATACTGCCATTGCAGCCACAACACCAATGTGTACCACTAGATTTTATAAACTACTAAATCACGATAGGGGCAGTCATGCGGATTGGTTCTGAATTCGAACTCATTGACCATGGCATCTTGAAAACTTACTAACACTTTCTCTCCGTGATGTTTGCTCCTAATAATTGATTAATTATTTCGCGCTAAGGATATTTCCCTTTGCACCGAGTTCCAATAATCAAACAAGTAATCAACAAACATACAAATTGCTTAAAAGGGCTACAACAAATTAATTTTATTACAACACACAGACACATACATACATACAAATATATATATATATATATATATATATATATATATATATATATATATATCTGTGTCCATATATTTATCTATTTATGCATCCATTTATTTTTCTCTTTGTCTATTAATATATATTTATTGGTTTGATCTGTGTATATGACTGAGTGGCTGATGCTGGAGTCTGATACATGCCAATGATGTTACTCTGTTTCGTTAATGGCTAAAGATTGAATTCACATGGAAATTAAAACTAACATAATCACATAGTGTCAGGTAATTATGCATTCTTTTATTACTTTGAAAATAAATATTTTATGCAAGAATCTCAATTAAAGATATTATTAAGATGAATTAGAACTATTCAAAAGTACACAAAAGGTGTTTTTATTTTGTAGTTACTGATTTGATGTTTATCCTTAACTTGAGATAAGATTGATGGTGCATATTGTAACAGTTAATTTAGTATTTAATGTAAATGTGTTGTATATTTAATAATGCAAACCTGCACGTCACCTTTGGCACTTGTTTTAATTGAGGTGTTTCTAAGTGCGGAATCATTCAGCAAAGAAGAACAAAATTTATCATCTTGCTCATTTACATTTAGAAAGATGCATTAGTCAAATGATGGAACGAGTCTTAAATTTAATACAAGAAAAGAGCTCATACCTAATAGCGGAAACATACCATGGTTATAATACTACTAAACTCTGAAATGCCAAAGGTACAATGACAATTGCGGCTCACAAGGCAAAATTTGCTCTGAAACGTTTAGTTTCATCAAGGTAACTGGTTTTGCTTAAAAAATAGTCATTTTTTTTTTCTTCTTCAGATTATCATCCAGTTAACCCTGCAAGGTACACACTAAAGATTTGAATTAACGTTTTTAGAATGAAACGTGATTTTAGAAAGTTATCACCGAAAACGTTGACGTCTAATTTATTCATATTTCAAAATTATTTTGGGGACAGGAGGTGTTGCAAAACGAGTGACAAATAATGCCATACAATCGGAAAGGCATCCATCCATTGTGGCAGAGACTTATTCCAGTGGGGATCTTCAAATAACAGTCTGGTCAGTTATATATGTATCGAAAGAGAAGAGTATAAAGCAACACGTGCTGAAACAGAATTACTCCATAAAGATTTGCTTGCAGTAAAATGCATCATGAATCAACACTGTGTCATTGCAGGAACAGAGCGGAAGATAATGACCTGTCAAACAACCTGCCACTGTGAAACCTATTTAACGGAACATGGATTCATTTTAACAGAAGAAAACAACTGTAAGTGTAATTGTCATTCCATAAGCAAATCTACATATGAAGCATATATAAAAACACCTGAGGGAAAAACCCATAAGGACAGCACGGATAATATTAAAGAAGACCTTGGTTTAGAGAAGGACGGTTCGGTGCACAATCTATCACCGGTGGCAGTGTTGTCTATGCATTGTATGAAGATATGCCTAATGTTGGAATACTTTGCTGGAAGGGATACTTCATACTTTGTAATGAATGGAAATAACGAAAATTATATATATATATATATATATATATATATATATATATATATATATATATATATATATATATATATATATATATATATATATATATATATATGTTTTCGTCCTAATATCATGTCCATTAAATACTAAGATCAATGTTAGCAAACTTCACAGAAAGCACCTCCAATTTATACTGGTCTTCAAAAAATTTTAATGAAAATATTAATGTCAAATTTCATTTTTGGTGATTTTTATCAAACTCAAGTTGCAAGTTAAGTTAGAATGATCATGTTTACACATTGATCTAAGCAAAATTTGTTTGTAGACGCAACATTTTACCATTCTTTCATCTGAGGACGTCCTTAGCTGGAAGCGTCCCCTCCGTACGTAGGTGTGTATAGTCCCTTATTTCAAGATTTACAACAAAATTGCACACAAACATGCACATACACAGAGAGAAGGTTGTCAGCTGTCATTAAAAAATGCCCCAAAGAACGTTTGTGTGTGTGTGTGTGTGTGTGAGAGAGAGAGAGAGAGAGAGAGAGAGAGAGAGAGGGGGGGGAGAGAGACAGTGTGTGTGTGTGTACGAGAGAGAGAGAGAGAGAGAGAGAGAGAGAGAGAGAGAGAGAGAGAGAGAGAGAGATTTTTAATGTAGCTTTTAAAAAATTTCCATTATATTCCTACCATGTCTGCAGTGTATCAATTTATAATGATGCTTAGCGCTGGGTCATATATAGCATCATATAACCCAGTCATATTAAACTGACACCAACCCGACCAGTAGTAACACTAATCTCTTAATACTGAGTGCGAAACGAGGCAGCTGTTAGTACCATTTTCATAAGAGGTTGTCCATAATAGATCTCCGCAGATAATACCTGCTTTTTTTCACAACGCCCCTCCCCTTGTCCGCTTTTGTCTGCAGGTGGCTTACCCACCCCCAGGCTGCGGACGTCCCCATCCAGCATTATACACTGCTATATTGTCTGCCAGTGCAATAGCTGAGGCTATCAAATTACAACGCTCACTAATCTCATCACAAGATCTAGTTCCATACAAAGAAAAAAAAAACAACAGAAATTGAAATTAACAAATAATTTATACTTATGGATCACCCATAAAGAAAGTCTTCAAATCATAATGGAATACACGCAGTAGGTCTAAAGAAGCTGTTCAACACAGACTATCATAACCAAAAATACTAGCTTGAGGACTTCCGCAAGGTTTTTTTCACCCCATCACCCTTTGTCGCATTTGAACAAACCACCCCTTACCCATCTTTGCGAACGTCTTTTATGGATGATCCCTAAGTCTTTGGTATGACTCGGCCGGGGTTCGACCCAGAGACGTCCTGCATCAGAGGCGGACGCTCTAACCACTGAGAGAGAGAGAGAGAGAGAGAGAGAGAGAGAGAGAGAGAGAGAGAGAGAGAGAGAGAGAGAGAGAGAGAGAGAGCATTATGTTACGTTTAAGAAAAAAACAAAACAAAACAACATAACATTAAATATATCACAGTATGTGTACCCCGTAACCAAGGAATTTACTGGTTTGCCACATAGTATCATTGTTAAACACTGTTGATAAATCCTAAGAAACGTGCATACGTAATTTCTATTTCAAAGTTTTACTCCAGTTCAATTTTCTTTTCTCTCTCATTCCACATTTCTCCGCAGTTTGTACGTTACGTTATGCTTGAGAGGAAAGGGGAGAATAGAATTCAGAAAGGATTGTAATTAAAATGTGCACCATATTAAATTAATTTAGAAACCGGTGATTGTTAATACCTTTCATCATTATTCTTCATACGTCACTAGTTACTAATTTGTTGAAATTGATCATCGAATCAACTACAGCCGCTCGCGAGAATGTTTATATTTGCGTATTATTGCGCCATGGACGGATCACAATTTGATATACCAATAGTATTGACATATCAAATTGCTTTATACCATTTAATACCAACACTTTAAATGGAACACTTTAAATGCATGTTATTTGTTGTTAATGTATATGATATATATATATATATATATATATATATATATATATATATATATATATATATATATATATATATATATATAAAGAAAACAAATCATATGGCGAATAACAACCCTTTCAACAGCACTGGATCCACCAAGGGATCACGTGTGTCAGGGATTGATTAAAATAGATGCAATAAACTGACGACGAACAGTGCGAAACTAGTAACTAGCCTGAGCGCTTTCGACTCTAATGATTCTTTTCAAAGGCAAATACAAAACATATATAAGACAAACAAAGAAACACAAAAACGTTGTGTTTGTAAACCTCTACATGGCTGTCTCCACATGAGGCAAAACTATAAATACAACCAGCTTGTATAGATATGTTGCAGATATTGAAAACTGTGTATAATTCCCTAAAAGTCTACAAGCCAAAGCGAAATCTAGCAGCAGGGAGGGTGAACCCTACAAATTTTTGCGACGAAATCGATTAAAGCCTCAGAATGCCCAATAGAGCCTTCCTACGAAATCTCATATTTTAACCCCCCCAAAAAATAAAGACCCCATTTTACAAATGGAGCCTTAGCGATTTTGTCGTAAATATATTGTCATAACCACCCTCAAATTGCTGCCAATAATTGCTATCATCTACGTCGCAAATATGTTGTCATAACCCTCCCTGCTGCTGGAAGGATTTCAGGGTTAATAACCGAATATTTGATCAAGTCCAATACGATATATGCCACAGGAAGGTGAAATTATGGAAACACATGAAACAAGTCCAGCAATCGTAGATATTGAATCCTATATCTTCAAGAAAATGAATCAGGATTTTTCGTTGCTATTACCCTCGTTAAGATCTGGCCTTTTCACACAAACTGAATTTACTAGTGTAATTGATCTACGTGGTGAAGTATTATCGATTAGTCTGTTTGTGAAAAGCTAACAAATATTGGTTAAATCATTTGTATTAACCCTGAAATCCTTTAGCAGCAGGGAGGGCGAGATGACAACATATTTGCGACGTAGATGATAGCAATTATTGGCAGCAATTTGAGGGTGGTTATGACAATATATTTACGACAAAATCGCTAAGGCTCCATTTGTAAAATGGGGTCTTTATTTTTTTTTGGTTAAAATATGAGATTTCGTAGGAAGGCTCTATTGGGCATTCTGAGGCTTTAATCGATTTCGTCGCAAAAATTTGTAGGGTTCACCCTCCCTGCTGCTAATCTATTTTGACTTTTTTGTACATTTATGTAACGCAGATTATATCCCGGATATTATTTGGTTCTATACCGGTTATTCTTATAGTAAAAATTGAAGGATACTAAGAAGATTTAGAAAAAGTTAAATTCTACTAGTGCATAGTTTTCTTTTTCTAGTCTTCTTGGTTTCAATGTTCTAAGGCGGCGTATCCAGTATGATTCCTTTCCCTTCCTGGTTTCGGAACTCCAGCTGTGGTTGTTAGCAATAGCGATAAGTGATATCACTGAAAGTGTGGCCAGGGGAGGAAAAGTGATCTGTGACCGGGCTTCTGTACAGCTTTTTTGTCATCCAATCAGATATGTGAAGGTTTATCCTTTTGTATAGCTTTTCAGTTTCTCCGACGTACTGAAGGCCACAGATCTTACATGTGATGAGATAAATCACATTCTCTGCTTTGCACGTTTTGTTTGGACCATGTACGTTTAGTTTTTCTTTAGTCACTGCTAGTGAATGCCCTGGTCTCTATCATATATTGGCAGGTTAGCTATTGCTAACAACCACAGCTGGAGTTCCGAAACCAGGAAGGAAACGGAACACGTATTCTGGCATTTCCTTATCATAAGAATGGAGATAATAATGTTACGAGACAAGGGCTCTTACTCAGAATCCAAAGAAAAGAGTGAAAGCCAACAAACATTGTATATTTCAACAAAACAATTTATTTCCCTAAACAGCAATGTAAAAATTGGTAAGTAGGACTTACAGTCTGTGAATATAATCCTCAGCCTCGTCAACATAAAACAAATTGATTTAATGTTCCAAATTGTTTCCGAACGAATTACAAAACCTTCCCTTTTATACATTTTCTATAGAAAACTGAATGACTTATAACACAAATGTATGTCGACCGACAGATCAGGTGCATATGATGCTGTCACTTTTATAGCGTCCTATTTACTTACCGGTTAAGTTTTTCTACTGTAAGAGAGGTAGAAAGGTAAATGTAAGTGGAAAATGTGAATAGTGTGTATCTAATGTGTCGCCAACATACACAACATAGTTTTACTTAACTTATTCCGAGTTATGTGTCGAATGTGTTTTACAATGTCGCAAGCCTGGGCAGAGATAATAGCGCGCTATCTTTTCCATAGCACATAAATTATATAATTTGGCCCTTAAACATGTAAATTAGTGCTCTTTTTGTTATTATATGCTGAAACTTTTATAAACTACTGTTGAACAATGATGAAGTTACAACGAATTGGGTATGCATATAAATCAAAAGACAAAAGTAAACTGCGAGAGTTTCGTCTTTGTCAGGAAAACGACGTCAATCCTGACTGATCCACGCAACTAAGTACTCATGATAAGTGTCCATAGCATAAGAAGTTATACTCGCAAAATTAAATGTAACCACATTATTACTGAGTTAAATTTATATCAAATTTGTCTTTGGTTAATTATGGTTGATGAATATAGTAGCTTTAAATTATACACACAAAACATATTATTTGAAAGATAGTTTGTCTACCTCAACACAACCCTCCATTATAGCTTTTTCTCCTTCACTGTCCCTAAGGTCTGCTACCTTAGCATAATGTTTTTTCTGATTATCCATACATCTTGGATCCCATGACCAATCATTATATTCAAAATAAAATAACTCCTTCTGTAATGCAGTCCGGTTGAATTGCTTGCATTGTTCGGGGCATATGTCAAAACCACCAGAATAACAAATACCCTTTTTAACAACATTTTTGTAAGTGTTAAAATCCTCCCAATTATCGTGGTAACGATAATGGATGGATGTCCTCACCTTTGGTACCTTTTGTGCATCAGTAACGTTGGTCTGATAGAACTCAAAAGATTCTTTCTCTGGAATACTACCTTCCCCTTTCCATTTTCCCGGTATAGTAGACCTAACGTGAAAATAAAACTTGTATTCGTCTCTGTGGAAGTTCCATAAATACTGACACATAATATTAAATTGAGCTATTGCAATCGCAGAAAACTGCTTAAATATTTCGTCGAAAGGTTTACCATGAAGTTTTTCCAAATATTTTCTGACCTCAACAATGTGCTCCACCTTTATGATGACTGGAAAGTAAGACATACATCTCATTATTTCTTTTGCTTTATAGATTGCTGCCGTGGTTTTTGAAGCCCCGTCCCACCAAGGGGTCCCACATTCTCCATAGTTTGCAATTATGACGGGTTTTCCGTCTTCAAATAAAAGATCTGGTGTTACTCTCGTTACAAACACAGTGTCAGTGTCCAGAAAGCCAACATATTTTTTCTTAACCTTGGTCTCAGGGTAAAAGAAGTCCCTTTGCATCCTCTCGTGCCCTTTTCCGTGGTATATGCTTGGATCGATAGGGTCTTGATATTCCACTCTGGGGTATGGGTATTTATTTGGAAGTGTTTTCCCAAGTTTTTTATCTTCGTCATTCTCTGCATCTAGAACAACAACCATTGATACATTTCCTGGCCAGAAATATCGCATACTTGGAACCAGCACGTTCTCATACTTTCTGAACTCTGTATTATACATTCTAAGATATAATTCTAAATCATTAAAATTAAGATTTTCCTGCAAGTTCTGATTACTGAACCAATTTCCTATTCCTGGTAAACGAATGTTCCAGTCTCTAATGGAAGAAGCTGGGTAATGGACACGCTTGTTTACATGGTCGAGGTAAATAAACAAAACAATTCCGGATCCGACGAGGATGAGATAGATAATAAGCTTCGATTTTGTCAAGAACTTTAATGGTGTGACCGCCATGTTCGTCGTTACTAGCCGTACAGATCAGTGCTGAATAAACCTGGAACGAAAATGAAAAGATTTTTCTCGTATTGCATATAAAATTCTAACGAGATTCTAACATTGACTGTACAATCTAACAATCATACAATGTAAGCATCATATAGAACTTGTCATTACCCTGCTGGAAGGTTTATATATATGTTGATCTTATTCTACTGCGCCGTTAATAAATACGTCTATCGCATATCTTTCCAGTTCAAATTTCAAGTGTATTTTTGCAATATTTCATTTTTGGGTGTGCGATGATAACGCTATTATTTTGCATGATTTACAACACGAAATCAAATACGAGGTTAAATGTGCGCAATCAAAGCAATGTTTGCATGGGGTTTTTTGCGCATATCTTTTCATCGTTCTCGTTTAGCATGTTTTGGCTGTGAGAGTTTAAATAGATATGTGTATCATGAATTTTTGTCGTTCTTTTCTTTCAAAAGAATGTTCAAAGATTGATTTATTATGCCCATCTGTGAATGTGTTCCTCAGTGCCTACATTAACTATATGTGCGTATGTACGTTTTCGTGTACGTCGTGTAGATTCTCCTCCTGCGCTGTAGTAAGAAACTTCAAACGATGGTTTATTATATTTTATTTTTAGGTATTACAGATTTGTGCAAATGTTTCATAATTTTATTCGACAGAAGATTTGTTAAGGGAGATATGGCCTCAATATCTATTTTAGGGGAGGGCAGATGTGGAGGTATATGTGTTTTGGGGGAGGGAGATGTGAAGGTATATGTGTTAGGAAAGAGGAGATGTAGAGGCAATATGCGTTTTGGGAAGAGTAGGTATGGCTGTAGGATGTGTTTCGTGGAAGGACAGATGTTGCGGTAATATGTGATTTTGGGAACGAACTATACGGAGGTATTTTGTGGACGCGAGATGAGTTTTGGAGGGAGTGGAGCAATGAGAACATGAGGTATGCTGCTTTGCTACTCATTTCTAATTATTTAGAGAACTGTAACATTGAGTAGTAGTGTAGATCTAGTAATAATTATAGTAATGGTAGTAGTAGTGAAAACGCTTTCGATCTTATTGGTGGTAGAAGTGGTGGTGGTGGTGTCTGAAGAAGAAACAAGTAGAAGGACTTTATTTTTAAGACTTTTAATCACAAATTGTATAAGCTTCAGCTAATTCTGGGTTCTGCTTACGTCATCACATGTTTGCAATGAAAATCTCTTTGTTGTTTATGCGTTCCTTGGTCTTCTCTATGTGTATATTGCGATATAATGACAATAAGTAGACTTATAAGTAGACTTTATGCTTTGCCTATTAATGATTTGAACTAAATATTAAGAAACAGTTTCGTGTACAAATGGACTGTACAGGTAAAACTACTTTATCACGAGATATGTAGTGTTAACGAAATTTCAAAATTTATCTTCAGGTAGACACTTTCACCTGTTGTAACTGGCGTTGAATAAATGAATAGCAACAACATGCCATATCGTAGCAATAGATTGATTTGACACAAAACTGAAACCGTTGTAAGCGGCTTGATGGTGATGCTTATGTAGCGATAGTACATAAAACACGAGACAATATGTAATGATTTTGAAAGAGCATTCTGCCTACAATCTATACTAGTCAAATGAGGACGGACACGTCAATTATCTTCTTTCAAACACTTTTTACGATGGATCCCAACAATAACCGTTACATCTTTATAGTAGTCTCAAGCATAGGAAGATACCAGAATATATTAGCGGTCAAAGATTTATTTTTGAGTGATAGAATGATATCATACCAAGAGACCTCATTATAGACCATATCAATGGAAACAAATTGGCTGGCTACTACATCGAGAACCCAGAAGAGACCGAAGCAGATAAATAATTTGCATGGAAACACACAGCAGCTCACTCAGAATGCGCAACTAATATCGATACTGGAAAACAATAAATATTTGCTTGCACGTTCTGAGCTGAGAATTCATTAAATAGCAGTCGGTATTCTATCATAGTTTTGGCTCTTGGATTAGAAATAAGTCTTACCTGCCAACTCGTTACTGCTGATTCTTGTCTTCTTTCATTGAAGCAGCATAATGTTGGGGGGGGTGTCTTGTATTATATTCCTTGTACGTTGTTTTAACTTGTTATGTTTGCTCTCTCGAACGTATACTAAGAAACTCCTTACATATAACGGTATAAAGAACACATCCAGTCAACAATAATTATGAAGTCAGCTCGCTTTGTGGAATAAGAAACGTCAAATTCAAGCGTATTCTTACAAACCAACCCAACAAACCTGGTTATATTGATGTGAAAGTGTGTAGATCAGGCAGCGAGCCAAAGACAATGAAAGCTCATCGATTCGTCCATGTTTGTCATAACAGAGTCATACCAGAAGATTTATGATTGATCATTTAAACGACAATACGGCAAACAATATACTAGAAAACTTCGTAAAGCGACAAGAAATCGCAGATGAGGTCATACTGGTGAATCTGATACTTTTAACAATCCGCGAACCGTAGTAGCAACAAATTCGCATATGGAGAGCAAGAGAGACTTTCTTCAATGGCTAAAGCAGAAAATACTTTGCATATAAAATGTGATGCAATATATTACTGCTGTGCTGGTATAAGATGGTATAGAATTCTTTTTTAATATATTTTGAATATCGTAATGCAGTCTTTAATTTATCAGGTCAGACTATGTTCTTCAAGAAGATCTGGCATCTTGTCATCAGCCTTTTGATAAAGTGCTAATAAGTCAAAGTGTTTGTAACATCATCCAAACACGGTGCTTGTCATTGTAGCCAGATAGCCAGGGTTTTTTTGTTTAGAATGATAGTACTTTGCACGAAGTGGTCTGATTTGAATAATTCATTTTCATATACTGTTTATTTTCCAGATGATGTAACCAAATAATCAGCTTAGTTGATAAAATGGTTCACATTTCTTTTAATAACTTTGGTACGTTTTTATTTCTCCGAATCATCATTTAACTTCATCAAGTATATTTTACTTCTGAGCGCAACGATCTGCTCGACCTATACTAAGAACTCTTCTATGAACTTTCCCACAATATTTTTTGCTGGTGTTATAATACGTTCTGTGGACTATCATTATCGTTAGGACAACCTGAGCAATTGAAATTGTCCTACATTGCGAGCAGATCATCGTAAACATCTGCTATAGCAATTTCATTCATAGTGAGTCTGTCTGTGAGCGGCATCTGGACTTGCAAAATTTCTTCTCGATTCTATAATCAAATGAATGAATAAGAAACTATCAACTTACGGCGAACCCAAATAAAATTGGCTTATTTACAAATTTATTTATTTATCTTCAACGGACTACTAACTAGGTTCTCGTCAAAACGAGATGAACCCTGGGAAGTACCAGCTTGTCAAGTCACGCTACGTCAATGACAAACTTTATGTTGGTATGAAACCTGATGCTTTCCGTAGAGTTTCAAAATGAATACAATTTTTTTGCTACAATTTTTCCGTATGAGGTGCGAGTTGCATTCCCTAGATTACCAAATACGACTAGCTAAGTTATGGCGTCCTCAGTTTCGGATTACATTTATAATTAGCAGCTCATTAATCCAACACGACATAGACGACATGAACCTTTCTCTATTATCCGCGTCACAAAATAAGTTTGTGGGTAAAATGTTACTCGCATCGTTGACCTCTCCTACCATGCTCTGTATGAAATATTCTCAACAATTTTCTCCGCGATAAAATTTTATTGGCTTGCTCACGGTTGACGCAGACGACTTTGCAAGCAAAAAATGCATCCTCCCAATATATTCTTGTTCATGATTTATCTTGATCGCATTGAGTATCTACTATTGGAATACACAGCCTCAGAATCAGTATGAAAGTTTAATATGTTATTACTCTTGTTTGGCATGATGTCTCTCACGATGATACCACACTCTCTGCCGGTACAACTGAGAGGTTCTTTGTTGGAAAAAGCATAAAGACACTTTCTGCAATAGCACTTCTTACTCTCGTGTTTGTTGTATTGTATGCACATAATGCGTGATCTGTTACTAACACCAAAACTAATTACTAAAATGTGTGCTACTTAAATTTTGGCAAGTTAATCACGTGCACAGGATATTGTCTCTCAGATATATGCAACGTACCTTGTCAGGTTAAATTGTTTCTCACTCTTGTAAGATAGTTTCCTAAAAAAAAACAGCACAGAAAATACAGCCCAAATGAAACATTTTCTTCTCTTTGTTAACGTTCACACATATTGTATCCTTAAATGGAAACAATTTTACCCAGTTGATCTTTGTGTTGGTGTTCAACGAGGCACTGTTCTCAGCCCAGTTCTCGTCCTTATATTTACTCAGCCGTTTTCAAGTGTCATAAATCGACAGCAAGTTAACTGTATGCTGATGATACTCAAATAAAAATACAACTGTCTAACTGATGCTGAGGCTACCATCCAAGACCTGGAGAGGAGCATTGCCCATGCGAATTCATGGTTGACATGTAACACGGAATGATGATAAGACTGGAGCCATTCTTATCAACCACGCAAAAACTTTCTCATTCAGATCATTTGCCTCAAGCAATAAGTATCAGTAATAGCAACATAGTAAATACGAAACCTAGCGGTCATCCTCGACAGTATACTCTCATTATACTAACATTTAATGAACATAAGTAAGGCTGCATATCTGGAACTGAGACTTGTCAGCTCCGTTCGCATTTTCGTTCGGTATGGTGTATAGATAATTACTTTGTTGTAACTATGTACATTATTTAGCTACATATTGACAATCCAGTTTCTCTTTTCTCGATCAGTTGGGGTTCCTAACATTTAGTGGCAATCAGGAACAAAATCGTGAGTCGTGACTGTCTGACGTCTTCTTAATCAAACTAATAGTGGACAGTTTTCATAGGCAGTCTGTGAATAATGAGTCTTTGCATCCTTTTTGGCATCGTCATTGGCAAAGGCATCAACTCAAATGCAGAGTCAGAATTTTCTGATGCAGATCGTGACAGGCGAGTGCTAAAATTTGGCGACACTATGAGAGGACCACTTAATACGCCTGTGCAAATCAATGTGGCTTCTCCTACGGATAACTCAGATGCAGCCATCAAAGAATACACATACAAAATATAATACTGCAAAAGTTTTCCTGACTGAGGCCAACACTGATTTTTCTCAAAGGACCGCTTATTTCTGCAGGACAAAATTTAGCGTCAAGTTCCATTGGCAATCAAATGCTACTGCCTATGCTAGGGCCTTTACCTCTAACAGGGGAAAATATTACAGGCGATATCAATATTGGAATCAGAAAGATTACAAACTTGATCACGCATGCTGCCGATACAGAAACTATGAATAAATGTATTTTAAAAATTTATGGGCAGTTTAATTCTGCTAAAGCCACCTACTAGCTTGAGGATTTTTTTTTTGGTACGAATGAAGAATTGAATAATTCACTGCAATGGCAATTCCTTACGCGCCTCTTGTATAAATATATTGCTAATAAGGTAGCAGATAGAAGTTATACTCCTATTACTTTTAGAGCTGCAAGCGATTTTAGCTGCATGGATGTCGCTATAAGCAATAGTTTTTTTTATAACAAGTTCTGGAATAAACGTCAAACGTTCCCTTAGAAATGAGCAGCAAAAAAAGTTACAGGCTATACAACCAATACACATTACAAAATTTAGAATATTGGAATAATGTCAGTGTGTGTATGTGCGTATGCGCGCGTGTGTATGTCTGCGATTTAGAGTTTTAACGTAACTTTAACAAGTGTAGTCATATCGCTATGTCTGCAGTGTGGCATTTTCTATTGAAGTCCAGCACTAAGGCATCATGCCGCAGACATGAAATATGTCCAACCCAGTCACATTATCCTGACACCAGGCCGACTAGTTCCAACACCATCCTATTAATGCTGAACGCCAAGAGAGGCAGCTGCAACATTTACTAATACAATATTTTTTACAGGTCTTTGGTATAACTCGGCCGTTGTTAAAAACGGGGACCTCCATTACCCAAGCTGAACAAACTAACCACTTAGGCCACCGGTGCGGTGAATGATCTAAGAGCTAACTGAAAGGCAAATCAGTATGTTTTACTGTTAGATCGCAACGAACACTGATATTTGTACATGGAACATCTGCTGTCATAACATCTAAAAACTATTAATTTGCCAAAGCGATTTAAATTTCGAGCAATGTTAATCCATGCGTGCTTGAGATTAGCACAGCCGTTGTAGACGTGAAAAACGCAGTAATAAAATCTGCAGGAGTGCCATCAGACAATACCGACGCCGCAGTAAAAGAATGTCTTGATATCAAACGTGTAGAAGCATTCCATTGGACGAATTCCTATGGTGTCGCCTAATATTTTGAATAGATGTTGTTTTCATGCCTTATCAAAATGCTTAAGCAGCTACCAAGCGTTCTACATATTTCAACATTCAATCCGAGAAAATGAGTGTGTGACTGGTGGAATCTAGAATTATTTATTGAATTCGGATAGATCTATGGGCGGTAAACATCTTACATTTTACTGTTGGAGGTAGGATGGTTGGCAACAAAGTTATGGATAACTGGCGGCCGGGGTCATCTGGACAACACTTTTCTGAAGCGCGTACACCATAGGTTTTGAAATATATAACTTCTACGACACCAAACAACTTTGGTCTGAGTTACTTCCAAATATTCATGCTCAACGAAATCTTGTTGCAAACAGTCGCTAATATATAATCAAATCAGCCACATGATGAGTTTGATAACTATTACTACTTATAAACGTTTATAACGCTATAGAGTCCGCTAGCTTCACTAAAATAATAGAGATTATACTAAGATCAAAAAATGCGCTAAAAAATTTCAAACAGTTGAAATAATAATTGAGAAAAAAATGCGTGAAAAAAATAGACGCAACAGAAGAAAAGGATAACAATGAGGACTAAAATGGCAAGCAAGTCAGAAAAAATCTAAAACGTTAAAGCAAACTGCAGAAGATTCTGCAGAGAACTCGTTTAAGATTATAATGACATAGTAACTGTATTGCAGATGGTGGATTTTCTGATAAAGTAAATGAGGAACCATACTCTCTTTTTGGTACTGAGAATGAAGAATTGGACAGCTAGAACGACACAACAAAATGAGATTCTTGATTTTGATCGCAAAAAATTATTAAAAGGAAGAAGAGACTATAACGAATGCAATAGCAGCGTTGTTGATGCATCTTATATTATATTATAGTGGAGTACAACAGCAAGAAATAATACAAAGCGAATCAAATGCAAGCTGCTATCGATTTCATTAAAACAAAATTTGACAAAAGCAATAAACTTAAGGATAGAACATCTGCTTCAGTAGAACTACCACAAAGAAACTTTGCTGGCGCTTAGACGAAAGGAGACGCAGACGACGCAGGCACACTTATATACTGAAAGAAACATTGACAGATCTTCATTCCAATATCATCAGCAAATTTGATTCAGAATATCCACCATAGTCACAATCTGAATTTAAATATCTGCAGCATAAACGCCTCAACTTGAAGTATACAAGACGAAGCTATAGCCGCCAAAACAGTTCCGGATACCGGAAGAAGAGGTGCCAGCAGAAATTAAAACAATTGGTGAGGAGTAAATTCATTTGTACGAAATATTACACAAGACACGAGTATGACGCTAATATCTTTTCTGTATCTCTATATTACTTCGCTGTATAGCTATCAAGTATGATGATGTGACTTCAGTTAATTCAATTTTTACTAATATACCAGATGATGTTTTCTTAGTAGATGCACCTGATTTTGCAGCCAAACTATTTTGGAAGCAGAGAATTTGCCAAAAGTTTTTTCAGATGAATTTTAAAACACATTTAGATTTAAGATTGGTCATCAATGCTGCGTTGGCAGAAAGATAGCAAGCACAACACGAAGCCGAAAGGATACAATCTAAAATTCTCTGAACCAAAACTTGATGTGTGTGTGTGTGTGTTTATCAGTGTGATTTAGATTTTTAATGTAGCTTTAACAATTTTTCAGTCATATTGCTACAATGTCTGCAGTGTGGCAGTATATAGTGATGTCTAGCACTGGGGCATCATGCCGCAAACATGAAGCGTGATGTACCAGCATGTCACATTATCCTGACACCTGGTTGACCAGTCCTAACACTAACATCTTAATGCTGAACGCCAAGCGAGGAAGCTGTTAGTATCATTCTAGTAAGTCTTTGGCATGTCTCGGCCGGGGATCGAATCCACAATCTCCCGCATTCTAGGCGGACGCTCTCACAACTTGAAGTAAAAGCTACTAAGTTAAGGCAAATTATCTTATCTCAAGATTTTTGAAGCAGCTTGATGATCATATAAATTTGCTTGTGATAGCTATAAAATCTGCATTAACCGAAAACAGAAGACAATAACTTTACTAAGCTGCCACAAACTATTTTATTTACAAATTAACCTGATGCTGATATTAATAATAACTGTTTCTGATATGAAAACGAAGCAAAGAGAAAGAGAATTTGACAATAGCTTCTTTACAAACTTCTTTGAAATCCAACTTTGGTTAAAGTCAGGGCTTGACGCGCATGAACCTTGATCTGTAAGGTATTTACATAATATGAAGGATATCACAGATTTAATTACATCAGAAGTAATATTGACAAGGAATAAAACGAAATGAAGTTACATCATGAAAACATTAATGGATATGCAAATACTCATATAAAACTTAATCAAAAAGTTGTCTATCCTATAAAAAAAATCGCTTGCGTGGCATCTCATTCAAAATGACATATTTCGATAAAAATTAAGAATAGCTGACTATAAAATGGTTGAATTAAATTCAGTTTGTGTTAGCAAGTATCAAAATGATATGTAAAAGTATCATCACCGCAACTTTCAAAATAAAGGCGTTGGCACTGTAACTGATGAGGACTACTATAATCCGATGCTACATCCCCGTTTGTTTGTACCCTCCTACCGATTTCAATAACAGAAACCTTTAATGTGATAAAAAGTGCAAAGAACTTAGTCAATTCATTCACTGATTTATATTTTCTAACTTGTTCGTTAGAAGAATTGCCATAACACCATCATCGCATGCACGTTGCATGCTTAACGGAAGTTTTCAATGTAATAGACTAACATGCTTGAAAATCATTTCCAGTTTCTGGACCAGTCTATTTTCAGCAAAGGGGTGCCTGAGCCCCAAAAGATGTACATACATATGTCGTCTGTTTCCGATATTTACAGTGTCGAATCAAGCAAAGGAAAAGAATGACAAAAAAATGCTTTTCACGTAGATTTAACAAGCGGTTTCATTAATATGTTTACGTGTGCCAAGGAATATAATTCCAAAGTCAACATTATGGTAATTTATGGAATTATCCGGAAGTTACTAAATTACGTTTTTATGTTGTTGGAGTGAAATAAACTACCCCATAGAGTATTGAATATGGCGCCGTGTTAGTATGGAAAGTCCGTTAAGCATGAAAGATGCAAGGGGATGCCAGTATTACTGCTATTCTGGTGACAGTCAGGTTAGAAATTATAAATCAATGATTCAATTGACTTAGTTATGTGCACTTTTTATCACATTAAACTTTTTAGGTTTGAAATCGATAGAGGGGTACAACCAAACGGGGATGTAGCATCGGACTATAAACTACTGTGAGAAAAATAAACTGCAACGTCAATTTCTAAAAATGCTTCCCTTCGATACTAGTGTTCACAAAAATATGCGTCTGCATCTATTTAGTTCGACAGCGATCTCTGCATAAAATAAAAGCGTTCCAGATGTTCCTTCCTTTCGGTGTCACTTAAAATTATTTTGAGGGCGACATTCATTTATAGTTGGATGCTATTTAATGATCTGATTTCTTGTATAATACATCTCACGTCTTCTACACTCCAGCCTATGAAAAATTTTACCTTAGCGTTCTATGTGATCATACGCTGCCATTATTCTACTTCGATCAAAATTAAATTATACATTATAATACTATTGAATTTTCTTTCTCTAATTCGATTATATTTTGGTATGGAGTGCTTGTTTAGTCATTATCTGGCACTCGATCAATATAAGTGCACGTAATCTTACAAATTCTCCGAGGTAAGAGCAAACTATCTTACCTTCACGATACTTCTTAGTGATGCCATTTATTGCAGTTGCAATACAGTTTTGCTGTTCTTGGACGCTTGCAATCATGTTGTCTTATTCCTTTTCAAACATTCATTTAAAAAAAAATGATAATTCAACTACAGTAGATTAGTCAAAGTCAACTAGTCACCTCAGGCATTAAGAATTCTATGAAACCAATAGCGATTGCATCCTTTTTATCTTGGTTGTAGTCCTTGTCATGGTTTATTTTTCATCTCCGGATAATTTTTCTGTAATCTTTTCTTGTCATATTCCAGATAAAATCAAAGCTGTTCAAGAGAGCAGTTGAAAACAACTTATCGACAAGCAGATCGTATGATGACATAACCTAGACGTCTAAACCAGGCAGCAAATGCTGCAGTTTGATGAGATTTCTGACTAAGAGACACCTGAATATCAGAAGCAAAATTGTATTTTCGTGTACTAAGGAGCCATCTGAAGCCATCTATTTGGTTTAGGTATCATTACCTTTAAAATTTTGGCATTTAGTGATCTCAGATACTTTCTCATCACGGGTTCAAATAATGTTTCACACAAGAAAGGAATAGCTACTATGGTTGCTGCTTGCCACGCTTATCTCTAGCTTTGTCCTCAGGCGAGGCGAATGAGCAGATAAAAAGAACAGTGGCCATCTCAAAGCCACTCACATGATGTTGACTTTTTTAGCTATTCAGGTTTCACTATTTCTATAAGTTAGAATTTAAGTCCATCATTATACTATATCATCTCTTCCATTAAACAGCCGGAGCAGCGTTTAATTTAAACTCGGTGTATAAGTATCTTTATCATCATCAGCGAACGACTATACCTTCAGTTTAATGTAAATTCAATATGTATGTATCTTCACTCCTATAGCTATGCAATCGGTTTATCTCAATATCCGTATATTACTATCATCATCATTCACGGGCAACGTAATTAACTGTATTTCAAATCAATATCCAATTATTGACACCAAATTTGTTTGTTAGTCAGACCGTCACGTTCAGTCTAAAATCAATATACACCATCATTGCAATCTGCAGACTATGGTTTCAGTTTTGTGTAACCAACGGCAGCCATCAATCTTGCATAAGCAAAAAATCAGATGGATTTCATTAGTAGGTAAAAAAAATGGGTTAACTTAGAACACGGTTGTTATTCAACGATAGTTTTGACGGGCCTTTCTGATAACACGTTTGCAGACAAAATTATTTTCCTTTGATGTGTATTCATGGTGTCGTCATCATCTCCTAAGGGAAAGGTTCATCGTCACTTCATTTAGGTTATACGGAAAAAAGCGAGGCGATACCATTGAGGAAGCGTGCTTTCACCGCGTCTACTTCGGTAATATAACACGGTGAAGCTACATGCAAAAATTTAATGAACAAAAGAAAATATTTTAAAATAAATGTCCTGTTTTAGACGAAATTTGATCATGATGAGTAGGAAGTTTTCCAAACGTATATAAAATATCTTATTTATCCTAAATGCCGAACAACTCCAACAAAATAAATAAATGCATTAAAATAAACATCCATGTCTTGATTAAGCATAGTGGTAAACACTGATATGATCCTAAGTCTGATAGTGAAATTTAACTGGAGAAATCTTAGTCCTTCATTTGATAGTATTACACTTAAAACGCATTTATAAAGAAAAATCCTTCAAAATCAATCTCATATTAAAATGTAATACATGTACTTGCAAAATTATTTTAATATACTAAATTAAAGCGATGATTATATGTAACGCTTCCTTACAGAATGCTTCTTACTTAAATAATTGGTGATACAATCACAATGAAGATTTTATAAAGATTTGGTTATCTTCTTCAAAGCTTTTGTGTAGCATTGACCAACTGCTCAACCATTAACCGTTCCATTCATTAGCTGAGGGGGATCTTATCTATGCTTTTATATTTACCAGACAGAATTCCAGCTTCGATCAACGTGTACCTCATATTACTATTCTTTATGCATTTATTTCAAGCGAAAAGTTTAAACTAAAATATTGGCACATAATGTGACGAAAGATCTAGGTCTGTCCTGTTAGCAGCTGGATACGTGTTTTAGACTGGTAAATTCGATATACCTGCTCTCCTAAACACACAAATTAACCACACCTCCCTTTGCTCATTCCTCAAATTAGCAGAATTCAGATCTGCACATGTCAAAAATGTCTACCTGCGTCTTCACTTTCAAGCGCAAATTACTACCTATGAAAAAATAAAATTGGCAATAACATTTGATTAAGTTTTACACCGAAAAATAAACCACGCATTTTCATTGGACAGTGAAACGTATTATTAAGTCACATCTACATTTCCAGCATACAAAAGTTGAAAATGCCTTTATGTAGTAGACACAATATTTTATTTTACCTTGAGCATGCATTCAAAATCAGGAAATGTGTAAGAGCGCTTATTATAAGTGTATGGTACGGATATAGCTATATTTCTTGGCAGCCATTTCTTTCCTGACGTGTAGTGCACGGGGTTATCTCAAGAAAAGGAACACATAAATGTATCAAGGGTAAGAAACCTAAAAGGAATGAATAGCGAAGGATTCCAGAAACAAGATTAGAATAAAGTTAAGAACACTATGCCCCATTATGTGTCGAACAGGCACGATTCAAGCTTGGTGGCTGCCACCAATATATATATATATATATATATATATATATATATATATATATATATATATATATATATATATATATATATATATATATATATATATATATATATATATATATCTATATATATATATATATATATATATATATATATATATATATATATATATATATATATATATATATATATACATACAGGGATATAATTACATTCACTATGTAAGTTTGTTTTCAACATATGGAAGGGAGGACACAGGTTATACGACAGGGAAAAGATGCTACTCTAACACTTGTCAATACGAAATTATGTTAATACAAATTTGTCCCACAAAATCTAACCTGCAACTTCAATTGACAGGTACATAAAAATAAATCATATGGTGTTCACTCTTTGAGGATTTCAATACGAGTTTGTTAACAACATTATTGTTTGTGATAACTCTCCATGTTTCATCTGCTGAACGTTCCTTACACTACTGCAGAAAAAAAATCTGCAACATAACTGCTATTATCTATACGATGACTAGCACCGCGGACACCTATGATTGTTTTCACAGTCCCACTAAACAGTTTCACAGATTTTATCTCTGTATTTTGTCTGTTGTGACAAACTGCAATTGACATATTGGTATATGTCTTAATTATAATTTCAGTTAATTGATTTCTTTTTGAAACTGTCTTCGCATGTTGTTTTTGTACAACGTAAATTTATCCATGTTCTTTGGGGTGTAATACATATAAATATGTTTGTTTCTCCTGGTATATGACTTAAATTTTTTTAAGTTTTATATATGGCTGTAAATTGTAAAGGTTATCTTTACTTACACTTTACCTGCATATTAAAAGCGTAAAAGTACATATGATCTATAAATTGATGCTTACGCATGTGTTGACATTTAATTAATAATAATCTTAATAATAAGACTTGATGACGACTTTGGTTTTTTTTTTTTCATCATCGGCTGGTGGTGTTAAGACGGTTCTAAAAGCATTAATAAATTTTCCATTGGCTAGGTCACATGAATAGGAAATTTCGAAATGAATTTAGTAGTAAGATCTGTCACGTCGGATATATTATGAAATATACTCGTTGTTGCAGGTGTAAACAGAAGAAAACTGAATAATCAGATTCATTCTTATTTTGGAGCCGTCCTCGTTCCTTGTATTATGGGAATTTTGTACTAAATCCAGCAATCACAGATGCACATCAAGATTGTCACAGCAATGGGATGAAACCAGGAGATGTTTCTAAAGTATTAAATTGTTTTTCAAAATACAAGTGGTGCTAACGTGTAGTTTGAAGAAAAAAAAAACAAAAATTTTAAGTGTCATGATGATTTCCACTCCTTTCATACCATGCATGCTATTGTAACCTATTTAGAAATCACATAATGTTTTGACAATAGTATTTAAATGTGCCTTGTTGGACATCGCGACAATTAACATTACGTCGACTGATCATATGAATGTGCCACACTGGTCATAAATTCTATGTTAAAATGATCCATAGGAATGCATGGAAATGTAACTTAGGCTTAAGGGAGTTTAATAAAGGCTTTCTCTACGACATTAGCGTGCTGCGGAAATTTAGTGTTGTATGAGCATTATGAGGTAAAATTAGCCTATTCGTTTACATCGAAATACAACACAGGAGGCAGTATGGGGCATACACGAATTATTACTGTCCGGCAACCCTCTATTGATTACAATCACACATACCATACATGCAATCTAGTAGCAACTTTTCATTATTATCCAAACAAACACCAACTCCCACCATCCAAACACATATCCCTAAAATCCAACGAAAATTGTAGAAGTGTGAATACACAATATATATTTACATACACATAAACATGCTATTATACTTAAAGTTAGTGTGGAGTGACAGACAAATATAGCATACAGATACTAAAAAAGTGGTAATTTGGGTTTAACTTTTAGTTTTAAACAACACCAGCATACACAGATACATACACAAAACACATGCCCAAACAATGGAAACTATTATTAGTACCAATCTTTCCATAGATCTCTGTGGCCCCTACTGTTGTGGTTTTTCAACCAATAAAGTTTAGCACAAGTGGCACCACTTCACTAGGCTTCTTCTGAAGGCGGGTCAAAAGACTAGTTGTGCCTTGCATTTACTCTTCTATTTCATAACGATGTATATGTGATCTTGATGATTCCCTTTGATGCAATCAGATTAGGTAGTCTGGCTTAAATAACCGTATACAAAACACAAACTTTATATGCTCGATTTTCTACCAGTCACCCTGAAATGTTGACATAACACATTGTAAGTACGAAGGTTTGATCAAAAGCAAAGGCTTTTCTCTCCAACAAGCTTGTGCCATCCTGTCTTACCACGTCATTGGCAATAAAAATGTGCCATCCTGTCTTGCCACGTCATTGGCAATAAAAATGTGCCATCCTGTCTTGCCACGTCATTGGCAATAAAAATGTGCCAACCTGTCTTACCACGTCATTGGCAATGAAAATGTGCTATCCTGTCTTACCACGTCATTGGCAATAAAAACCAGAACATACTATTTTCATGGTTTGAACCGATTTTAATAGCAAGGTATTGAAAAGGGCAAATTCCAAGACAATCACTTCGTTGCTAATACAACAACGATCTGGATGAAACGCTTATTTGGTAGATAAGTATACTGTGTTGAGTAAGGCATGAGATAAGTATACTGTGTTGAGTAAGGAATGAGATAAGTGGATTGTGTTGAGTAAATCATGAGATAAATATAATGTGTTGAGTAAGTCATGACAGGAACAAGTGTTTTTTCATGGTAGATAAGTATACTGTGTTGAGTATCATGATAGGAACAAGTATCTTGCATGGTAGATCAGTATACTGTGTTGAGTAAGTTTTGACATGAACAAGTGTTTCTTGCATGGTAGACGAGTATACTGTGTTGAGTAAGGCATGGGAAAAGTATATTTTTTGTTGAGTTAAGTCATGAGATAAGAATACTGTGTTGAGTAAGTCATGACAGGAACAAGTGTCTTGCAACTCACTTATCCCAGGAACGAGTGCTTTGAACAAAATCCTAAGCTCCGATAGGCAGTATAAATGAAAATTCGTATACAGGGCCTTATGTTTGACATACGTGAAGTGACGTCAACGAAAACTTCAACCATACAATAAATTCAATAGATGTTTATTGTTTAATAATAGTAATAATAATGGTATTATTATTATTATTATTATTATTATTATTATTATTATTATTATTATTATTATTATTATTATTATTATTATTATCATTATTATTATTATTATTATTATTATTATTATTATTATATCTCTTCAGAAAAAGACACGAACCTTTTTTTCATAGCGAGCACTGAAATATGAAGCTTAAATCGCGGAGAGAGAGAGAGAGAGAGAGAGAGAGAGAGAGAGAGAGAGAGAGAGAGAGAGAGAGAGAGAGAGAGAGAGAGAGATTCCACTCAGCTCACCAAAATTTTGCAAAAAATGTATGAATTTGTTTTCTTCACCGTTATCATCAGTAGCTGATCTTTTTCAGTGCCACATTGTGCAACCAGAAGTGAAACAAAGGCCTCTTCTTGTAGACTTATTGGTTCTGGGTACAGCCTACTATCAACTTGTTCTCTTGGGGAAACTGTATCCTAACTAACAGACACTATCAGCTCTCATTTATAGTCCCTGAAAAACAAATGATAAATTAAACTGGATAGCTCATACGTAACTTTTGTTATCATTTTTTATTCTGTCGTAAATCAAATCGTTTTATGGCCGATTTTCATATTAAAATTGGATAGCTTACACGTCAGATAAAAACCCACTGGTAGGTGAAATATGCATCACCTGATCCGCTTATGAAACCTGCATGACAAATACCGAGGACATTATGTAGTTGTATGCCAGTACAAGCTAAGACTAGTTCACTCACACGCACTTGATTCTATTAGTTGAAAGTGGAAAACAAATGATCATATTCTCCCCTACTCCAAATTACCACACGGTAACAAATGATCATATCCTCCCCTACTCCAAATTACCACACGGTAACAAATGATCATATCCTCCCCTACTCCAAATTACCACACGCTAACAAACTCCTGAAGTTCACACTTTGACCCCTCGATGACTCCATTATAGTTTTTCAATAATATTTGCGCATTTAGTTACTCATAATGTACATCACTTTAAAGAAGGCATTCCAAACCTTTCCTCCACGTACCATTTTAGTATCTGGCTGATTCTAAATTGTCACTTTATGCGACTTTTATCTGTTAATACGTGTCTAGCCCACGATATCAGGGATTTCGAAGACCACACTTCCGGTCTACTTTCGACTGATATAGTCAAGTGCCTGTTAGTGTACTCTACAGGGAAACCCATCTACTCGAAGACAATACAATAAGTACAGTTCCTATCACAAAAGGATTTGAATGGGTCTGCTTTAAGCCGTCTGTCAAGTTCCTGTGGGTGTACAAATTTCTAAGCACAATGAAACGTATGTAAACTAATTTTTGCATTATTCTTCCTACTTATACATCCTTATAATTTATGCAGAAAAGTTGTTGTTGTTTTTTTCCAGCTCAAGGAACATAACACGGGAAACTATAGGCTATATCAATGTGCATCATTATTTTCACTGTGATCAGTAGCGTACAAAATGGTATTAACAAGAGGAGGGACAAACCCGAAGGTTGTCCTATGCCTTCATCGTCGCCCTTGGCGTCATTTGCCTTTAGTATGCCACTTTTTGTGATAGTAAATTCCTTGTATCTGAATTAAGGATTTAGTCAGTAATAAGCTAAGCTGTCATTTCTTTACAAAAGAATATAAACCAGATGGTAAATAATAGTCATTTCATGTGGTCTTGCCAAGATTGATTATAGTAGATGTTTAACCAGAAATAATCCTCTGAAAATTAATATTGCAAAACTAGTTACTTTTAATAGCCGAAGTACTTTTAAATTTCAATCAATATTTGTATGAAGCTGGAGAGAGAGAGAGAGAGAGAGAGAGAGAGAGAGAGAGAGAGAGAGAGAGAGAGAGAGAGAGAGAGAGAGAGAGAGAAAAATGAAACTACTACAGTTTACATTTTTTCTAATGAAACTATTCTTTGAACATTTTAGAAATAGTTCCTTATTGGATTTATTCTCAACAACACCAACACAAATGAATATGAAAACTCAGTGAAGAATTGCATTGAAAAGAATATTAAACGTTACTGCAACACACTGGGATTATTAACGACTGTTTTTCTTAATTAAAAATATCAATTTGCATGGTACTGTCAAAAGTATGCATAAACAAGAATTACTTCTCGTCCGTTTCCTAGATATTAGCAATATGACAACTGGATTATTGCGAAAACTACACACTCACCCCACCCAGCACCGGCCTGTGCTATTTGCAATCTCAGTAATTGTAAATATTGTGGACAATTGATTCGTGTTGATTATAAGAGTATGCTTGTGCTAACGATTGGGAAAATCGCCATTGACGATCACAGTTTTCACTTTTCTATTCATTGGAATAAGAACACAAATAGGGATGTTTATATTGTTATCTGCATCGTAGGAATCCAACACATGATGTATGTCAGAACAAATGAATGCATACAAATAAACAAATTAAATATGCAGTTTGAAGACACTAATGCCAGATAACACCATCATTTACAGTTTCACAATTAAAATTTAGATATTTAATTGAGTACAAAAGTAGTTGCGTTGCTCATGAGATTTTCAAAGTAAACAGCTTTTTACTGAACGGATGCATATGTAAAACTGTGATTGTATCTTTTTATAGAAAAAGAAGTGTTCTTTTGGATGGTGAATCAGAGAGGTCAGAACCTCTCAGTCTTGATAACAAAAATGAAAACTTTCAACCTCTACCGGATGTTTTTGTCTTCTACATCACAAATAAGGAAAATTGCTTCAAAATGTGTTGAGTACTGCCATGGGCAAAATTTTAAAAATGTACAAGAGGAACTTGACTATAAGGAATTATAAAGAAACGAATTATTTTTCAGTGATAAAAAATATCCAGTAGTAATACTTGTATACTGAAATATGTAAAACTGATATTCATTTTAATTGTGGACTATTGATCCATGTTACAAATATTTGTTTTAATTCTGGATTATTGATCCATGGGATAAAGTACTCAATAAATATCTGTCATATATAATTTTTGTTTGTACTTAAGTACCTATGTTTTATGTTTGAAACACATTTAAATTTTATTTTGGATGTATTGACCATGAAGTCAAAATATATAATCCTTATGTTACCGTATGTTATCTTGATAAATGAGGTGAATCAGAAGCAAAGAAACAATATCCTAGTGCGGTTGGCCCGCTTTTAAGTAGTTTGCGGATAAGACTTCTTTCTTGGGTTTCCTAATTTACTACAGTTTTTATTTTTCATTGGAGTCAGATGTCCACTTTAAAATTGTTAACACCAATATTTCTAATTATGTTCATGGTCGTGTACTATCAAAAGGCGGATTTCTCTCGACGTAAATAGTTACTGGTGTTTCCTTGACTAGGACGACATCATTCGATATGGCGAATGACACAGTCTTTACCAGTTTTCGCACCACGGTTTTGACAGAAAAATCAAATAGTATAGTTAGTTCTTTTCCTTGATCGTGATGAAATTCTTGACGAAAATTTTTGTAATTAGCAAAATAATTAGCATCAACTGTTTTAGGTGGTTGTAATTTTAAATTGATTCAACGTAAAGCTTTAGGTGGTACAGCAGGATGGGTGGTAGTTCTGGTACCCTATTTAGTAGGTACATTTCATAACTTTCCGTGTAGGTGCTACCCAGCTAACGGCAACATTTTTCCTGCAAGATCAAAATTCTGCAGAATTCCACATAAAGTATAAAAGGGCTTGTCAGTGCATGTACAAGGACTTGGCAGGGTTTCCGAGGATCGTGCTAAGAGTTCCGTGTTTTCAGATAGTACGTGAGAAAGTCGTTCAACTATTTTACTATGATGTCCATATAAGGCAGTATTCAAAATCCAAGGTAAATCCTTAAATTACGTTTTTCGTAAATCAGCTGTTAAAACACTTATTCCACGATGGCTTTATTAATAATTGCCCGAAAAAAATAAAGCTTTTCTTAGAGATTTTTTTCCACAGATCTAACAGTAAGTCTTAAAATCAGCATCTGTATACAATATGAACCCTTCAAGATATTTATTCCTTCACCTGTTACGTTTTAAATCAGCAGCTTTTCTTAAATGTCTGCTTAATCAGTTAAATTGTAATCTGAGCGTATTTTGCATGATCTTGTGAGGTTTAGTCAAGTGTTTCTTACGGACTTCAATAAAATAAATGCTTTTAAAATAATATCAAAGTTCAATAGAAATATGAAATCATATATATATATATATATATATATATATATATATATATATATATATATATATATATATATATATATATATATATATATATATATATATATACTCTGTGTGTGTTTTAACACAGCTATTAACAATTTGAGTCATATCGCTACGATGTCTGCAGTGTGACAGTTTATACGGATGCCTAGCACGAAGTATGAAGCCCAAGACATATGGCATCATGTCCCACCAGTCATAACACTAAACTCTTAATACCGAGCGCCAAACGAGGAAGCTGGTAGTAAGAAATTTTAGTAGTCTTTAGTATAACTCACGCGGGTTCAAACCCGCGATCTCCCATTTCCGAAGCGGATGCTCTAACCAATGAAAACGTCGGAGCGGTTAATAATAATAATAATAATAATAATAATAATAATAATAATAATAATAATAATAATAATAATAATAACAACAACAACAACAACAACAATAATAATAATAATAATAATAATAATAATAATAACAATAATAATAATAATAATAATAATAATAATAATAATAATAATAATAATAATAATAATAATAATAAGTGAAAGTTTAAGTATGGAGACACTATGTGATTCAAAATGTGATAATGTAACATTACTGGTTATTTTGTAAAGCAATTATGTGTCTCATGTTTTGTTTATCAATTGTTAGTTATTATTGTTACAGCCATTGGGTGTTTCTCAAGGTTTTGTACATAAACTGTTAGTTGTTATTGTTACAGTTTTTCAGTATATTTCAGGCTCTGTTTCAAGTTAACTGTTACGCATATAATTAAACGTTAACCAATATCTCGAAGTCTATCACTAAACAATAGTTTTCATATAAAATAGGAAAAATAAAAAATTGATATTTGCATATGTTTTGTCAACTTTCAACCATAAAAGCCACTACTTAAATTAAATAAATTAATCTAAATGCAAACTACCGATGTGAAGTCAAATCAATGAATTTTTATTTAGAAGCGATGCACCTATGGATCTGAATTTCATCCCAATTTCCATTTCAACTGAAAGGATTCCCCCCTTCATCAGAATATCACCGAGACCTCTTGGAGTTAACGTCTAAGTTTAACTGGGCCTTTATTCTAAGGAGAGTTTATTAGCCATAGAGAGTATAATGGTCAAAAAGTGTCTCCTTCTCTCTCTCTCTCTCTCTCTCTCTCTCTCTCTCTCTCTCTCTCTCTCTCTCTCTCTCTCTCTCTCTCTCTAATACTGTAATACTTTTTAGACCTTTTTACCCACCCACCCGTGTCAACAACTGTCAAACTTTCAGTGACCCTCACCTAATAAAATTGTCTAAAATGTTATTTTTTTAAAAAAAACCCACAAACTAACATCATTTTATACGGCTTGCTTTTATGCTAAAAGAATTATGGAAATTAAAAGGCGAGCGAGTGTGTGACATACCAACGCACCAACTAATTTCCATTTTTTATTATTTATTAAATTGGTTGCAAACAATAACATTGTTGACGTCAATTAATCTAGAACTCCTCCATGCCAACAATTATCAAGCTTCTTCGAACCCCTCCCTCATTTTGTTCACATGATTAATGGACGATATATAGTGCTATGCGGCTACTTCGTGTAGCCTCCGATCAGCTGATTTTAGTCACAATATGATGTTATAATCAAGCGTAGCCATATTGAGATAAACCTCGTGCATTTAAATATTTGTTACCCGTTCACGTATTTTGTACAACAACGCATCATTTTAAAATTAAAATACCTGCACAAACATTCGAAGATGAGGATTACATATTTAGATCGGTTTATCATGACTGATCATATGGTCTAAATATTATGTTAAAATATAAGAACTGAAGCACGGAGTTGTATGTGTATTACCATCGTGATGTCATGTTCCGTCAGCATGGTCGACTTGGATTGGCCGATCGATTGCAATACCCACCAATCCATGCATTGTTTACCAGAATGCTTACACGTGGAAGACTTGTATATAAATAGCGTCGTTGTTCAAAGCAAAGCAGACACATGTTAGTGGTAAACACAAAAGGGACCCTGAAAATTACTCACTAAAAACAAATTCTACAAAAGAGACAAGCACATGAAAAGGGCATCCGAAGGGAACCCTGATATAAACAGGAGATGCCACGAACGATTAACATAAAAGGACCCAAAAAGGTGAATAGACAAACCAAGGGATGGAAAGATTATTGGTACTCTAATGATAAACTTTGACCCTAAAAGGTCAAAAAAGCATATATTCCCAGATCAATGTTGCTAAAAAAAAGTGATGATGATGGGCTAAAACGATTTATCAAAACAAACATACAAAAAAGATATTTAATACAGGTAAAACACACTAGAAGTTACAAAGTTACAAGCACCACATAATGTATCTCCAATCTTAAAAAGAAAGTACTTCGATGATGCAACTATGTTTGACGCCGGCCAAAATACGAGTTAACAACCATCGCTCCCGCATGGAAGAAAGATTCACATCTTCAGAAGTCATGTATAAGGATCGAAATCCCCGTATCTTTCAAAACAAGGACATTCGAGAGTAGAAAAACACGTGGCAAATCTCTATTTAGGAAGCGGGTTATACGACCGTACTGTCTAGTACTAGGTCCACGAAGACGGAAACGAAGCAGCATGGATCCTACGAAAACATAAGTTGAGGGAAAAAACGGCTTATCTATAAGGAAAACTAGGAAAATGAAAATTTTGTACACGCATTCTAGGTGAAAATTTGTAGGAAAACATTGTCACTCCTTAGTCCTTACCAGCTATATATGCTGAGACAGGTGAAGTAGTGTCAACAGCGAGGAAGGGACTAATCTATATTGAGCCCTGGATTTGAGAGAAAAAGATTGATCAAAATAGGGATAAAAATGGAAATAATTTTTGGAAATGGAAAATTTAATTTATCAAAATTTTGAAGAATAATTGGAATTCATACTTTAAACTGGAGGTTCTCATAAGCAGAAGAATTTTCTACATACGAATTTTCGGAACCCAAATTTTGACGCCAAAATTTAAAACTTCTTACCTCAAACAACATAATTTGCCCACATTAGATTATGCACAATCAGGCTTAGTTTTAGAAAATTAGGAACTTATTTTTAATCAAGATATATCCACTATGGTTCTATCTACTGGTATATTTCTGCACGTAAAAACTGAATCTGTAAACTGGTGAAAGGTTGTAGTTCCTTTTCGCAGATGAGAAATTAATTAATAAGACTCCTGAATTTCTAATCTTTTTATCTCTATTGCTAGAGCTAGTCGATTCCTTGTAGCTTCAAGGTCTGAAAGCGAAAACTAAAATAATGAGTAAGGATCCAGACCCTTATATATATATATATATATATATATATATATATATATATATATATATATATATATATATATATATTCTCTCACGTGTACTGATTGTGATATAAGCACTTTCAACACCCAAAAGTGCTATTTCAAAATTAAATTGTCCGTCCCAAACAATTTTACCTAATGATAGCTGATGTTCCCCATTAGCTACCTTGGGTTTCTCACTCCCCACCCACCACCACCACCACTACCAACGCCTTAATCTGTCCCTGTCTGAAATTTTATAAATATTGAGGATGATTAGTAGCTTGAATGCTTCATCTTTACGTTACATATTGGTATGAAAAGATCCGAGTTTTTCGTGCTTGTACACTGAATGTCAGTTTAAAATTTCCATGTCTGGCACATTTTCACTCCATGTACGTGCAGGTCAATGGTGTATGCGTTTAAACAACATACAGTATTTTAGGTCTGTCCCGTAAATGAGGACAAGAGGAAGAGTTGTGTGTTATTAAACGCTTCCCAACAGTCAAGTACTCTAAAGTAAGGGTCTCAAACACGAGGCCCGCCAAGCCTATCCTGTGTCCCGCAAAATGATTGGCGTTACAAGCCGTCATAAGAGATAACAAAGGTGGTGCGGCCCATGGACCATCAAAAATGCCCTCAGATAGTTCTTTGAGAGGTAAGAGTTCGAGACCCCTGCTCGGAAGTTACATCTTACCCTGCAAAAGCCACCAAAATTAATCGATACTACCACAATCATACGTACTAGATCAAAGACAATACTCAACGTTTCATTAGAGATCAATAAGACAGTGACAGAGTTAGGTCCTTCGTGACAGAGTAAAGCTGTAGTACAGGACCTCCCTCTTATAGTTGTTAACACAGACAACACTGACGCTGACATAGTGTAGATCCCATTACAAAGATTGATTTCAGGGTACTATTATTCTTCCAACAAACGGCTGAGTACATGTCCTAATAAAAAAACTGTTACAAAGCACTTAAATGGCAGTTACAAAGAAATGACGTGAATTTTCCTTTCAGAACTAACATAATATGGGAAGGCGTGGGAAAACCAAAACAATGCAAACCTATCCTTAGTAGAGAAGGAAGTCGTGATGACGATCATATAGAAACCTTGGCACCGGAAGAAAACACACCTCTGGTGACCTCCATATCCAATCCAACAAAAAACACAACACATCAGATACAGAGTTAGCAGAAAGACCAACACCAGCCTTTAAGGATGATGGTAGATTAGCAAAATTAACAATAATTAAATAATGACTGGGGTATTGACCTCAAGGAAGAAAGCTAAGCCAAAACACAGACTAATACAAATAGTCATCCTACAATAGAGATTTAAAATAGACAGACAGCATGAATGAGAACAAAAGTTAGAACCAAGGGCCTCTTAGAAAAGGTACTCTCACTAACAGAACCATTTCGAACTTTCATTGACAAAAAATATACCCACAGATTCCTATAGGAAAATAAACGAAAACAGAGTTGAATACACTTATAGGTATGGGTCAAGTCAAAGAATTAGACTAGATAAGTATTGCGTATCGAAATTAATTATGAAAGAATTAAAGGAATGCATAAATTTAAAAAAAAACAACAGACATATCAGATCACAGTGCAAAAAGTAAAATAATAAATATTGATAATAAAACTAAATGGGAAAATTGACTATGGGCATTTAACAGTTCAATATTGGAAAAGGAGGAATACAATGCAAACATACAAAAGATATCGAAGCATTGAAAATAAACAGAAGGATACTGCATATTAGAAGACCGGGAAGATATTGAAAAGAAGTCAATTGGGAACAATATTTAGAAAGCCTGCAGTTTAATACTGGGCTGTGAAGGATGAAGTGTTCTCTATTGTCGGGCTTGGATATTGCAGAGTTTTTAGACTGGTGCAAATTATGTGACTAGTCAAGAGACACGTCAGCAGATACATGTATTGAGGAAGTCGGACGAAATATATTGTCAATTCGAGAAGAGACGAGTTTTCTATATTGCATAGTCAGAGGGTATTCAAAAGTAAATTACAACACCGCTTTATTCAATTAGTTCAATTACCAATCAATATATTCTAAATTAAATCAAAGTCAGTGCTGCCACAAAACTTTTGAACCAGATATAGTTTTTAAAAAGTTGTTAAAAGCAAGTCACTATTTAAAACGTGGCAAGAAGTAGCTACAATAACGATCAATTGGCACATAAAATCTAGTTCCTAGTTTCATTCAATCTGATACAGAATCGTTTAATTTTAATGCTCTCACATTCTCATTTTATACTTACTTTACTTTAATCCGAAGAAGAATACCAACTCAGTTTATCATTATTTATGTCATAACTCATTAAAGTTGCTGTTTTAGTTGCCGTTGAGTTAATGAGCGCATTGTTACTTTGTGCTGTGTCAGTGTGATATCCATTCCCAACAAACATGTACTAGTATCACATGTATTCACTTCTCTCGATCAGCCTGAGTCTCACTTCCGGGTTATTGTAGAACATATATGTAAAATTCAATACGTTTTATAAAATATGTAATTACTCCGATATATTATTTAACCACACAGACATTTAAGTTTTAATCATGTTGACAGAACAAGCAAACTTTATTGGCCTACCCTACGGGCTATACTTTCTTTGGGGGGGCGGGGGCATCAGACAGAATTTTGATCAAAAATTTTATTATGTTCTCAATTTTTGATGAGATATTTATTCCCAGTGTATCTAAATGTTCACTCATCCGATAAGGTTTCATTTACCCTATCGGGGTCGTTCACCATGTTCATATTCATGTGACCTTGGCTAAGGGTGTCCTACGTCCTATGTATGCTATATGTAGTGTGATATATTATATGTTGTTATATAGTATATTTGTGAGGATAGCCGCTATATCCAAATCATTTCCTACTTTTTCTTGAAACACAACTTATAGTATATGTGTATATATTGTCACTTCATTCATATTTAATAAACACACATATACTGAAAAAAGAAGGATATTTTTTATTTCATTTATATTATTAGTTAATTTATGGAATTTTGAATTTTGGACTCTTCTAGGGTCTATACGGTCTATTATAAGCTAAAGGCCATATATTCTTACGCAGTTAGCGGTTGAGCAGATATAAAAAGACACTTACAAAAGGTGGTCTTAATGTAGGATATTTGCTTGCAAGAACAAGGTCACATATCGCGCAGGGTAAAGACGCCATTTTAGTTGGCAATTTAATATATCGAAACGAAAGAATTATTTGTTTCAGATATATATTTTGTACAGACCTTTAATTTGAATCCACACTCAAACACTAATTTCTATAAAAGCAAAATAAATAAATGAATTTAAACGTCTTTTGTTGTATAATTAAAAAATGTCTAAAAATAAAATATTTAAGAATATAATTCTAGTTACATTAACTATAAATTATATTTCTGTGAATATGTTTTTCTGTTAAGAGACTGAACGCAAAGCAGACAGACAAGCAGATATATGATATATATCTAAAATTCTCTCTCTCTCTCTCTCTCTCTCTCTCTCTCTCTCTCTCTCTCTCTCTCTCTCTCTCTCTCTCTCTCTCTCTCTCTCTCTCTCTCTCTCTCTCTCTCTCTCTCTCTCTCTCTCTCTGAAATGCTTAGTCTACCTATAGATTGATTGATGCATTTTATATTATAATTTTAGCAATAGATTTCCAGTTTTAACTAATATTTTATGTTTATAAAAATTGTGAACCTTCCAGAAAGAAACGTTCCATTAGGTAATATTTATTTTTCAAAAAATTCTAACTGTGACATGACGTTAGGTATAGGACTAAATAATCTTGTCTTTCTCGAAACTGATTATTCGTGCTATAAAATCTTGGCAGGATCAGTTGTATTGTTTTTGGGGTTGTTTTTGTAATTTATCTGGACTGGAGTTTATTTATTTAAATTATTTAATTAAAGTGGTTCTTCTCTGGAAATACATAGTGCTCAGAAATACTCACGCGCTTGTATGTGCGTGTGCGTGTGCGTGCGTGTGTGTGATTTATATTTTTAACGTAGCTTTAAACATTTTTCAGTCATATCACTACGGTGATTTGCATTGTGGCAGTTCCAAGTGATGTCCAGCACTGGGGAATCATGCATCAGATACGACCTCTCACATCCTAGGCGGACGCTCTAACCGAGACCATCGGAGCTGTCACATAATTGGAAATAAAGACATGAATTTTGATCCATCTAAAGTCTGCTGGGGCATCACCACTACTCGGACCACGACAGACACATGAACATTTCCATCATTGGATTTAATTTGTGTTTCCACTAAAGTTTATTCAAATCTCTAATCATTAGGGCTTGTGTCTGTAATTCTCGGATTACTTGGAATTTAATTCGCAATACCGTAAGTTCTTTTCTTTTACAGTTTTTCTTATTGTTCTAGGGAATTACATTCGTGTTGAATTTTACAAAGCTTGTTGTTTCTCATTCTCTTCTATTACTTATTTTAAGATTCTTAAAGAATTGCCTGCTGAGGAGAGGGTACATGGCCTTTTCTCAATATTTACTATTGTAGTCACCATCTATGATATCATTTATTTTTACATGCCAGGGTTATTTGCCTGACCGAACGGTGTCAAAGCCTGGCACGATTCTGCCCAAATTTCCAAAGACTTCCATACAACTTCAGTTGTAAATCTGAAAGTATTATGTGTCCATTCTATACATGAAGTTTATTCTAATCAATGCAAGACCACGGAACTCACAATTTTCCAAATACCTATTATCTGCACATCTGTACCATAAGCATTTCACGCCGTAAAACTATAGAACTTCCCCAAATACAGGGAACTATTTTTACTACGCCACCTTAGGCCAGTCGAATCATAGTTTTGGGCTATATTTCGCAATTAAAACTGCATCAGTATCTTCCGACTCCCTTCTTGTTTATTCCATTGTATAATTTACTGGTTTCCTGCCGTAAATACTGCCACTGCAGTCACACCACCAATGTACACTAGATTTTAATAAGAACTATGGTATGGAGATGATCAACAGAGGCAACTGGGAACTTAATTCAAACAGAACTAAACATTTTAACTGCGGGTCCTTGTGTAAGAGATTCTTTTCCGCATTTTATTAACATTCTGTCTGGCACATTTAATACAAAGAAGGAGCCACCACAACATTTCCAAACAGTGCAACGTATCAGCTTGTAAGGCTTGAGCGTATTAACAAAATCAAAAGCGGTCACATAATCATGTACATATACAGCTTTTGTTATTTTTGACGTACTTGTGTACACATATCCCTTTAGCAAAACGTTCAAATAAAGAAATCGATGGCTTGAAAATAAACTTTCATCAGACCACTGAGTGTCAGTTAGTCTCGGTGGTAAACGGATCACTTGTATGAATTGGAATACATGAGAATTACATCCGAGGTGACGGGTCACTTGCATGATTTGGAATACATGTGACAATTACGTCCGAGGTGACAGAGAAGTTGACGGATTGGCATTCATTAGGAACAGTAACACTTAAAGTAATGGGATCTTGACATCAAATCAACTATCCAACTGACATTGGTCAGGGTCAATTATGCTGACATGTTGGTGTATCAAGGATAGGTAAGGGTAATGGAAAGTGCCAGCAAGGATTATGCTATGGTTCCAACAGGGGTGATTTGTATACACTTCTCAACTGTCCCTAAAACATAAGTATGGTGGACAGTACCTATACAATATATCACTAAGTAACCCTATTCCCATGAAACAAGGGAGATAAAGCTAAACTGTGAAAATACTCGCATCTTTACGCCAATTAAAATCAAGACCCAGCTTATACTCTTTCAAAGATATTATGCATATACGAAAAAATAATTGACTCTTGTATCTA
This sequence comes from Potamilus streckersoni, assembly GCA_016746295.1. Taxonomy (NCBI): domain Eukaryota; kingdom Metazoa; phylum Mollusca; class Bivalvia; order Unionida; family Unionidae; genus Potamilus; species Potamilus streckersoni. Next base: position 1,373,341 of record JAEAOA010001939.1, read on the forward strand.
GTTTGGATTCAGGCTTTGTTATTTTGGACCTTGAAACTTTCGGCCGTCTCCGCAATTGATATTTGGCACGCAAAATACCCAGGCGAGCCTAAAGAAAACTCGACAAAGACATATCCCCTGATTGAACAGCAGGAACTCCATCCTTCTCTCTTTCAAAAACTCTCAGATGTTAAAACTAGGCTTTTTAAAGTGAAAATGCCTCAACTATACTGACTCGTTCAACACTGATTATATCCTTAAGATGACTGGATCAGCGAATACACTACATAAATGTGTTTTCCTATTTTCTGCAGTATTATGTATTATTGCATGCAACTTGGGAAGAAATCAGATGGAGGTAGTTTAATTACTAAGACTTATACTGAATAGATTTAATCTCAGTGCATACTATTGACAGAGAAATATAAGACTTAATCTTTAATAAACTAGAACGTCCAATAGACTTTAACTTTCTGCAACTAAATGGCCTAGTGTCACTGTCATGTATAAATCCCATTATTTATTTAATAAATACATGTATTCGGGCTTCATTTCGTGTGCACGACGATATCCGAGGGTGAGTTATGTACATTGTACAATATTTCGAAACAGTGAGTTCGGTTCATTCTATTGCGCACGTACGAAGTACTTTCGACAGGAAAAAACGAATTCTTCCAGCTTACAGATGATGATATCGTCTGTGTATAAATGCCTCATAGTAAGTCAATATCTTCACATAACGGCACGTCTTTTGTCAACAAGCAGTCTACTCAATACAAGACATTATATAACGTTTTTTTTTTCGTCAGTAGTGTACTAGAGATTTTAAGTTTTTTAAATTTATTTGGTGTTCCTTGACCAATTTGCATTTATTTGATGAAAAAGATGGCAAGTCGACAGAGAAAGTACACGATTTGATTATGATACTTCTTGTTGCGATGAGTCCGATGACTTTCTGCGATTGACATATTTCTCGCAATCAGTTGGTTTGATTCTACGAACGAGGAAGAAAGGACATAATCAGCTTATTCTATGGATGTAATCTTACACATTCACGAAATTGAACGGATGTAATCTTACACATTCACGAAATTGAACGGATGTAATCTTACACATTCACAAAATCGAACGGATGTAATCTTACACATTCACGAAATCGAACGGATGTAATCTTACACATTCACGAACTCGAACGGATGTAATCTTACACATTCACGAAATCGAACGGATGTAATCTTACACATTCACGAAATCGAACGGATGTAATCTTACACATTCACGAACTCGAACGGATGTAATCTTACACATTCACGAAATCGAACGGATGTAATCTTACACATTCACGCAATCGAACGGATATGGACTTTGAATTAAATCAATGGAAGAGAGTTGAAGGATATAATCAGTGCACTGTTTTGATGATATACAGGCCATCGTCTTACTGCGATTGGTGTATTTCTCGCAGTTAGTTTGGATGGATTTTACGGACAGGGAGAAAGGACAGTCAAAATTTGTATGAGCCAGACTTCTCCACGAAATGGTTTTAATAGATTCGACCACTCCAACACATCCTTACATTATTTAACTAGAACTAAAATCTATGATATTTAAACCAATTCAACTAATTAAACCTTCAAAATTATTGAGTTACGATCAAAATTGTCAGATAAGAACTAACAATTATTCACGTATTGGACAAGAAACTTGTGGAACCTGATCTAGTGTTCATGTGATCGCTAAAGCGAAGTGTGAATATTGCTCGTGCCTAATTAAGATCCAAAACTAAACTTATGTGCAAAGCAGAAACCATTATGCTTGTTCATTTTTTTTTAAATTACATTTTTTAAAAAAAATATTTAGTTAATTAACGTACACTATAAAATTGGGAATTAATTTTAATACTAATACTTAATAAACTTTAAACTTGTATAATAACAATAATTATAAAATAAAAAACAACTCCAGGAATTTGATACATAGAAGATAAAATTTGAATGGTGTACAAACCCCAATTTAAAATTTAATAGAATCAAGAATCGAAATTTAAAATAAAATTAATACAAGAACACGCACACAATGAAAAATACTCGAATACATAAAATACACAAACTTTTGACAAGAGGGAGTTCTATATATGATAATCTGAGAGGATCCCCACCAATAAAACTTAGGGGGTTGCACATCTTAAGCTGTAGATGTTTGCAAGTTTGTTAATTGTATGTATATTTTTTCTTATCTATATTGCAAGTTACTAGGTAATATACGTACTATCGCGTTTATGTTTTCAATGTAGCTTTGTCTACGCAGGTATTTTCTATCCTTGTTTGTGACTTAGCAGAGATTTAAATTAGCAATATGAAGTTGAATTTCATTAAGAAACGTTTAGTACCACATGAATCTTATCGGACACAGGTTCACTTCTGAACTGTTTATCATTTTATAATGTTGTACCGATAATGTAGTTTGTAAACTTACCGTATATAACGTCATTACGTGTTATCGTATATGCCCGTGTAATGCATAAAACACGGTGTTAGATGTATTTTCGGCTGGTCAAGTGATCCATGCTGATCGAAATCGACGTGGTATCAGCTACAGAGCTGACCATAAGTTGACCATAACCGCTGCAAAGCTGAATCATGGCAGCCCTAGAGATGAGTGAACAGTGATGCTGGTCGAGTAGCAGGTGGTCTTGAGTTGCTGACCGAACTGGTGGGCGCTGATTGCTTCATTGACCAAGGAATTGAATGGTGGTCGGTAACTACCTATGTTTGCTTGATTAACTAGTCTGACTAGTAGCCAAGTGTAATATTGATGGGAGTGTTTAGTGTTACTCCACGCGTGTAATTATTTTAACCGTGGTCTAATTTTGAGTTTTGTTGAACCCATAGTTTTGGGAAGTGCAAAAAAGATAATTTTTGTATGATATCTGTCCAATTCATTCATCATTTTACAATCGAGTAAAATGCGTCAGTTTTCACTATTTGAGTGAATATATCATTTTTACTACTGGAGTTTAACAAGTCGTTCTTTCTATTCTTTTGATTGTATGAAATTATTGTGAATTGTTCACCTTTGCTCTTGTGCTGAGTAACGTCATTTATTTGAATTTATATTTTTTAAATTTCTAGGTTAGTGCGGATTGTTAATTTGTCCAATATTTTGATGTTATACACACGTATTAATCAATATTTTTTCATTCGTCATACATCAATAAATATAGAATTTGTGTCACATCAAAAGTGTTTTGTTGTCAATCCGAAATCCATTTCGGTTATTTTGTTACACCTATAAATATTAGGCTTGTTTGCAGGCTTGTATTATAATCTCCGTAATGGTCAAATGATTTCTCATAGTCTGATCTAACTCGATCTGACGCAGAAACAAAAATTAATTTAATGGGCGATCAACAGATATTATGAACTTCTGAGAGTGACGGCTGTAAGGTGACCTTGTTTACATATGCAACATCACAATGGAGATAATACTGTCACGTTACGGTCATGTACTGTAGCTGAACTATCTTTGGATATTATACTTATGAAAATTCTACATGATCTAAGCACACATCTAATATAAATGCCATGTGCTCAATAAATCAACCTGAACTGGTCTAAATTAAACTATCTTTAGCAGTTATTAAAATATGGAAAATAAATTTTGCCCAACTAGACAATGCCAATTCTCAAAGTGCAATGAATGAATTATCAGATATATAAAATGTAAAATAAAAAGTTATCGGCTCCTCTCTATACAATTTACCTTATAAGTCCATGAAGTGATATTGACCAAGCTGAGCTAGCAGTCATTTGATAAGTTCAAATCGGAAGAAACGCCGCGTTGTATACTCCATAACCCATATTACACCAAAATAAAAGGAATAAAACGTTCTTTTAACGATAAATAAAATATATGATTATTTCAAATAACCATTACAACCGATGACAAGAACCGGGGAAATTATTTTTTTGTAAAAATCTAAACCCTATACAAAATACGAAACAATAGAGATCCACATTACTAGTTTATTAAGGTGGCGCTATATAGTTTCGTATTTAGCATAGGGTTAGAATTTTAAAGAAAAAGAATTTTCCCGGGTTTCCTCACTAGTTATACTGGTTATTTAAAAGAGACTTTGTATATCTTAGGTATTGTTCAAAGAACCTTTAATTCCCTTGATTTTGATGTATGATTGATGGGAGTAATATGGGTTAAAGAGTATATAGCTTGGCCTTACTGTAGATGTGCACCTTTCGAAAAAGTGCTAGCTCTACTTGCTCATTTTCATTTCTCGAACTTCATTTAAAGTACAATATCCAAAGAAATTTCATCCACATTACGTGAAAGTAGCATATAGGTATGCCAACATTCTCTCCACTATGCATGTTAAAAATGCAAACAACTTCACCTTACATACCTCACTCTCTCAAAAGTACATAATAACTGGTGAGCGCCACCATAACCTGAAAGAAACTATGTAATGTATTTATTACACACTGCATAATGATAGTTTATGCGATGAGTAATCGATTTTCAATATTCAGGACTTCGTTAGTCTTGTAAATTGTTTAGGCCGTTCATACAGTGAGTAATCGACTTAACAAGCTTCATGACATCAGAAATTCTTTAAATATAAAGTTCATGTACGCCCTCGATTTAATAAATGCCGTTCTTTAAACAAAATATATCCAAAATCTGCGGACTTTATGAGATGTATCTGACATGTATTTTCAATAAAACGCGTGGCTATTCGACAATGAATTAAACTATCATCAGTGATAGAGTATTTTATGGATCGGGTGGGTCACTGTTTCAGCCTTCAAAACACATACACATGAAACGGAATATTTTCCAACAAATAATTATATATTGTAACATCCATCTCATTGTAGCTATACAAGTAATGTGTAGAAAGTGAGCATGCAATAGTCATAATGTTTTTGTCACCCAGAAAACAGAACCCTTCACCATGGTAGAGGCTGGTGAACTGTCGATATGATCCAACTATAACCCGAATGACACTCTCCTAGACTGGGCAATCAACCTACCTTTCTAGCCTTGTCAACATCAAAAAAGTTTTGGATAAGGTGGTGCTCTACAGTTTTGTATTTAGCATAGGGTTAGAATTTTAAAGTAAAAGTTTCCCCGGGTTTCCTCACTAGTTATACTGGCTATTTAAAAGAGACTTTGTATATCTTAGGTATTGTTCAAAGAACCTTTAATTCCCTTTATTTTGATGACTGATTGATGGGTGTAATATGGGATAGAGAGTATAAGGTTGGCCTTACTCCAGATGTGCACCTTTCAAAAACGTGCTAGCTCTACTTGCTCATTTTCATTTCTCGAACTTCAGAGGTAAATTGTAAAAAAAAGAGCCGATAACTTTCTTTATATTTTATTTATTTGGCAATTCAGTCATTGCACTTTTAGAAGCTGGTATTATCTGGTTTTGCAAAATTCATTTTCCATATTTTAATAGGTGCCAAGAATAGTGTACGTTAGACAAATTTAGGTTAATTTTTGGAGCACAAGGGAGCAGTCATTGTAGTTAGCAGTGTCCTAAGATCATTTAAAATTTCCAAAAGTACAATATCCAAAGAAATTTCATCCACATTACGTGAAAGTAGCATATAGGTATGCCAACATTCTCTCCACTATGCATGTTTAAAATGCAAGCAACTTCACCTTACATACATCACTCTCTCAAAAGTACATAATAACTTGTGAGCGCCACCATGAAGAGTATATAGGTATTATTATTGTATGATTTAATTTTGATTGTATGGCTAAAATATTTAAGTCGCAAGCATCAAGAAAGTCCTTTGTAATAACTGTCCTGTATTTCCCCCCTCAGAACAGCATTTATTAGGGTCAGAGTCTCAAACCGGTACAGCCCCCCCCCCTTATGATAGAGAGTGAACTATTTTAAAAATGCGCATTGCATTTTGTCAACGTAGCAACCAGTGTTATGCTGATAGACAGGAACATGAAACTAGCCATATGTATTCCTGGGATGTCAACAATAAATTTTACAGTTAGAAAAGAGATATAACAGATGAGGTTCATAAAGGTCAAAGGTCAAAGGGTAAAATATTAACTAATTCTTTGATATGGAAGAAAGCAAATTTGCTTTGTTATCATTTATTTTTTTAATTTCATTGCAAATAAATGAAAAGAAACATTTTTACTATGTATTTCTTTTACTTAATGCAACATTTTTCAATTTAAGTTGACTTTATTCCTATATTCTAAGACTTCTAATTTCCCCATAATGATAGTCACTACTCACCCAAACATGCCTCATGGCAAATTATGTATGCTAGAACCAAAAAAAAGCATAATTAGCTTATTTTCATGAATAAAATCAATGTTAATGTACCATTTTACTCAGAACATTATATATAATAATATGAAAATAAGACAAATAATTGCATAAATGTTTATATATTTGTTTTTAAGGTGGCGCTCTACAGTTTTGTATTTAGCAAAGGATTAGAACTTTAAAGAAAAATAGTTTCCCTGGGTTTCTTCACTAGTTATATTGGCTATTTAAAAGAGACTTTGTATATCTTAGATATTGTTCAAAGAACCGCTCCGGTGGCCTAGTGGTTAAAGCGTCCACCTCGGATGCGGGAGGTCATGGGTTCGATCCCCGGTCGAGACATACCAAAGAATTACAAAAATGGTAATAACAGCTGCCTCGCTTGACGCTCAGCATTAAGATGTTAGTGTTAGGACTGGTTGGCCTGGTGTCAGGATAATGTGACTGGGTGAGACATCATGCTACATGTCTGCGGCATGATGCCCAGTGCTAGACATCACTATAAACTGTCACACTGCAGACATCGTAGCGATATGACTGAAAAATTATTAAAGCTACGTTAAAAATCATAAACACCACCACACACGTGTGTGTGTGACATGTGGGTGTTCGTGATGGTTTCTAATGGTAATTTCACCCTTTCGAATCCTAGTATTATTGGACTGTTGCTCTGGGTTTAACAAGAAATAACGTATATATGTAATATATTTGGAAAATTAACGATGGTATTATTTGTGATCGGGGGGTACAAACCATCCTAAATCTCTCATTTTCACACACTACTGCATCATAATAAAAAAAAAACATGAAGACATAGTTAGTTAATTTTGTGTCCTGGGATCATTGAATGTCTCTTTTGTTAAAGCAACTGAATTTTGAACCTATGGAAGTGTGATTTGCCACTAACAAATATCTCCTTATTATGTTACATGAATTGTTTATAAACATAACTAAATCGTATTTAATGCGAAGATTGAGACGAAGAATCCTTACCACAGTCCTTTCGGTACTTCTGCTAAGGAATCCGGAACTGTTGGAGACTGAGGTGTGTGAAAAGATGTATGTGTAACGAATAAAAGTACACTCTTCCTTTAGCCAAACGTAGATCTTGGAAAATATTAGAATCGAAATATGAAATAAAATGCATTGGTTTTTGTTACATTTGGTTGAGTTATTGATTCCTGTGGTGCAGTATTCTTACTGAAGCTAATATAGTATTATCATGAACCAATGTAGTTAATAATTTATTATTTTAACACTTTTATATCTACACCCTGAATGATCCAGAAGAGATTAATTAGTTTAAACTAATGTTGCACAATACATCTGACAAAGTCTAGTTAAATTTCACACATATGGATTGACCATAACAAAAATGTCCTTTTGGTAATTCTCCCTTAACTCACAAACAAAATCTAGATAGTAACACAAACAGTCTTAATGTTAATTAAAGTAGATTACAGACTTAGATTATCTGTAAATACTTTTAAAAAATTATGAATTACTTTATATTGGTTCGTCATTTCGCTTTGTTTACATTCTACTCTCCTTTCCATCAATGGTTAAGCGTTCAGTTTTCAAGAAGCTAACCATGAGCTGGTAATGCTCTACTTTCTGCATTAAAACCATATTTATGTTTGATTCATAAGTGTGTCCTGTATTTATTTAATCATTATGAATAAAAATAGAAGCTCAAAAATGAAAACAAACAAATTATCCATTTGCAAAGGTAATGGTGAAATAGTCACAAAAGGCACAGATATCCTTGTATCGGACACAAAAGGCACAGATCTCCTTGTATCGGACACAAAAGACAGGATTGTAAAGAGTTCATTCAGTCGGTCAGTACAGTTGTCTGTAGTCAATCTAGTCAATTTTAACTCCGTTCAAAGGCAAATATATGTATTTGCATGTGATATAAACAACGTATAAGTATAGTAAGTACGCTGTATCTTTAATATGCCAGTCGTTGTATAAATTTTTCATAAAAGGAAATTCTGCAAGCCTCATTTCCTTTTGATGTATAAATCTCTCTCTCTCTCTCTCTCTCTCTCTCTCTCTCTCTCTCTCTCTCTCTCTCTCTCTCTCTCTCTCTCTCTCTCTCTCTCTCTCTCTCTCTCTCTCATACACACACACTAATTAGGATTTATTATTTTTCAACATATAAAAATGTAATTCAATATTAAGTTGTCCTTTTTGTGATATATTTTAATTTATTTTACCACACAACCTCCTTGTACTCTTGTATGTACTAAATGTTGTACAAATTAATTAAACCTCCCCCATTCCCCACAATCTTCGACGTCTTCATATAATGTATAGCTGATGTTCTTTATTAGTCATCTGACCTATAAACGGTCTATATATTTTAGCACTGGAGACACGTTTCCAATGCCCTCTATTCAGAGGGATCACCCTGGTTGCCGTGTATAAAATTACTTGTGTTTAAATAAACTATAGATAGTCTAAGCTGAGTATTACTGGAACGTCATGGTTCTGATCCCATTACAATGACTGGTTTAGGGTACTATTATCCTTCCTAACAATTAGGTGGGTACCTGTCATACAAAATCTGATACCTAGTACTTGCCAGTTTTTATCTGTACATATTTAAACAAGTAAATGACGTTGTGTCTAGCAATTCACTGAATCTAATGCTAAAATGTGTAAAGGTTTCAACTACAGTACTCTTAAATATCATTAACTGGCCAATCTTACAGTCAAAGCGTTAGCATTTTCACGTTCTAAATGTGTTGAAATTTAATTTAAATACATAATAAGCTTTTCAAAATTTTAATTTTTCTATTAAATGTTATTAAATTTAATTTTCATATTTTTCGATAGAAGTTATCTTGTATTAGAAATACGTTTCAGCAGCTTTGAAACATTTATGCAGCTAAGCAAAATATTGCATTTAGTTTTGGGATCTTGGAATCAAATGATCCTAAAATTGCACCTTACATATGTGTGCAACTGCCTCACCCCACCCTCACCACCCGGATTTCACATCTAAACATGGTTTGCCCTACATCGTAAAACTTAATAGCTGACTACATCTTTGCCCCAGCACCCCACCTCCCGAAAACTAAAATAATTCTGCGAGCGCCCATAACCTTTCACTATATAATTTCTCAGCTGTAAAATATCCTAACTTGCCAATAAATTATTTAGATTTCCTTGCTACAACTGGAATAATGTATAGGGGAAAAACGTCAGAGTTTAGCTAATATTTGTTACGATATGATAGTATGACAAAATACTTAAAGGCCAGTGTCCATCTTAGGTAGTTCATATCCAAATGTTCGGGGTTTAATTGGCTATGCTTTTTATTGACCCAAAATAGAACCACTGATCACGCTGTAGATTGATCACCTGTTAAATACGAAGATAAGCACTGTTCAATCTTGGTGTGTGCTATAGACTATATTAGCACTTTGACCTCTTGCAATTATATAGTCCTCAAAGTCTATCTTGGAAAAATATTTGTATGTAATATATAGGAAAATTGTTGGATGTCTGATCCTACTAATTGATGCTGTTAAGCTGCTGTTATAAATAATCTTTCTCGTAATTGATAGAAGAACCCCAGACTATGAGAGGACGGTAAAAGTCAAAAAGTGATTTTTGCTTAGAACACCACGAGTTGCGCCAAGTAGATGTCCACTTTATATGTGGCTCCGTAGCGGACAAACGTTGGTCCAATCAGAACGCTGCCGTTGAAATTGAGTAATGTGCTGTCCAGACATGGCCTGCCTGCTTCACTGGGTGCGTGGAGCTTAGGAAACTGTCTCGACAAGTATTTCACAAACTCCAATCAACCTAGGCAGCATGGTGTCGGCTTCGCTGTAAAGAACACGCTTGTCACCTTCATTGAGCCTATATCATCTGGCACTGAAAGGATCCTTGGCCTCCGGCTATCAACATGCTCAGGCGCAGTCAACATCTTGAGCGTGTACGCCCCAACCCTCTGCTCCATCCTAGAGGAGAAAGACGGGTTCTACGAGGCTCTGGATCAAACAATATCCAGTATCCCCAACAATGAAAGCCTCTTCATACTAAGACACTTTTAGAGTGGGAGATGACCACAATGACTGGCCCACATGTCTCGGCTCTCTTAGAAGGGGCACGATCAATGAGAACAGTCAGCAACTGCTGATGATATGCCTTTTCCACAGCCTATGCGTGACACATGATGACATGTTGAGATGTTGAACTCACCAGAGACACATGATAACACCATCAAATTCAAGTGGACCTTCTCCTAAGATGCTGTATGGGAAGAATGAACGCAAAAATACCGACTGTTATGAGGCCAGCTGAGAAGCGCTGGATCCCGTTACTGAAGCGAAGAGGAAAGCCCTTCTGGTTACACGGCTGTTCCTAGCCCTAGTATACTGCAAGTCTTCAGGATTGCCAGGAACAATGCCCGACGGACCGATCGTCACTGCGCCAACACCTATTGGTTGAACCTCTGCACTAGCATACAAACAGCTGCCAACACTGGGGATGCAAAAAGGCATGTATCAAGAAGATGACAAGTCCCCCCTCCTTCAAGACCACCCCCTCAAGTCCAAGACGGGTGGTGTCGTCACAGACCAGGGAAAACAGTTGAAGCGCTGGGTTCACTATCATGAGCTTTATGCAACAGAAAACGTCGTCGCCGACACTGCCCTGAACGTCATTACAGATCTGCCAATCATGGAGGAATTAGACACTCCAGCCTTCCCTGGAAGAGCTAAGATAAACCATCGACTTCCTCGCTTGTGGAAAGGCCCCTGAGAGCGACGGCATCTCACCTGAGGTCCTCAAGAACGGGAAACCAGCACTACTCCAGCCCTTGCACAAACTACTCTGTCTCTGCTAAGAACAGGGACACCACCACCCGTACATCCGAGACGCCAACATTGTCACTTTGTATAAGAACACAGGAGACTTCAGCGATTTCAACAACTACCGGGGTATCTTCCTCCTTAGTATCGTCGGAAAAGCTTTCGCACATGTCACACTTATGTGCTTGCAGACCCTAGCCTTCCGCATCTACCCAGAATCCCATTGTGGATTCCACGCCGGCCGGTCAATTATAGACACGATCTTTTCACTATGCCAGCTGCAGGAGAAGTGTCATGAGCAGCAGATGCCTTCATATACCTGACAAAGGCGTTTGACCTGGTCAGCCGGAGCAGACACCTCGGGTTCCTGGATAAGATTAGTTGCCACCCCACCCCATGCATGCTCGATGTCGTCACATGTTTTGCCAGAACATGCAAATCATAGTGTGCTTCAACGGCGCAACATCAGATGCCTTTCCAGTCAGCAATGGAGTGAAGCAGGGCTGTGTCCTTGCGTCGACCCTCTTTGCCATCTTTATCTCCATGCTCCTTTAGTACGCCTTCAAGGACACCAACACCAGGGCTAACAGCATGCTGTTCAACATCGCTCGTCTCCGTGCAAAGATTAAAGTCACAGAGGTTCTCATCCCTGAATTGTTCTTTGCCGACAATGCAGCCTTGACATCACATACGGAAGATGTTCCTCAGCAGCTGCTATGTCTCCTCTCATGCCTGCAAAGAGTTCGGACTGACCATCAGTTTGAAGAAGATAAATATCATGACGCAGGATGCAGACTCCCCTTCAACCATCACCATCGATGGGTACAACCTTGAAGTTGTTGAGAACTATATTTACATTGGGTCCACCATCTCCAGCTTGCTCTCCATTGATGCCGATGTGAACTGCAGAATTGACAAGGCAGCAGCAGTTATGGCCAGACTAAAACAGAGGCTCTGGAACAAGCCCATTTTGTTACTGAGAAGACCAAACCACGCGCCTACCAGACCTGCGTGTTCAACACTCTCCTCTAAAGCAGCGTAGCATGGACCGCCTACACGAATCATGAAAGGAAACTTATCAGCTTCCACATGAGATGCCCTCGGAGCATTATGTGCATCCAGTGGCAAGACAAACTACTCAACACTGTAGTTCTGGAACACGGCAGTATGAATAGCATGTTCACCAGCCTCAGCAAGAGGCGCATTCGCTGGCCCGGCCACGTCAAGAAAAGGAATCCAGGCCGCATTTCCAAGGACATGCTATACGGCGAGCTAGCAGAAGGCACACGACTGATTGGACGGCCATGTCTGCGTTACAAAGATGTCTGCAAGAAGAGCATGAAGACGGCCAACATCACTGTCAACAACTGAGAGAGCTGTGCAGACTGGTGCCTTGCTGTCAGAAAGGGCGTTCAGAGAACAAAGGAAAATTTAAACACAAAACTCTTTACAAAGAGAGCCATGGAGGAAGGAGAAAGAACAATACTCTGAACAAGCATCAACGTTCACCTGCAGTAAGTGCAACAGAGACTGTCACTCTAGGATCGGAATCTAGGTATGGAATAAATCAAGGAAGTAGACTAGATAAATATAATCTATTGGAATAATCAGTGCTGGATTAAAATCTGTGGAGCCCCCGCGGCAGTCGAAATCTCGCCCCCCCCCCATCTCGTAAATTATCTCCTAACACGTTTATAATTCTACCAACCCCAAAAAGCATGGGCCCATAGGCCAGTGCCTACTCTGCCTGTTTGGTAATCCGGCACTGAGAATAAAGTATGAAAGCAACAAAGGAATGTAACATAGATAAGACAGACGTTTCAAACTACAACGCAAAAACAAAACAGCTAAATATTAAAATTAAACCTAAATGCTTCCATGGAATAGGGAATTGAACAGTAATATTTCAATATTGAAAGAGTATGAATACGGTGTGAACATTAAAGAAACGCCGAAAGATTATACAAACATAGTAGGAGTTTTAATAGAACTTGGCAATATATTGGAAAGAAGTCAAAAATATAGCAAGCAAATACCGAGGCTTTACAAATATTTAAAAAGAATGTAAAATAATGATAAATATGAATAAGCAACACACAGAGAAATAAAAATGGCTTTAAAGATGTGTCAAAAGATACAGTAAGACTAAGCAAATTTTGCCGACTATATACTATATACAAGCGGAAAGGCAATGAAGAAAACCTTTTTAAAAATACTGTAGGTCAATATCACCGCTACAGGGTAATCAAAATACAGTGTCAGTGCCCTATATTGATATTGGTCCTTATCATGTGGTGAGTAGAGATATTTATGTGGTGAAATACGACTCGTAAAAATGTACTTTACTTAACGACTTAAAGCAGTGCAGTCAAGCATGCACCGGAGATAATTGCTGTTCTTAAGGATTCCGGCTGTACCTGTCCTACATGACCTTATGGTTTTATGGAGGATCGGAAGACATTTAAAGCTTATCCTTCAATACTAAGCAGTGAAAGATATTATAGTGATTTGTGTACTGGTGCAAATTATACACATAGTCACAACACACAAGAAACCAGATGCAACAGATATGAAAATAGGCTTTCTTTTTCCATTTCTCTCTTAATGTTTTATACAAGAAATGCGTCTTTTAACAAATCCAAAATTACAAAACTTCGAAAAATTGTATAAGGTATCAAACATGTACCAAAATGAACGGGTACACACCATCCTGGCCACGCCCCACTTTAAAAAGATGCAAATGTATTTGTGTACATGAGCCAGAAGTAAAAATATTTCCCATTATGTATGTACATATAGTCGAAAGAAACAAAGACCAAACCGCGATTTTCTTTGAAAAGAATTTCAGAGGCTGCGGTCGGGCTAATATGCATATAGATACAACTAGACATTATACTTTTTAAACTTTTATTTTATTTTCATAAAATATTAAATAACGAAATATAGATTTCGATGTGTACTATTGTAATCCTTACAAAATACCATATAGCAATACATGTATGAGAACATTATAGCACGCACACACACACACACACACACACACACACACACACACACGGAGAGAGAGAGAGAGAGAGAGAGAGAGAGAGAGAGAGAGAGAGAGAGAGAGAAAGAGAGAGAGAGAGTGTGTAAACATGAGATAATATAACATATCCCTGGCAAGCGTTACCTAAATTTAAAGAGAGACACTGAAACCAGTCAAAATATTGCATGTCTGAGGATAAATGTAAATGTCATTTATAAATTAATCTTGTTTAGAAAAAGGTGAGGAAAATATAAACCCGTGACAAAAATTAATATTTAAATATAAATTTTTGCATCAAAATCCTTTTTGATTGTTTAGAAAAAGGTGAGGAGAATATGAAACCATGAAAAAAATAATATATAAATAAATTTTTGCATTAAAATTTGTTTTCATTTTTGACAAAACACAATGTACTAACATATCAAGGGGAAACATGCATAAAACTACTTACGCCAGCGTAAGTACATGGATGGGTGGTGTAATGAGGTTGGGTCTAATTTTTACCTTACTCTGTTATGATAATGAGCTGAGCCCAATAGGGTCAACTAAATTGCCCCGTAGCGGTCACATGGGTTCGATTGGTCAGTCGGTGTCGGGGCTTGAAACTGTGCACAGATAAATTAATTTTAAGTAGCGTCACTTTCAACTGAACTGCAGAGGACCAGAGACGCAATACTTGTTTTGGAAATATTTTGTGGAATTGAAGTCTTCCACCTCTACACAGCCTTTCTTAAATTTAAACAATAATTACACGTCTTTATGTCTTGGTGAACATATGGATATCAATATTATTTAGAGATATATTATTGTAGATCAATGCAATCTCCTTCACATGATAATTATATAATGCTCCTCAATGATTTTACTGTCTATAATTTCACGCATTTCTGTCTTGTGTATATATCATGAACAATGCTGAATTTCGTTATTGTCGATTAAGGTGATCTCCTATAATTACACGTATTTCTATCTTGTGTACATATTATAAACAATGCTGAATTTCGTTATTGTCGATTAATGTGATTTCCTGGTTGAAAAGTTAAGCATTCTGCATCTTGTCTATTTCATTATCGATCTTTCACGTAGTGGTTATACTGTGGTCATGCATGCTTTCACTTGGTCTTGGCGGTCGGAGCAACAAAATTCAAGCATTTTAGCTTCATTATGTATATAAGGTAAGGCTAAAGAATGTATGAAGTGTCCCTAGAAAAACTGTGCCATTAGAGCAGTAACTTTTATAGACATTTGTATACCTTTTGGATTCAATTATGTTATGTTATGTTATGTTATGTTATGTTATGTTATGTTATGTTATGTTATGTTATGTTATGTTATGTTATGTTATGTTATGTATGTATGTATGTATGTATGTATGTATGTATGTATGTATGTATGTATGTATGTATGTATGTATGTATGTATGTATGTATGTATGTATGTATGTATGTATGTATGTATGTGTGTGTGTACAGTCAGTCCAATTTCCATCACAACGTAGTTTCACGACAATTATTTAAAAGTCCCTCAGGAACAACACACAAAGGTTTCACTTGGATAAACGTGCAAAAAAATATTGAACGCTGTAATATATGTTTGTCTCAAAGCAACATGCCCGATGGCACAATGTCTAGTGTGTAAATATCGTAATTCAGTACTCACAGCTCGCTGAACAATCCTATACAATACGTTTCAGAGTTTGTCTCAATCTGATACAAATTCATGTAACCTGAATGTTCTCACAATCATGGGCACACGCAATACGGCTCAAGGGGGTGGGGTCACGTAACCCCTCAAAATCATACTGCAAATATATAACCGCTCCGGTGGCCTAGTGGTTAGAGCATCCGCCTCGGATGCGGGAGGTCGTGGGTTCTATTCCCGGTCGAGTCATAACAAAGACTTGCAAAAATGGTACTAACAGCTACATCTTTTGACGCTCAGCATTAAGAGGTTAGTGTTAGGACTGGCCAGCCTGATGTCAGGATAATGTGACTGAGTGGGACAGCATGCTACATGTCTGCGGCATGATGCCCAAGTGACAGACATCACTATAAACTGCCACACTGCAGACATCTTAGCGATAGAACTGAACAATTGTTAAAGCCACGTTAAAAATCATAATCATATCACATATATTCCAACAAGTTTAGTCATGCAAAAGAAGCTGAAAATGTGTCACAATTCTCTGTTTAAAACGCATAATAAATGTTAGCTTTAGTTTCAGACGGCTTCTTATCCTAACTCTCCCGCCCGTAACTGACTGACCCCCTCCCCCATAAAAATTTTGACTCTTTGTCTCAGTCTGAAAGAGACTCATATAACCTGAATGTTTTCTCTCATATACCCCCTTCATACTTACTTTTCTTTAATCCCAGGGAAGTATACCAGTCCACTTTGTCTTTAATTAAGCTTCAACTCAGTGGAAAAAAAAGTTGTTTTTCTCGTCAATGATTTAAGGTTTGTAATATGCCTTTGTGATGTGTCTTTGTAGTAAAGCTAACTAACAACAAACGGGTACGAAGTACTGATGTGTTTACTTCTCCTGATCAGGCCAAGTTCCAGATAATCCTATACTTTACTTATAGAATTTCACAAATTATTACACGGATATGTTCTTTATAGGCTTAAATTCACTGAAGATCTGTTCCTGTTGACAGAACTTATAGACACTACACTGTCCCTGCGATCTATCATAAGCGTTAAGTATTCAGGTAATGGTTCAGTAAATATGAAAATCAAGTTTCATAGGGTGGGCGTTTTATAGCATATTTGCCTGAATGAACAAGATTCCAGCTCACTTACAGTTAATATACGTCATTTCAGTCCAACTCAATATTTAGAAACGAAAGAACGAATTTAATATTTCGATTTTGTATTTTGTACAGTATTTAACATGAATGCACAATCGAAAACAAATTTATGTAAATATTATTAACCATACTAATTTACGTGTCATTTTTTAGAATTTAAATTTGATCTCGACTGAAAAAATGTGATAACGTATCTTCTTGTCTGAAACTGTTTACAAATATGATATATTTTATAAAGGAGTGATATTTTAAAATAGGGCAAATTCAAATAAGGAAGTCTCGTGAAAAAGGAACCAAATTATCTTTCGTTGAACATTTTTTTTCTGTCGATGATACTGAGCGAAGCGATCAGAGAAGGAGGACGTAGCTCCGGAGGAGAAGATGGAAGAAATATCAAGAAGGAGACGAGCATAGAGAATCAGGGTAAGTGCTTTGAGTGTTTACTTGCAACGAAAACTTAAACCCTTAATATTATATAAATTAAATTAAAATTGATATCAGTATACAACAATTTAAATTCCCAAAATTCCAAGTGGACTATTATCGTAAGCTCCATGAAATAAAAAACGAAACATAACAACTGAAAATTAGACCCGAATCACCACTACACAGCAGAAGAAAGCTGCAAATGACTGCTCACATGGACTAAGCTAGATAAACATATACAGAGGTAGAATGATCGCCTCTAAAAACGATGTCCAGGTTCTCCAAAACCATTTGGTACAGAACAGACACCACAGGTGCCCCCTATTATGACCATAAGAGTATGGACCCAAACGGATGTCTTTTAATCAGAAAAGGTCTCCTAAGGGAAAAATAGGTCAAAAATGGAAAACAAAACGCAGACCAAGGATGACACACACACACATCAGACCAACCACATGCCACAAAAGAACATTAAACAGGAAAAGAGAAAGAGCACCAATATTAACCAACCTCAAAGTACCCCCCTCAAATACCCAAGCACAATTCACCACCAAACCATCCTTCGTCCAGACAATCACACTAAATAAACGATTCGATGTGGAAATGACAACGGTAGAAAAGACTGGGTAAAAATGACAAAAAGTAAAAATTACTAAACAAAAATAAGCTAAAATGTAAGAAAAGACAGAAAATTACAAAACGATAAAATCAAAACCCATTTAACACTTTTGTCCTAGATATATAAAGGTAAAAAAAAGACTGGCGGTGCATTGAGTAGATCAAGATCTGAGCAGACCGTTGAAAGCCGACTACACTGTTTGAGTAGACCTCAGAGAGGTGGTGCTTGGACTAAGGTACGAATTGCCATCTAAGAATTAACCTATTTAATGAAGTCATTTACGTACAATTCAACAAACGTATTTGTGTAGATGTGTTATCATGGTGGTTTCCTGTGAAATGTCTCATAAATGAGTTGCTTTCAATGATAAAATATAAACTAATTATTATTTAAAACTAAATTCGCAGCATGAAAAAATAACCAATAATAAAATATTGATTTTTTTATATGTCTTTCCTCCTTTGTTGTATGTCTGTATTTAACATTAAATATGAGACAAAAGGGTTCAAGCCGATATATTTTATTTTGGGGGTTTTGCCTACTTTTATCATTTTCTCCGTCTTATTTTTACCTTTTCTCTTTTAATCTTTTACTTCTATCTTTATACTAGATTGCTTAAATAAACATCCCCAACAAACCAATCCAAACTCAAGCAAAGCAAAGAGAAGCCCAAAATTAAAAAAATACAAAATACAGTATATAACCCTCAATTCGCAAGGGCTCCACCTCCACATGTCAAAAGCACCCCCACCAACCTAACTCATTTAATAGAAGGAGAGGGTAACAAGATCGCCGAAATTTCATATTAAATGGTGACGGGAAAGCTGCTGAAGAGAAACAGATGAACATTCTCCACAATGGACACTAGACGTGATAATCAAATATAAATCAGAATGACAAGTCCAGCAATTTGTAGAAATAGAAACCAAATAAGAAATTGAAAGGTTAAAAACACAAAAGTTAATAGGCAAAGGTGAGCGACAATTTATGAGTTAACACAGACTTTAAGCACGCAGTGAACTATGGGGAAGCAAATAAAATGATGATGAAGGCAAAAACTATAAAGAAAATGAGCCACACAATGTATTCTAATAATCATAAATAATGGCCCCAACACCCTACTAGTTGAGACAAATAGGATGAACCTCGGCTCTCGACCTGTTAATAAGCATACCAAAAATGGTAGAAAAATATAAATGGCAAGTGAATGATACGGACACTCTACGGAGTAGTCACTTTCCTATAAGCTTAGAAACTCAAAACCACCACCACCGGCGCCACTCCCGCAAAGGAGGAAGTGCGAGCAAGCAAAGTGGAACAAGTTCAAAAAAACTAGAGAAAAGAATCGACATTAAAGGTATATACAGTCAGAACATCAGGACCTTTAATGACAACATAACTGAAACTTAGGTGCACTAGCACAAACCGCAATACCTCAACAAAACGGTCAATATATAAACACACCGTACCTCGAAGGAAGATAATGAAATAAAAGCAAACATTACAAAGAAAAAGAAAAGGCAGAAAAACATAATTCGAGTAGTAAAACAAGCATCTTAGAGAGACTGCTACTCAAAATTAGATCTAAAGTCCAGAGCAAGGGAGGCATAGCCATGGATGACAGGCAAAGGCAAGATGACTACCCGTAATATACATGACAAGGACAACAAAGCGTCACGTTTGCTTACCACCCAGCTAAAGTCATGTATAAGTTCTTACCTACCTGTCTTGGGAATATTAGCGTAGCCTTGTGTTTAATCTCTAAAGATTGCAGAGTGGTTAGTGCTAAACTCTTACGCAAGTTTACCATGACCAGCCAGATACCGAAAACTTCAGTCGGCAAAGGCGACCGGATGCGTCACTTAAGAAAGGCTTGCCGTTATCACACCTATATATTGAAGGTTAGTTCAAGGATGGATCAAAAGGACAGTCCACAAGGTGAACATGACGTGTTCTTATCCTTTCCTACGTTGACAGACTGCGAGAAGAATATTGTCCGCAAAATTTGAATTGATCAGCTCACAGCGACATGCAAACGAAATTGAGATAGAGGGCGTAATGACAATTTGGACCCGAATAATAGCTTCCGAAATCGTAAAGTTCATTTAGTATTCTACTGCAAGGATTTCAGATCAATAGGGTTTACTCCGAGACAGAAGCCACTTATAATCTGGCTACAGAACTTAGAGGTAGATTCTTAGGAAAGACAAACATTTGAAAAGGTCAGTAAGTTATTTGCTCAATTTTGTAGAATATTACGGAATCATACTTGCAATTATTTGTAGTGTGTACACTTAATTTCTAAGATCGTTTAGTATATAGAATTACCTTTATAGTGTTTCTTTTAAATGCATATTTGAGAAATGCTCTTAAGCATTATGTAGAGAAGTATTAGGTGCGACGCTGAATTGTGTAGATTGTTAGCTTGTGGTCAGAATTAATTTCGTAAATCGCTATTAGGTTACTTCGTAGTAAACCAGGACCTTTTATTAATGCGTTTTGTTAGAATTTACACAAATTTGAGTTGTAAATTTGGAAACATGGTTGAAGTATGTTAGGTAAGTTACTATGGACATATGCATATATCAGAACATGGATATTTGAATATTTGCGTCTGTTTGAGCTGTAATGTACAGGAATGCGTTTGATTATCTTTAATATTGTTAGCATAACGAGATTAAGA
This sequence comes from Potamilus streckersoni, assembly GCA_016746295.1. Lineage (NCBI taxonomy): Eukaryota > Metazoa > Mollusca > Bivalvia > Unionida > Unionidae > Potamilus > Potamilus streckersoni. Next base: position 1,394,034 of record JAEAOA010001939.1, read on the forward strand.
ATATGTACTGATGTGAAGGAATTTATTGATGGATGTGTAAGATGTAATTGATACCATGCTGTATTATGACGTTTGTTTTACCATACAATAATGTATGGGTATCTGGTTGTGAACGAATGTGTGACTAAAAAAATTAATAGCCGTTATCTGATAATAGGCTGTGTGTAGTATGAGATGAGAGGGCCAAGGATAACGATTGTACCGTCTTTGTGTTTTCACAGGAAGAATTTTAGGGGAAAGAGAACTTTCGGTTCCATTGGGTCTAAAGTCTTCAAGAGTTGGAGACGGAATTGAGACTGTAGGCGAGACCGTCGAAGTCGACAGAAGTGAAGTAGTGCGAGAGAAAGTAAAGCAGGAGGAGAAGGAGCTTAGAGAAAGTCGAAGAGGAGAAGGAATTTGGAGAAAGTTTGGGGTGTAAGAGAAAAGGGAATTTTGAGAGAGAGAGAGAGAGAGAGAGAGAGAGAGAGAGAGAGAGAGAGAGAGAGAGAGAGAGAGAGAGAGAGAGAGAGAGAGAGAAAGAGTATACATCATATGAGTAAAAATACACGGAGAGGTGGAAATCAATCTCGATCTGCTAATCAAGTAATGCAATAGGTGTATTGAAGGGTCGAGAGGAAGAAGTGTTGGAAATTTGAATTATTGCTGAATTGTTATTTATTGAATTTCAACATATGTTGTATATTTACCCATCTAACCGTCGGCATTGCTGACTTGGGGGGGACTCTAAGGTTCTATCTTTCACTAAAGTTAACTTCCAACAAAATAGAGCCTAGGTGGAACCGCTATATTAGTTTAAATAAAATATTGGAAGCATCGCACCCCAACCATATCACACACACAAAGCTAACACGGAGATCTTTGCCAAAAAAATTTCAGTACGAATAGCGACGATAACTTTAATGACAACTTAAAAAAAAAACATAAAAAAGAGAATATGAAGGAATCGACTACAATGATATCTAAACACAACAGTTGCTCTTTGAATCTACCAATTGTAAAAGCTAAGTGGACCAGGGCCCTAAACGGTAAACAAAGAAAAAATAAACATCCTCCAGAGAAGATACAATAAGATGCGAGGTAAATAAAAATCTGTCCAAAAACATCACAACAGTAATAACCGACCTTCTAACAAAATCTAGGACGCAGTAAAAAAAATACCTAAAAGATGGCAAAAAGCAGTAGTCATTCCAATTCATAAACCCGGAAAGCCAACGAGTGAAATAAATCGTACAGACATAACCATTAATATAAGTAACATCATGGAAACCGTGATACATAATCGACTCCGATAAGACATAGAAAGCTAGGGTCTAATAACTAAAAAGGAGAGCAGGTTATGAAGCAGCATCGAGTAACTAGTTAGATTGGAATCCACTATTAAACTAGCATTTTGGAAAAAAGAAATACACAATTAATGTATATTACAGCTATATTCCTAGACCTTGAGAAGGCATGTGATTTGACGTGGACGAAAGAGTTGATATATAAAAACTACGGAGTAACAGGGAGTATTCACATGTGGATAGGCAACGTCATAGCTGACAGGAAGATGCATGTCCGAATTGAACAAGAATACTCAGACCAATATGTACCTGATAATGGCACTAAGTGGAAACGATTGACTGTTTCCAGGGTCATATTTTGACCCACGTGTTACCCATATGTAAACAGTCTTTTATTATTCATGTCTAGCGTGAGAATCTGCTTTCTGAGCTACAGCTCTTTTTGCTACGTGACAAATTTTATTTTTATTGCGATGTTTAAGTTAGAAATTACGAAGTTTGTCATGTGAAATACCATGTGATCTAAAATCAAGTTTAAAACAGAAAATTGGTATTAAATTTATTTAGTCGTAAAAAACATTTTACGAGCTCAGAGGTATTTCTGTTGTTGCCATATTTTGTGTTATTTTTTATTTAAAAATAATTTATATTCTCTGGAAAATAAGTGCGTCTTCATCAAATCTCTGGACAAAGACATTCAGTGGAAATTATTTGGAATTCTAAAGCCGTACTATTATTCTCGATTCACAAAATTCATGAGGAACTGTTGTTATTAGTAAAACTACTTCACCTGATGTCATCGCCTTCAATTTTGGAATATTGAGATTCGAAACTGGATTCATCTAGAACTGTTTAGTGACAAGACTTCTATTTCAATTCTATGATTAATTTTGGATTCTATTTGCAAACTATAAGTCTTATTTCATACTTTTACTGTGTTTTATAGGGAAGTTAATTATTTTTGTTAAAATTTACAAAGCTTGTTGACTAATATCGTTTCTATTGCTATTTTTGTACGACCCTACACGTAACAGTGACAGAGAAGTGGAGGAGAGTTGTATAGCAAAGGAACAGGAGCATCTTGAATAATGGGTTAGTGACACCAAATCCACCATCTGAATCAATTTTGTCAGGGTCAATAATGCTGAAACTTTAATTCATCTAGGAAATAAAGGTGTATGGGGCAAACATAGATTGCAGCAAGTATATTGTTTTAACTGATCTGAACTGTATACAGCTATCAATTGTTCCCACAAACGTGAATGTGCGGACAACACTTATACATTATGCATTATATTATCAAGTAAATCTGCCACCAACACTTCAACACAAGAAAAACGGGAGATAGATCCACATGTATAATGTTAAAATTCCCATTAAAACCTAGGCCCTACCCATATGTTTATGTAAATTCTCCATATACGAAAACAATTTATTGGTTTTCAATTTATAAACCTAGGCACTTCCGGTCATCTCTTGATTTCTGGCAATGAAACTACCCAGAAGATCCAGTTTTGTATTTATGTGGAAATTCAGAGTTAAAATCAGATGGGGCGAGACTTCGTTGCCGGCCAGTAAGCGTAGGATAAACATCAAGAAAATCTGAATTTTTGTCATGCATACCATGCATATTCAGAGAGACACGAGCTTTGAGAGCTATCGAATTCATTTTAATCCTTAGGAAAACCATAAGAGCATAAAGAAGTTCATATTTATGTCTGCTTATATTAATACCCACACAATAAGTGACATATATATATATATATATATATATATATATATATATATATATATATATATATATATATATATATATATATATATATATATATATATAATTGATTAAACATACCAGAGCAAAGATAATCGCTAAGAGCGTTTTAAATAATTGCCCGTAAGGCTGTATGCCATACCTTATCAAATGCTTTTTTAAATCTATAACGACTATATAGTTTCTGCTGATGCTAAAGGCATTTCTCGCAATGGAGTCTACGATTGAAGATTTGTTCCGTGGAGCTCCTTCATGCTCGTAAGCGAGGCTGCTCTTCAACAATAATTTTCTCTGCTTGAGTCTTGCTGAGAATTATCCTCATATCCTGTTGCAAATTGTTGTTAGGACTATGACGATCTCTTCTCCTCCTGCTTGAATGAGCTCTGTTGGTATATTGTCAATGCCGGATGACTTTCCTTTCTTTAGTGACCTAACTGCAATTTTTACTTCTTCACAAAGAATGGGGTTGTCATCGATTTCTTCTGCCTGAAAACAATTTAGTACTGCTGGATCTCCTTGGGTTTTATGATTGTACAATTCTGAGCAGTATTCTGTCCATCGCTTGAGAATGTCTTGATCTTCTGTGAGATATTCTCCTGATTTGTCTTGGATGGTGGTAGTTTTCCCTTATTTATGGGTTATGATATCTTTCACCAGTTGATAAGCCATTTGATGTCATTTCTGCTCAGTTTTCGATTTCTCAGCATTGTCTTTCTATCCAGGATTTATTTGCATTTTTCATGCTGTTCTTGATCATTTTATTTATCTCTCTGTATTTTCTAGCTCCTTCATGATCTCTTTTTCCCTTTTTCAGTTCTCTTATTTTGTCGAATAGTTCAATGACATCTTTTGTAGTCCAATATTTCTTTGTTCGACGATATTTGGTTTGTTGAATGTGGTAGTTAAGGAATCTAGGTCAGTGTCTTGACTATCCAGGGTTATCAAATGTGCAAATGTACCACCTATTATTATTTGGAAGGCTTCTGCAACATTTAGATCTTTCAATTTTTCAAGGTCAGATCTGTATTTTGTTTGGTAAGGCTTTTTGATCATTTTCAGGTGGAGGCGAAATGAGTTGTTACCTGCGGAATATTATCAAGAATTTAGGAATTTTAGAAAAAAGGTGGACAAATCAATGTCGAGATTGCATGGGAAAAGGACAGACTATTTGGTAGGTGTGCAGCCATGATGGTACTTAACGATTATCATAACATTACATTGATTGAAGAACTAAATATTTGCGTCTATTGATGAGACAAAGGTCGAGACTTTACAAACTGTAGCTATTACAGCCGATAGGCCCTGCTCTATGATGTGCGGAGCCCAAGGCAGCAAGCGATGAGCGCGGGGCTCCAACAAAATTTTGCATTGCGATAAAGCGCGGGTTGCCTCGTTCGCCTTGCCCTAGGGCCTTTCCTTTCAGCACGTTTAATGGTTAAAAAAACATTCAGTCTCACACGAATGCTTCCAAATCTCAGACTGGCGCAAGTTCTATGCTATGAATCAAATCTTCTGACAATCAGAAATCCTTGTGTCTTCCTACGTACACCTATTGTAAGAATAAAGGTACGTTATTTCTAATTGCTACAGGTTGAAAAATAAGCAGTAGAATAAAGACATGGCTATTCCAAATGCTCTTATTTCTAGGAGTTCGCGGTCATGGTCATGTATTAAAAGCAATGCATTTGTTGGGTCTAATAAACCCGTCTTATTTTATTATGGATAATTATGAACCAATTATATCGAAAGGTTCGGTATCAGTTGTTGGTGACTACCAAGTTGATCCAAATAAATATATAAAGAGAAATAGCAGATTTTCTTATGCTTTTATTATCAAGTACTATGTCTTTGTCTGAGAAGTTTTCCTTATGTGAAAGTGTTTGTATTTTTCGAGTAGAATGTGGCTTTGTTAAGGTTCTTCTCTACTGTCTTAATGTGTCATCAGACGTAGTCACAGGACGAGCAACTGTAGGAGAGATGCCTTCGTTACCTATTCATGGCATTAATGTATTACTAGAAACTGACCTAGCTAGAGGCAAGGTTGTTTGTAGGGGTGCAACAATATACTGATATACCTGTATTATGCGGTTTGCTGTTATATACACATTACTGTTTCAATTACCTGGTGGGTTTTTTTTGTTTTTTTTGCAGTCTTGCTTTTATCCAACAAACATTGGTGGTAGTTGTTCTTACATCTCTGTACCAAGACGTAAGCGTTAAACATAAGAACATGACAACTGCCGTCGCTATATTTATCGTAAAAGTTCTGAATGCTATCTCGATATGACTTTCCTTCGTGCACGTACTTCTAAGAAGCGGTGCCGGACATGCATAAAGTTTGTAGAGACATGATTTAAATAAGTTTCAAGAATGAGCCTATAACACTTACCACAGATGGCTAGACCAGTAGAGCCACCGAATCTTATGTGACTATTACTGTTTCGATCTTCTAAGAGGACACGGAGCGGCAGTCTCTCTTTCTTCTGACCAGGGAACTTCCAGAGTTACACAAGCTTAAACATTGCTTATCAGGAAAGGATTCTCTCTTAGCATCCTCCCTTAAAGATGGACAACGTCCTTAATATGGTTGTGACCGCTTCAGAATCTGGATGTAACACTCATAGAGGCTGGAATACTAACACTCTAAACCTAGTGCGCAAAAACTTAACTATCATTAACGTGGCAAGAATTCATTGTTTTAGAAGGATCGTCATCTTTTCATATGAGCAATACAGCTGATGATGTACTTAATGGTATAACTAATTACTCTTAATTACAAATGTAAACTCATTCAAGGCGTCTCTAGCAGATAAAACCCCGCTGTAGACATGATTGAACTCGGAGTAAATTATTGTTTTAACCAAAGTTACAAACAAAATCTCTCTTGTAGCCACCTTGTTTTCATATATACCCGCCTCAACATTAGGTTTGTCGCTAGCATTTCTAACTCTTAGAAGGACCAGTTGAAAGTATAAAGGTAACCCACTACACCGCGACTTCTCATCAGTTCTGAATGACTTGTATTTATCATGATATAGAGATTTTATTGACCGATTTACCTTTCATGCTAACTTTGACACCTGCAGTCTTTCTGATATCTGAAAAAAATATATAGGGAAGTGTTTAAAATGCACATATAGTTTTCACTCTATGTAAATTAAGATCTACAGGAATTTAGCATCATGGCTGCATTAATTCAATTACAAATGTGTGCTGATGCAGTTGGAAGAAGCATCGGTTTTATTAAAGTTATGTGTTGACAGAAATTGTGAGTATGCCAATTCAAATTGCCTTGTGCACTATAAAGAGAAAGTGTAAACTTAGTGTGCCAATTCAAACTGTCTTGATGTTATACAGAGGTATTGTGAACACTTAATATGACAGTTCATAATGTTTTCTGTGATACCGGACTATTTTGTACACTTGGGATGTCAATTCAAAATGTCTTGCTGTCATACTGGGTTATTGAGCACTTAGTATGGTAGTTTAGAATATCATGCTGTGATATATGATAATTGTGTACACTTCACATGACAATTAAAATCGTCTTGCTGTAATAAAGGGGAATTGTGAACACCTAGTATGACAAATTATACTGTCTAGCTGTTATACCAGGGAATTGTGAATACTTAGCATGGCAATCCAAATAAATAAATAACATAACATAAATGTACGAAGAATTTTTAAAAATTCAGGTTGATTTAAATAGATCGTGCGTGGTACATTTAAAATCTATATTTGAAGACTTCAAGGGATACGGTCTTTAATATTCCAGTAAAAATGGTGAAGACATTAGCAATATCTAGGAGACGCAATATGGTTACGTGTGTTCATTGAAAACAAAACGTGGAGTCCTGTCATGCAATTTTTCAGTTTTGTTTTGGCATTAGTGATCTCTCAGGACAACAGATTCGACGATATTAAATAAGGTTTGATCACAATAAATAAGTTATAAACTACAATCGCCCTTTAGTTCTGAAATAGTATCCAACAGCAAGGCCAGATTTAATGTAATATTTCATTAATTTAGATTGAGAGATCATATTTTACGATTTTATCTTAAAATAATAAACTGTCACGGATAAGCTGTAATTAATCTTGACCCGAATATTTATATTTTTAGTACCACCATTGCAAAATTGTACAAAACTGTTTTGTATAATTTCTTCGTGATGTTCAGACGTCGTTCCATAATATTGTTTCAAATTGCATATTTCAGCTGGACAACATTTAACTGTTACTATTCCTAGAAAGTCTTTATGTTCTTTAGTGTTACCAATATGTCTTCAGCAATAGCTAATAAATTCTAAAAAAGAATGGTATGTTACTGTATTTCTCTTGGGTATTTTGTATTATATAATAGAACCAGTTTGTTGCAATGTCAAAGACAAGTAGTAATTGGGGTAAGTAAAGTTCTTAAGATGATGTAATTTAATTTTCTGTACTTGGTAGACTAGAGATTGAAATTCATGAAATAAATTATTATTATACCTGAAAAAACGTCCTCAATTTAAATCATAGCTTATGTCACAAAAGAACTGAATCTTCTTGACTGTTCAACATTTCAGTTATCTTGTCACTTAGTTTTTATATGAAAATGTTGTATTAGTTTCTATATATTGAATGATTCGGGGTGGGTGTATCCTATACCGTTAATGGCACTCCTGACTAGAGTATAATTGTAACCAGTTATCGCTGACTAACATGAAAATATGATAAATACGAACAAGGATAAGCAGACTATTCTTGCACATTTTATGATATATTTTTGTTGTTTTTCATCCCTTTTTCTTAGTCTTTAAACATTTGTGATGTTAGCATTTATTTAAAAGTTAAGTGATTATGTGCATGAGAAAGTGAGATTTGTTTTAATTATCTAAAAGTAACTGCCCTTACAGAGAAATGGCAGTCCCGAGGTCAACACTGATCTTATTAGACCAATTTTCAGCAATGTGACACACTTCCAGCTATTAAAAATACTTTTTATCAAAACAAAATGTCCCTTAAATAATTTTTGGTTTTACATATGTTACTACTACAGCGAACACGTTTCCTAGAGTTTTACATTTGACGACCTTTACATTCCCCAAGTTTCGTGTTGCGAAAGAGACATTGAACTTTACATTGCACTCAGATGCAACTGGTTTTTAGTCTGGTTTGGTTTGGTCTGGTTTGGTTTGGTGCATTACGGTACAACAACACAACAAGATTATTTAATAACATTGCAATTTGATCAAGTGCCTAGCTGACACAGGCCGCACTGATGGTAGGCTTCGACACTGTATGCTTTCGGTCGCGTATCCGGCACGTTAACCACTGAACAACTGGTCATCCCTTTAATGGGTTTCCTTCTACATCAGTTTATTAATCAATGCTTTCCGTGAAGGAGCAGGCATAGAATATTATATATAAAGCCCAGACATCGGATAGAAAGGAATAACTTATCGCATACTTCTTTGGTCGGATGTTATTTATTTTAAATTTAATCTATGAATAATTTCTAGCATAATATGGAAATGTAAACTTTGCGTGCTAAACTAAAAAAAACGTTATTAAAATAGAAATGATTAATTATTAACCTTGTCCGTTATATACAAAGTGTCACCTGACCTATGACACAACAAATCATTCTGGATGTGCTTAATTTCTAATGGTGAACTTCACTAATTTGTAAACAACGTCATGCTTTGTTGAATATGTTCAGTAAACATATTGTTTTGCCACTTATAACTATGCCAAATTCAGGTAAATATTATATACCAAAAGTCGGATAAGCCAAAATACTACCCTCTATCACGGACAAAAGTCAAGTACACAATATAAATCAAATATAAATACACTGCCCATATCCTGTACCTGGTTAGTTATACTTTGTGCTTAAACGTCAAAATGATGGTGTGTTCCTTAAGGGATATTTGTAATGCTAATTGGCATCACGGGATGGGTGGGGCTGTGCGGTACTATATAGCCATATATCACTATACTATGTTATAAGTGAAAAATTATATATTGTCTACTTGAAAGCGCTCATTTAAATGTGCAGGTACAATGTGTTTTGCAGGAAAGGTATTTATAACAGCTAAAAGAGGCAACTGATATTGTATTTTATGCGCAGTAGATCACAGCATTGAGACAGAACTCAGATATTGAATTATAATTATCTTGTTGCATGAAGACTTAGCAAGATTCAGCGAGCATTACAATCCTTATATACATTGGGCCTTGCATACCACGCATATGGCGAACATCATGATGCCATTTAATCGGGGCTGCTATGTTAGTCTTCTTCTAGTCAACCTATTCATGTGACCTGTAACTAGTCATCCCGTATTGAAGATACAGTTGTGCTTGATACTCATGATAGCGACAACAATTCGTACAGGTGTGGTGGATACTGATGATAACGATAACAAGTCATACGGTTGTGGTAGATACTCATGATAGCGTCAACAATTCATAGTTATGGTTGATACCCATGATAGTGACAACAATTCATACAGTTATGGTTGATACCCATATTAGCGACAACAATTCATACAGTTGTGGTTGATACTCATGATAGCGACAACAAGTCATACAGTTGTGGTTGATAATCATGATAGCGACAACAATTCGTACAGTTATGGTTGATACCCATGATAGCGACAACAATTCATACAGTTGTTGCAAATACTCGTGATAGCGACATTTCATAATGTTGTGGCAGATACTCTTGATAGCGACAACAATTCATACATTTGTGGCAAATACTCGTGATAGAGAAAACAATTCATACGGTTGTGGTAGATACTCATGATAGCGACAACAATTCATACGGTTGTGGTAGATACCCATGATAGCGACAACAACTCATACAGTCGTTGTTGATACTCATGATAGCGACAACAATTCATACAGTTGTGGTTGATACTCGTGATAGCGACAATTCATACAGTTGTGGTAGATACCTATGATAGCGGCAACAACTCATACAGTTGTGGTAGATACTCATGATAGAGATAACAATTCATACAGTTGTTGTTGATACCCATGATAGCGACAACAATTCATTCAGGTGTGGTAAATACTCGTGATAGCAACAACATTTCATAATGTTGAGGTAGAAACTTATGATAGCGGCAACAATTCATAGAACTGTGGTTGATACTCATGATAGTGACAACAATTCATACATTTGTGGTAGATACTCTTGATAGCGACAACAATTCATACAGTTATGGTAGATGTCCATGATAGCGACATCAATTCATACAGTTGAGGTAAATACTTATGATAGTGACAACATTTCATACAGTTGTGGTAGATACTCGTGATAGCAACAACATTTCATAATGTTGAGGTAGAAATTTATGATAGCGGCAACAATTCATAGAACTGTGGTAGATACTCATGATAGCGACAACAATTCATACTGTTGTGATAACTACCCACGATAGTGCCAACAATTCATACGGTTGTGGTAGCTACCCATGATAGTGACATCAATTAATGTAGTTGTGGTAGATGCTCATGATAGCAACAACATTTCATACAGCTGTGGTAGATACTTATGATAGCGACATCAATTCATACAGTTGTGGTGGATACCTACGATAGTAACAATAATTCATACACTTTTGGTAGCTACCCATTATAGCGACATCAATTCATGCAATTATGGTAGATACTCATGATAGCGACAATTCATACAACTGTGGTAGATGCTCATGATAGCGACAACAATTCATACAGTTGTGGTAGATATTCATGATAGCGACATCAATTCATACAGTTGTGGTAGACACTCTCGATAGTGACAACAATTCATACAATTGTTGTAGATACCCACGATAGTGACAACAATTTGTACAGTTATGGTAGATACTCGTGATAGCGACAATTCATACATTTGTGGTAGATTCTTATGACACCGACAGAAATTCATATACTTGTGGTAGATACTTATGATAGCAGCAACAATTCATACATTTGTGGTAGATACTCATGATAGTGACAACATTCATAACATTCATGCAATTGTGGTAGATACCGATGAAAGCGACATTATTTCATGCAGTTATGGTTCATACTCGTGATAGCGGCAACAATTCATACACTTTGGTAGATCCTGAAGGTAGCGGCAACAATTCAAAAATATTCCTGACATGCATTCCATGAAAACACTTATTTTGTTGCGCTCTCTCTCTCTCTCTCTCTCTCTCTCTCTCTCTCTCTCTCTCTCTCTCTCTCTCTCTCTCTCTCTCTCTCTCTCTCTCTCTCTCTCTCTCTCTCTCTCATATCATGAGCTCTGTATCCTCACAAGTTTATATCTACAGATATTATCGCTGATGGTTCTTAATACCCGTCTAAATATAATGAAAGATACTTGACACCAGCAAATTATCCTTCATAAACCTAATAGGTATGCGTGTAAGGAATTTTATTCAAAGTGTGTAAAGTAGTTGTTCAATGGTTTTACGCTAGTGTGTGAGAAGGCACTTCCCGCAAAGCAAGAGTGTGATTCAAATTAAGAAAAGACACATTTTAATAAAATTACACAATGACCAGGTAAGATATTTGAACAGTTTCACACTTTAGGAAAAAGTACTTCGTTCAGTTTCGTTCGATTTTACGATTGTCTCTAATCGTGAATGTTAAACTACGTATAGCTCGATAATGCTTAGTTAGGCTAAACATAACACGTATACATGTATATATCCATGCGTTGAATATACCACGTGTACGGAAAAAAGTTGATGCTTATTGGTTCAATTACTTATATCCATATTACTGATGATTTATTGATACCTTTCGGTATTAGTGATAAAAAGTTATTCATCTTGTTTTGTGTCTATTTTGAATACTGAATAAATTAGTCATTTGTAAAGACTTCAAGTGCCATGAAAGCAGGATATTATGTTCGGCTTAGTTTAGTTTGTGGTCTACACCGGCAACCAGTTGACTCTTCATTTTGGGGATCTTCATAATGCTTGGGACAGAAAAGTCTGCCATTATTATTATTCATGCCATATACCTGTAAAACTCTGTCATGGTCTTCGTCATAAAATTCTGCTTATGGTTAGTACATGTCTACCTACCTTCATTTTATTAATTATTATTATTATTATCAAGGTTTTGAACTCCAAATGTAATTTTTTTTTAAACAGTTCATGTTCAGGTTTGGCCAAGTTTTATACAAAGTCCACTTATACTTGCCAATAAAAGTGGATTATTCATAAGTATCAGTGACATTTTATTCTACTGGCTTCAGAGGCTGTCTCGATGTACACTGTATCAAAAGCCAAGGACAATAAAGTATGTAATTTCTTTTCTATTATGAGTTATTCTGTCGCGCACTCACTGCTAAGTATTACATGATACGTAATAGAAAGAAATGTTAAATCACAGCTACCATAATCTGTATCCATTTCTTCACAATCAGTGTATGCTACCATAATCTGTATCCATTTCTTCACAATCAATGTACCATCCCCCACCCATCTGGATTGAATTCTGCATTACCAATAGACACTAAGGAACACAATAGACAAATCTGACGTTCAATTATTGAAATCTGCCACGTGTTCTGATCGCTTTTGTTATATTTACCGTTTGCTGGCTTGTTTGATACGAGTCAAATCGATCATGATTTTGAAGCACGAGTACTTAGGCTAACTTCCTTCAAGGACTTACAGTGCTCATTAATTTATAATAGAATTGTATAAGTGTTCTTAGCACAAGCTATTGTACATGAGTACAAGGTACCTTGGTGTTTAGTAAGCGGCTAGTACAATCATAGAAGTTATGCACCGATGCCGCAGGAAACCAAACACCACAGGAGACTTGTGATTCCGTACAGTGTTTGTTTTAGCCGTTCCTTACCTTGCCCACTATTTGTTTTATCTGGTAATACAAAATGTACTGCTCAGAGTAACGATTAAGTAGCCGGTTATGTTGTGAAATTAGTACAGATCCTCGAGTTTTTTTTCTTATTCTTCAGCAAGAGTATTGACCCCATACACTTAATTGTAACCCTCTGTCATGCAAGCTATAGCTTGATGCAATACAATTATATGACAAGAATATTGATTTAAGGTATACATAATTCCTTGTGCTTCTGATAAAAATAAAAGACTTACCGACAAATCCATGCAAAGTAAGAGCAAGGCCACAGCAAATGTACTCTTCTAACGATGTTCCACTGCTCTATTGAGCATTTTACACATTTTAAATTTGTACAGAAAGCTATTTAACGGTGAATCCACTAATTGTTATGTTGGCATGAATCTGCTTCATTTAAATAATCAATATGTACCAGGTTGTGCGGGTACATGGCTGTCACGTGCATCGAATACCTGGCGATGTGCTCAGAATGAATGGATATGTTTGGATGGCAAATATACTTCCGAAATTTTGACATGAAATTTAAAAGGATTAACCATTTAGATTTCCCTGAGATTTCTGCGACAGAAATGAAATTAAAGATATTCGAATCTCCTCATGTTTAGGTTAGGAAAATTTGTTTGTCAGAACAGGGACAGGTACCAAAGCACTGAACTACAGCCATTTTGAAAGCATTTTCGTTGCTTCATGAGCTTGATGTAAACGGAGGATGAATACGATTTTCTCAAAGCTACGACTCAATAATTAGTTAACCTACACAGAATTTCATTTTCTTATAGTTGAAAAAAAAGAAGTTCCAGTTTTAGTGGTTATCACCTACAATATAAATTCTTATGCACATTATACACGTAGCAGAAAGTGAAATTATTCGAAAACTGGGGGTAGTAATCATATGGTTTGTTTTTCATATTAGCACCATTAATAGTAAAATAAGACGGTATCAAGAAAACTTCCAGTCATTTCATTTGTGTGAAAACTGTACCAACTGCTAAATCTCCTGTACCATTGCATCAACTTGCCAAGAGGGTCGCTTCATTCATCTCGTCGACTTTCTCATAATATTGTCAGAATTAAAGATATATATATATATATATATATATATATATATATATATATATATATATATATATATATACTCCGATTTTTATTCAAAATAAGGAAAACACAAATATAGATTTTAATCACTGAATATGTTGATAGCAGATATTTGATAAACAAGTATAACAAGAGTAGTTAGGAACATTCTTCAATTGCTAAGTATGCTAAATGTAGATTATGTACAGACGAAGTGTTTCGTGTATAAATCATCCAATAAGAACTGTAGTATCAACATGTTAACTGTTCTATAACAGTTTCGACGCTCATCAATTCTGGGCTAGTGGAGGCTCTGAGTGTAGTTCCGGCATTGGAGCTGCTGCACTCTGTTTCATGAAAGGGACAGATGTACGTGGCTGAAAATATTGAACAAAATAATGTGATTAATAAAAGGCTGTTACCCTTTTTCACTTTATTATGCTTCATCAGTACCGAGGTAGAGCAGATAGTATTAAGCTTCCGTTCGTCATTACGTCTATCTAGTAAGCTTTGCTTGTAAGTTCAATTTTCAAGCAATGTAGTGGGGCAACCGTGTTACATAAACACATTTCTAGGTCAGTTTAGGATGGTCACAACTCACATATACGGTGCCAACATATTATACATAGCTGACCTCAGGATCACACATTGTAGCATTTAGCTGATCACGTCAATTCCACAGCTTTTAACAAACAGATACATCAAAACAGGAGAAAGGGAAATGCAAAATGTTCACCTGCAATCTGTCCAAACTGCACATTTTATCATTGACAACAAACGCAGCAATTGGAACAAAACCAGGTCAAAAACCACTATTAAACAAAACAATAAAGGAGGTCGCTTACATATCTGAATGCATATTTTTACGCTATATAAATAATATGGCGAATAACACACACACACACATAACACACACACATACACACACACGTGTTATTCGCATTATGATTTGTATTCTTTATATTACCAACCTCGTATGGCACGATCTACCTTTGGTGTGATCTAACACCCTTTCGTTCCTGTATTTAATTTATGTTGTGCTACTGTATCCGTTCCGATTTTTCCTTCTTGTACTTTTTGTATTTGCCTTTGACAAAGACTCATTAAGAGTCGAAAGCGCTCAGGCTAATTAGTTACTAGTTTCGCACTGTTCGTCGTCAGTTTTTTTTTCCTTCTTGTTCTTTTTGTGTTTGCCTTTGACAAAGACTCATTAAGAGTCGAAAGCGCTCAGGCTAATTAGTTACTAGCTTCGCACTGTTCGTCGTCAGTTTATTGCATATATTTAACGAATTCTAAATATATACCAGACAGAACAGACAGTGCTGTCCCTGGATTCTGTAATATATATATATATATATATATATATATTTATATATATATATATATATATATATATATATATATATATATATATATATATATATATATATATATATATATATATATATATATATATATATATATATATATATATATATGTTTCATTTGGAAAACTATAATCAGAACTTTCAGTTGTGTTCAGATAAAATTTGCGAGGAATCATGTACCGGTACCTAAAGTATTCTTTGAACCACAATTATAAAACTGCTACGCACATTTGCAGACTTTTGTTTAACAAGTTGTAAAGTGTGTATATATTAGCTGTCACGTTTGCTAAACCCCAACTATATAATCATGTATAATCTATAATATATTTGTCTTGGGAATATTACCGCGGCCTTTTATTAAATATCTAAAGAATTCGGGGGTGGGGGTAGTGTTGAACTCTTACGCAATGTTACCATGACCAGCCAGACGCCTAAAACTTGAGTCGGCAAAGGCGACCGACCGCCTCACTTAGCAAAGGCTTGTCATTATCATACCTATATGTTAAAGGTTAATTCAGGAATCAAAATGAAAGTTCACATGGTGAACCGGTTGTCATGTTGACAGAGAGCGAGAGTGACATTGTCCGCAAAGTTTGAATGGATCGGTTCACAGCGATATGCAATCGAAATCGAGATAGAGGGCATGATTACAATTCAGACCCGAATGATACCTTCCGAAATCGTAAAGAATAATTTAGTATTCTCCTGGAATGATTTCTGATCAATAGGGTTTATTTTGAGAAAGAAGCCACTTGTAATATGGTGGCAGAACTTAGAGATTCTAAGGAGAGACAAAGATTCTAAAAGATCAGCAAGTTATTTGCTCGATTTTACAACGTATTACGGCATCATAATTGTAATTATTTTTGGTATGTACACTTAAATACTAGGATCATTTAGTATATAGAATTACCTTTGTAACCTTTTATTTATATGCGTATTTGAGAAATTGGCATGAGCCTTACGTTAAGAATTATTAGTTGCGAATTATATAGATTGTTAGCTTGTGGTCAGACTTAATTTGTAACTAACTACTAGTTTATTTTGCATTAAGCGGGTGCATTTATTAATGTGTTTTGTTAGAATTTACACATGCTTGAATTGTGAATTTGATAACATGGTTGAAGTATGTAATATAAGTTACTATGGACTTATGCATATGTCTGGTGATGGATATTTGAATATGTCCGTACTTTGTAAGATAAAGAAATGGGTCTGATTGTTGTGAAATTGTTTAGTATGACAGGATTAGGAATATGTACTTATGTGATGCAATTTGTTCATGCATGTATAAGAAGTAATTGATACCTTGCTGTATTATGACATTTGTTTTATCATACAAGAACGTATGGTTTCTCGTTGTAAACGAATGCGTGAACGACGAAATTTAACAGTCGTTATCTGATGATAGGCTGTGTGTAGTGTGAGATAAGATGGCTAAGCAAAAAGATTGCATCGTCCTTGTGTTTTCACATGAAGCTTTTTAGGGGACAGGACTTCCGGTTCCAATGGGTTCCAAGTATTCAAGAATTAAAGACGGAATTGAAACTGTAGCCGAGACAGTCGAAGTGGACATAAGTTTAGTCATGGGAGTGAAAGTGAAGGAGAGGGAGAAGTAATTTGAAAAAAGGTCAGAGAGAAAGAGAAGGAATTGGGAAAAATAGGATAGAGAAAGGCTACAACAGATGAGTAGAAATAAAAGTAGAGGTGGAAATCAATCTTACAAGTGATTAATGGGCTTATTAAAGGGTCGAACGGAAGGAGTGTATTTGGAAGTTTGAGTCATTTGATTATTAAATTTTATTAAATTTTTTTATTCATTGAATTTCAGCACTTTTTGTTTATTTGCCCATTTAACCGTCGGCATTGCGGAAAGGATGCTTGGAGCTTTATATCTATCTTTCACTAAATTTAACTTCCACCAAAATAGATCCTAAGTGGGACTTCTATAATAGTTTAAATAAAATATTGGGAGCACCCCATCCCAACCATATAGTTCGTCACATTAACTCTTTAGGAGAGTTGTTTGAAATTACAAACGCACGCACACACGCACGTGCATCTTGACGGGTAGTTTAATGTAAATGCCGCTTTGTTTTCGAAAATCCCTTGTGGGATTACAATCAATCATGTTCCACAACCACAACATTAAAGAAATTAGAAATAGTAATAGGGAAACAATTTTAAGAAAATAACCCAAGACAAGGTGTAGAAGATAATCTTTTTGGCAAAATACAACAAGTTACAGAGCATCTACTGACACATAAAAAGGAAATGTGGGGAGCAACGAAACGTAATGAAACTTCTGTGAATGGTATATAAACATACTTTTGTATCAATTTACTCATCTGTTTCATTAATTCCTTCATCGACCTTTAAAATCAATACAGCGTAGTATAAAGATATAACTTCCTTGTAAGCATATCATATTTTCCACTAAAATAACTTAAACTGGAAATATAAATTGAAGGAATACTATTGAAAAGGTAAGTGGACTTATATTTTGTACTTCAACGCCATATATTTGTTTCTGTTATCGTTTCTTATCTATCATTACTTTTATGAATACAGAATGAAAATTCAATAAGAACTCCACAAATCTTGTTCCTACTATTAAAGCATGGGACAATAACATCAGATATGAGATATGTAATTTCTAAATCAGACAAATTTGAGGTATGTCGTGCCTAATTCAGAAAGCGTATTTGCTCTTTTCTCTCCTCACGTCATTGCTCATTATCTTCTAAACGTTCATGACATTTTCATTAAGGTGCGAGATGAGAACTCCGGTGAATGCGTTTCAATGATACTTAGAAATCTGTTTAACCTAAAGAAAGTACCAAACTCTCTCCACACCCCACTCGTATATGTGTGAGGAATCTTCAAATATATTACGATAGGTTTCAGTCTTGAGAGGGATATATTCTAGTGTAGTTCTCTCGTTAGATTAATGATCTACTCCTTACTCTGTTCATGACATCTATGAGTCACGTTGCACAAAGTATCCGATTTTAATTAGCTTTTTATGCTCTTAAAAGCGCTTTGTCCATGTTTTTCAGACATGACTCTGCATCTCCAGTACCATCACATTTCATACATATGGAATTTCGCAGTTAGAATATAAATATATAGACACTGACAATTCCAGTGCGATAATCCACAATATCGCACATGTCCAAGACAGAACACATTAAACTTATGCAGGTGAAGAAATTGTTAAATTATTTGGATTATTGACATCTTACAGGTAGTACTCGTGTTTGCAGACATCTTTTCTTGTAGGAAACTATTTTCAACTGGTACTTGAGAACAGAGATGTGGCTGAGATCTCTGTCAGGTATATAATGCTTCAGCTAATTCAACTATCTATTGCTGTGGAAACGGTACGAGACTGTATCATTTGTGCATATGTAAAAGAGTATCGGATAAAAAGATTCATATACCAATAAACAGGTCAATATTTATCTGTTTTTCTGTTCTTTTTCTTTACAATCATTTGTCTGTAGAATTGTTATTAAATACTGCTGTTCCGTAGGTGTTGCTTAAACCTTCCTGGAGTGAAACAGAAATAAAGCAGATTTTTTTTTCAATGAGTAAGAAGTAAACCTATTATTATAAACGTTGTTACATTGAAATTCCGAGCATATGATAAATATTTATATCACAAAGTTCTCTTTTCATTTGTCAGGAGTCATTATGACTTAAGGGTTAGCGTACCTGACAGGTGACAAGAAGGGGCAGGTATCAATCAAATCATCAGATTAATCTGAGTTGGCAAAGCACTTTACTCCAATTCCCTCGAACAAAAGTAAACATCACTGACGTTAAAGACCGAAACAAATCTTTCCATTTCAAAGAAAAGAAAATCTGTTAAGGCCAACGTTCATTAAGGCCAACGTTCATACTTCCCTACGTTAAACGTTTAAATGCTAGCTAATTGTCACGGTAAAATCATGCATTACCTCAGGATTGACTGTATAAATCGAACGGTTCCTCTTCCGCACCAGAAGGATGGCGCCACAAGTAATCAAAGCGACCAGGAGTATTCCAACTACAATATGATACGCAAAATATGTATCAAACTTAACTTTTGCAGTATCCTACTGGAGAAGTATTGCTCGAAACCAAAATTAAACGTCATCAACAGAGTAAATGATCTTATCTCTTAACAAAGATCAAAGTCAAGTAATTTTTTTGACATTGAAAAGTAAATATCATGATCAAGATTCACGTTAAATTATGTCCGAGAAGAGATGTGTGCATATAGGCTTATTTCCTAACAACTATCACCAAATAAAATACAAATATGCTAATGAGATTATCTTGATAATATGATGCGAATATGCCTTATTGCTCGTTTATATTTGGTAGTTGGTATTCCCCACCGACTTAAAATACTTGCCTATTACACCGACGATTATTCCAACTGATGAGCCGCTATCTTTAATCAAAACTTGTGGTTTATAAATAAAAGCCTCTTGTATCGCAGGGCAAAACACTTCTTCCTTGAGGTCACCTGAATCTGCAAGTTTTAAAATGTGTAGGCCAACTTATTATGTTTGTCAGTAATTTATTAATTTATAAATGTTTCGTTACTGTAACGTAAAGTGTGAAAATTCATTAGCAGTTCTTACAAATTCCATTAAGATGTCATTTACTGACAAAGGCTAAAGAAATTGAAAATGGATAAAGATGTATTATTATAGAAATAAGACATGTCGACAAGTTTATGGTGGTGACCGCAGAAGATTTTACCTACGAAGAAAATTTAAATACAATTGGTATGTTGACTTAATTTGATTTACAACTTATGGTGAATAGAGATGATAACTAATCAAGAAAGAAACATGAGAAACGCAAATAAGGTAAGTTCTTGCTAAGGGGGTCAATAATAGCTCTGAACAAATACGTACTGATATCTTTACATGTCGTTTCTAGCAGCTGAAGGATTTCCAATTTCTTGAAAGGCTCCTGCATCTCATCCAATACCACGAATTGGACCTCATAGGCGTTTTCAAGCTCTGTTATATCAAACACAAAAACTTCAATGCTTCCATTTGTGTTTCTCTCGGGAAATACGCCAGCTTCCCGTTTTGCTCTGCCACTGATATTTGCCTGACTAATACCCGATAGTTTCTCCACCAGTCGACCATTGTTTTCAACAAAATCTATCAATCTTCCTTGGATAGATAATTTATCAGCTTGTGCTAGTTTTTGAAGTTTTAAGTCCAAAACGTACTGATCTCGAAGTAGACAGAAATCTTCTCTTATGTTAGCTTTTGCTACACATATATGGGTATCATTGCATTTCGCATTGAGACATGTTTCCTCAAAATACTGGCATCTCATACCTTTATATCCAGGACTGCACGTACAACAATATGTAAGATGTGAATCCACACATGTTCCGCCATTATTACACAATCCGCGTATACAGTCATCAATACTTGCGGAACACCTTTCTCCGGTCCATCCTGGTAAACATAAACATTTAAACTTTTTCAAGTCATTTTTGTTACTACTGGTCTCCGAGTCAACGTTAGGTATACAGGCGGCGCGATTTTCACACGGATTTGGATTGCATGGATTAACTTTGCTTTCGTAGATTTCACATCTCTCACCTGAAAAGCCCTTATTACAACGACAAACAAAACTGTTTATGTCGTCTATACACACACCACCATTGAAACAAACCTCTTCATTTCGACCCATTTCTAACGGAAATGATGATTTGCAATTATCTATCTTCTTGCATATAAATCCGTCCCCTTCATAGTCCGCATTACATGAGCACAGGCTATGTGTACTGTTCAGCGTCAAACATGAAGCATTTTCATCGCATGTTTTACCATCTTTTAAACACAGATTAGATCTCTTTAAATATATAGTAATTTCTTTTGTTTTTGTTTCAAATGTTTCAACATTTTTCACTGTAATTATCACGTGCACAGAGGTGACTTCGACATCCTTCGCAGAGTTAGCTAAAACTAACAATGACCTGTTTTTTATTTCAAACAAACCTCGCTCATCCTTAGTTATAAGAAAGACTATGTCTTCTTTAAGTGTTAAGTTTCTGTCGTAAAGCTCACCGATAATTGTCCCAATGGGTTTATCTACAGAAAGTTCTTTGTTACCAATAAGTATCTGCGGTAGTTCGTGGTCAACTACTTTCATTAGCGTAATTGGCAAAGTGAAATTCTGTTCATAAGTTAAGATCGGATTACCATTATCCGCAACAGTCACAGTGAATTCAATACTTGGATCGGGTTTGTTGAGTAAATATGTTGGAATCTTTTTATTCAAGACCAAATAAATCCAATTTTTCACCTGCAAGTAATAAACAAAAATCAAATTGGGCAGCATACATGAGACAAATTCTGCATAATTTATCAACACTATCAATTCAACTCAAATTGCATAAAACACTTTTTAAAGCCTATTTCATGTTCACATAATACTGCAAGAAGTGCGCATTACTGCATAGTAACGCATATTTCCACAAATGTCTTACTTCCTCGTAAATTCGGTTCCAAGCCACAATCTCTAAAGAAGCCCCTTGTTATAAATCAGTTACGCGGGTGTTTTGTGCACAACTGCAAGCAGCCCCAATTACATCCACAGTATATAATAATTCTACGCGTTACGATTTAGAAGACGTTACCTTAACATAGCCTTATGCATCAAGGCATTAAAGGTACGAAATACTCAAGAATGCAAGATACATATAACAATAATTACACCGAACTGGCACCTGTTCAAAAACATGATCGTTATATGTGGGATTCTATGGAATTCCACATTGCCCATAACTGTCTTGAATGGTACTTTGGAATCCTTTCTCCCTAAATGTTTACAAATTATCGCACCATTCTTGCTGTTACACCATTATGTTCGCATCGAATTTAATCTATTATGATATTTTCAGATGACTGTAAGCTTACCTGTACTAAGTCTGAGTTTGGTCCGGTGATCGAATACAAATGTGTTTGGTTTTCGTCTGGGTCCTCCACTGAAAGATGTCCAATTATATAACCGATGTTAGCATCAGCAACAATCGTTCCCGACCCACGTATCTGTATTGATTCCGGTGGCTCGTTAACGTTGTCAACTTCTATTGATAGTTGCTGTAAGTGAATATAAAACCTCTGGAGAATGTTTTTTATTTTCGTCTCGAAGAACACATTAATTATTCATTATAACAGTTTTTATTTTCGTCTCGAAGAACACATTAATTATTCATTATAACAGTTTTTATTTTCGTCTCGAAGAACACATTAATTATTCATTATAACAGTATTTATTTTCGTCTCGAAGAACACAAAAATTGTTCATTATAACAGTTTTAAATCTTTAATGGTTCTAAAGTGACATGAACATTTGTGGTTAATATGGCCGCAGTATTTATAATATTCCATGTATTTGGAACTGTCGATTGCATTTTATTAGACTGGTACAAGTTACTTTTCATTGACAAAATAAACACATTTTGAAACTGTAAGGTAAACGTTTAAGAAGCTAGAATACTCGTATTCAATTAACATATTTCCATATGCGATGCAGAAAAGGTCGCGTATTCTTGAAACATTCTGCGTACAATTAGGTTCGACCTCAGAAACTTAAAATTCGATTTGATTTTGGGAATAAATCCTTGCAATCGAAAACTGAGTTTGCTATTAGATGGAAGTATAGCTTCAACCTAATGATAGTTACAGAAGATGAAAGTTTTCTGATTTTGAACCTGATCTGACGTTTTCTTATTGAGAAACTTTTGAAAACACATGGTCAGGTACTTGACATGAATATTTTCACGTCAATTCTAAAATAAACTTGTAAATAGTGCAGTGTCAGTGCGGTTCTATTTCATTTTGCGAAGCATCTAGACCACTTTTATCATTCTTTGTGGCAGATAATATGTTTATGAAATAAAGACTTATTAATAAAATGACAACACATGCCTTTGTTATGTAAAATTCTCCATCAGTGCAATAGATCTCAATTATAACCATTTTCTGCCTTTCATAATCGAGCTCCCCCAAAACAATGAGGTTTATTTGATTGGATTCGTCCCTTACAACACCAAATACACTCCCATTTGGATGTACTAGGCATGAATTTTCTTGGCCTTTGTCTGGATCATCGACTTCGATTGTTGCTATGCAAGTTTGCACTGCAGTATTTTCCGGTACGGTCTTGAAGGAGCTGATAATAATGTCTTCTGGAGGTTCGTTTTCATCAATTACTTCTATAAGAAATCCGACCTGCAATGAAAATTGCTTAGTAGTCAGGTATGATTTTTTTTATTAAAAATTAGGGTAATGTACTGCCTTAAAAAGGTCTCTTGCAAAGTTTTTATCTTATTTATTCTTCATGTATTTTCTAAACTACATTTGACTATCTTTAATTCAAACGTTGAAATATCACTGTTGATATTTTGCGAAAAAAATACTTAGCAATCTTAAATGAGAATGAAATGCATGAACAGTATACCTTATCTAGAATTTTTAGCAAATCAAATTAAATAATACTTGCATCCTAACTTTTACAAAAAAATCTACATTCCAATATGTTATTTTGTTTGATTTAATCTTGACACATCAAAAGGTAAATCGCCTATCGTAACTTGGTCTAAAAAGCAAATTTGTACAATCTCCCTACTTTAAAAATACAACCTTTCATCATTTTTGTATCGTCCAAGAAACTTTAACTAATTACTGATTAAACAAGCTCTGCAGGGCATCAAATAGAAAAAATGGACGTAAATGTAATGTAAAGCAAACCATGCATTAGGTATGGTTCACAAGAAAATTTTATCACATGATAACACCTTCTTTATTTTTAATAATACTAAATTTTATTTACGATGACTTACTTTCTCAAAAATTCTTAAAAGTGAGTTTTGATATTAAATTTCTCCCAACAATTTGTTATTTGACTTTTGAAATTCTGTTATGTTTATTGTACATTATTTTAAGATATGTGCAGTTAACGAGAGGATGACAGCCTGAGAGAAAAAAAAACAGGGCCAAATGAGGAAATGGGAAATACCTGAACAGTCTTAGAAGGTAGTCCATTGTCCGCTGAGTTTACAAACACGTGTAGTTTATCCAAGGTTTCATAGTCGGGCGACTTCTTCCCCACAACCAGATTATAGCCATTTATGTCAACATAACCTGAAGTAGATAATGCATTAAAAAAGGTTTTATATTCGATCTGTGAATGGACTAGACAAGCTTTACGACATATATGTATCATTATTCTCACATGTGAGTCTTCTTAAATATCTTGCACAAAACTTAGTCTCGTTATAAATTTGATTTTAGACACGTCACTTTTACAAACTAAAATTTATAAAAACAAAACTAAAGTTTGGATTTTTTAATTATTAAGTGTACCTTCATGTAATATGCAGACTACTACAACATGAAAAATAAGTGTCTGTTTCGAGAATGTATAAAAAAATCCACATATTTTAAATTTCCTATCCTATAGATAAAACAATATACAATTAATACCATATTTAATACACATGCAATCACTTTTGCAGCTAAGGTAAGACAACACAATAACGTACCATGTAATTTTAAGGCTGATATTGTTTGACTGGAATACACGTAAGCATGTATGGAATCAAATGGATTTGGATTCCTGCAACTAAATTGGCTGGGTAATATGAACATGCTACCTAGGAGTTATGTTGATACAATCGGAGATGACCTACCGTTGGTAACATTAGAATCCACGAGCTTGTAGATGAACTTTTGTCCCCTGTCTGGATCCACGGTGTTTAGTGTGCCAATGACAGTCCCTGGCACTGAGTTTTCCGCAATACTTAAGATGTCCAGGGTTATATTCAACGGTGCTTCGTTTTCATCTACAACCTGTCAAGATCTTCAATCATTTTCAAGTACTTTAAATTATTAAATCTGTCTCATTCAGATCATTTTCATGTCATTTTTAAATCCATTACATACATAATAAATAAACCGATGCATGGCATTACAGCAGGATATGTTGGGTAGAGAATTCAATGGATCAGTTGTGTCTATCAATGAAAACGTTTAATATTCATGATAAAATATTTTGCAAAGAATGGTCGTTACGCATATATTTCATACTTCTAAAACAGTATTGTGACATGAATAAATTTGCACATTGTTGAATGTAACCTGTAATTCTTATAGAACTGAATCTTATTCACAATCGATTATTTGCAGACATCACGCTCATTAGTTAATTAAATGTTGATGTAAAACGTACTTGTAATAGTCTAGATTTGTTCAACCATGAATAGATCTTTGAGTGATTTGTTCAGTCTCGAAAGAATAATCCTAACGTACTTCCACTGAGTGCAGCATGTTGATTTGAATGGAATACTGAGGCCATGTTCCTGCGTGACATTATCTCTCTAATTTTAGTCGGCCCAACAAAGAACATGATTCTACAACATTAACATTACCTTTATCAGGAAGTTATCTGTTGTCGATGCTCCATCATCATCTACAGCCTCTACTGTTATATAATATGATTGTTCCTTTTCAAAATCAAATTCTGTCTGTGCCACCAATGTTGAGTCTCCTTTGATCGAAAAGAACGATGAAGCATTCCCTTTTATGGAAAATGTCACCTTTAAATTTAAACAAAAAATAGATATAATTTACAACAAATGTACTGTCCTTTTGTTAAGACTTTAATATCTGTCTTGTATATTGATTATAATACTGGTGGATCACATAAAGAAAGCTCTTGTGAATAAAAAATATTCAGTTATGCTATATTTTCATGACACACTGGAAGTTAACCACAATCAAAGTAAAATATCATCTGTCATTTAGACATAATTTCATTAGGTGAAGCTTCACACACTCACAAACCAATTTTTCTTAGCAAAATATGTTTCTTGGAGATTACTTACCCAATCATAATACCTTAGTTAAACTACTACTACCTCACATATCCAGCCTTCCCAGATACTAATTTTACATAAAGCTAGCTAAAGTTGTCTGCCGGCCTATGAGGCAATCAGGCAGAGTGATATTACCTTCGTACAAGACTTGGCAGGAATGCCTAAGAACCTATCAGTTACTACTCTATTGATGCAGCTGCGGAGAAGCTGAGATGGTGTACGAGTATTATGACTGGGTTCGTATTCTTGAAGAACCAAATTTTACTTGGAAAAATTTGTTTCATCTTCAAATACGTTACCAAATCTTGATACCTTTGGAAAATAGGTAAGAGGTAGAAGGATTTACATATCCTTAACCCGGAGATGCCATCTCCGGTCCCATAAGGTATTGAGACAGCTTCAAGGTAATCCGATTAGATGGGACTCCATATGTCAGGTCGTTAATTGAAATGGGAAACATTTTCCCCCGCAAATTCAGCGGAAGATGTGAAGCTGCGTCTTAAGAAGCTGTAAAAAAAAAAGCTGGAAGGGTGACCTGTTGAGTTGCGAGTATAGGTCAGATAGAAATGCGCCATCTGAGATGACAGATTTCTGAGATGAACGCTAGAGAATATAGTCCAATCGCCATCCCACAGCCTGGATGATGTCGGCTAGTGAACAACTCCGGTCTGATACTCTGTTGGTGGCAACTGCACGAACATAGTGAGCCGAAGTGTGTAATAAGTTCATTGAGCTGGGATTATTTTCCTATATGCTGACTGAATAATTACATTACTCCAGGACGTGATAGTCGGTTCTGATAGATATCCTGTCCTTTTATGAGAAGTGGAAAGAGGTATAATCTCCCTCGATGCGACGTCTATATTCTTATTAAAGTATCCTCTGAAAGCCAGTACTGGGTCTTGTAGTTGGCTTTCAGTTGATTCTTCTAGATGAGACAGACGTCGCATGACAAAAGTTTATTTACTCGTGGAAGAGACACGGTTCTCGGCTTTGAAAGAGAATGCCGTCCTAAGTAAGGCTGACCCGTCTTATCTGAATTTGCATATGACTAGGGTCTGCTAAAAGGGCATATATTTTGCTACTTCTGCCTGCAGTCGCTAACGCCATGAGGAAGCAGGTCTTGTATGAAAAAAGGCGCCGGAGATTACCTTGAAATTGATTCAAAAGATGTCATATCCAGCCAGGTTAATATATGGGTATATGGTTACAGTTTTTGGCCTTGTATAAAAAGTTGGCGAGAATGTTGGATCAGTTCTGGATTTGTACAAATTCTCTCTTCAATGATAACGAATTTGTCCGCGAGCGTACAGCGTTAACCTTTGAACGTACTAGGATCTAAATTGCTCTCTTGGAAAAGACGGAGGAGGATATTAGCTACATGAAAAGACGGAGGAGGATATTAGCTACATGCATTATTGATACGATAGAGTCAAGATATGTTGATTCGTGCACCACTGGGTGAAAAAGTGCAATTTGACTGCATATGCTTTCAGAGTGAAGGACCGCCACGCCTTGGCGATTCTTTCCACAGCTAATTGAGAAAATTTTTAAGTCTGAGAGCCTGTTTGGGATTATCCAGACGTGCAGATTTGATTTAGGAGCTCCAGAAAAAGATGGAACAACTGTCATCGTGGTTGTTGAAATAAATGAAGGAAAACAAGAATTTTCCGATGCAAGATTTATGAGGTTATTGATCCACAACTCTTCACATCGGAATTATCCGATGAGGATGAGACGACAAGCTGATTCCATTGCTTTTTGTATCACTTTTGGAATCAGAAGTTTGAGAGGGTAGGTGTATGCGTTCAGGTTGGTCCAATCAAACAATAGAGCGTTGTCTACTCAAGTGTTGGCATTCCACCTTAGCGCAAAAACACCCACCAACAGTTGGTCACATCGGGTAAAGCTGTGAGTGAGAACTGCGGAATGGAGAGACTATTCCCACTGTACTAGCTGTTGTTTCGGGACAAAGAATTAGCCAGTACGTTGAGGTGTCCCAGCATATGCGAACTTGTATGTGGAATTGTTGATGACAACACCATTTCAGAAAGTGTTACACCATGACGCAAAGATTTTGGAAATGGAGTCCTCTTTGCTGTTGAAGATAAATCACCATTGTAGGAGTTGGCTACTCGTTGTTTGAGATAAGTCACCACTGTGCCACCACCTGGTGGGTTTCCTAATGAAACGCTGATAAGGAAAAAGGTAAAACCAGTAACGCACTGATATGAAGTCGGGTATGAACGTCTACAACTCTCCTAGACTGAAAAAGTAACTGGAGTCTGAATATACCGTTCAGTCGTACGATCAACAGATGCTGAAACTCAGGTCTAGGTTGTTGATGGATTGTGGGGGATAGAGGAGGAAAAACTCCGGAGCCGGGAAAATACTCTCAAAAGAGGCTAAGAAGTCTGAATTTTCCTTATGCCATCTGACAATATAGAAGAGACGACAGTACTGGAGAACCTGTTTCATCATCTTCGTTGTGTGATGTAAGGCTAAGGTTCCTTATAACGCTGAAGACTTAGCTGGCGATGAGCAAAGAGGTATGTAGTTCACTAAACTCGTAGAACGCTATGAATCAGAAACCGTGACATCAATACAGTCGATGTGTAAAGAGTCTCTTTTCGTGTCAGAGTGTAGAGAAATTGCGAAAAGATTCGTGTTTATGCATGAAGAACTATTCATAGCCTCGTGCCGAATGAGTGTCTCGTGGTACTATTAGGGTCGAGACTGTTCCCTGTACACGTATGCGAAAATCGGGATGGACGTACCGGAAGCCGGACTTTAATTGACTGAGCTCGTAATAATGATGTTTGGCCCTTCATGATCATTAGATTATGGCCTAGGCCGGTGTCAAAGGAAATAGGCCATCATCATGAAGAGAATATCGGCAGATATTTTACTCGACAGAAATTAATCTCTTAAAGAAGAAAGTCATTCTTATAACAAAGGATGAGCATGGTTTGTTGGAAATAAAAACCAGGTCATTGTTACTTTTAGTTAATTTCGAAGAATGTTGAAGTTACCACTGTGCACGCGATAATTACAGTGAAAAATATTGAAACATTTGAAACAAAACAAACGAAATTATTATATATTTAAAGAGATCTAATCTGAGTTTAAAAGATGGGTAAAACATGCTATAAAAATCCTGCATTTTTTTACTCTGAACAGTACACAATGCCTGTGCTCATGTAATGAGGACTGTGAAAGATGATACATGATAGAAAAAAACATTTGACCAAAAGAAAACTAAGTCAGCATATACATACATACATACATACATACATACATACATACATACATACATACATACATACATACATACATACATACATACATACATACATACATACATACATACATACATACATACATACACACACACACACACACACACACACACACATACATACATACATACATACATACATACATACATACATACATACATACATACATACATACATACATACATACATACATACATACATATACACACACACATACATACATATACATATATATATATATATATATATATATATATATATATATATATATATATATATATATGAGATTGTTAAGCGCTAGAGACTATCTCCCCAAACAAGTACCTAATTTGTGACATGACAATGTGTTAGCACCTTGAAAAGACAGAACTTTGTCGTGATAAAAAGAGAAAAAGTTGGAACTATAAATGGAGTATACTTTCCTTAGAAGTGAAAAACTTCTCCAAACTGTAATTATATATATATATATATATATATATATATATATATATATATATATATATATATATTTCACGTAGCGTCTGGCTTTTACAAGATCTCTCGTGACGAGAGCGTGCTTCTCGGTTCGAGCGAAAATAGTAACTGATATGTTCTTAGGCTTTGCTTTGCATCTAAGTCTTATACTTAAGGTGATATCATCCTGCCTGACCGCCACGTAGGCGGGCAGACAACTTGTAGCTCCCTTTAGCTAAAAGTAACATCTGCGAGGGCTGATTTGCGAAGTAGCAGTAATTCTACTAATGTATTATGACTTGGCAACGTATTTAGAGAAGAAACGTACAAGAAAACATTAACTTTGAATCCGTTTGCATCCAAAGGTTAAATTGAATACTGTAAGACAATATGACTGAAATGTTCTACGACCAGCAGATGTAGGAATATAATTTCACAATAGTTTTAATGTTGCGGATCTTATTAATTTTCCAAATATGGCATATTCACAGTGTTTTGTGTTGTTCATCGTTTAAAATTCTGCTAATCTGTTATGGCACAGTTTTTTATTCAATTGTATGTTAATTCGTTCATTGTAGAAGTAGCAAATCTCACGCGCCTTCATTTCTGTTATCTTAAAGCATTATGTAGTATAACACATCTTCTATTAAACATTGTACCTGTTAAAGACATTAAAACACACAAATTATACCTATGGTGACAGGTATAGAATGTACGAGCTTTGAAATAAAGCATAATATTGAACAGCTTAAAATGATCATAGCTATTATTCAAACTTTTCAAAACAAATCAATATAAAATTGAGTAGGTGGTTTTATTTTGTAGTCTTGAATAACATCAAGCAAATAAATCATCTCTTATGATGACATGCATCTTTATGAAATAGTATGATTAGATTAATACCTTTCCACTGTCTGGATCTGTAACTTTGATTTCACCGACCACGTGCCCAATCATATTGTTTTCTTTGATGATGAGATTGCTCAAAGAAATATTATAGGGCGCTTCATTCACGTTCGTTACATAGACGGTGAACGTGCGACTGAGACGTAATGGCACAGCTTTATCAACATCATCTCTGCAGCTCACCTACGAATGATATGAATGATTAAAAAAAATTTTTTAAAAAACAATGTTTATTTCATCATGTGTTTGATAATACCGAAGCTAAGTATATTTTAAATGGAGATTCTATGAACCATTGCTAATAACCAAACAATAAGCAAACAAAAAATTTCCATGTTTTTTTAAATTAATGTGCACCTTCTTCAGAAATCATGAAAGTCCGAAGGAACTACATTCATATTTGTTTTATTCTATTGGTGTTGAAAGACTAAGTGGCAATATATTTTAGATAACACTTGAATAAACGTATCAAGCAAAACTGTCAAAGCCACGGGTAAATCTAGCTGTTTCTTTAAATTAATACTAAAGGCAAACGATCTGATAAAGTACTCAGGTATTTAGGTATGCATCGATTTTTAACAGACGTTTTTAATTCTGCATTGTGAAAAGAAAAAATATTCGGAATGAAAACAAACAGAAACAATTGAGGATGAAATTCAGATTATTTTGCTTGGACTTGATTTACAAATTAATCTTCAAAACAACCATTTTGCATCTGCAATTTCTCTCTCTCTCTCTCTCTCTCTCTCTCTCTCTCTCTCTCTCTCATATATATATATATATATATATATATATATATATATATATATATAATCTGAATATAGACAACCAAATGAAAAATGTTTATTCTCCTTTATGAAACAGATATCATATTTTTGATTATCACTGAGTCATTTCACTTATTCTGTCAAATATATTTCAATGTATACAAAATTAAAGATGTAATTTTAAATATAACCTTTATCATCGATGCTTTATCTATCTACTTTAATTTACCTGCAATGTATATATGCGTTGCTTTTCAAAGTCCAGAGTTGGCCTCGCAACAATAATTGTTGTGGAATTCACAATCTGTCAGAAATAAATATACAGATGTAACGTGAACGATTTGGTGTAGAGGGACATGATTAAACATGTAACTAAAAATTCATAATCTCACAAAACGTAGTGTGATCATAGTTTATCCTGAGATATCCATGCCACCCGAGGTAGGTTTCGGCATCGATCTTATTCACGTAAGCAGCGAGTCATTACTACCTTGTGTGCATAGCTTCATTTTAAAACTAATGTTCTTCTCACATAATATGTTACAAATATTCCTGATCAAATATTTAAATCTCTTTAAAATTAGATATACAATTATAGAAAAAGCTACATTATCTGAATTTAACAACTTTAAAACAGTTTAACTTATGCAAGACTCTGTAGAGCTTTCAAAAACCGTTCAATAATTGACTCTAAATACATTTTTCATAAAAGAAGAGCATAATGTACCAAAGGAACGCACTATGTTATAGCATTTCGTATAAATGGTATAATATAGTTCATGCAGACAGTACGCTATAGAGCACGGGTTAGTAACCTAAGTAGTACGCTCAAGGCAGCCAAAAATCTAAATTTTAACAGTGTTACTCTCTTACTGGTAGCACGCTCTCGTTCATTTTGTAATGAATCTTGAAAACTGGCACGATGTATGAAATAGGTACCGATTCCTGCTATAGCAGTACATATAGACACAATACAATAACAGTTTTTATAAATTGTTCTATACAAGTTCATGCAAACGGTATACTATAAGAGTTCATAAAGACAGTATACTACCTTGAATGGTACATAATTCAAATTAAGTAATTGACAGGTGTGATTTTGATTCACATCTTCATCTACAACGGACAGTATTCCAACAATGGTTCCCTCTCTACTGTTCTCTTCAACCTTGAAGGAAAAGGGATAAAGAATAAGGCGTATATATTATCATGGCCATGTGAAGGAGTGTATTCACTGGTGTTTTGTCTTATGACACACAATCACATTATGGTTAAATTATCCGTTAGGTTTTCTGCTTGTCGTTGTTGTTGTATGTGTGTGTAGTATTTTAAAATGCAACTGCGCATTTGGCAGGGCATTGTTAATAAAATTCTACCCGCTGTATATTAAATGTTTCTGATAAACTTCTACTGAACGTGTAATAAACATTCTAACTATAGAATTCACGAAATTTCAAGTGTTTTTATAATAGGTTCATACAAAGAGACATCACATGCATGTAGATAAACTCATATCCCGATCCTAAATCTGAACAGCATTATATTTTTTCTCGCATCATTTAATCGGTTTTTAAATAGCTTAAAATGTTGAAAAGAAATGCCGACATACCATTACATTGCTGAGCAGAATATCCGAGGCTGGATCGTTTACATCGAGCACACGGATGACTATGGTCCCGTTGGTACTTAACGGTGGCGCGCCAGAATCAATGGTTTGTACTTGCAGTGTTATTGTGTCTGATACTTCATAATTAATCATCGTAAAATTCGGTCCGACTTTAAGAGTCCGGCCGTCCAGGTCAAAGGCAAAGACAAGACGTTCTGTGCCAGTTTCTAAGCTCAGTCTGAAGACAACATATTGTTTCAAGTTAAACACAATACTTTGCGTAAATATGCGAAAAGATGAACAAAAACATGTGCAATGCATTCAACTGCTCAAGCATAAACGAACCAAACTGAAGATTTCAACACAATATGGGCCCATAGGCCTATTTTAATGATGACCGTAACAACAGTGATAGATATGAAAGTGCCTTAATAAATGATTTTCACTAAAACAAATATGACGCCTTTTTGTTCATACATCATGAAGAATTACCTAAATCAAAATTTAATCACTGAAAGAAACATAAAAGGGATTTAAAATATTCCACAGCGTTCTAAATGATACATATATCATGAAGCTGAAAATTGCTTTTTCAAAATAATTAAGCATGTCTCCTCAAGGCACAAATTAGAACTTTGTTTATCAATGTCTCTCCTTTGCTCAGTTAAATGATTCAAAACTTCATATATTACTGCAAAAAAAAGTAATGGAAAAATGCAGATTATTTTTGTAACAAATATGATAAAAAATGCTAGTGAATTCATCGTACTATCACTAGTAAATAAAAGTACATAGTTTTGTAAAACTAAATTTGTCATACACACTTCCCTTAAAACAGCATGTTGTTACCAATTAAATACAGGAGTTAATTAAAATCAGTAATTTATATATGGTTAACTGTTTCCTACGTAAACAGTTTTCAGTTTATATAATAATGATGGATTTAGGTTTAAGCTCATTATATATTATCGATCGCAAATAAAACAATGTTTTTTATTTGAGCGAAAACAAGCAATAGAATTTTCTACCACTAGTGTATGCTGAATTACCCTTGAGTCGATAAGATTCTAACGAAGACCGGTCAAAATGGCTTATTGTATTCAGTCATCGTGGCAACAATCATGAAGAACAACGTAGGATTGTGTAATTTAACTGATACACTACTACGTTCAATTACTGACGAGAAAGATGTAGGATTATGTCAATTTTAGTAGAATTTGAAACAATAATACTCTTCGTCATTTTTACTTATTAGTCATAAAACTACATTAATATTCCTCTTAATTGAAACTACTCTTAGAAAAATAAATATTTATATCGGACAAATCGTATACTAAGAACGGAGAATGTCTGTATTCCTGAGGAACAATATGTTGACGGTTTGGTGAGTTTCTTCCCCATAAATTTAAAGCAGTTATAAATTTTTGAAAATTGTATTTTCTACGGATGTGAAAGTTTTACTGGATTTGTTTCACGCTCCCAACATAAGAACGCTCTATTGCTCAAATTTCTCCGGTACTAAAATATTTCACTACACGGCATATGGTATTCGTATTGCTTATTAGAAGACATCTACCGTCTGTACTTGCTTATAACTCGAGATAAACTGCAAACAACTGCGATCGTCATTTGCCTTAGTAAAATGCGTCTGCAAATTAAGGATATGTCGCTTGTTTTACTGATTGCTCCTAATAAACTGCATGAAAAGCATATCTGCCAGTGCATTATACGCCGGCAGAGCTGGGTCTGTACAGTTTTCAGTTGGATTCACCTTAAAAGCGAGTCATACGAGATGATCAATATTGACATTTTTCTTCATACTTGTATGGCCAATAATTTTTAAGGCTAATTTGCAAAGACTATTTTATGTTGGAAGGATATTTTACCCATAGACTGCATTCCAGAGCGTATACTGATATGTTTGATAGTTTTCCGAATCATCTGTGAAAAGGTCACCTATTACAGTGCCTTCAGGACTGTTTTCTTCGACAATTCCACCTCCATAGATGCCAACACCGTTTGGCGCCTCATTCACATCGTCAACTTTCACCTTTTTTGAAGAAAAAGCGAAACAGGTATTAAACGTCTTCAAAATCAAGACAAAGGCATAAACAGAAAATGTGTAAATGGTGCCGAAAGTCGCACCTAAAATGTTGTTTGACTAAATGTTGGTGTCTTCATTTTATCTTTTTCGCGAAATAAATTATATGCCTCTGTGTGTGTGTGTGTGTGTGTGTGTGTGTGTGTATAAGTGTGTGTGAGAGAACTAATCATTAAGTCGTCAAACGAGTGTGTCTGCTACACACGAGTTCATATAATACCGATTCAGTGCCATCATTTATTGGTGATACGTACTTAATCGTGACCAAATATGGGAAGGTGAGTGCAGGCGACGCGATTGGTGCCTTTTGCTGGTTGAAACTCCGTAGAGTACGGATTATTATTCTCTAACCTGTTTGATAGCATCATTTATATATATATATATATATATATATATATATATATATATATATATATATATCTATATATATATATATATATATATATATATATATATATATATGTGTGTGTGTGTGTCTGTCTGTCTGTCTGTTTGTGTGTTTCTGTTTGTGTGTGTGTGCAATAAACTGACAACTGCACAGTGAAAAACTAGTATCTAACTACTAACCTGGGTGCAGTCGACTCTTAATGAGTCTTTATCAAAGGCAAACACAAATCATAGACAATACAAACAAATAAAACAGAAAAAAAACCTTGTGTTTGCAAACCTTTACATGACTATTTCTACAGGAATGGAACTTTTAAAATTATTATGCTTCAGCTAGTTTATTTCAACTTGTAACTGCACCGGTGGGCAAATGGTTAGCGCGTCCGCCTCGGATTTGAAGCCCGGTCAAGTAATACCAAAAACTTTTTAAAAAATGGTATGCAAACGGTCTCACTACGCTCTCAGCATTAAGATGTTAGTGTTAGGATTTGTTGGCCTGGGTGGGACATCATGCTGTATGTCTGCAGTGCTAGATATCTCTATAAACTGCTACACTACTGACATCGTAGCGATATAACTGACATATCGTTAAAGCTATGTTAAAATTCTAAATCACACACACAAAAATGAAACCAGTATCAAAATCAAAGCAGAAAATAGTATTATTGTCCAACTGAAGATTACAGCAAGATCACAGCAGCAAATATGTTTTTTCTTTACGTCTTTTTTCTTTTCTTTAACTGTTAATGTCTGATGACTACTTTGCTATTAAAACAAATTCATTCTGTACTTTAGAAAATTAACAACAGTTAGAAGCAATCCTTTTTATTCCGGTGCAATAATTTTCTGTCTCTGAAGTTTTTGTATTTAGGGTAGTTTCTTCAAATACATAGACAAAATATAAAATGGCAATGTAAGTGTTGCTATCAGTAACAAAAGTTTTAAAATACCGTTATGGTTTGAGCTATGTCAATGCTTTTTTCATTCGAATCTACTCCAATCGCCTGGATTGTTAGAATCCACTCCGCTTGCGATTCAAAGTCTAATGATTTAGACACTATCAATCGATTGTCCTGTATCGAGAACGGTGTTGGAAGAATGTTTTGCAGCCTGAACATGAATGACTGGAATTGAAAAAATGCAAATTTTTTATTACATTTCTCACACAGTCAAATTGAATTCAGTGAACTAATACATAAATAATATGTTACCGCAGTAGTCAATGCTTTTCAAAGATTGAATCAAGGAAATATCTAGCAGTAAAATCATGTACTTCAAGTGGTGTAGTATTGTGCACAGATGATTTGCATAATAACACATGATCATAAAATTTGAAATCCTAAACTTGCAGTCAGTTCAGTGATTGAAGTTAGAAACATATATAATCAAAGACTGTTATCTGAAACACACAAGATTATTATTTGACAACGCCTATGGATGTTTGCTCGGAGCAAAAGAGCACATATTCCCTTGGTGAAACATGCTACAAATTATAGAAACTGAAAGCACGAGAACCCTCGCCCAACTTAAATCTCTCTCTCTCTCTCTCTCTCTCTCTCTCTCTCTCTCTCTCTCTCTCTCTCTCTCTCTCTCTCTCTCTCTCTCTCTCTCTCTCTCTCTCTCTCTCTCTCTCTCTCTCTCTATTTAATTATGAAAAATTCAGACTTTCTGTCAGACTGCCTTGCTTTGACTTATCATGGATTATGTATAAAGTAATTTTAGCAGATTAGGTAAAATTCTGATATAAAAACTTGCGACAAATTTAGTCACCCCCGATATGCTTGTTTTTGAAAGAAGATTAATAACTTCGATTTGACCAAGGTCAACGGGATACTGGTTTTCGTCAGCATGAACTTCTTCGAGGTCATTTTCTGAGTCCAATCTTATGCCCTTCAGAACATCTATCCTCTCCACGACATTGATATAAAAATCTTTGGATAGACTGAGTGATGGCTTCCCATTATCCGTGCACTCTATGGTAATGTTGAATCCTAAGCTGTCTATGGGAATAGATTTCTTAACCTGGAATATAAAGGTCGCAAACCATTTATTTATATATGTTTATTTCATAATGTACCTTATTGTATGATATTGGTGATCTGAAAGTTTCACTCACATCTTAAAAATATCAACTTTTGACTAACGATATGTTGACCAAAAAGAACGCTGATGATACCACAGGAAGGCGGTTTCTTCCGTCATTATATTCGTTCAATGATGAACACAGAAACAATCTTAAGAGATTTCTAGGAAATTTCAAATACGAACTTCTGAAACAAAGGTATTTCCTAAGAAAGCATGTTCACAATATAAGTGCCATACAAAATCTCCCGTCGTGTCGTTTGACCTTGACTTTTATATTACTGATAAGAAGATCAATGAACATGTCATAGACACTGTCAGGAAAAACTCTTGTAATATGTTTGACTATATCCGTAATTCAAATCATTTTGTAAATAAAAAAGAAACAGTTTTTAAAGGCATTATTCAAGGAATTCTTCTTATATATTCATAATCTGGGTTCGATTACAAGTAACTAAATACTTCTTGGTGTTATCGTGCTCACAAACCGTTACATATAACCCTTCACTCAGGACCTTTGACAATAAAATTAATCACATGGTGCGGACTAAGGACTGGGAAAACATAGATACAATGTACGATTAAATATATTTGTATATATTTAAGTCACTGTGTTCATATGCACAAAGAAGTACAAAATGCAAGCATTGGCATTTAACATGACCAGTATATCCAATAGGTTTGATCAACAGCTGGTTGTCATATATATGCGCTATTTTAAATCAACATCGATTATATACTACGGGAATATTTAAGACAATCTCCAACGTAAATGACACCATTCGATTAAGACAAATAGTGATGAGAACACTTTTATAGATGGCTAATATAGTTTCGATGTTTGCGATCAGATCAGCACCATATTCATGCAGACCCAGCTAGTGTTATCTTGTTTTCGTGACAACCCAATGTTAAAAAGGCGATCCGCTCAGGAGTGGCATAAAAGGACTTTCAAGATGGTTAAGCTGCCGTTCTTTTAGGTAAGAACGGCATTGATTTTAGGATGAAACACATATATTTTATAAAAAAAAATATGTTTTAGTAAAACCCAATGTCGACACTACCATCCGGTCAGCAAGAGCAGCAATGAATAGATTTACATAATGACTGCTTTGTCGGCCATGTTGGAAGTCTAGAAAGATATCATTTTCAGTTAGTACAAAATACGAATTGCATGAAGTGCTTTAGTTAAACAACTATGTCGATACTATAATATGTTCAATTGGTGAAGCGATAACAAGATTTTGAACATAGACCAGACCATCATAATTATCATTTTTGACAAATTACATATAATCGAAAATGTTTTAGTGTCAACCCCGTGTGAATAAATCAATTATTTCATAAAGAGTAGCCAGAGGAAGAAATCCAGATGGAGGATCTGTCAGCCATTTTGCAACCTAAAATCAACATCATTCTTCTGCACTTGGATCAAATACATATATAATTAAGTGTTTTAGTAACCACCTCTTGCCAATATGACAAGCAGTGAAAGAAAAGTAAACAAATTTT
Source organism: Potamilus streckersoni (assembly GCA_016746295.1). Taxonomy (NCBI): domain Eukaryota; kingdom Metazoa; phylum Mollusca; class Bivalvia; order Unionida; family Unionidae; genus Potamilus; species Potamilus streckersoni. The sequence continues at coordinate 1,433,427 of JAEAOA010001939.1, forward strand.
CAAGATGACTGCCATGACATTGGAAGTCAGATCGGAGCCGTCGTTTTTCAGGACCAACAGTTTATCAAATAAGAAGTATTTTAATTAAAGATATATATATATATATATATATATATATATATATATATATATATATATATATATATATATATATATATATGTGTGTGTGTGTGTGTGTGTGTGCGTGTGTATCTGTTCAGGGGGAATAGTGAAAACTAGATTTGCAAAATAAGAACCGTAGCAATCATGTGACATAGTTTTGACCAACTAAATATTAAAGACATATTTAAGTGAAATCCCCAAGTAAATACCACCATCCATTCAGAAGGATTAATGATATTACCATTTTAAAGATGACCACTAGTGCGGTGATTTTTGGAGTCGTTTAGGTTTCATTTGCATTTAGATCTAGCAAGCATAATAAGCAGCCTTTGTAGTGGAAAACACTATAATAACACAACTATCTCCTCAGGAGAGGCAGTCATAATAAGAATTTCAAAATAGCCTTCACAGTGCACATACTGGCTGTTAAATCAGAACAAAGTTTTATTAGAACCAGCAATATATCATGCGAAGCCTTTTACTGAAAACGTTATGTCGATATTTTCATTCATAGAAAAACTTGATTTTCAAGATTGCATATGTGTGTGTGTGTGTGTGCTATTTTAGCAATTCCTCCCAGTAGTTAAAACATAGGGATACATGCTAATGAATGCTTTTACTGACCATGGTAGGCCATAGCTTAAATTTTTCTGTTCTTTGACCAGTAAAGCTAAATTCTTCTGCAACACACACACACACATACACACACACATATATATATATATATATATATATATATATATATATATATATATATATATATATATATATATATATATATATATATAATTCACGTCACCTGCAGCGCAATAGATTGTTCTGGAATTTGCAAACATCCTATGGAAAATTGCACCAAATTGTCATGAAGTTCGCTTCCACATCATTCTAAGCTTGTGAACCAAGTTAAGTCTTGAACTCAAAAGTTGGTAAATATCTTTAAAAACAGGACAAAATGCAGGTAGGCAAAAATCTACAACTAATCACGGACAAACGGCGAAGCACACAATAGAAGCTAAATATGTAAAACAATAGTATATTCAGAAACCAAATACAAAAGACACAATTATTTTATTGGATAAGCATTATTATCTTACCTTTACTGCCATTAAATACTTGTCAACGAAGAAGAAATCATCGGGGGATAATCTGCACGTATGTTTCTGACCTTTGCCACGGATTCTCGCATTGTCTGGATCCTCCACACTAAGGAACCCCACAATATAATTTATCACTGCCGAATTATCGATCTAAATTGTAACAAATACACCACCGTTAAAAACGTAAGCATCTACAATAACTTATTTTGTTTTGAAAATCTTGAAAAACATATTTCTCACATTTTTTATTATTTGAAACAGATTAGATTAACAACTTGGTCATATACTAAAATATTATTTTTTAATTAGCAAATATTTAATATTAAGACAAGAACAAGAAATTTCGGGTATCGATATATTTCAGTAGTTAAGCAATGTATGTATTGTTTAATTATCAAAATACTTCGTTGTGTGACAATTTAATGGCAGATGGCACTTCGTTCACGTCGGTGACACTGAACTCGAACGTCTTTGTGTATGACATGGGAGGTTCACCGTTGTCTTGAGATCGAATCGTGACAGAGTAGCTGCAAAATTACGTAAATAATGAAGAAATGTTTATGTAGCATCTGTTTAAATAATGTCATCACTGTTCTGCTAATACTTATATGTACAAACCAAAATTTTACTATTAAAACATAGCAATACATTAGCAATAATAACTGCCTGCATAAAGGTAAACGCTTTGAACCAAAAAAAACTGAATCATGGGCAAGTAAATGCTCATGGAACATACGAAACGAGATCAAAAGTTATGCTTAATTCAGAGCAAACGGTGAGACAGCTCAAATGAAAAAAGGTTGCTAAAACAAAATTTTAAAATATCTCAAAAGACATAACAAGTACCATGTGCTAACATCTCATGAAAACCAAGCTTAGTTTTAAAAATGTTTGAGGTTAATATCTAATATTTAGCTTTAAATTTAAAAAAGAATAATGAAATTACATTAATTTTTTTAATGTTTCCCAATTCAGAGATAATGCAAAAGCCACAGTTAATATTGTTTTATCACAGCAAGTCTATCCAGAGAAAAAGTACATGTATATGAACATATATTGTCTCAGAAGAGAATAGGTAAATATTCTAACATTCTGTAGCATCTGTAATTTTGAACAATTTGTTCCTATTAGCCTTTCGGACACAAAAGGATAAGAAAAAATCTAAAAATCTGAACCTGTCGTGCTTTTCGAAATCCAAGGCGGCTCTCGTCATAAGTGTCCCATTGTTGATTGTAAACAGGTTCCAGTTTGAAAAGACTTGATAGATATGTACATCCTCGGTATCGTCATCTACAGTTGATAGAGCTCCAATGACAAAACTGTCCTCATTTTCCGGTATGCTGATTATATCACTGTCCAGCATTATATCCTTTCAAAATGATACAAAAAGCCTAATAATATAAGATGTAATTTACTCTAAAAATGATCAGATACTTTAAAAGCAGTATCTCAAATGTTTATCACACCTCAAATGCATATTTACCTCGGATTTTGCTCCAAGTAGGCTATTTCGTCGTGAGCATTATGCTATTCTTAGTAAGTTGTATGCGTACAGAAATGCCATCAAACCTCTACGTAGCACACATATGAAGCTAAATTATTCATCTCAAATCATCTTATGACGAAAAATCTGTGCAAAGTCCTCGAAAGTCATATTGTACTAAACGGAGATTACTTACCAACAAATGCTATTTTTACCAACCAATCGCGATGTGACAAAATACACGACAGAGACTAATCTCTTCCTTCAACTAGCGATAGTAGTATAAATTTTTTATTTCACGTACAATATGTCAAAAATCTGCCAGTGTGGAAATGAAATGAGATACCTCCGGATGATGAAATTCATGTGTTTTCTTCAAATATGAACCTCTCTCTCTCTCTCTCTCTCTCTCTCTCTCTCTCTCTCTCTCTCTCTCTCTCTCTCTCTCTCTCTCTCTCTCTCTCTCTCTCTCTCTCTCTCTCTCTCTCTCTCTCTCTCTCTCTCTCTCTCTCTCTCTCTCTCTCTCTCTCTATGTATGTATGTATGTATGTATGTATGTATGTATGTATGTATGTATGTATGTATGTATGTATGTATGTATGTATGTATGTATGTATGTATGTATGTATGTATGTATGTATGTATGTATGTATGTATGTGTGCGTGTGTGTGTAGTCGCAAATACAAACTGAGTTATTATTAACTTTTGCTACAGTGAATGGCTGTTTGGTATAAGACGTTCACTTACGCGAGGAGGTTCATTAGCATTTATGATTATGAATGACCAACTGCTTGAAAGGATGAAGCCGCCTTTGTCTTCCACTTCAACTACAAGTTTCCGAGGGTCAGGCATCGTCTCATAGTCTACCACTTTAGTAAGCAGAACATCAATCGTACAAAGTGTAGCTAGCACGTCGTTCTGAAAAATGGTTAGATGCATTCTACGTACATGGAGTTCTGATAAAGTGTTTTGATGCACTCTACCTTCAAAGTAATTTTTGCCCTTTTTCCTGATTTATCTAATTAAACCACATTCCAAGACGATTTCTGTTTCACAATGGTATACATAGTCAAGTACAAAATTAAGTATCAATGTTGTGACACGACAAGAAACAAGGGCCCCCTCCAATGGTATTCGAAATCGAGATACATCAATGTGATAAGGTTTTCTTTAGCTGGTTTCGCTTATCTTGCAAATACACAGATCGTATGCGTTTATTTGTTAATTAAATACATTTTCCTTTCCTTTAAATTCCCATGCATTTTGGTGTCCTCTGTTCAGTTTATTTCATATTTTTATAGAATTAATCGATTTTCGTTACATAAGTACTACAAAGAGTACTTGAAAAATAATTTGTATATCATTTTTGTTATCAGTTGAAATTTTCCTCTTGACAATAGGAAACAAAATGGTGAGTTAACAATACATTAAGATAGTTTATATTTCACAAGAAGAAATGGTAGCCTTTTACTAAGAGTAAAGGGAAATAGGAAGAGCAGAACGGCATGTATAATTTCCTCCATCCTCTACTATACATGTCCAACATGTAAGCACATTACGTGGCTCATTATATATAAGGCTAATAGCCCTAAGTTTAAAACTGACATATTTTAATTAAGTGAACCATTTTATAAGAGTACTATTTTGATGAAAATTTGTCTAATTACAAGTAGCATGTAGTTGTTAATCCGTGCTTAAGATTATATTACATTCACCTGGTTGCAAACTGGGCCTATCGGGTCTAACTTAAACACATCATCCGAATAATTCCCGATGCGAATAGTTATTAGTTCTGACCGATCCTGATCTAGTGCCGTTACAACTCCTATAATGTCATTAATGTTGTCATCTTCTGATATCGCCGATGTGTTCCTTGTCGGTTTCATTTCCAAGAAGACTGGTTCTTCATTAACATCCTCTATGTTGATTGTAATATTTCTTGATGTCTGCGAAAAAGGAGTAGAGTGGCTGGATTTCATTTCGAAGTGAGTATAAAACACTGGTAACAACATAAAAGGAGCGAAACAAAATGTATAGGAAATCAAAATGTCTGAACTTTCAAGACATCACTCTATGTTAAATGATTATATATATATATATATATATATATATATATATATATATATATATATATGCATGCATGCATGCATGCATGCATGCATACATACATACATACATACATACATACATACATACATACATACATACATACATACATACATACATACATACATACATACATACATACATACATACATACATACATACATACATACATACATACATACATACATACATACATACATACATACATACATACGAGTGTAACAATTTGCATGCTTGAACTAAACAATCTCATCCGTGTCATTCAAATTTGTAGATTTTGCATTCTTTGTCTTACATTCCTGTGTCGTATGACAGTGACATCATATGATGATGGTAGAAACCTACAGGTACTGCAGACAACTTCAGAATGACAGAAAATAATGTATTATACCTTATTTTCTGATCAATGATATATTCATATTCAATTGAAACCTCTGAAAGATACTTTTATTGAATTCATGAATGAAAGATGTACATTAAAATAAAATAAGTATTATTAATTCTAAACTTAAACATATATTTCTGTTCTAAAATTCCATTTAAATTTAAGTTTAGATAGTAAATCAAAGATAAGGTAAAGCAGCATACTGCACGCAGTTTATTTGCTTTCATCCTATGGATTCTTTCAATAATTAGGAGATAGGGAATACAAAATACCGATAGAGGTGGGTCTCCATCGTCAGTCACCCTGGCCTCGACTGTAATTGATGCTTCTCGCTCAAAATCCAACGACGCTATAACAACAACATCATTTCCATCAACTCCAAAACAAGAGTTCGTATCAAGAAAGTACGCCAATGATTGTCTTTTGTCGTCATCATAGGCTTCTAGTTTTCCAACCAAGGATCCAATTGGCAAAGATTCTGGTGCTGGAGATCCTTGACAATTAAGAATAAGACAAAATACGAACATTAAGAGGAAATCTTTTTTCCTTGTTGTGTACTTAGTATTTTAATGCAAAAGTTTCACTCCTTTCTAACTTGTGTTTCAATGAAGCTATGTTCTGTAAATATGCTCAACGATATATTATTTTATTATTTTGAACCAAAATGAAATCTGCTATTTAGAGAGAGTTAATTAAACACTTCACGAGATGCAGGCGCTAAATGGATACATATCAAAACTTGCAAAGTCTGATATCAACAATACCACTTCTTGTGAATCTTTTTATCGATATTCCAAGAAATACTTAGAGGTTAAATATACTGATAATTAAAAGTTAACATATAACTAAATGGGTTTGTTTACTTTTTTGCCAGAAAAATCAAAATTAATAATGTTCCGATATTGGTATTGCAAATGATGATTACATTGATTAAATTTTACTAACATGGATCTCATCATATTGAGGTTGCTGAGTCCCAATATTGTACCTACCTGTATAAATGAGAGAATAGGGAGGGTCGTTTACATTTGCAATCACTATGTCCAGACTTGTGGCGTATGACTGAGGTGGCAGACCGCTGTCTGTCACCTGGACTATGATGCTGTATACATTCTTGATCTCAAAATTGAAATTGGGTTCTGAAACCTATTAGAATCAAGAAAATGATTAAGACTATTCTCTACGATATATATATATATATATATATATATATATATATATATATATATATATATATATATATATATATATATATATATATATATAAGGTTGGAAAAGAATCAGCGACTGAATCGGTCTCTCATTATCAGGTATTTACAAAATACTAATTTATTTTAAAATCCAACTTATCAAACATTGAAGATGTCAATTAACAACATTTAATATTTTACACGAAAAGAATCTTGCGGCTCCATGTGTTTTCGGAATGTTTGTCTCTGCAAAGAAAGTTTGAATATAACTGCAGTATAATTTAAACTTGGCATAACATAATACTAGTGCAAATAGTATTTACAACATCAGAACTGCATTCAATTTTACGACTATCATAATGTCTGCGAATAAACCCTATCACGCTAAGATTTGAGAAGGCATTATTCCAGGAAAGTCCACATAAGTTTTACACAAAGCTTGAAACCTCTATGGATCGATGCTTGTTTTTGGTTGATTAGGCGGTTCATTTACCCACTAGTGGCCTTGTTTTACAAACTTTTGCCTCTTTTACAATCTATCTAAACGTTACAGAAAAAGAATATATTTGGTTTACATTCATTACAGTTGTTCGTTCTGTTCTTGTGCAGAACTGGAATTTAAAGACCCGGCAACCTACATGTATTATAAAACTAAAAAGAATCAGTCAATGGCTGGATAAAGGCAAACAAATTATACAGTCATCATGGCACCAATAACCGGTTAATTTGGTTCGACCAACATGGCCTAGAATTGTAACCTTTCATTAGCATTACTGACCCCTTTGGTAAAAACGAAGAAATCTTTTGCCTATTTATGAGAATATCTACATACCGATTTGTTCAACCAACGCGTTTTGTAAGTTTTCAAGTTATTTGTAACTTTTCCAGTTATTAGAAAAATCGCTGTCTTAAAACTTGGTCAAATTATAAAGGGTACAAACTGTATATAAATCATCTAATTCTCCTACTCCGTTGGACAAGATATTATCCGTCCACCCGATTATAAAAGCGTTCATACCTGTGTGACACCCGAATTCAATTAGAATCAATGGAATGCACTATTTGATTAACATACACAACCTTCAACCGAGAGGTCAATGATTGCAACAAAATCCTTACTAGAAATATGGCGATAGTGTGCAACAATTAAATGACATCCTCAATACTAATTTTATAACATTTGGTCTCAAACTATGAAATTGAAAGAACTTTAACTAACAATTTAGATAAAATAGTACTAAGGGAATACAAGATTTCTACCCCAAAACCCTACTTTTGCCCCTCCAAACAAATACAAATTATGTCCTAAACTCTACCCACCCACCCCTTTTTCACAAAAGTATAGTAAGGTTTCTAGCCCACCCACCCCCTCTCTCTGTTATTACAGTAATAGTGAATCCAGGTAGAGATAATGCCATGTGGTCACTATCCAGGTAAGCTCACACAAACTCTGTCATTATACCACAACAGGTGGTAGCCTACCTTCCCTGTCCTGTATTTTACACAACAACAGGTGCAGTCCAGGTTCAGGTATGATGCCACGTGATCGGTGAATCATCCAGGTAAGCTTACACAAGATTGCGTAATATAGAGATTGTCAAATTTGCTAGGACCAATGAAATCTCATAATACTCACACGTGATTGCCCGTGTATAAAAGACCTGTAAATTCTTAATTGCGCAGTAGAGCCGGCCTACACCAGGTAGACAGCTTTAACAATGCTATACGGAGACCCAAGCGGCAATTAGAACGTAGTGGCAAAACGAGGAAGGTAAGTGATATTGTTTTATACCTCATTACCAATGATCAATGTTTCAACTGTTGATATTTGATTTTACTACTGTAGCTATTTGTCACTGTTAAATTTTTCAAACATTATTTCTTTAGTGTAGATAAAATTTCAGTCGGAAAAGAATATGTCAAGTATAGATCTATCAGTTTAGCCTCTCTATATTTTACAAGTAAAGACAGAAGGCTGTTAGTCATCGGTTTACCTGAATTTTATACCGCAATTAGGTATCAGTTTACAGGTAGTGAAGCCAGGTAGCTTTTAGTCACACAAGGATGTCATTACCTCACACGTGATCGCCTGTGTGTAAAAGACCTGTAGATTCTTATTACGCAGTAGAGCGTGGCGCTTCCAGTTAACAACATATGGAGGAAGGTAAGTGATATTATATCTTAAGTTTAGATAATATTTTACGTTATATCATACTTCTTTTGATAATCTTTTTCATACTTGCTACCCCTCATTCGTAGAATGTCTGTTAACATATTGTCAATAATGCGAAATTCACGTATGAAATCATCCATATCATATTTTACTCCTCGTAGGTAAGATCGAATCTGATCAAGTAGTTTTTTGTAAGTTAAAATAGAGCTTTTTTATTAAAAGTCTTGGTTCTACTTTTTTACACGCCGCTGTAAGGGAAACACCAATACCAGATATAATTAACAAAAAGGGATTTAATGATACCCACTTGAAATTATGCCAGAACTGGTCACTAACAAGGGTAGATATGATATTGCTCGAAGGATCTTGTTGTAGTATTTGTAACATTTTTTACGCACCAAAGTTTTCTATGATAATTTTTGTAGTATTTTATTAGTGCGTCCACATCCTGTACTGGAATTTTTTTGAAATATGGTTGAAATCAACTATATTTCTTTTCACTATAATATTTGTTTACATAATCCCCAAGCTTGGTAGTAGTAGGTACTTATGATGTTTCAGCTATAAATTCCAAACACAAATTAAAAGAATCATTTGTTAAAGTTTTATCGACTGGTTCAAGTATAAATTCTTCTTCAAAATTTTTGTTCATTATTACAGATAATACTCCAGACAAGCCATCATTTGATTTTTTTTCTTTATTAATATTACAGAAAATACTCCAGACGATTCATCAATTGAATGACGCCATGATTTGGTAGATATTTTAAACTTTGCACTGCTAAGCACTGACAATCAATACACACCGGTAACGTCTTCAGTGTATTTGATAGAATTATTTTGCTTTGTCCATTTACCAGATCCAGAAGCAACAGTATGCACAATATTTTTTATCTGTTTGTGAGGAATTTTAATCATACTCGTTTTCTCAACAATACTAGGAATTCCACTTATGATATCATTCAGTTTTGTGTTAATATTAGCAAGTGTAATGTCAACATTTGATGGATTTCCAAAAATTTCATTTTTAAGCGTGTTTGTTTTTGCGAAAACTTGAAAACGTATTCACGTGATCGATAAATTTACTTTCGATTTTGTCTATTACATTAATGATTGAAATCTGTTTATCATCGACGTATTTTTTGTTTACAGCATCAAAATCAGACTCGGATGTACTTAGTTCAATAATGGCATTATTGTTCATATTGAGAAATGTACGCATCATACCACCATTGACAGACATGTACTTTGATTCCTGATCATCGACCTATTTCTTAGTGGCAGCGTCACCGTCCTCAGTTGGGTTCCCAAGGTAAGTAATCTTGTTTTGGTTCATAACAATGTTCCCACTAAAGAAATCACCAGCTTTTTTTAACATAATCATTAACTGACCTACCAGAATCTTGTATCTTACCTCGATTGTTAAAAGTAACGATATTATTAGCAACCGCAGCAGGATTTCGTACAAGTACATCTGACAGTTGTACATTACTCGTCTTTCCTCGTCCTTGTTTGTCCTGGAAAACTAAGACTTCATTTGGATCTACACTGGCAAAATTTAGTAAATTATTAATTTCATTTTTGAGCTGATCAAGAGTTGCATACTTGGATAAATCACCTTTATAACCTTCTGTGGATAAATCTCCTGCTAGTGTTCCAAATTTTGTATATTAACTCATTATTTACTGTCCTACATAAATTTATCAACACTAGTTTAATATTATACAAAATGGCAAAGTCGACAATATTAAACTTTGATACAGAGAACCTGGTGAACAATAAACATAATGAACTTCCTGATTGTCATTATCTTTTTGTTGGGCGAACTGGATCGGGAAAAACAAATTTGCTTATGAATTTGCTTCTTGGTAATAATTTTAACTACGATAGAGTTTATATTTACACAATCAATCCACAGCAAGATAAGAATGAGTTATTAAGCGAATATAATTAAACTTCGTGATGATCTTAAAGCTGGTGAAGATTTTATTTTTAAAATTAGGCAGCCAGAAGATTTTAATCCAGTTAATCAACTTGATGCAGATGAACATAAGATAGTAGTTTTTGATGCTATTCCGCTAAATAACATGGAAATGAATAAAATAAGATCGTATTTCTCACTGTCACGTAATAAACAGTGTAATTTTGTTTATCTTGCTCAAGGTTTTTATAATCTTGACAGATTTATTCGGCGAAATACTGGTTGTTTTATATTATTTCTAGGACTGGACAATGTTGACGTTAGAAATATTGCAAGGGAGCAATGCGGTGACGTGACAAAAGATACGTTTATTGAACTGTATCGTAATTCTACAAAAGATAAATACAACTTTTTCTTAATTTGATAAACTTACACATGATCCAACTAAAATGTTTCGCTGTTGTATTAACACTTACTTACAGTAAGGGGTTTCAATTTTATAAATTTATAATAATAATAATGGACAAACGAGCAAGATATAGAAAAATATTGAACATCTAAAAAAACTTCCTCAATCTCAGGCATTACTTAGGCAAAAAGTACAGCAAGCACGACGTGGACAAGTGACTGCTACAGAAGCAACAGCTACAATTTTCAAACCAGTTACTGAAGCACTACTTGGAAAACAACCTGAAACACAACAATTTTCAGAAGAAGAACTTAAACAACTGCAAGAAAAAGGTTTGGTTGGAATTGTTAAAGAACAACAAGAAGCAGCTGGTGCAAAAATTGTTACTAGATCTGATGAAGAAAAAAGAAATTTAGCTGAGGCAATTACAGCAAATATGGCTGATCCTGCTGCTAGACAAGCTGAAACAGATCGATTGATAAACAATCCGCTGGAACTTGAGCGAAGATTAGCAGAGTTAACAACGCAAGGAATAACAAATATTATAACAAATTTATCAGGAGAAATAAACGATATCAAAGAGGAGCAACAAAGAGTCAGTGATCTTACTGTAAAGTATATGGAGTTTGGAGAGCAAAGACTTCATTTTATAAGAAGAGCAAATAATACCATAGATAATAAAGAGTATGATGATTTTTTAAAGAAAAAAAATATATAAGATGTTGATAATATAAATAATTGGACTGATGCAGAATATCAAGCATTAATCAATAAATTAGATGAAATAATAAAAGACGGAGTTTCTGCTAAAGATGAAATAAACACGGCTATAGAAATTGAGAATATGCATTCACTTTATGATAGGATGAGACTAGTATTATTGCTTTTATGTTTAGAAAAACAGCATAAAATAGTAGAGCAAAACCTTTTGGTAGGAGGTGGAGTTTTAAAAGAAAATTTGATAAACTCTATAAAACTCGTGTGGAAAAAAATAGAGAAGAAAAAAGTAACTGGTGTAAAAATATTTACATCAACTACTGAAATGATAGGTAGATTAATGTTATTAATATCATCAAAAGAAGCTGGGAATGATAGTGTTGAAATTGATAATGAAATCATTGACATACTTGATCATCTAAGATCGAGCGAATTATTAACATCTGAAGAATATAAAACTTTACATCGCGACTTAATTTTGTAAAATGATCTAATAAAAAAGAAATGCAAACAACATTTTTGCTAAACTCTAGTGAGTCTGCAAAAGATAGCGCAAATTTTTCAGTAAATTATAATCCGCATATACAACTAGATCCTGCAAAACAATATGAGATTGGATTAATTTCTTGAACTTGCTGGAATGCTATGCCTAACGTGAAAACTGATGTTCACGATGAAATTTGGTTTACTACGTTTACAACATCTTCAATATCTACAACAACAAAACAAAATCCACAAGGAGCTTATAATATTACTGATCTAAACAGGACAATCAAAGAGCTCATAACAAAAGCTGGCGGTGTGGCTGATAATTTTGAGTTGGCAGCGAATTATAACACATTGCGAGCTAGGATAACTTTGAAAAATATATTAATCGGTCTTGAACCAAGAGAAAGAAGTATTGCACAACTGTTAGGATTTACTGACAACAGTTACAATGCACTTGATCAGGCTATTACGTATGACAGTGAACTGCCAGTAAATATAACAGAAGTAAATATAATATTAGTAAATTGCTCTATTGCTTCTTGCTCTTATACATCAAAAGGTAGCAATGGTCAAAAAATTTACAGTTTTTCACCAGAAGTTCCGCCAGGTTCTCTCATGCAAATAACTCCACGGCATATTATCTATTATCCTTTAAATCTTGAAAATCAAATATCAAGTATAATAATGCAGTTGACAGACCAGTCAGGAAAACAGTTGGAATTGAATAATGAAATTCTAACTTATTATTTACATCTACGCGAGCAAAAGTAAAAATTATGCAACATTAGATATAATGAAACAAAGAAAAAATTATCAAAGAAAAATAATAGGAGGATCTTTTGGAAATATATTTACTAAAGTTATTGAAAATATTTCGGGTATAGCGCGTAAAGTTGCACCAATTGCTATTGACGCGGGTAAAGCTTTCGCAACTGGGGCTGCATCTGCCGCTGGGACTGCGATGAGACAAAAATAGCTGATAAAATAAAAGGAGATCCATCGACTGCATCTGAAATAAAACAAGCTATCTCAGAAATCGCTCCAACAAAAGAAACTCAGCGAGCTATGATAACAACAACAAAAAACTATTATCACCAAAGGGCGAGCAGATCATACAAAAATTAATATCTAAAGTAACAGTGTTGCAATAAAATTTTATAAAATCTAATAAATAAAATGTCTGCTAAAATTATCTAGCGTTAACAGAAACTTATGACATCGACAACGCTGTGACAGAATTTGAGCATTTTGAGTATCTGGATGAAAATTCTAACGAACCAAATAAAGCTGGTATCAGAACATTTAATACCAGAGACGAAGATGTATTTCTACTGCCACATAAAGGTATGTTAGAAGTTCGTGGTCAGCTTATGGCAGTAGCCAATCCACCTGCTGCAATTGCAGTTGGAGCAGAAGTAGCTCTTATAAATGACGGCTGGTGTTTATTCAAAAGTGCTAGATATCAACTGGCCAATCAAACTATAGAAGATATTTCAGGTCATCTACAAGTTGCAAGTACAATTTTAAATATTATTTCGTTTTCAGACGATTACTCGAGATCAACTGCAACCAACATGATGTGGTTTAAAGATACTGGATGGGGTATAGCTGAATCAACTGAATTTTTGAATAGAGGTGCTATAGTACACGGAGCTAATGCAGATGAAAATGCTGGAATTGTTAGAAATTTTCTCATTGCTAATGCTGCTGCTCTATATATTGCCGCACCAGGTGCAGCTGCTAATGCAGACGCTACAAGAGTTTCCCTTACGGCAGCTTTTAAGAATCTTAACATAACACCACCAGCTGCAGATGCAAACGGTACTGCAATGTTAAATTTGCTTCTTAACACACTTGACGTAAAAACCCACGTTATAACGAAGGTTTTGATATGCGAAGAAAACTTGCAGCAGGATTACGTCAAATTACAATGATGCTTCCGCTAAGTATGATTTTCGGCTTTTGTCGCGATCATGATAAAGTATTTCGCGGAGTAAAACATACTCTTATTTTAGATCGAGCAGAACAAAACGATTACTTGTTTAGATCTGGAGGGGCTGATATACAGTATATCATTAACAAACTTGCTCTGTAGATGCCATGTATAACACCGTCGATCACTAAAATGTCAGAATTAAATAGACACTAGATAAGCATACAAACAGAATTTAATTTAAGCAGCATAAAATATATCAGACAGCGGTTCCAAATACTACTGACTACACGTGGAGGGTCACAACAACATCAAGCGAACAACTGCCGAGACAAATATTTGTCGTATTTCAACAGCACGTCCGACGAGGAAACCAACAACAAAATAATGCAATATTTGACCACGCTGATGTCAGACGAATTTACTCTAGACTAAATTCAAAGCAATATCCAGATCGAGCTATAGAGTGCAATTTTTTAAATGATGCTAATAAAAATATTTCTCGACCGTACATGTATCTGCTTGACGCAATGCAAAATTATCAAGATGTTGAAGATGGAACTCAGATATCAGCAGAGGAATTTCATACACTTTATCCTATATTTCATTTTCATGTTAGTAAAAATAACGAGAGAATTGTAGACAGCACAGCGGATATTGAAATTACCTGGACACTTGGAGCGGTTCCAGTAGCGCCGTTATACGTATACGCATTAGTGATCAGTGATAGATTTATCACGGTAGATTCTATTGGATGTAAAATGACAGTTCAAGTTTAATCTACAGTTATTATTTAAAATGGCAAAATATATTGTAAAAGAAGTATATTTGACCGATGGCCAAGTTAAAAAAATTAGTAGCTGCTATTGCAAAGCGAAAATATGTATCATTAAAAATCAATCCTAATATTTCTGATGGTGTTTTAACAAAATTAATGGTAACAAAAAATCAAGTAAAGAAGTATGATCGTAATAAAAACTTTTATTTTAAATTTGAGTGCTGCACAAATGACAGCGATGGCATAAAAAGGTGGTTTTCTTGGCCCGGCATTATCAGTATTAGCTAGCACAAGAATACCTTAAGTTTTTCAGATGTTGGGAGCATTAGGACTAGCAGCAATGTCAGGAGCAATCTCTGGCGCAACGAAGAAAGCTGTTGAGGGTAATGGTTTCATTCGTGGAAGTGGAATAAAAAAATTGTGAATTTTATGTAATTGATATATTATAATGCCACAACGGAAAAAAAACAATCGCCAAAAACAAAGTCGTCAGAAAAAAAGAAAACAAAAAAAGAGAAAACAACAAAATCGCCAACACCAAAATGCAAATGCAATCAAACAAAACAAGGAGGAATTATTCCGTTCGCTCCACTTTTGGTGGGACTAGCGGGAAGACTGCTGCCAAATCTTTTAGGAATCAGACGTGGCCTAACATTACCAGGAACCACCCTGCTGAGTAATTTTGATATAATTAATAAGTTAAAATCAGTTCCTGGATTTCACGAAGTTTATTCTAAAGATGAAGTCGCAGCAATAAAAACGCCGTCAGCTGTAAGTTCGTGTGTGATAAATTTGCAAGATTTCAATGACGGATCCGGTACGCATTGGGTAGCAGTTAATAATAATGATTATTTTGACTCGTTTGCACTTTCTCCAAGCGATGTAATAAAAAGGTATATGAACAAAAAATATAAAAAATATATTATTCTTCAAATCAACTGCCACCTGTTGGAACGTCTGCTTGCGTATATTATTGTATAATGTTTATCCGACAGATGTCCCAGAGCAGAAATCTTAATTTTTTAAAATTTATTTTACAGTTTGACAAGCAACCTTCTCAGGCTAATGATGAGATTACAATTAATTTTATCTAAACTAAGCAACCTTAATTTTATCTAAACTAAACTAAGCAACCTTAATTTTATCTAAACTTACAAATATAATAATGTCAACATATTGTCTCAAGTGTAGAACTAAAAGAGAAAATGTTAATAAAACAACAGAAAAAAACAAAAAACAACAGGATGATATTAAAAAGTATTTGCGCAATCTGCGGAAAAAGAAAAAATAAATTTTTAAAGAAAACTTACCAAGCGACAGTGTCGCTAGGATCTGGTTATTCTGATATCGTCATGGAGGTTATTTTAGTAGACGACTAAAATATAGAATGATATGCAAATGTGATTCTAACAGAGATTTGTGTCTTGAGCAAAATAAAATTGTCGCATACTGTCAATGTTGTAACAACAGAGAAATAATAGGTACAGGTATAAATATACACAAAATTATTGGAAAATTACCAAAACCAAAGGCGGTTTCACTTTGCCAGGTCATCGGTATACAGGACCTTACAATCCGCTAGATCAACAACTAGATGAAAACGACAATCCATTGCCAGGACAAGAGCCTTACAATCAAGTGGATGCAATAGCGATGCGTCATGATATCTGTTATCGTTATCTTGAAAACTCGAAATCAGATTGCGATAAAGTGATGTTAGACGAATTACGTGATATGGAGCCAACAAATCTACGAGAACGTTTTGATAGAACATTTGTTCAGGGAATGATTGGAGCAAAATATAAACTTGGACTTGGAAAAAAGTCAACGATGATCTTGCAGTCGAACTACATAGACCTAAATAAAACAGTTCCCACGACGTAAAGTTGTTGCTAATGCCGTAAATGATATCTGGGCAATAAAAATTGGTGGATCTGTTCAATCTGGCTCAGTTTAACGTTGGCGCTGAGTAGACAGGAACTTCAATGACTGATGCGCTAAAACAAATAAAAACGAGCACAGAAAGAAAACCAAATAAAACCTGGACTGATCACGGAGCCGAGTTTTTTAACAAAAAGATTGAGCAGTTTCTAGAACAAAATAATATTAAAAAATTATGTAACAGGAAACGAAGGTAAAAGCGTTGTTGTCGAGAGATTTAATCGCATGCTAAACGAAAAAATACACAAACATATGACAGCTAAAAACACCAACAGGTACATCAATGGCCTTTCTCGAATCGTAGGCGAATATAATAACACGAAACATCGAACCATCAAAATGTCACCTAATAATGCTATTAAAAATCCGATATTAGCAAATGAAAACATGTACCGCAGACATAAATTTAAGGTTGGTGATAAAGTTAGAATTTCTTTGATAAAAAAGGTATTTGCAAAAGGATTTACTCCGAACTGGAGCGAAGAAGTATTTGTGGTTAATAAAGTACTTTTAACAATACCTGTAAGGTACGCTTTAAAAGATCTGGCAGGGGAACCTATCGTAGGTAGTTTTTACGTTTTACGAAAATGAACTACAGAGAACTGAGCAGGATGTTTTCTTTGTTGAAAAAGTAATTAGGAAAAAAGGAGATAAAGGTTTAGTCAAATGGCGTGGGTATAGCGATAAATTTAACAGTTGGATCCCAACAAAACAAATTATGCTATAATGCTATTATAAATTTCCTTGTACTTTTGTTTGACAGACTTGCATTTTACTGGTTTACATAACGATTTTAGATATTGTCTGCGATCGTCAGAGATCGTCATTAGATTAAAAAAATTGACAAATATGAAATCGAATTTGATACTTTCTGTCGGTCTGGAATATTCATGTTTAAGAAAGTTCTGATTAGCTGCCAATATATTTGCTGTTCGGCAACGGTAAAATTAAATTTCATTATTTTTTTGCAATGTAATACTTGGCATTATATTTTTCAGTTGTTGGTCTGCTGTAATTAGATCAGTCAGCAACAGTGACTATTTCACCATCATCATCAGATTCGTTTTTATACAAAATATCATCTTCGCTATAACCAACAAAATTATTGTTAGTAATTGTGATTTTATTTCTGGAGACCTTATCGCTGACATCACTAGTATCTTTTTCGTATAGTTGAGCGAGTAGTTTCATCAAGTCAATTATTATAATATATTTTTATATACTTTGTTATTATAAGATGACTCACGAGGTAAAATATCACCAAAAAGTTTTTATATTAAATTACAAAGAGCTAGCCGAAGTGGTAAGAAAATGTTTGTCGGGTTATAGTGCATATTCTGTTAACATTATTGTAATGCAAGGTTATTCTCATAAAATATTGCTAACAGCAGCAGAAAAAAATAAAATTAATGAAAGTGCAGTAACGACGCTAAAATTTGATCATAATGATATCATAGCATTTGCTCATCATTGTTTGACTAAAACCGAGCTATCAAATATTTTTAATCATCATATCTAAAAATAATCCTAGTATTGTATTTGCTTGGACAAGTTGATTTTATTACTCCATTAGCTACAAATTTTACGACTGCGGGATTTATATTATAATATTTCATCGCAGCTGTAATTGATTTGAATTTCATCTCCTCGTCCGTTTCGAGGTTTAACGAAACAATATGTTTTGCTGGAAATCTAAAATTAATACCATCACCTCGTCCTTTTCTCAAATTTTCCTGCTGGGTCACTAGCTCCAGATTTTCCAATCGATTGTCATTCTTTACGTTATTAATATGATTAATAACAAGACCATTGACCATAATAATTAACAAAATCTATCGATGCTCCTCTAACAGTTAAACTGATATATCCCATATTGCTCAGAGTATTAAGAACTTTTTTAGTCTTTTTGCTTCTAATAATACCGTGATCGTTAGCCTCGTATAAATCAAAGACCGGATGCGGCTGAAACTCGTTTTGTAAGATAAGTTTTCAATGTTATCATCAGTGACTGCGCCGTTCACATGATATACACGCTGTCCCTCTGGAATGTCATCGCAAAACAACTTGTAAATAAAATCTTTTCTAAGCATTGTAATCCTCTCGGTATTATCTCCCTTTACACTAAACTGATAACCCGCTGACGTTGCTTTTCCAACAGATATTCCAGTTTTGATGTTAATGACAGAACCTAATGCATTTCCAGCGTATAAGTTGTACTTTGGGTGCGCTTGTCAGATTTGCTGTCATTATAATATAGTAATTTTGTATAACTCTAATTGTTTCTTCAACCCTAGCGCATGTGCAGTGTGAGGTAAATTATCAATTAGATATTAGAATATAGTATAGCAATGTCGAAATTGTGTGATATAGCCAAGAGAAGCCTTATGGGACAACCTGATAAAATAGCGACTGCTTTTGCAGGTTTTGACAATAACTATCGGTTTGATAAACAAATCGTGCTAGTAAATTTATTGCAACAAATCATTACCACCTACTACAGACAACTGTAAAACGTGAGCTCGAAAAACACAAAAGTATAAGATTGCAATATCATGCTATATTTTCAAAGCTACTTGTAACGAAAGAATCGACTGACAAGGAAATTGCAGACACTTATATTAACGCAAAATCAAGACGTGTTTTGCTTGGGACTGATCTTTTATCATTATCTAATGAAATACACCAAGAAATTTGGGAACAAAATAGAGGAATTCACCAAATTAGGTTCGGGGTGGAAGTTTGAAATGATCAAAGAAATTTTGTTTCACACTATGAAATATGACGCATTACGCGGTAGTTCGTACATCGACCTGCCACAAATATTAAAAAATAAAAGATGTTGTATAAACATAAAAAGCGTAGATAACAAATGTTTCCAATGGGCTGTTCTTCCCGCGCTATTTTCAGCAGAAAAACACGCTGATCGCGTTGAGAAGTATATCAGTCACGTGTCAAGATTAAATTTTAAAGATATTGACTTTCCAGTGGCAGAAAATCAAATAACAAAATTTGAAAAGCAAAAAAATGTTTCGATTAATGTTTTCGGACTAGATGAAAAAGAGGACGTATATCCGAGATATATTTCAGAAAAAGCTTCACAATCGACTATAAATTTACTGTTTTATAAAAATCATTACGTTTGGATTAAAAACTTTAACGGACTAGTTGGTAGACAGTATAATAAGAATAAAAACAAAAAGTTCTTTTGTTACCGTTGCTTGCATGGCTGTACAAACAATGAAACATTACAAAATCATTTGCAGTACTGTAGCGATGTTCAAAGAATAGCAATGGCATCTAAAAAGATAGTGTGTTACAGTTTGTCCATCATAATCACAAACTAAAAATTCCTTTCGTCATATACGCTGATTTTGAGTGTTTACTTCAACCTGTACCTGGCGTAGAAAATAATCCCAACCAATTGAGTACAAGGAAAACTCAAAATCATGTTCCGTGCGGAGTAGCGTACAAGGTAGTTTGTTTTACTGATTCGAGATTATCTAAACCAATCAAATTATATCGTGATAAAAATCCAGCTGTCTGGCTTCTCAAGCAATTGATCAGCGAAGTTGATAATATTACTTATCATTTGAAAAGAGTAACTCCAATGATTAAATTAACACCTCAACAAGAATCCGATTACGAGCAAGAGGAAATTTGTTATAATTGTGAAACAGCTTTTGACGATAGCAAAACAAAAGTACATGACCATTGTCATTTAACCGGGCAGTACCGTGAAGCGGCTCATGATCAGTGTAATTTAAAATTTAATGCTCCAGATTTTATTCCAGTTACTCTTCACAACTTTCGAGGATGTGATAGCCACATTATCGTAGAGGCTTTTGGTGATCCTGACATAAAAGCTCGTCTGAAACTCGATAACATCATCAAATGCATTCCAAATAATTTTAAAAAGTATATGTCAATTACGCTATATAAATTGTGTTTTATTGACAGCTTACCGTTTATGGCAGCATCGTTAGACGAGCTAGTGAAAGGTTGTAGTAAATTTTATAACCTACGAGACTGTTTTGGAGATAAATTTAATCTACGGACCAAAAAAGGGGTATTTCCGTACGAATATCTCGACGACTGGAGTAAATTTGATGAAACATCTTTACCTAACAAAGACAAATTTTACTCTCAACTTAAAAATGAAAATATCACTGATGATGAATACAAGTATGCACAAATTATTTGGAAAGAATTTGATTGTGAGAGTTTTGGTGATTATCATGATTTGTATTTGAAACCTGACGTGTTATTATTAGCAGATTTTTTGAAAGGTTTTGAGAAGTAAATTATAATAATTACGGACTAGATCTTTGCTGGTATTATTCTGCCCCTGGGCTGTCATGGGATGCTATGCTTAAGTTTAGTAAGGTAAGATTGGAATTACTGACTGACGTTGATATGTTCAATTTTATTGGAAAAGGTATCAGAGGCGGTATTAGCGTGATAACGAAAAAAAATATGCTGAAGTAAACAACAAATATTTGAAAGATTATAATCCTACGCTTCCTTCTAAGTATATAATTTATTTAGATTGTAACAACTTGTACGGTGGTTCAATGATAGAACCAATACCTCTTGTTGGATTTCACTGGATAACGGCTGATCAATTTCTATCAGAGGCAAAAAAAGATACCCGAAGATGTTTAGTATTTCGTTGAAGTTGATCTCGATTATCCAACTTCGCTACACAAATTGCATAACGATTACCCTTTCTGCGCGGAATCGATGATTATAGGTTATAGTTTGTTATCAAAAGAACAACAAGCGTTAGCATCACCAAGACAACATTCTATTGTCAAGAAACTGGTACCAAATTTGCTTAATAAACGTAATTAAGTTTTGCATTACAAAGTTCTAAAACAAGCAGTCGAAAGTTCATCGTGTACTAAAATTTAATCAGTCGCCGTGGATGAGAGGTTACATTAACTCAATCACTTCAAGAGGAGCTGCAGCGAAAACAGATTTTGAGAAAAACTTCTTCAAACTGATGAAAAATTCTGTTATTGGTAAGACGATGGAGAATATTAGGAAGCGCTTAAATATCGAACTAGTTAATGATATCAATCGCAGAAACAAACTTGTGTCAGACGTTGATTTTGTGAGCATGAAAATTTTTAATGAGAATCTTGTTGCGATACAAAGAAGAAAAACAAATCTAAAACTAAACAAGCCGATCTACGTTGGAGCTTCAGTGTTAGATTTATCAAAGTGGCTGATGTACGATTTTCATTATAATTTTGCTAAAAATCAGTAGATTATTGTTTACTGATACTGATTCACTCGTATATAAAATTGAATGCGAGGACATCTATCAGGACATGTATGATAATCGACATCTTTTTGATCTTTCCGATTACCCATGTGACAGTAAATTTCATGACGACACAGATAAAAAAATTATTGGTAAGTTCAAAGATGAAATGAACTCGAGCGCTATCAAATACGTTATCGGATTACGCAGCAAAATGTATGTCGTACTATTGGACAATAATAAAATAACGAAAAAAGCAAAAGGTCTGCCTCGTGATTTTGTTAAAAAGTACACGCTTGATGGCGGTGTTAGTTTTATGAGAGCTATGGCAATTCGGACTAATCATTATAAGCTTGAAACAGATGTCATTATCAAACTTGGATTGTGTAATTTTGATGACAAACTTTATTGTGAAAATGGGGTAGATACACTTGCCGTTGGGTATTGTCATGATGATGAGATTATCTTTTCCGACTAAAATTTTATCTAAACTTATAAAATAATTGTTTGAAAATTTGACAGTGAGAAATAGCTACAGTAGCAAAATCAAATATCTAATGATGGACGGCAAACAATTGACAGTTGAAATTAATAATGACACATCAGGTACATGTTTTAATGGAACACGTGACAAGCTAAAACTTTCACTCATCAGATCTGATAATAGCGAGTATTTCAATTATCTCGAACAATTGTATCAAAAGTTGCTAGCGGAATTTAAAAACTTTCACAGTCCGATTAGCCAGAAAAAATATACTAAACTCACAATTGATCTCGATAGTCAAAAATATATTTTATCGACAAAAAATATCCTCTAAACAAACCACAAATAAGACTTATTTGAGTCCCGTCGCTGTGTGAGCGGTAAAGTAAAATTTAGTCTCTACAATCGTGATAATGAAATATTTCTAATATGAACAGTTGAAACATTAATCATTGGTAATGAGGTATAAAATAATATCACTTACCTTCTTCGCATTGCCACTACGTTCCAATTTCCGCTTGGGTCTCCGTATAGCATTGTTAAAGCTGTCTACCTGGTGTAGGCCGGCTCTACTGCGCAATTAAGAATTTACAGGTCTTTTATACACGGGCGATCACGTGTGAGTATTATGAGATTTCATTGGTCCTAGCAAATTCGACAATCTCTGTATTACGCATCCTTGTTTAAGCTTACCTGGATGATTCACCGATCACATGGCATCAAACCTGTACCTGGACTGCACCTGTTGTTGTGTAAAATACAGGACAGGGAAGGTAGGCTACCACCTGTTGTGGTATAATGACAGAGTTTGTGTGAGCTTATCTGGATACCGATCACATGGTATTATCTCTACCTGGATTCACTAACACTGTTATAACAGAGAGAGGGGGTGGGTGGGCTAGAAACCTTACTATACTTTTGTGAAAAAGGGGTGGGTGGGTAGAGTTTAGGACATAGTTTGTATTTGTTTGGAGGGGCAAAAGTAGGGTTTGGGGTAGAAACCCTGTTTTCCCTTACTAAAATTCAACAAATGATTTATATTCCTAGAATGCAACGTGAATTTTAAAAAGCCACTAACAGCATTGTGAATTAAAAAACAAATAATAACCAAATACTCCATTACAAGTCCGAAATCATCAAATGTTCCGAATGAATGGCAATTATCCTGAATGTCCTGTTGCACCAGGAGTCTTGGATGTCTTGATGTACCTATGGTATTGATTGAAAGTCATGGCGTATAAATTATGCAACCAGAATGTCTTTCAGCGAATTCGCAAAAATCCCAGAATAAAGTGGTTATCTAGTCGATGAGCACTTTAGTAATTCCAATGAATGATTTAAATACAAATTCTTCTCATAGATTCATAAAGACTTATAAGAAACAGGAATGAAGACTTTGTTCTTTGTTTTAAAAACCTCTATTGACATAAAAACTGTTACCTGGACTATGACACAATTGTAGTCCCTGGAATACTGATCATTTCTAATGGAAGAAATATCACTAATTTTCATAAACAAGACCAGGTCTTGAACTTAAATTCAAGTAAAAGTCGTGTTTACTAATTAGAATCATGACAAATATCAGGTAGGCATAACATACCAATATTCAGATAGGCACAACTTGTACCCTCATTCACAGAAAAAGGTCAAGCGAAACAATATAAATTAAACACAAATAACACCACGTTTATAATATGCTTGTACCTTACTGTCTTGTTTTCTCTTTTCGAGTATACTAAAATCTGAATATTCCACTGAAAGGGTAAAGCGTCAAGTAAAAATGGTCAATCCTGTATAGCTAAATAGCACGACTTGAGACCGTGTTTTTTTTTAAAAAAAAGATCAGGCCAACACACTTCGCTGAATTCAAATCCACCATCATGGACTGGAAACTATTAAAATGTGTATCCTGGTTAGTTAGGCGTGTAGCAGAGCCCGTTACCGGGGAACATGCGACTAATTGGCGTGGTGCATCATGGGAAAAAGTAAGGCAATCCATACATTCTCCAAGATGGATGATGTTAGTTATAGGGGGTATCATGAATGTCAGAGTATGACGAAGTTTGTGTCACTGAAGAAGCCACATACAATGGACACGTATGTGTATTTTGCAATAAATAAACTGTATATAGCACTCACCATAATCTTATTTCCTTCCACTTTGAACCTTTTTTCAGCGTCATCCACTAATTTGTAGGTAAAGGTCTGTACGTCTGCTTTTAAATTATCTGGATCTGTCGAGGTTAGCGTCCCAATAAGAAAGTCTGGCATTGCATTTTCTGCAACCTTGAATAACAAAGAAATACACAAAATAAAGAACACGAGGCAGTGACTAGATACACATCTTCTAATGAAATTTGGGAATCCTGTGTGTTTCAGTAAACATTGTTATTTATAGATTCCTCTTCCCCACATGTACCTGTTGGATCAAGACACTAAGTTGATGCCAAGCATATTATTGAGCAAGTTCATAGGTCAAGTAAGAAAAAAAATATCGTATTTAACAACTTTAACTAAAGAGCGTTGAAGCCTCTTTTGTTTTCATATATATTTCCATATTTACAAATTCAGATGTAATAGGAAATATACATATGAAAACAAACGTGTCCTTGTTAAAAATATTCAGTGGTTTTGCAATAAATTCTACTAGATAATACAGAAAGTTTCAGAACAAACATCTTTTACAATTTTAATACTCGAAAATATGAGGACATTTTAACGTGGGTTCCACATTAGTTACTTTTTGTTACGACCTTGTTTCGACGAGTGATACTTACCGGTATTTAAATTTATCGAATTATTTAGGTACAACTTAAGTAAATACTTAGTCATAAAAGCTAAATGAACTTCTTACCTGATTGTTAGATATTGTAATCTCGGTTGGTTTTTCGTTGACATCTAAAATATCGATGGAAATGTTTTTTTCAAATGAGAGTGAAGGATCGCCATTATCTATGACCCATATCGTTATGTCGTGAACCTTCCCAGCTTCATAGTCAAGAGAAACAGTAGCTGAGATCTAGAAAGAAATGGTGAAACGCTTTGTAATGTGTGCTATTTTAAAGAAATAATGCTTTTTTGATATATATACTAGTCTGACAAGCACGAATTTTAAGAATATAAAGTAGATTTACTTTTTATTTCAGGAAAATACATATATTTTATGTCTGAAAAGAAGAATATTGTTAAATCTGGATCTAGTCAAGTGCACTACCTTGTTCTCGATTTTTTAAATTAAAACAATGAAAACTGCTTCCTAAAGATCAAGCATGATAAACGTCTAATTCACCAAAGTTTATGTTTTATCTTCCCTTCGTTTGACTGCTTTACCTAATTAACTACACAACTTCCAGACGATATTCTGACAAAGGTGTAAATTTTATTTCTCTCTTTCTTTTGTCCTATCCTTAGTCGTTTGTTTCATTAATTTTATTTTGTCTTTGGCATTTTTTTCGACTATTTTGCTTTCATTAAGTTGATATATTTGGAAGTTTCAAGATCTTACTCTCAGTTCATTGTTTGCGACGTAGAAATAACTGCCTTTATCTGCACTGGAAAATATGTGTGTCTGCCCTTTGTCTGGGTCTACAGCTGAAATTCTTGCCAGAAGCCCACCTCCGGAATTCTCAAGGACAGAAAGTTGCTCCACTGCAGTACCATTCAGAAGTATGCCCTGCATTAAAGAGAGTTTATGTCACAAGCTGATAAATACAATACGATCTTGTGTGTGTGTGTGTGTGTGTGTGTGTGTGTGTGTGTGCATTTCGTACAAAATGTGCTTTAATACTTTAGTATCTGCACTCATAAATTTTCTCATTTGCATCCTAACCATTTAATATAAATTTGTTTCGTCGCACAATTCTGTTTTCGTACAGAAGATAAGTTAAGTGTGAAGCGCTTAAGGCACATTTCACTATTCACTACTATAATTAATTTGATTTTGTTTGGGAATGTAGTTAACAAAATAGTATTTTTCTCATTTTTAATGACATGTATGAAAACTCTTGAATTCAAATTTCTGATCTTGTGTTATCAAAAAATATACATGATTTAAAAGTTGTTTTATAATTTTCATTTGACAAGGGAACACATGTAGAATACATTATAAATGCATATATATTTTTGCAGTAAAATTAAGAATCGCAAATGTAAAATACTAAATATTTCGTAGTCTTTTAAGCATAAAAAACGTGAAATATTGTAGTATACGGATATCCAATTCACGGAAGAAAAACTTCCCGCCAGTAGCGGTAAGAATTAGCTTCACACTTAAACACCAACCTTCACTTTTTATTTTCCTATATTTTATTCCAAATCTTCCACCAGAGCGTGTCAACTGGTCATAATTTTATTTGTGTCTGTCACACGAAATAACTTTAATATATTTATCTTATCGGGGGATAATGACGGTAAATTTAGTTTCTGCAGTGCTGTACTGCAGAAAAAATTGTGTTTGTCAAGTTCATTAATATGACCAATGCTAAATAAAGTGTTGTTGAAATCAGTTACGAGCTTTTCTGTGACTCTGCTTCGGTGAACATTTGTAACCTCTTACTGGTGGCCTAGTGGGTAACGCATCAGCCTAGGATACGGGAGAACACGGGTTTGAACCCGGCCGGCTTACCAAAGATTTATAAAAATGGCAATAACAACTGCCTCGCAAGGCGCTTAACATTAAGAACTTAGTGTTATGACTGGTCGGTCTGGTATCAGGATAATGTGACTGGGTGCGACATCATGCTACATGTCTGCAGTATGATGTCACAGTAATAGACATCACTACAAACTGCCACACTGCAGACATCATAGTGATACGACTGAAAAATTGTTAAAACTACGTTGAAGTCCAAAACCCCACACACACACACACACACACACACACACACACACACACACACACACAACCTCTGACTAGATTTCTTTCAGGGTCTGTAAACTGTAATTTAATGTCTGGGTTTTGTAATAATAATTTGAAGTTATACTAAAAGTTTTGACTAATAATAAACTTCACCGTTGTTCGGTAAGTTGATAAATCATGCCATCCTTACGAATTGGTCTTCCTGTCACTGTGAGTCTTCATTTCTTATCAGATACAACTTTTTATTTTGAGTCTCTTTTGTTTAGTAGTCAAAGTTATCTGAATGCCTCGAGGTGAATATTTGATTTTTGTCTTTGTTTATTCCTACCGTGGGATAGTCATTTGAGTCTTGTACTGTAATCCTGAACGCAGATGACATAGATAGCCCCTCTCTGTCTGTAACTGTAATCTGGATATGTAGTTCAGACACTGACTCAAAGTCATACACTTCTCCTGTCCTGACGTCAGCGATACAACGAGTTCCCTTGGAAATAGAATGATGAAAATACTGGTAAATAATTATTTTAAAAATCCTTAACTTACAAAACGACTGAACGTTCTCTAATGTGAAAACGTGTGAGCTGAAACAACCTCAATGCCTAGTAAACAAGTATCTATTTTTATTAAAAGTGTATGGTAATACAAAGAGACTGAGGAGTGAGCTTATCAGAACAAACTGCACCGACGACTGATTTTGTAATCGCTTTTTTAACCAGCACTCTAACTCAAATAAATATCTGTACTACACCCGTCTGGTTAATTTGGTTTTTTCTTCGTTATAGGATCTCATTATATAGCAATTTTTACAGATAATTTAAGAGTGCATAATATATAAGATCAGACTGTTTATTCGCAGAAAAGCAAAACGTCAAAAGAGTAAAACTAATGTATCCTCATTTCCATCTGCTGTACACTTTACCATTGCATTAAATCACCTGCTGTACACTTGATATTATCTACTACTTTGTACCATTATGCTGTACACTCGATATTATTGTACTATCAGCTGTACATTTCATATTAACCATTACATTGTACCATATGCTGTACAGTTTGATATTAACCATTATATAGTACCATATGCTGTACACTTGTGATTAACCATTACATTGTAAAAGGTCAGAGAGTAAGGAGGTTTAGGATTCTTTCCAAAGGTGATGCATACGAATGCAAACGTGTTCTGCTTGCAACATGTACAAGGTAATAATTTATGCATGAAGTAATAGCTATATTGCAGACTTAAGGCTAACATAAGAAATGATTTGAGGAAAAAAAACGAAGATAACTGATAATTGATGCCGAGAGCTATAAAATATATACACAAGTAAGACAGTTTAAGACCAAATTTATTTTTGAGTAAATTTTATAGCAGATTTGTCAGATCGCGCTTTTGGGTAACCATTATTTTTTTTATTAAATAATATATGCTCAAAATTTCTTTCTTATTGTTTTACTGAGAAAAGAAAACACAGATGAACCAGGCATTATAGTGCATGAATATATATTTTTGTCATGGAATCCAAAATTAGTTTTCTCTTTTTCTGAAATGTCAAGAATACGAGCCAAATATAAAACTATGTTTGTATTTCTACCAAATATATAACTTATATCAACAAACCTTTGTAACGGGCATACATTGTTGGTTGTGTATAGAAATTCCACGACTTTGTGAAACAAAAGAGATGGTGTCCGAGAAATCGTAATCAAGAGCGACAAGTTCTCCCACCAGTGTTGCTATGGGAAGATTTTCTGACACATTTAACTGGTTACTTAGAAATGAATATGAACTTTTGTTGTATGGAAGAACGCTTACACTGTAGGGCTCCTCGTTCACATTCAAAACGCTAATTATGAACACTTTTGTTGTCTGTAAATAGAAAGTTACAATTCGCATTCGTTAATCTAAGTGATCTAGATAAGTT
Organism: Potamilus streckersoni; assembly: GCA_016746295.1. Taxonomy (NCBI): domain Eukaryota; kingdom Metazoa; phylum Mollusca; class Bivalvia; order Unionida; family Unionidae; genus Potamilus; species Potamilus streckersoni. Next base: position 1,462,682 of record JAEAOA010001939.1, read on the forward strand.
TGTTCTTATACAACATTTTCTCATTTTTGCATATTGGCGTCTGATTGATCTTTGAGAATACAAACATAGCACGTTTAAAAAATTAGTCTTTATACCCTGTTTACGTATAATCGGAGGGTCTACATTTCGTTAAGACTCTGTATTAATGTGAAAATAGTAAAATTTGATACAATATCCACTTCAAGTCTGTTTCATCGACTTGCGTCGATAGGTAACGTTTGTGTATACCAGGAATTTTTTATGTCTGTTTTGCATTTAGCACATTCACTAGACTGTTCATGTCAACTTAATCTTTGGAAAAAAAATATCACTGTCTTTTTAATACTGCTGATCTTTAAAAAAAAATTTCAAATAAATAGTATCAATCCCAATCATAAAAATATGACATTTGCACAAATTATACACAGTCAAAACAATTTCCTAAGTCAAAAAGTAAATCATCAACCCCATTATCTAAGAACAAGTTACAAGATGCAGTTCATTTCTTAAAACCAAAGCAACTTTGCATAAAACACTTGAGAAGAATTCATTTTATCATTTTACTATTTCATTAGATGGTGATAGTATAATATATTGTGTGCAGTTTTCACACTTACATTCATCGAAGGCGTACCATTATCAGATGCAAGTATCGACAGTGTATATGACGGAAATTCTTCGTAATCAAGTTTCTGAGCAAGAATTAAATTATCTCCTTGTACGTTAAACTGTTTATCACCACTCAATAAACTGAACACAATGTTTTGGCCGGGATCATCGTCTCTTGCTGTAATTACACTAAACGCTTTTCCTGGAGGAAAGTTCTCCAGAATCAGCAAATTGGACAAGGCTAAATCAGTTGGTTGTTCGTTTATATCTATCACTGTAATTGTTATTCTTGATGTGCTGCTAAGAGCAGGTTTCCCGTCGTCTACAGCTTTTATTACAATCTGATGGCTAGACTGAGATTCATAATCCAAAAGACAGTATGACGCTCCTTTGTCCACACAGTCTGCTCCAACTGCATTCACCTGGAAACGTTCCCAAATTGAACAGAAATGCATACACAACGGAAGTTTTCAACAATCACATTAACAGCGTTAGTTCGAATAATAAAAATGCCAATAATTTCACATTTATGAAAATAATTTAAGTTAATTTTATGAAATATATACACCTTTAACTTTTTCAATTTCCTAGAAGAGATGCGTACTTCCGTAGGCAATTTGAATAATGTTTATAAATAAAAACTTACTAAGTCTCATCAAACAGGACAAAAGTGATGAAATTTTGCCATTAGAAATTATTCTTATAAATACACCTTTTCAATTCAACCGTTCACAAAATAAATAAATACAATACTTATAACTGGAAAATGTTCTTAAAGATAAACCTTTACTGTTGAAAATATAGTAGAAAATATATACAACGTATCAGTATTAAATGGTTTGCTGGAATTATAAGTGGTATAGTTAAAATCTGATGTAATCGGCAACCATAAGCTACATTTCAGTATCTCCGTCATTTTTTATTATTAAAATTACCCAATGCTGCAACTCGAGTAAAATGACCCTGTGTATTTAACGGCGTACACTGCGAACCAATCTGCAAACAGCAAAACCAAGATCTGATCTCCCGTTGCATAATGTGTCAACGGATCTGAGTCTAAACTTTTCATTGTGCCATGAGTTAAAGTGAATAGCGTAAACCAAGATATTTCATATCATTGCGTGGGGGCAGATCTTGATCTGCGATTTGGGCATTTGGTTGTGCCTTACAAATAAAACAATAATACAGTAGTGCTGTTACCTTAAGAACATTTCCATTAAGTTCAAATCGACCGCCTGCATCATCCAGTAACAAATAGGACAGGGTTTGAATTTCGGTTCTCAAGTTATCTGGGTCCTCAGCGGAAACGTATCCAATTATTGTTCCCTCCAGTGACATTTCCTCAACCTTAAAAGGAAGAAAGGGGGAAGAAAAATTAATCTAGCTATATGCCACCACAGAAAACAGGTAAAATATGTACGCATTGTACTTGCAGACTTTCGGGTAATGACATAAATAAAAAAGACATAATTGCATGGCTAGTTTATTACATAAATTCATATTAGATATAATGTCCATTATAAATACATGATAGTAACTGTAAAAGATACAGTATTGACTTACTGGTGTAAATATTTTGTACATTAAATATAAATAGAGAAGGCGAACACATTTTCTTTAAAGTTGCTTCAAGTCAAAAATTTATGTGTACCTCACTTGAAGTGAGCTTGGCTTCTCCAGGAGCTTCATTAACATCTACGATATCAACAGTGAAAGTCTTTTGGAATTCCATCATTCCTTTGTCTGCAACCGTCACAGTTATCGTATACTTCTCATCGCTCTCGTAGTTAAATGTTGAATCTATTTATTTAGGTAGATTTCATGAATATGGCACAATTCAATCGATCAATCTTTATGGATTTTTTTTTATTTACAGGATATATAAATCAATATATTCTATTGACATTGAAATGGGATTTTTATAAGTATATTAAACTGTATAACTTAGAGAGAAAAATGTTTTGGTCGCTGAAAATTAAGTTTTGAGAAAACAACTAATGTTGGCATTGTCAATTTTACCTTTAAAGACATTTATCTTTGTAAATTGTTGAACCCATGTTGTGAAAATTTGCACATAATTTTTATTATGCTATTAATGGAAGCATATAATAAGACATGATAATAATAATAATAATAATAATAATAATAATAATAATAATAATAATAATAATAATAATAACGACTTTATATAGCGCCTAATCTTTAGAAGCTCTAAGCGCTTTACAACATTTAACAACGCTTAAAAAAGAATATGAAAAACAAACCATATATAATGAAATGATTACAAAATTAAAAACAAACACAACTAAATTAGAAACTGAAAGGATCCATTAAAAAGACTACACTATTAGGTCATAATGACTGTTCTTGCAGTTGAAATAGATGGGTTTTAAGGGCGCTCTTGAACGAGATCAGTGTCTTTGTGTCTAGGTGCAGTGGGAAATTCGTTCCACGTTGCTGGGCCCTGATATGCAAAAGAACGTTGTCCATATGATTTCAACTTCATAGTGGGAATATAGAGAATGCGAGTGTCAGAAGAGGAGCGAAAGCATCTTGCAGGTGTATACAAATGGGTGAGGTCAGATAGGTAAGTTGGATTGGAGCCCGTCAGTGAAACGTAGCGCAGAGAACAAATGTTATGTTTAATTCTGGATCATATGGATAGCCAATGTAGGGTACAGAGCAGTGGAGAGGCATGCTCTGGTCGTGGTACTCTAAGGATGATCCGAGCAGCAGTGTTTTGAACTTTTTCAAATTTCTGAAGTACATATTGAGATTAACCAGACAGAATTGAATTACAATAGTCCAGTTTTGAAAGTACTAAGGAACTCACAAGTGTTTTTGTGGCATCAACTGACAGATACTTTCGAATGGAGCTGATGCGTCTCAGCTCAAGATATGCAGCCGGGCATATGTTCATGACATGTTGATGCAATGAGAGAGTACTGTCAAGAGTGACACCGAGGTTTCGTACTGACTGCTTGAATTTAATGTTGGTGTGGCTAATATTTGTTGTCTGAGGTAAAGGATGTGAAAGAAAACGTCTTTGTTTTGTAATCAGGATGGCTTCAGTTTTATCATCATTCATCTGCAGCTTGTTACATGTCATCCATGATTTCACATCAGAAATGCACCTCTCTATGTCTTGGATGGTAGCTTCAACTTCAGCTGGATTGCTAGATTTGTATATTTGAGTGTTATCAGCAAACAATTGGTGAGATACTGGATGATGATCTATGACACTTGAGAGTAGCTGAGTGTACAGAATGAAGAAAACAGGCCCAATAACAGACCCCTGTGGAACACCACAGCATAGATCAACTTGGCTGGAGTGTTTCTCATTTGCAGACACATTTTGTGTCTTGTTGACCAAGTAGGACTTGAACCATAGTAAGGCCGTATCGTGAATGCCAAATACATGCTGGAGACGGTGAAGTAATATATCATGGTCTATAGTGTCAAATGCTGCAGATAAGTCAAGGAGAGTGAGGACTGTAGTCTTTCCGTTATCCAAAGCAGAGAGAAGGTCGTTGACTACTTTCAGAAGAGCGGTTTCAGTACTGTGGCGTGGGCGATATGCAGACTGTACATTGCTAAAAAGATTGTTTGAATTTAGATGAGATACAAGTTCGGATAGAACAACTTTTTCTAAGATTTTTGACATGAATGGGAGATTAGAAACTGGGCGGTAGTTCTTTAGATCATTATGGTCAAGTGTTGGTTTCTTCAGCAGAGGTTTTACAATGGCAGTTTTGTAAAATGATGGGAATTCCCCTGATGAGAGAGACGTATTAATAACATCAGTTAGTGAAGGTAATATTGGTTCCAAGCACTCTAGCAGAAGTGACGTCAGAATCGGATCCAGGTCACATGACTTTGATGCACTCTTCATCACGATTGTACGTATAAATCCATAGAGACATGTTCAAATGCTGATAATGGTTGCCGCTGAAAGTCTGTATCACAACCGTATGATGATGACGAATCAACTGAAATTGTTTTGTCAAGTTTATCTCTGATGGTTTGTACTTTGTCACGAAAAGAGGTCCGGAAGGTCGACTCAAGAGAAGGTAGCTGGAAGTGATGTACATTTGTTCCGTGACAGTAGCTTATTAGTAATCTCAAATAGCTCTTTGCAGCTGAAACTTTCTGTGATCTTAGTACTGTAGTGGGCCAATATCGCTGCATGGACAGTATTTTTTACATTCTTCTTAGCAGCATCATAAATCTGCTTATGAATAGTGAGTCTGGTGGAAAGCAAAGTCTCTCAACTGTACGACGGTCTATTTGGGCAGTACAAAGCTGGTCCCTAACACTGCTATACCACGGAGAACACTTCTGAATTGCTACTTTGCACTTGGTTGTTGGGACGTGTTTGTCTAGCAATGAACGCAGGCAGTTATCAAGTTGTTCTGCTGTAGTAGGTAAGCTAGTTGTTAGGTTTGCTTGGATGTCGTGCATTAGTTGGGTTCTGTTTATCTTACGGAGGTTTCTCTTAGTAGCAAATAAAGTTGGAGGGTTAGGGACTGATGCGTCAAGATGACATATAATGCAGAGGTGATCTGATGAAAGTTCGTTGGACACCAGGGAAGATTGAATAATATTATCATCAGGTGTGTAAAGAATTAATTCTAAAATGTGATCATGTTTATAGGTGGGTTGGCTAACTGACTGTTTGAGGTTGAAAACGTGAATGAAATCTAGGAGTTTCTATGTGCATGAGTTTTCAGGACTGTCATATTGAACGTTGAAATCACCAAGAATAATTAAGTTGCCACCTATAGAATTTCCATACTCCAGGAGATTCGGAAACTGCTCCAAAAAGAGAGATTCTGTCAGCTTGTTTTTTCTACTAGGAGGAGGGCGGTAGAGGCAGAAAAAATGGACTGACCTTTGTTCTAGTGTGAGTGTAGTTTGGATTAGTTCAAACGATGTGTGGTCGAAATTGAAAGTTGAAATGTAGTTAAGACGGTTGATCATGGAGTTCCTTGCGATGATAGCTATTCCTCCTCCGCGGAAGTGGCGGGGGAACAACTTGATGGAGTAACCGGTGGGTGTTAGATCCGCGCACTTGGTTTAAGTCGCCTGATGTTTTTAGCCATGTTTCTGTCAGGAAACAGATGTCGATGTTCTGATCATTGATATAATTAACTAATTCTGTGCGCTTTTCCGAAGGTCCTACTGATTGGGCATTGAATAATGCAATACGCATTAGTGTCTCTTCAACAGTTGACACAAATGTTGACGATCCAATTGGAATTTTAATTAGATTGTCTAAATTAACGGCCGAATTTTGAAATTTCTGTGTCGGAAAGGGTGAAAGGTAGATAACTGGAATTCTTCTTCCTGTTCTACGCCGGCCAGCTTTGAAACAAGGCTTCTTTTTTCGCTTCCGTTTACAGTTGTGGAATGATTAATGTAGTCCCAGGTCGTTTAGTCTAGTGCACCATGTAGTGTGGAGAGGCAAGGAGCGGTCATTAAACGTAATTAATGAGGGTCCATCATAGCATAAACGGGTGGATTGACGAGTAACACGTAAAGGTGGCGTGTCCGATAACTAAGGAAGCTGAAAACGTGGAGTAAGATAGCTGAGAAAAAGCATAATTTTTCTCGTTTCCAATACAAGAAGACGAAGAAACACATTTGAATAGAACAGCCAGTGCATGTTGAACACAATAATATAGACGAAGACAGACAATAAACACACAGATCATGAAAACGGTACACAAAAATCTGGACAGCTGCCTCAAGCCGGTTAAGCGATAGCGGCCATAACGAAACTGACCAATGTTTTGGGCATAACGAAACTGACCAATATTTGGGCATATGGCTTTTGTTGTTGTTGGGCTTTACGCCATTTTTCAGCACACGATAGGCTATTCATGGCGGCCAGTAATAATGGTAGAGGAAGAAACCGGGAAATCACCGGAAAGAACCACCGACCCACGAGAAGCTTCTGGCAAGCTTTCTCACATATCCACATTCGCCGAATCCTAGACTCGAACACACGCAGACAGAGGTGAGATGGCAGTGATCCGTAACGGACAGCGCTTTAGACCACTCGGCCACTTGTAACAGTTGGACATATGGCAATATTAAACACAGTTTAATAAGTGATACTTAATATAATAATACTTATTAGCAAAATAAATATTTTAATTTTGAACGTTGCCATTATCATTAATATTATCGTTTTGTCGAATACTGATTTAGCCGATGTTTCTTAAAATTAGAACAAAGATTCTTTTTCGTTGATAACGATTGACTTTAAAGCCATTGTAATGAACCTGGCCAGCGAAACGCATTTTTTAAACGTCAAGGCTTCCAGCATAATAAAAGTAGTTGTGCCTGATGTGTGTGGATATACATTCTAAGCAAAGTTGAGAATTGTTTCTATATTAGATGTCCACTATAAGTCTCTTACAAATGTTCAAACGTTTATAATCTTGTTGATATTCTGGCAATGATTCCTTTAGAACGACTTCAATGTTAAGTGAAACTGAAAGACCCTGATGTCATAATTTTCTGTTTAAAAATTTGTGACATGTTTGTGTCCAATGTTTAAATAGTTTATCACATTTAGGGAAATGAGATAAGCGTAACTTTAAAATCAAATTCACACTTACGTTTGTTAACGGACTTCATAATGACAAACCTGTAGTTATGCAGAAGCTTGGCTAGAAAAAATATCAAACATTGTGTAACCGCTAAGGGAAACCATACTAAAAGGCGCATTGCCATCAATTTATACAAACCTGCAAGCCCAGAAGGAGCAGGTTTTGGATAACGGCTGATAGATCTTAAATCCAAACATTCTGCTGGACAAATCTATTGCCTGGTGTGCGACATGTGAAGACAAAAATTGATTCTATATAATAGCGCATGAAAACAATAAAGGACACAAAAAGCAAATGCATAAGTGACAGTAGAAAATGAGATATATCTACTTATGTTAATATGTCGAGATATGGAAAAACAGCATTCATACGTCCGCGAGTCTAACGCGTTTTTTTTATTTGCCGATGGGTTAAAAATTTCTGCAGTAAAGTAATAAATTAACTGTCTAAATAGTATCAGCACTATTATGTAATAACTCTCCCTGTCACGTACTGCCATTGATACTTACATTCATTATTTGTCGTTTAAAAGGGTCTTTTAATGTGCATTTGAAAAGGTATAATAGTCCTTAATTAAAAGGTGCTTACGGTGTGTTTACCGTTGCATATCAATTGTACCTGTGCCGCTGACGTGTCTCCAAAAACGTGCATTTTAATGCAGTCAAACCAGCAGTAACATCCTCAAAGTATCAACTAAAACACCGCTGTTTTCTAGTTTTAAACATGAGGATTATGAGATTTCATCTTTCTTTCATTACCTGCACTGGTGGACAAAACTCCATTGCTTGATAAATGGAAACTTCCACCTGCATTGTCCTTCAAGCTGAAGTTCAATATTTCTCCCGAATCAGGATCCACAGCAAAGAATGATTCTAAAACTTGAGATCTCTTGTTTTCTAATACAGATATACGATCTGCGCTGTATAGCACATCCTGTGTTCAAGAGAAACATGACTCTTTAAGAAATAATTCACAGTACTAAAACAGATGGTCTCCAATAAATTAAGAAAGATTGTACTTATTATACTTCCAGACTCCAAAAGTATCTACACTGTTAGATAATATATGTTCTGCTTGGATTAGTCATAATTTTTCATGATAGATAGATAGTATTTAGAAAATGTCAATTATTTTGAGTATGTTGACTATGAAATGCAGCATTTTATAATAATAACATGCACTAACTATACTTATGTGTTTTTATTTGTCTGTATAGTTGTTTATCATACCAATTGTTTATTTTCATAGCTATCTATTCTTAAGATTTATTACTAATAGGCTTGCAGAACTACCCAAATAATTGCACAGGCTAGAGATGATAAACTTTTTTAGTCTGAGTTTCATTTTTGAACTTTATAACTCTGAGTTTCATGAGTTTTGACTTGTTTTTCTTTTTAATTTGTATCAAATTGCAAATTTGACACGATTGCGTCTACCCAATACTTTCTTACCAAAGAAAATACATCCACACTATGAATACGCATCACTAAATGTTTAATTTCAGTAGATCGAGTATTAAGCAATCAGAGTAGTTTTGAAAACACTACAGATTGGATATTATGCACACGCATAATACTAACCACGGGTGCCTCGTTTTCGTCCTCAACAGCGACTGCAAAATAGTGTGTGAATTCCTTGCTGTCGTTCGTTTTTACTTGAACGGTGATATCAAAGCTTTGATTAGCTTCAAAATCTACAGTAGATGCCGTTTTCAGAGTCACTCTGCATATTGTTGTCTGACTCTGGAAATATTAAAATTGTTACTAAATACCATACTGTATAATGCGCACCAATTGCGAACAGGATGAACTCGTATCTATCATCGCATAATGCGCCAGCAGATCAGAACCTACTATGTTCGCTTAAATTATTGAGCAAACTTGAACAGCGTAGACTTTGATCTGCAATGCAACATCTTGATCTATTATTCTTTGAAAAGCGTTTGTTGGATACACGCTATTGTTACCACAATGTGAAACAAATACGATCTCCAAACAAATCAGTACCACGTTAATACAATAATAATTTTTGGAATATGAGTTGTAATTGAAATAAACGGACGAGTAACAAGATTATGTTTCAAATAGAAATGAAAAGACTCCCTACAAATCTGCACATCGTATCGTGTTTAGATTTTAAAATTTAGCATGAATATGTGGGGTTAAACAGCATAACAGTACATCTTGACTATACGGTACCTTCTAAGTACATACATTAACAAAAAGGAATAAAAACTTTAAAAATGTAATAATGGGTAAACACCTTAAAATATAAAATAAATGTTCGTTTATATAATAAGCATTTTTAATCAGTCCAAGGCCATCTGAACGTAAGCGTCATCAAAGAACGTGGCCAAAGGTTGCTTTATATTACGTCATACAGTTGGATGCATCAACTTGATTCAATATCGTCGACCCCGAAGATGGATGCAATGTATAGGATAATATATTAAATAAGTATTTAACCTGCTCATGTAGTGTTTATAGAATAGGTATTTATAGTTGTAAAAGTTTTTATCTGGAATCAATGATTATGGGAAGTGTGTGAAGAAACTAACAACATAATTAGGGAACGAAAAATTCGAAAATAAAAATTACACCCACCACTGTGCTGCAAACTCCACTACGGTCTATGCCAAATGTTTTATTGATGTTTTCTTGATTTAAGTTGAATTCCATCTCAATATTAGGCACATCATACGCAACGGTCAACGTGCCGACCACACTGTTTACTAGAGAGTTTTCTTTCACGACAGCTTTGTTGTCTTCGTATATAATGTCGGCCCCCTTCGATGTTAATATGAACGTCGGTGTTACTTCTCCGATGACAGAAATCGTGAATTTCTTTTGGACCTATTCATAAGGATAGTGGCATATAATCAATCATATGTAATATCTGAAGTCACTCATACGTAATATCTGATCAACTGATCCAAATTTTATTGGAACCAAATGCCATTATGCTCTGAAAAATAACATAGTGTCAAAGTTTAAGTTCTCCAGTACTCAGTAGTTTCTTGTTAATTTAACGTTTGTTCTTTTCAAGTGTGTATCGTCCAATATTTGTATATAATTATATTGCAACTTCCTTGATGTTTTTGGTGATTCATTTCTCAAAAGGGCAAAAACAGTTTTATTGTAGCCGTCGTTTATGTCATTCCTTATCGAAACATAAACGTTTTTCTATCATATATAACGAAAACATTGAACTTATTGGAAAGCTATAATATTTCTGTATTTTTTATCGACAGGATTAAAGTTTATGGTCTCAGGAGCGAAAGAAAACTTTCATGAATTTTTAATATAGATTATAAGAGGTATAAACTGTAATGATAATTGTAATTGTAGTAGTTCTAATTGTACTTCTTTGTTAGTAGTAGCAGTAGTCAGGCCCAGTCAGAGGGTGGGGCAAAGGAGCAATATGGCCCTGGACCTTAGTTCCTCAATAATTCAGAAAATAATATACTTCGTTGTGAACTTAGTTGGCGTTTAAATCTTTATAGAGTAAATAATATGGGCTTGTTTTGGCTTTTGATTCATTTCCAATTCATCAATATAACCAGGGCCTTTGGGCCTCAAACCCTATACGTAATCCAGGCCTCTAGCAACCTCTAAAGGTGCCTGGTAGTAGAAGTAGTAGTAGCAGCAGCAGTAATAGTAGCATTTGTAGTAGAAACAGAAAATGAATGGCAGTGGTAATACAAGTTGCAGTATTCTTAGTAGAATTAGAAACATAATTAGTAGTAGTAGTAGTAGTAGTAGTAGTAGTAGTAGTAGTAGTAGTAGAAGCAGTATTTTAGTAGAATTATGATCAGTATTAGTTCATTTTTTGTCTTCATGAAGCAGGAACAGCGAATGTTGTAGAATTAGCAACCTCTAAAGGTGCCTGGTAGTAGAAGTAGTAGTAGCAGCAGCAGTAATAGTAGCATTTGTAGTAGAAACAGAAAATGAATGGCAGTGGTAATACAAGTTGCAGTATTCTTAGTAGAATTAGAAACATAATTAGTAGTAGTAGTAGTAGTAGTAGTAGTAGTAGTAGTAGTAGAAGCAGTATTTTAGTAGAATTATGATTAGTATTAGTTCATTTTTTGTCTTCATGAAGCAGGAACAGCGAATGTTGTAGAATTAGCAGCAAGTTGGCAGTAACAGTATCGTTCTATGGTATAATGCTACGAAGAAAATGCAAAAGCATTAATAAATGCACTGAACACATTTAATTTCTGATCGTGTTCAGCAAAAATCAATCTTCTGGTCTTACCATACCTGGAGGGGAAACTAGTTTGAGATTTCATTTATATGTATAAAGAAAAAAAGTAAAGACACTACCCACACTTGAACGTTCGCCTTTCTTGCTGTCTGTGACTTTAACTTCTATCGTATATAGAGTGCCAGCCTTTAGATTGATTTCTGTCCTTGTCGTGAGGCTTCCAGTTTCGCTCAAAGCAAACGAGCCGCTTGTGTCGAAAAGTAACTCGTATACATGTGGCTGGCCTGCGTCCTCGTCATCGACTGTTAATACTCCTATTCGCGTACCAGCTGGGTCGCTTACTTTTACCACGTTACCTATTTACGAATTTAATAGGTTAATATTCAGTTAAATACTAAGTAAATAATGTAGGGCCACTCTTTAGATTTCCTCCTGTCTTGTTATTTACCCAGAATTCAATCTATACTTGAAAACGTGACTTTTGTTCCAAACTTACATGTTGTATAGTGTCCGTCTGCATTTTATTAAGTGGTATTGTTTAACAGTGATATAAGATAAAATACAATTTTTATAACTTTGTTGCATTTTTCTCAGACACTTAAAAAGAAAATATCATAACTTACTGAAATATATAAAGTGAAAGAACATATTTTATTATCAATTCATTGGAACCTTTCTTCTATATTAGTTTTCTTATTTCACGTTTGTCCATAGCGTATTCATTTATATTGTGCTTGTGTGAATTTATGTGTTTAAACTACCATCTAACTGTAAATTTCGTGGGTGATCATTTCGATCTGTGACATAAACTTCCACTGGAAATTCGGCTGAAGCTGGGGGCGTTCCGTTGTCGGTCACGACCACCTGGAGTACGTATTTCTGTTGTTCTTCGTAGTTTAGCGCACACATCTTCCCGCCTTGTAACAGACACTGAGAGTTCGATTTGGCCACCTATTCCGTTAAATGACAGCAAAGGTAATGCAGTTTAGATCTTATATTATATTTGAAATCTTGCAAGAAATTATGCATGTATTTTTATATCTCTTGAGCAGGCGTTATAAATTCGCAATGCAAATAGAGCAGGACAATTATACTCTTAATCTCAGATAAGGAAGGTTGTTCTTAACAATTCTCATGCAATGATTTGCATAGATTAAATATGTAATATATTAAACTTCATCAATATCTGAATGGTTCATTACTCTCTAGAATGCACAGTGAAATGTACGTCAAGATTAGCATCAACACAAAACTTGTATGCTCTTCCCTCACAAACTACTGACATGAGGCGAAAAATAGATGTCCAGAGAAGCTAATAACATAAAGTGAGAATATGTATGTGCAGTAAGCTGCATTAGAGGCTAATGATACCTTCAAAGTGTTATCCACAGTTTTAAAAATTTCACCAGCACTGTCTTTCAAGCTTATATTAAACGTCTGCGTCTTTGTCACGTTATTGTCAGGGTCCATTATTTCAAACATTCCGACAACTGTGTCTTCTCCACTATTTTCTGGAACCTAGAAATAATTTTAATCTTAATTATTATTTCTGGATATCATTAATTATTATATTCCGGTAAGTGTCTAAGGTACACTATTTAAAAAAAAAACATTTGCTAAACTTTAGTATGTCTGCTCATTAAAGCGTAATCCTTTTAAGTACCACACTTAATGCATTTTTTTTAATCTCATTCGTCTAGTTCAACAAAGAAACACCAACTTCAAGAAACTTTACATTAAATGAAAGAAAATATGCAAATATATTTTGACGTATTCATATTAAAATCTTACAATAACCTCTCGGACTTTTTTACGACGAAGAAGAAAATAAAGTTTTTCATACTGCAGGAATCATAAAAACATCAAAAACCCTTGTTAATGCGAAGAGTACTACAAACACTTACTTGATTATTGATTAATCTTATTGACTCGGGAGGCTCGTTGACATCTTGGATAATAACTGTAACACATTTATTTAGAGAAAGAGATGGCACTCCATCATCTGTTGCTGTGAGAATAATATTAACTTTTCTTCTTGTCTCATAGTCAATATTTGCAGTCGCTGACACCTGAAAATATTTTGTTTGTATATCAGCACGTATGAAAAGGCTATATTCTCAGAATGTAACTTTTTTGCTTTTGAAAATATATTTAAGCCTATAATTACCAAATCTTTAAAGAGCGAAGAATTTTAAGAGCTTAAAGGATTAATATTGATTCGGACATAATGCTGCCTTTTCCTCTCTCTCTCTCTCTCTCTCTCTCTCTCTCTCTCTCTCTCTCTCTCTCTCTCTCTCTCTCTCTCTCTCTCTCTCTCTCTCTCTCTCTCTCTCGTCTATTTCTCTCAAGTTGATTAGTTGATTTACCATCAATTTATCATCAATTATCTCAAAGAGTGACTGCCCTTCGTCCATCACGTTAAACAGATGCGTCTGGTTAACATCGGGGTCCACTACCGTCAAATTTGCCAAAATCAAATCTCGAGAATTCTCATCTACTTCCAAAACAGACAACGCCAGGCCGTTGAGAAGAATATCCTTGAAATTAAGGCGAAATTAATTTTTTTTTAAACCGAGCGTATTTTTGAAAACAAATCTATTTATTCTGAACACTCATATATATTATGTTGGAGACAGGATTCAAAATTCAGTTTATAATGGCATTCAAACGCCATTTCTGCATGAAAATAAATTAGTAGTAGCATTAGTAGTAGTAATAGTAGTAGTAGTAGTAGTAGTAGTAGTAGTAGTAGTAGTAGTATTGAACCGGAGTAAGCAAGTGATGATATATAAAAATCACATTTAATGTAACGTCATATACTTTCAATGATATTGATTCAAATGAAGATCGGATGTTTACTCATGAAAAGCTATCTGAAACACATAATCTACTTTATGTCTTTGAATAATGGCAATAAATAATTAAATGGAACCAAAATAAAACTTTATTATTGTCAATAGTGATTAATTTTACCTTTGGTTTATTGTTCGTATCTAGCACCATGATAGATAGTTGCATTTCATCTCCTAGTCCTTCGGAATCGTACACACTGACTTGCAAAGTATACTTCTTCGCCTTGTTGAAATCCAGCTCGTCATTTAAAATTACATCTGCATTGCATTTAGTACCATCACGATTCTATAACAAGACAAAGTTCTTGACCCAACTATATAACATTAACAGTGAACAAAATGTTATGTATGTTTCTTTGTTACAATAAAATTATTTAATAATATATCTTGCAAATCATCAATTTTAATATTAATACCTTTTGTGCTTACAGCAATGAACATTAATGCTTACAATGATTACATTTAAATGCCAGCTTAGCGGCCTTTTTAGCATTTTATGATTCATTATTTGATCTTTCATAAAAAAAATATTGCTTAGTCGTGAATTCTGTCAAACTCGTAATGAGCCCTCCAAACATTCCAGAAGAAACACACACCACATCCCCTAAAACACAAGAGTTTTTTTTTCAGTCACCAAACGGAAGCTACAACTGTTGAGCTTCAGAACTTTTATTTCCCACCGAGCGGTATATATTACCTGATTGGTGCAAACAGTCTGTGAAAGCCTGAATAGACTTGACTCTCCAGACAGACTGATAATCAGTTGTGACTCGTTGTCTTCGTCTATTGCTTCCACAGTGACGACGGCCGTCCCAACATCGGAATCTTCTGGCACGATTATGTCTGCATCCATATTTAGCCTTGGTTTTTCATTTATGTCCAACACATTTATTTGCAAAACTACTTCACTCTGAAAACAATAAGGTGAATCTCTTCCTCACAATTGTAAGAAATTCTTTCTTGAAGAAGATTAGATATTAGAGGCATAAAAAGGCATACAATGATCTAGCATGTAGTAAATGCCTGAGGCAATGTCTTAAGCCATTTTCCGATCTGGTGATGATAAAAGATCAAAAGGAAAACAGAAAGTAAAAGGAAAGCTATTTATGAATACAAGTAAGCTGCAAAAAATTCGTGTTTGTCAGGAATGATTCTGGATTTAGCATGATAAATCTTTTTCAAAAATAAAAACGTTATACGTGTCGCAATAAAGTGCTTTCTTTGCCTTATATTTACGTCCGAATCAAATCTGAGACACATGAGCTAACACGCTACATTCTTATTTCATATTCAGTGGTCCTTCTGTACAATACTGATCGTCGGAGCCTTTATAGTATATATCTATGAAAGAAATTTTTGTCTAAATCCGATACTTTCTACCTTTAAAAAGTACAAGGTATATTTTTCAGCATTGCAAGTTTCATATATGCACCAAAAAACCGATTTATTTACCTATGTCAATCTGTGTATATATATATATATATATATATATATATATATATATATATATATATATATATATATATATATATATATATATATATATATATATACAATAATCATTTTTTATGTATCTATCATATTTAAGTAGGAAATATTTAAAAATAAAGCAAAGAGTTGACCCAGGATGGTCCCTTTATGCTGTTTAAGGTATCACTGCACTATTTTAGTTCCTAACCTATTTTCTTTGATTTTGTATATGTTTGATGCCATCTACTGTTTCATTTCCACGTTCAGGAGCACCAGAATATAATAGTTATTTTACGGACAAACCCCAAAAAACATTTCATAATGTTTTTTTTTAAAAGCGTCTATTATGTTGCATTTATGGAAATGAATGCATCTGAATAAAATGACTGGGCATTTTAGTGCAAGTAACCTTTCTGGACAAGGCCGAAACGCATCTATTATTTTTTCTTATCCGTTGCAAAAGCCAAAAGTCTGAACTCAACTAACATTTTGTTTTTCTTCTATTTTCGGCCTTAATGCTCCTTTCTACTGAATACATGTAAAAAATCTTCACTGGTTACTACATCTCAAGCAAAAACAAAAAGATTCTCTCATAATTATACTAGAAACGGTGCTTAAAACGTAAACTTTATGAAAATAAATAATCACCTTTTCAGGCGGAGAGCCATTGTCAGCTACTTGCGCTGTAACATTATATTTGCCGCAAGTTTCATAGTCAAAGACTATTTTTGTTGCAAGAGTGACTCCTTTCTCAATGGCAAACTTATCTGCCCCATCTATTAGATTAAAGAGTAAGGTCTGACCAACTTCATCATCTTCGGCTGATAGATATCCTGCAACATTTGGAAGTTATTTACCATCCTGATGTTCTACATATAAATTTTAACTAAACTTTCAATAGTAAGGCATAAATAAGGTATTGCAGTCGACGTAACTGATAGAATGCACATATATACACTCTTCAGCTCTTTGCTACTGAAGATGTGTTCAAGAAATTGAATAAATCATGCATCTAAAGAAATATTGTTTTAAAGTTTATCTTCCACTCAAGAATTTGTTATTCGTCATGTAAAAAGTACACTCTTAAGATGATTTTTTAATTGTCTCCTCAGTGAGCATAATTTAGCACCTTTATTTGCAACTGATATATGTACGAATATTAACAACTACCTTTATATCCATCGTGCATACTGACAAGCAGTTATTTCTGGCATTCCCTGTTTTCTGAACGAGTACATACCTATTACAGTTCCAACGGGTTCATTTTCCCGTACTGAAGTGCTAGACAGTTTTATGTCACGAGGTGGGTCATTCACGTTGTTAACTTCTACAACAAATTCGTCCTCTCGCGACAGTGAAGGCTGACCACTGTCCATTGTTAGTATTCTGATCCTCAGTTCTTTTTCCGTTTCGTAGTCTATAGCACATTGCCGGGAGCCGCACATTTGTGTAGACCGTGCGACCTGTAAATATTTATCCTTTTGAAACTACCAATCCTACAAAAAACACAGTATATTCTTTGTAAAGTACTCTAAAAGGTACGAAACACCTTGTCATAATCATCGTTTTCGTCGTCGTCATCATCATAAATGAAATATTGCTAAAATACAAGTAATGCTATGGTGGATATGAAGACAGAATTATAGCATGTCACGAAATACTTTCATATGATATCAATGAATACTCTATACCCTTTCATACGATATCAATGAATACTCTATACACTTACATATGACATCAATGAACACTATATTACTTAAACAGATATGACTGAGATTGTATATAAAAACTACCAACCTTCAGAGTATCGTTTTCTATCTTGAATCTTCCTTTGACATCATTCATAATTGTATAATTAAACCGCTGAACAATTGAAACAAGATTGTCTGGATCCTGTGAAATCAGTCTTCCGACAACTGTGTCAGGAGGTGAATTTTCGGGCACCTGCAGTCAAACTTTCCCAATAATTATTTAAACACACACAGCAAGGCAATAGGTGTAAACTGATACATGTCTCACTTCAATTGAAGGAGGATGCTCTTCGTTCTACATAACAGTTACTTATAACCTTGCCACAATATGTGAAAACTTTTTATCGTTACGTACTTAATTTCATGGTATTTCAAAAGGTAGAATAAGTTAATAATAACGTGTGTCAGAAGGTAGAATAAATTTAGGTGGCAGCAATTTAAAAATTATGTCTCTCATGTTCTTACTTTCTAAAGTAACAATTAGGCTAACAATGCAGAGAATTTTTTATTTGATTTTAACTACTCATTGATCTTAAAGTGTACTTACAAAACTGGTCACTATGTTAGATAATATTTCTTAATAATTCTCAGCCAATATATTCCTTCTAATCAATTTCTTTCTGTACTGCTCTATGGCCGCTCAGAAAGATTTTGTGGCTACGATTAGTCAATAAAAAGTTAATACCTTGTAAATCAACAAATATATAATTCAAGAAATACGAGTTTAACATATTTACAGCTGAGCCATATGTATGTATGTAATAAATGTGAATAATTTAAATTTTACGGGAACATTCATATATGTACAATATTATCTGACAAGGATGTATTAGTAGGCGGCTCGTTAACATCCGTCAGCTCTAAGGTTATTATTTTCTGGTAGGACATTGGTGGCTCCCCACTATCCTTAACTTCAATGACGATCTTAAAGTTTCGGTTGGTCTCAAAATCGAGGTTTGCTGTTGGTGCTGTCTGAAATCAGAAAAAGGATATCACTCTCGTTTTACTTTCGTATATTCACAATTTGTTTTCTTATCATATTCTTTACTGATATCGCATATACATGGAAAAGAAAGTCCAATCAAAGAGACAGTGTGTAGATTGTAATTAAAACAATGCAAGTTATGGAATATCAAAAATTAAAAACATAATTGAACCATTTAGGCACTTTATATCATTAATTGTTGATAATTATTAAGAAATCAGACGTAGGTGAACGTAAGTTAACGTAACGTCTAATGCGCAAAACTGCAAAACTGGCTTGATTCGTGCAATGAATTATTAAATGTTTATGCTTAAATTTCTTTTTCCTATAGCAACCTTTAGCTGCAAGTCTTTAATCACAAATTTTCCTTCTGCACTGTCCAGGAGAGAAAATGTGTGAAACTGGTTGGTCAAGTCTTGGTCAGCTGCGGTTAAGTTCCCAATGACTAAGTCATTCTTGTTCTCAGGTATCTTCAGAATTGAAATATCCTTGCTGTTAATTTGTACATTCTGCAATTAAGATGTTCACAGCTTTTTATATATATATATATATATATATATATATATATATATATATATATATATATATATATATATATATATATATATATATATATATATATATGTGTGTGTGTGTGTGTGTGTGTATTTCTTTAAGAGTTTATAGCTAATTATCTCAAATAAACGACAAGCTTAAAGTGATTCTCCAAATTAGCTTACGTGTGTTTCGAATAATTAAGTTCCTATAAAAAACAAAACATAAGATGTATAATTTAAATAGTATGCGTGGGTCTAGTTGAAACAAAAAAGATATTTGTACTTAAAAACCTAACTTTAAAAGGGATGGACTAATATTTGCCTCATATACCTGTTGATCTAATTAACATGATGTAAATTATTAACGCATGTGGTCAAATGAATAATAAAGAAATATGAAATGCAGACTTGCAAACTGTAAATAGTCCAGTGGAAATGTATTGAGATTTTTCCAATGTGCATATGAAACATAATTTTCTAATTTATAAAAAAGTGGAAAAGGTATGTCATAAATGTTAACACTGGAACAAAAAGAGATGGGAAAGCTAGGCCATATATCTTCGCACTGGAGCAAAACAATGTAGAAATATATGCCATGTGTGTTCACACTGGAACAAAATAATGTAACCCAAAGAGACATCAGACAAAATGATTACCCCTGGCTTATCGTTCGTGTCAATAATCTCCATCTTCAGTTCAAGCGAAGCATTCAAACTTTCCTTGTCTTTCACTTCAATCTTAAAGTAGGCTTCGTTTTGCTTCTCAAAATCAAAACTTCCAATCATAATAAGTTGGACTGAACAATATGTATTGATTCCCTAAAAATAAAATGCATATATTTAATTAACGCAATATGTATTGATTCCTTAAAACAAAAGTGCAAATTTTTATTTTACCTCAGTATAGCCTCACACGCTTTCTCTGCAAATATTTTCAACACTCCATCTGATTTATTGATGAATAATTACGTGTGTTATGGCAACAAAATAGTTATTTTTAACCAGTCCTTACGTCATTTTAATCAGACAGAAAATGACACAAGGAATGACCATGAATTCAAATTTGCATGGTTCTAGACATCAGAATCAGTATATATATATATATATATATATATATATATATATATATATATATATATATATATATATATATATATATATATATATATATATACTGATTCTGATGTCTAGAACCATGCAAATTTGAATTCATGGTCATTCCTTGTGTCATTATATATATATTATATATATATATATATATATATATATATATATATATATATATATATATATATATATATATATACATACACACACAAAATACTCATTGTTCTCCTCTTCAGCATCTAATTTACGAGACTCAAAATATATTGGCAACCGTATGCTTTTGCGAACTTTACAGCTTTCGCGTTGTTTTCCAGTTCAGGCTTGCCACAACTACTTCCAGTTCTAAAACAGCATATAAACCTTACACAGATAACAAACTCATATACAGGTCTTCCTAAATGCTTATGGCTTTCTTAAAGAACAAAAATTGCACGATTTCTTTCTTGTTTGATATTTCACAAAATCTAAGCAAATATTTAACAAAATGAGTATGGTCAAAATCTTACCGGGACCTTTGAACATTTTTCATTTACGAGTGATAATCTCGAATCGCTTCCTTTACTGAAAGAGAAATACAGCGAGTCCCCCAAGTCATCATCTTCAGCAGAAACAATTCCGATGACTACATCTGAAGAAAGTAACATTAGGCTTAAAATTAGGAAACATTATAAATATCACAAATAATTCATGTAGCTGTAATAGAACAACTTTAATACGACTGAATGAAACCTGAAAACAGATTGAAATCATATTACCTGTAACTTTTCATATTTTATAGTTTCAATACTGTCTTGAAGAAGTTATGGGTAAAGGACAAGTACCTGATATTTGTCACACAGTGTACAGATTTTGTTGCCAAACTCATCATTAAATTATATATATATATATATATATATATATATATATATATATATATATATATATATATATATATATATATAGTGTGGGATTGACGTTTATCCGTGATTGAGAGTGGACATTTGTTCTACGTGTCCGTTGTCAAATCTGATGATTTTCTACCTTATTCTTGTCATTTTCTTAATTAACAATTAAAGTTCAAAATCTGTTTACATATTAGTGAAGTTTTTCATAAAATAATTTTGCGTCAATGGTAAAGTGACATTGTACACAAAGATGTTTTCGTAAACAATTATTCATTCATGTTTCAAAACCGTGGAATCATTTACTGTTGTGTTCAGATATAATTTGAGAGCAATCATTTACTTAAGTTATTCATTAGAATTACAAAGAGCACCCTCTGTTTTTTTTTACTAAAATACTACTTTGGGATTATCTTGAATTCGTTCAAAGATT
This sequence comes from Potamilus streckersoni, assembly GCA_016746295.1. NCBI lineage: Eukaryota > Metazoa > Mollusca > Bivalvia > Unionida > Unionidae > Potamilus > Potamilus streckersoni. The sequence goes on from JAEAOA010001939.1 coordinate 1,484,107, forward strand.
TCTGGATTATATAATTGTGATACATCAAGACTATTTTTGCATAAACACTTTCAATATTGCAAGTCATTTGGAACATTATAACCTTTTAGACTTTTGATAAATTATTTAGGATTGTTTGTGATTTTTTAACAATACTGTAAGTTCAATTTAAATTTTCAATTTATAACTTAAATAAATACATTATTTTTTAATTTTAATAAACTTGATGGATTCGCTTCTTTTGTTACTTAGTTTAATACCGTATAGTCGGAACCACATCAACAGCTTGCAAAATGTTGTTTTTGCCTAAAACGACACGGTCGATTTAAGTTATAAGAATAGAAAGGACAATATACAGAATGAGTCATTGTGTCAAGTATTTCGATTTGAAGTGTTTACATACTGGTAGTATATGTAACAAAAGAAATACTCTTTATTTTAATATTCAAATCTGTTCCAAATTCTTGTATAAAGTTTTAATAAAAATATTATATTCCCTTCATGTCGAACTTGCAAATTAGTAAATATGTTGTTATAGTAGCATGTACATGGTAGCAAAGCATAACAAAATTATAACAAAAATACCAAAGCACCCTTCCCATGGGGCTTATAAGTTAGAGTTCGACAGAAAATATATGTATAACTCCGTGATATATTCGTAATAGGAGTCCAAATTAATGAGCGATTATACGATTATAACAAATATTACACAAAGACAAAACGCAAACGAATTGTTAAATACATTGTCAGCATAGCGAAAAAAATAATCGCAATACTGCGTACCGCATAAATACATATGATACGTTGAGATGAAAATATGCATTGATATATTATCAAATATTGTTAGTGTATAGTGAGAACGGTCCAGTAAAGTTAAAATGTACATTTTTACATTACAGATATGGCAAACACCCCAAGATATTAAAGTCATAACAGTACATATTTACATTATGGGTATGGCAAACACCCCAATATGTTAAAGTCATAACAGTATTTTTTACATTACAGGTATTGCAAACAGGTATTAAAGTAATAGCGCTAGATTTTTATATTACAATTATTACAAACACCCTAAATTAATAAAGTGATAACGGTATATTATTACATTACAGGTATGGCAAATACTCCAAAATAATAAATAACGGTACATTTTTTATGATAAAGATGGCAAATACTCAAAATTAACACAAAAAACTGTTGCTTCTATTTTCTTTAAAAAAAATAGGACAGTTATTATTCCTATATTACGTCTATTTGCCGCTATAAAAATAGTTCCTGAGATTCATTCCAGATGAGAGAGACAGAGTGAGAAGTCTAAAATATGTTATGAACTTCTCACCTTTTATATTTTCCTTAACTTTGGGTTTATTTACTTCAAAAGGAAGAATCCCGTTAGCTGATGTCAATTGCAGATTACGTGGCTTTTCATTCACATTACGCACAGAAAATTGAATTTCCTGTGTGACCTGAAATGTAGTTAAAAAATTAAGAATAAACCAAAACGAATGATGTCGGGTAACGAACACAACAATTAAAACAACAAAAATACACATACATAGCGAATTCTGAATTTCACAATCGTGCTAATGATATTTTTTCTTTACCAACTAGAGATGGAATTTGTGGAAAGACATTTAAATTTGTAATATTTAAATTTGTTAATAAAATTTCAAATGAGAAGTGTTATTGTGTTTTTAAATGTCTCAAAATTTTAAACTTCTTAGTAAATCTATTGAAAGAAGAGTGATTTACATAAAGTCAGTAGACAGGATTTCCTCTAAACAGCTTATTACGTCAAACACTGTGGATACGTATGTGCAATAGCAAGAAGGTGTTTGAAATTATATATTTGTGCTTACATAAAATTCGAATTTATGGGTGTCCCATTGTATTTCATATTGCTGTCTTTCCTAATCATAATTGTCGTCATATTTGTCATCGTCCTTGTCATTATTATCAACATCATCATCAAAATACATGTGATTATTTTAGCATATGTGAATTTAACAGATTTGCTTATCTTATATTTCCTCATTTTTTTAACATTTACTGAATTTCTGGTACTTTTAACTTACTGAGTCTGATAAAAAAGCGAAAATTAAAAGAATTGAGCTGTTTCTTACGAACAGTATGTAGACCATGATAATTAAGTAAACTTCGATAACGCCAGGATTTAACATAAGTGTTTCATAATCATCTCGCGCTGCTATTGCTGAAATGTATATTTTACTTGCTTTTATATTTATGTGGGCTTTTTAGAAATTTTTGATTTATATTATATTATATTATATTATATTATATTATATTATATTATATTATATTATATTATATTATATTATATTATATTATATTATATTATATTATATTATATTATATTAGATTATATTATATTATATTATATTATATTATATTATATTATATTATATTATATTATATTATATTATATTATATTATATTATATTATATTATATTATATTATATTATATTATCACTTAGTAGTAGTAGTAGTAGTAGTAGTAGTAGTAGTAGTTTTTGTTGTGGTTGTTGTAGTAAAGTTCTCACCGATAGTGGTGGATCGCCGTTGTCTTTTGATGTCAATGTCAACGGAAATATTATCTGGTTTTCAGTTTCGTAATCAAACATCCGGCTTGCAGTCAATTGCCCATTTACAACACTGAACAGTCCACTCCTGTCCTCCTGGATACTATACGTGTACTTCTGACCTTTGTCTTCGTCTGTTGTTTCAAGAGCACCGATAGTATTTCCTAAATATTGCCACAAATATTTGTTTGAGCTAAACTTATTTCGAACTAAAAAATATGCGCATACATCGTTTTCAGTTCCCGTTGCAAACACCTACCTGGCAAAAGGTGTCCGTCATCTTTGGAATCTTTCAGGGAATTATTATTAAGAGGGATGGTAATATGCTGCATAGGGTATGATAGGGACAAAGATACAATACAGTCTGCATAATTCACAATTAATATAAAATATTCACCCAATTTCTTCTAAGACGGGTAGACTTTCAGATATCATTTAACTTTGCTTCCAATGACTTTCTTCCTTACCTCTACTAAAAGGCGATGGACATGTACACATATTTCAATAATATATATGTTAAACAAGCTTAATAACACGCTCTTGATTGTATGACATGTGAACGAACTATCACTTTAGTAAAGAAAACTAATAGCAATCTAATTTTTCCTCCAAGAACAATATTATCATTTTACTCCAGATATTTTCATCTGCATTAAACATTTTATACAAACTGGCTGAGAGAAAATTAATTTATAGTGCTAAGACTTTCATATTTTGTATTCGAAACTGACAGTGTCTAAAATGTTTTAGAAATTTTCACACCGTTGAATCCAAAGTTTATTTTACACATGTATCTGTGTTTCAAATGATATTTATGTCATTGATATAGGAAATTTTAAATGTAAAATATATAAAGTAAGATATGTTTTATATATAAATCCAAACATATTTTATATGTATTACAAATCTGACAATGAGGTAGGTAGAACATAGGGATATGAAAATTACACAATACAAAATCATCTGAACTCCAAATTAAAATGAAACAAAAACCAGGATGAATTCTTGTTCACGGTGAAATAAACTAACTCTTTCTTAAAATACTGATACCTTATTAATTTGAAAAATAAGTCGAGTCAAATCGTAATCTACACAGGCCCAAAAATGTTGTTTGTAGTTGGAATCGACCAATGAGCGAGTAAAGACGTTTTTTTTATTCTAAACGTACAGTTGGTTTTTAAAATGAGCTTTCCTTCCTTTTCAAATTTACTACAAATATCATTTTGTATTTTTACAAAAGCCTTTAAATGAGACTCAAACACTTTTATTGTTGAGAAGACCGAATTGTTTTCCATTATGGTAATTCCATTGTACATAACTGCTACTATGTGATATTATGGAAGTGTAAAATTGATATCAGTAACTTGCCTGGTGCAACGTTTTCAAGAATAGTCCCATTTTTCAGAGATATTGAAGTTGGCTTGTCATTTACGTCCATGAGTTCTATGGCGATGTCAAAGTAGGCTTTTTGACGTGGTACGCCATCGTCTTCCGCCATGATGGTAATGTACCTATATCTTTGTTTTTCTCTGTTATATACGCACCACTTTCCGCCTTCTGTAAAGCAACGGGCATCTGACTCCTTTGCAGTCTTTCGTAGAAATAATAATAATAATAATAATAATAATAATAATAATAATAATAATAATAATAATAATAATAATAATAATAATAATGAGAAGAAGAAGAAGAAGAAGAAGAAGAAGAAGAAGAAGAAGAAGAAGAAGAAGAAGAAAGTAACAACAAAAACAATTTATAAAATGCAACAAGGAAAAACAACTTACTTAACAGATCTGATGATAGTATCCAAAGCATCGAGAAAAAAATTAGTAAAAACAATATTGATTTGAGTATCATTCTAATCCAGTTGACAAAATATTAGTAAAAAATATATCATAGTTCAGTCAACAAGCCAATTTGCACATTTTCTTTAAAGTTCTTTCCTCCAAACAATACAACTTGAATGATAGGAGTAACAATATGTTGCCTGTGTTTCAATCTACATGACGATAGTAATTTCTTGGAACAGACGTCACAACATACTGCTCCTACGTCCACCCCAACACCATGTTAAACTTTCTTACGTGTATGATATTTACACATCAATTTAAAGTACAAGAGCCTTTCATTCTTGACTTTATATTTTCAAACCTGAACTTGTTATCAAGATAACCGGTTGGTTCTAATACTGTTCACCTGGCTTTCATAACTTAACAGTTAATTATTTATTTAGGAAGATTACGTTGTATTATAAGATAAAAACTTATAAAAATAAGATCTCCCAAATTTTATATCAAGCTGCTTTCATTTATTACGATCTAACTCAAATGAAAGAAGCATATTTAATATGAATAGATCATTGCTTATAATCGAAATCATCCCAGAGCGAATGCAATATCACCTCATTATTATCTGTCGATCTTGTTCATTATCATTGCTCATACTACGATTTTATGTCATCAGCATGCAGTGATTTGTTCATTATCGACCCCATCCAAGGTCCCGATAATCTACATCCATATTTCAAACCAAATTCAAAGCAAAATGCAGTTTCGTGGTTGTCTGTAGATTTTAGTTTCACAAATGTTTGCGCTCTACATATTAAACTATGCATTTCATTTTCATATAGGTCAGAATAATATTTAAATTGCATTGGCTTCCAGGGTGGTATGTAATCAAGTGCAAGATCATTTCATTAATATTTGTTTATCTCTCAAATTATTGAACCAAATGTACATTATTGTTCTCTCTCTCTCTCTCTCTCTCTCTCTCTCTCTCTCTCTCTCTCTCTCTCTCTCTCTCTCTCTCTCTCTCTCTCTCTCTCTCTCTCTCTCTCATCATTTTGCTGACACAAGCAGATATTATTTTAATTTTTAATGAAGACCACATATGATTTCTAGGGTATTTGTAGATTTAAATTTTGCAACTTCTGGCGCTCGACGAATTAATTTGCTCATTACATTCGTATGTAAGTTAGAATAATATTTGAATGCCAAAGGGATTTTTCGGCATGGATACATATGGACTAATTAGTCCCTATATCTTTGTACATTTTAATATTATCTCCAATAAAGAATTGGTACTCTTCTACATGTATACCCGATGGCTGTTTTTTATATAAGCAATATATTTCTTTCTCGTTTTCTAAAACAATATAACAAATGATCCAGTATCAAACTCCGGTTCTAAACATCTAATAACGTTATATCTAAAGGTGTGATTATCATGTGTAATAATAATAATAATAATAATAATAATAATAATAATAATAATAATAATAATAATAATAATAATAATAATAATAATAATAATAATAATAAAGTAAACTCAGGAAGATGAAAATTCTGACTAATATTAATTAATCGTATTTTTTACTTGCTCTAGTACAATGAAGTTGTATTTAAAAAAAAACAAACAACTGCATTAACTGTACAGAGATCTTAAAAATTTACGAGCACACAAGAACGATGTTAAAATGTATGAAATAATTCATGTGGATGATAAAGATTTACTTTCTTAATCGTATCCTGCAATAACATTTATCACATTGTACACTTTACAAATGAAAGGTACATCGTGTAAGCGAGTGCGAAAGAAGTAATTCTTCTTTCTAAACTATTCTCATTAAAATAAATTCATTACCCATGTGAGATAAAATAAATCCATTACCTATGCAAGATCCTGTTTATACCAACTGCAAAAAAAAATCATTGTGATTAACTTTCATCATTCGCCATTTTATCCACTGAATTCACCTTTCTAGCAAATTAAAGCTACAGATTAAAGCCTTCTTAACGATAGAGAATGTATTGCCATTATTTTATTATATCAACTCTTACCGTAATGCAAATCCTGCCGTCCGCTGATGTGTACGCCTTGAAGTTCGCGTGATCGTTATCGACTAGAGTCATTCGGACAGTTTGGTTGGAATCATCATCTGTTCCGGTCAGACAGCCCACGCTTACTCCAGAGTGACCATTCTCTGGTATGTTATTTGGTTCAAGCTATATATAATTCAGGTAGATATAGAAAGGATTAGAAACATTTAACAACCATTTTCAACACATTTGCCAAATAAAGACTGCTATACTGAGACAAAGGTTGTAGTTTTGGGGTAATTACAGTGCTTGTTACAATTAAACATATTTTACAATATTGTTGTTAACCTTTCGAGTAGGTGTGATTATAATACGATAAATCATTGCCAAAACCTAAACACGGAATATAAAACCACACTAAAATGTACAAAAGTCATAAGCAGATACATCAGTATATTAAAGGCAGAACAAAGAGTTGCGAGAAATTGATACACGGAAAGCTTCAAATGAATACCGTCTGTACTGTAGTCTGACTATACCTCCCCGTTTGTTTGTATCCCCCTATCGATTTCAATGACCGGGATCTTTAGTGTGTATTAAAAAAAAGTGCACAGAACATAATCAGTTGGTTCATTGATTTATAATTTATAACCTGAATGTGACCAGTGATCCTAACACTGGCATTCTCTACGCCGTTATGCTAAACGGACTCTCCATACTAACACAGCGCCATGATGAGTACACTATGTGCATTTCGATTCCGTCTGACAACATTGATGTAATTCATCCTATTCGGTAACTGCCGGATAATTCCGTAAAGTACCATAATGCTGAGAGTTGAGAGTTATATCCTTTGAAGACCGTTACATAGAAATTACACGGCATGATAAATACACTTGAAAGGCAAATTGGTAATTATCATTCTTTTCTTTTGCTTGATTCGACATAGTAAATATCGGAAGCAGACAGCATAGTATTTTCCTTCTACGTATATACATGTGTGTTCTTGAATACACCCCTTCGATAAAAATGTCCAGGAAATGGAAAAAAAACTGGCTAACAGGTCGTTTTTACACTGAAAACTGCCGTTTGGAATGAAATGCGCAGACGATATCTGTGCTAGGATCCCATCTGTGGTTTATCAGGTTCGAAATTATAAATCATTAAAGTTTTAAATCTGTTGTGGGGTACAAATAAACGGGTAGGTGTATTCAGACTATAGATTATAATTCATGTCATGCTGGAAACAACAGATTCAGATATGAATGATGATCAGGGACAATATTACTTGTTTCACTGATTACTCCTAAGAAAATACATAGACACAGATCTGTCGACATATTATGCGACGGTGGATCTGTGTCTATGCAGTTTCTAGTAGTACTAGACTTATAAGCGAATTTATAAGTTATTACAAGTCTTATTGCAGAAACTTCAAAATCATCTAGTAATATATTCGTTGTGTATATATGTTCGTAGCCAATGTTTGCTATTTTGTTTTCATTATTGTCTTTGTTTGTTTTATGTTGTGATGCTAATTGAGATTGTAATGGAAATTAAAAAAATATCCATACTAACACGGCGCCATGTTGCGTACACTTCTTAGGCAAGTTGATTTCCTTATGCAACATTGTGAAGTAGTTCATCCTATTTGGTAATTGCCGGATAATTCCGTAAATTATCATAATTTTGAAATTCTTGAGTTTTATCCTTTGCACATATGTACACAGAAATTACACCGTTTGTTAAATCCACGTGAAATGCGATTTTGTAATTGTCAGTCTTTTCGTCTGCGACATTGTAAATATCGGAAGCAGACATTATATTTTCCTTCTACGTACCTACTTGTGTAGTTCTGCATATACCCCTTTGATGAAAAGGACTTGTCCAGGAAATGGAAATGGATCTGGGGCTTGGCTATCCGTTACATTTAAAACTTCCGTTAATCATGAAACACACAGACGATAACGATGCTAGGACCTACCAGGTCACAGTCATTTTAGAAATTATAAATCAATGAATGAACTGAATAAGTTCTATTCATTTCTGATCTAATTTATACTTCTCGTTATTAAAATCGTTTGGGGTGGGGTTACACATAAACGGAGAGGTATAATCAGACTATATTGCTTGTGTTATGTGGGGGGTAATTCAGTTGGAGTTATCTTAATATTACAATACAGATTACATATAAATATTCACTGCATCAGCCACTATGCCTATTTAAAAGATGAAAATTGTTAAACAAGCAAATGAAACTGACCGTAACTGAGGTAGGCGGTTCATTCGAGTTCTTCACTTCAAATGAGAATGTCTTGCTCAAAGAGGCGCCTCCAATATCCGTGGTTCTGAAAGTAGCTTGCCACCTAGATACAACATGTGACATGCGATTAGTGGTGTAAAAGACATTAGATTTTAACTGTTTATATCACTACCGAAATCAAAATCGTTTAGACAGTGCCATAATTAATATAGATATGGGAGAAATGGACTACACATATTGGTTTTGTATAACCAATTAGAGAATATTACACATCAAAACTGAACATTTAGACCAGCACTTAGCTGAAGCATATTGAAAATTATTACAACTTACATGACCACGCATACTATGATGACAGTAAACAATAGCACAGCCTTTGCAGAATACAATATTAAAATGAAACTATTCACACATCATTAATAATGACAAATTCTACATTTCATTGAATTCAAATTTTTTCAGAATGGTATTATAAATATTTCATGACATGAAGAAAACATGTCGGTATCAAGAGATACTTGCTTACAAGATTGGTTTAGCTACATGTGAAAAATATCAGACAAAATATTGAGCTTTAATATTTCAAGCATTCATTAATAAATTGTTACACGCAATTTCAAACAAATCAAACACCTGTGTGGGCGTGACATGATGGTCCAAGAGTTCATTTATTTCTAATAACCTTAAAACAGTAGTCTTCGTCAACTAAAAGGTTATAAAATGCTCAAATACTAAGGCAAACTTCTCTAATCACCTAAAAGCTCTAATTTCACAATTATATTCTTTACGTTGTTTCCCATTTGTATTATTTGTTAGTAAGCACTTTCAAGCCAAACACGAGTATTTCACGAAATTAGGTGTCCAGGGTGGCCAAGTGGCCTAAAGCGCTCACCATTACCGATCACTGCCATCTCACCTCGGTCTGTGCGGGTTCGAGTCTCTAGCTACGCTAATGCGTATTTGAGAAAGACCACTAATATCTTCCCTTAGGTAGGTAGTTCTTATTTCTTATCAGGTTTTCCACGGGTGCATCCTCCACCAGTTATACTTGCCACCATGTATAGCCTACCTTGTGTTGAAAATTGGCGGAAAAACCCCAAACAACAAAATGACAATAAAAAACACGATAAAAAAGAAACCCAGTGCGTTTAACTGCTGCTCACATGTATAAATTCGCTATGTTATCATAGCTAAATTGCTTCCCTAAAGAAGTTTTCACTCCTTCAACAGCTATGAGGTTGCTTATATTGGTGTTTTTAAACCAACGTCACACAATCGCGGCTCAGGACCTCAGCACTCATAATAAACGGCGCAAAAATATATCGTTGCCACCAGAACAAGCTCGCTCGCACCGCATCATCACTTCCACATACCTATTAATATACAAATGATACACTGATATAGAACTGTAGTCCAGTATCTAAACAATCACATCTTCAAATACCATATTTCACTCTTACAGCTACCTCCAAAGGCAGAATCTTACGCTAAAGGTACTCCATGCGACTGCCTCCAGTTCTCTATTTAAAACTCTATATCGTAATTTATGGCAGTTTTCTATAAGCACACAAACCAATTCCAATTTACGTAAATCATGCTCAAAGCAGTAAACAAAATATCTGCTAACCAATACTTCTGGAAGTTAACTTCTGCACACGATGAATGCAACTCAATTTACCAAATAGAAGAGGGGCGTCTGCCTTCACACATAAGTATCATAATAAAATAACATAATTACAACATGCACATCGACTGCGATGCACAGAGCTATATGAGTTTTCCGAGCGGCGTTCACTAGTCAACGTTTGTAATCGAATATATTCAACGACTACGGAGACAGTGGTTGTTCACCGTTTTTCTTTGAGAGAACTGTTCGGGGACAAGTGTATGGGGTTGAGGTATGTCATAATTTTCTTATTTTATCAAAACACTTCACAATCTATTCATGACTCCCGAATGGAAAGGAACTCGGTATAAAGCCATCTAGGTCATGTTAATTTACCCATGAGAGACTAACATTTCAATCTTGTTTCTAACTCAAAATGCAGTTCAACTGACCTCGCGTCTGGTCTAGAATAAAAACGAATATGTTCAACGGACCTCGCGTCTGGTCTAGAATAAAAAAAGAATACAAATCTTACTGACCCACTTTTATGAAGCAGAACTGCTCTCTATTAAGAGAACAAACTCTATTTCACCACCACCACAAATTATATCCTACTGGTAACACCAATGATTCATAATGGACTGTATCTGTTCACATAAATTTAAACAAAGAAATAGATTTTCTTTCACGCAATAAATGTTCGATGTGCAACGCAAACTTCCAAGGAGTTATTCACTTTCTAGAGTATGCGTTTCCTTTCAAGTTTCCATGCCGAAAAGGCTGAGTTAAGTTTGCAAAAGACATAAATATCACAAAGTCATCCAAAATCGCACCGCTTATACCAGAAAATGCTCTTCTTACACAGAAGGGTCTCATACAGCTAGCGAATCAAACATCTGCGCGAACATGGCTTGATAGTCCATGATTTAAACTCTTTCAAAGGACCACAAAACAACAGTCGTTGTCAACTGAAAGGATCCTATACGTGCAAAGTAATACAGTAATTTTCCCCATATGACTTAATGGCAACACATCTAAAGACTCTAATTTACACTTGTATTGTTGGTTTTGTTTCACTTTTGTGTGATTCCTCAGTAATTATTTCCAAGCTGATAATTGTTACTTCACGCCATACAATACAAAACACTACCCAGATACCCAATAACAAGACTTGTTTCTATCTCAATTTACTAAATATGTATAACTCAAGATATCCAGAAACTTCCCTATGTTAAGAAATTATGGATTGTGCATTTTATGAAACTAATACACTATGTCATAACGTCTCATGAATGCTATATATTATGACGTCTGCTCCTAGAATTTGGCTAATTACTCGGGTTGATAAATATATTTCCAATTCTGGCTCTCCATAATCAACAAATAATCATTAAAATGTAACAAAGTCATAAACGGAGACGTAGATACAATTACCACATACCTTATGTTTATTTCAGTATCATGCAATGACATAAGAAATACGACAATTTTTACTGATTACATTTAATGATGAAGTAAGCATCATCGACCCTAATAGAAAGATAGTTTAATTTGAGTGGCGTAAGGAAGGAATACATTACGCAAGTGATGTGAGTAAATACACGGTCACGTATTCAACTAAATGTACAGTACAAGGTCAATAAACAACAATTTAGATATAAAGCATAAGTGGAAATCAAAGCTGTTTTAAACAGTAAATGGTGGCAAGGAATATGAAGCAGTTGCTTTACATTTAAGTTACATGAATGGCAAACGTAACACAAAATTTGAAGTCATTTGTATGTTTGAAATGGCTGTGGTTACGTTGCAAATGGTTGCAATTAAAATTGACTCTTTTAGACTATCGTCTCCTGATGACTTGTGGAAAAAACCTAAAGATAATTTGCTGTGTTAAAATATTCTTTGGCCACAAATCAAGCGAAACAAATAGAAAATAAAATATGTGCAGTTAAAAACATGATAAAATAATGTACCTACACATTCGATAAAGAATAATGTATCCAATTTGCATACAAAAGAGTTTACACAGTACTCTGTGGGAACATAATAAAAAGTCCAAAACCAATATACTGAACTGAAAGAATCGTTAACAAATCAACTAACCTTTACATTACCCAAACAACTGCAAAAATAGATTATGTTAGTCACATGGATAACCTATATCACTCCGATATAAAATAATTTACACAGGCATAATTCTTGTGATTAGCTTCCTCACATCCAGTGGCAGCGAAGACCGTTCTAAGTTAAATGCCTACAACATTTGCAAAACAATTAAAGAAGTAAACATGAATCAGACATTGTGAATAATAAACTGAGAAAGTAACAGTAAGAGTGAACTATTGCACAAAGTATTGCTACTGATGCTGCAGATGGTTTGTGTTTAGAAAGTCGTATAGTATACCACTTGACTCCTCGATATCTGATAATTATTACCGATTGCATCTTTGCCCTTTCACGCCATTTCACAGTTAACATAACACTTACGTAAAGATCTCAAATGGTAAAAAAATTGTAATAATGATCATGAAGTGATAAACATTTACCTACGGTAGGATACGATTACTTCGGAATCGATTGCTCAGTCTGTAAATGACAAATACCGAAATAAAAATGCTTATGTTATTTCACATCACTAGAGAAAGTATCATCGACACAGAAGCCAGTTCAATTTTTACAAACGTTTGGCTTGATCTTTCTAGACTAAGTTTAAACGATGTTTTTGACAATGTGCATAAAGGTCCATTATTGATCCAGAGCAGTTTTTCAACTCAGCCATAGAGCAACATTTAGTTGGCTAGCCAATTATGGATTTTCCCAAGTTTTCAATTCAGGCAACATTTTACAGAAGTTACTAAGTATGTACATGTTCAGCACAGAAGCGCATATAAATTATTAACGTAATTGTGAACAGTGTTTACACTAACGACTATAGAATGTTGCTCTATTTGAAACACACACATGATAACAAACTTTAAAGTTGTTAATTTGAATCATACTATCAATATGCAACTCGAGGGTAAAGAAAATTTGGATGCTCACAAAATATATACTTATTTCGTTTCATATGCACAGGTAATTACTCAAATCAAACGTTCAAATTAATTATTTTAGACACATATAGTTGAAAGAGCTGCACAATAAGATAATTTCTAACGTGACTAATTGTGGAAAGTGTGATAGAAACTGAATATTATAACATTTTACTAGATTGACGTCATCATAACATTTTACTAGAGTGACACCATCGTCATCATAATATTTTTGTACAACAATACCTAACACGGACAATGATTATTCAAATTTCAACGAGTGATAATAAGTCCCAAAGATGAAATACATAAACGCTTAGAGTTAATGGTCGATGTATCTCAGGGAAGTAATACTTTGTCTATGATTGATTACTGTGACGATCGCGGCGATGTAAAGACAAGAACACAGCTAAGCTAACTATTGTCAGCTTTTAGTTGTTGACATTTTGAAATAACAGTATGGGTGATCATTCAAAAGTACAAATCTTAATCAAATATTCAGCGAGACGTCAATATCCTCTCGAGTACGCGGTTCTGTTCTGACCGCAGGATAATGTATGCATGGTATGATCTAAACACGTTTGTCGAAATATGCTATTTTCTGTTTTGATGATATCAATTTATAATCAACAACTTTTTCTTACTTTTATATCTTCTTTAAACAATCACTTTCCTTACCTCAGATTTTTTGTGCATTTTGGAAACAAGAAGAAAAATGCTTTGAAGACCAGTACAGCTTATTTTTATGATTACTTCTTATTTGTGCTTAAATTAACTCTTTGTTTTTCTTAGGATATATATATATATATATATATATATATATATATATATATATATATATATATATATATATATAGATATATATATATATATAGATATATATATATATAGATATAGATATATATATATATATATATATATATATATATATATATATATATATATATATATATATATATATATATATATTTTAAACAAATTACCCTATTTTATAGGAGTAGAACTACAGACTTTATTTACGCATATGTGTATGTTTCTGCAAGTACGCGTTCATTGTTGGATTTAACGCCTTATTTCAGCACACACACACACACACACACACATACACACACACACACAAGATCAAACAGTATATTTTGACGTAGGAAGAACCGAGATAAACCCCGCTTTGAACCATTGATGGTGATGGCAGGCATGAGTAAAAGCAAACGCTTTGGAACACACACATCGGGGACTTTAAAGTATGTATGATGCTTCGGTGATTAAGTAATTGTCTATCTAACATAAATTCATGTTATCATTCTATTGGGCTTAAACCAATGTTTTAACCTGTTTCTTAATCACTGGTTTATATATATATATATATATATATATATATATATATATATATATATATATATATATATATATATATATATATATATGTGTGTGTGTGTGTGTGTGTGTGTGTGTGTGTGCGTGTGTGAATGTGTGTGTATTTATTTATTCCACACACATTAAAAAATAAATAACATGCATTTAAAGTGTTGGTATAAAGCAATTTGATATACCGATACGATTGGTATAACAAATTGTGATATGCCCATGGCGCAATAATACGCATTTATAAACATTCTTGCGAGCGTCTTTAATTGATTCTAGATCGATGATCAATTTCCACAAATTAGTCACTAATAATGAAAAGTAATTATAATCCCCGTTTTCTAAATTAATTTAATATGGTACATTTTCATCACAATCCTTTCTATTTTCTGTTCTCCCATCGGTCTCATGGAAAACGGGCAAACTGCGCACAAATGTGGAATGGGATAGAAAAGGAATTCGGACAGAATTAAAACCTTGAAATAGTAATTACACAAAATAACCTACAAGATTATGGTTCGTCGTAAACAATACATGTGCTCTTTCCTTGGGATTTATCAACAGTGTTTATCAATGATACAATGTTGCAAACCAGTAAATTCCTCAGTTAGGTGGTACACATACTGTGATATATTTAATGTTCTTTTGACTTGTTTTTTTTTTCTTAAACATATGAAAATCTCTCTCTCCGATATTCCGACAAAGTAAATCTCATCGCAACATCAGCCTCAATGCACATTACGTGGTCTTCTTTAAAAGACCTATAGATAAATCGCAAGTGCATGTGTTAACCAGTTAGGAACACCATGGCTGACATATGCGTTCAACGATGCCACTCAATGCATCACCCCTATTTACTCGTGGATTTTAAATCCACTACCCCCGATTATTTGCGATTCCGTACCCATCTGTTTCACCACTGGTGTCACGACGGAGGGTCTGTCGAATAAACTTTCCAGTTGACTTGAAAGATCTAATCAAAATTTCAGACACTCTTGGTCTATCTCACACAGCTCAACATGACGTCCCTTCAGTCTAATGTTCTCGTCAAATTGATTCGAGCCTTGTATGTCATCAGTTGCGAAAAAATCCAAAAATCCGTTCTTGTGTCTTAGAAGCCAGTCTCAGAGAAGTCTTACGATGGTTTACGATGACAGCACGTCAATTACTACAAGGCATCACTCATATCACTCATCAAACCAAACGTCTTTTTGAGAGAAACAAAGTAGCCTTGACAGAACTGTCAGATACCCGCAACACTCAATCAAAAAAGCACATCATTTTAAAACCTGGAGGTAGCGGTTCTCTAAGAGTTGTCATCATTCGCTCCTTCTTAAAATGGGATCCCAATGTCCTCAAAGTTATCCTTAAGAGAAAAGTCCCTCCTTGACCCCAACGGACCCAGCGAAAAAGAGTACTGGTGTCAAAATCAGTCACAGCACCAGAAAATAAAAAACCCCACCCCACCCCAAAGACCCTCAGAAAACAGCTTCTACCTGCAACAGAGTGTTTTCGGCGAGGACGCAGCCTTACATTCCAATCAACGACCTACAGCGACGGTGACCACGTCTCCACTAGCATCAGGTTCGTCCACTTCTACGTAGCTGGTGATTCCAGCCAAACCCAATTTGACACACATCTTTCCAAATTTGATGGAAACCCGTGTCTCCAGGAATTTATCCTCCAGAGGTGATACCCTCCAACTCTTTAGCTGCTGAGAAAGCTGCTCATAAAGTACCTGCCTACAAAATCCAAGTCCAAGAGAGATCGGGTATGTTACAGAGTTTACTGGATTTTTTCAAGCAAGAACAGTCCCAATTTAGTCCATTGCCAACCCCTCTACATCGAGTGATGCCTGCCGTGAAGATGATAATGATGACTCATTCCACTATAAAAAGAGAAATGTACCAGACGATAGTTATCAGTGCATTTTGTACTCCGAAACACAAAGATGTCACACCCCAGAAGTCATCCCTCTTTAAACCCTAAAGAAAAGAAAAGGAAAACATCTCGTTTAACCAAACATCGGGAAATTTTCTCCGTCTTGTCCAAAGCCTTTCCACCCATATGAAAATAACTCATTCAAGTACAGTCCAAAGACGTCTTCGATACTGTGTTAATGCTGCCTGAATGTCTTAAAAGGAACGATACCTTTGTATAAATATCTGAAAGAACGATTAGCCAAGTATCGACATGTTTTATGACAAATGATTCAAAAGAAAATGCCCATCCGTCAAAAGACAAAGAAGGTGGTACAACGCGGAGGGGATTTTACCCATGTTGTTAGGACCCTAGGACCCTTGCTGAAAGGAGTATTGGGAACAAAGCTGGGAGGACTCATGGGAGCAAGATAAAAAATGGGCCATGAGGACTAAAGGGGCTTTTTGAGTCCAAAGATCTCAGACGTAATGTTTGGAATCCTATAGAAGGACGAAAACTGACTTTAGTGCCTTACAAACGATGGATAGAATTCCATCGTTGTCAAGAACAATGAACCCCACATTTGCCTCCCAATTCTCATTTAACAGAAATGACCCAGTTACAACACGAACCGTTAATGGCTCTCAACGACATTTTAGACACGGAAAATGGCAGCGGTACGGTCAAGTGTGTTAACGGTTGCAACTCTTTAACCAGAAAGCTTTAGATAAAGCAGCTTGACTGACTCTGAAACATGTTAAGACCCTAATGAAACGTCCAAAGTGACCACTGCTCCAATTTTTTTTTCTCAGCAAGATCTACAAAAGCAACCCTTGTGGTTGTGGTGTGGAGAACTTTTGTCTAAAATGCAAATCGTCTGTTTCTGCCAAATTTTTGTAGTGCATGGTGTCATCGGTGCTGCCATTGCTGATTTGAGTTTGCGACAAGGAAATAAACAATTGTTGACCATTTTACTGAGCGGTTGCATCAGTAACTTTCTTCCCAACACTTCTCTAAAATACTCGAACAGTAGCAATGGCAGGCTTGTGACCAACACAAGTCATCCTTCCAACAGTCACCAATACAACAACCTCAAAAACCCTCTTTTGGACACTTTTTTGACTTCGAAAGACTCCTCGAACAACAGAATTATGAATAAACGATTTTACTTAACTTTACACAAGTGACAGTCCCACTGATGTGTTTCCTCACAAAACTTTGTGGTGTTTCACGGCCAGATTATCTCATGTCATCCAGTTGTATCACGAAATGTCTTTGGTCGAAATGATTCATCTTATACAAAACATAAACCTCACCTAAAATCAAACGAAGTCTTGGATCTAAATCCGTAATATACAAGTACAGGAAAAAATCTATACCAATGATCCTGGATTTTATCCATTTAAAAAAAAAAAACCATCGCAATTAATTTTACTCTTGAGCATGTATGAGATGAAAATTCCTGCTGGCTATTATTCTAATGGCCAACATTTGGTGGAAACAAATCCCACTATTTTCGTCACTCAGTTTGGCAAAACCCTGGCTAAACAAAATACATCTGTCACGATCTAGTACCATAAAGTGTCTCATTGCCTACTTATGAAATTAATTTACGGATGCCCAAACGTTGTCCATCACTTTTAATCCCAGTTTATTTGCATGATGGATGAAGAGAAGATCACTTTATATGATGGTCAGGTTTTCCCTGACATCAGCATTTTCAGCAAAAGTTGATTTTTAAAATTATTTGTCAGCCGCTAGAATTTAATTTAATTTTTTCGTAACCCAATGTGATTGAGTACAGCGTGGTGGGACACACTTCCGCATTGTTACTGCGAGTCATTCCTTTAAAAGTGGATTATGCTATGACTGATTACGAGGAAAGTGAAAACATCTATCACGTTCACTGCAAATTATTACATCGTCATTATCTCCCCGTGAATAAGTCGTATTTCGACAGTGTCAACATTGGAATAAAAGCAGATCTGTGACAAAATATTCCATTCTCCAAAGAAAAAGTCACTGTGAAACTCCATTTTCAAAAAAATATTCTCTAACGACTTGTAAATCATGTATCCAGTATACCGTGGAGTCGCTAGATAGCGAGGACATGGTTTAGGAGATATGCTGAAATCGGCGTTTGGTTCGGTGACCCATTTTTGAAACCGATGGTGACACGAGGACTGCACGCATTGAAAGATGCTGCTCTTACGTATGACAAAAAATTTCTCCAAAATGTTATTATCGACAAACAAAGAAGCTTTCTTGAAAGAAGGCCAAATATCTTGGACGCAGTGGAGTCAAAACTGAATCTGTTTGCTATAATACCCTCCTTTTTGACGATGCAAGAATCCCAATGGGTAGAATTTCATCCCATCTCTTATTTGACAACCTCAGCCCAATCAAATTTGAAATATATGACATCCTAAAGATTACATCTATCTGAATAGCAGTTTCTTGTACCTGAATGTTGAAGTGATCAAAACGGACGACAACACTCCTGTAGCCAATGTTAGAGTAGTACCCGTCAACAATTTCATGCATTTGTTGTTCAGCCAAGTGGATTTGTACTTGAATAACAAACCAGTCAACGGCAGCATGTGTACTTACCCTTACCGAGCGTACATGGAAAATTTATTGACTTATGTAAAAGAGGCAAAGAACACTCATCTGGATGTTTGCATTGTCATCTGAACGATTGTTCTCAAACATATTTGAGAACAATTAGAATTTTATTCATCTGATTTGATGAGCATCATAGGTTTTGCATTTTTGGTGTTGATTTTTTCGACATTAAATTTACAATTTTACTCAACGCATAGTAAAATACTCGTGTAAATTGTTGATTTATATCCGTTTAGTTTGATTTGACTGACAATCATAACTGTGAAGAAATGTGCATGGCTGATTTTATAGTACATGATTAGGTCCTAAGCACATGATGCCTCTCGATGATATATCGAGTTCTCTGTCGACTTCGGTGAGATATTCGCCAGGCATTTCAAGTATATTTCTCCTGTGTCACGATTACACATTTTTGTCACGATTCCACATCTGCCCTTGACACTGCTTTGACATTGTGTTTCATGTTGTGATTTTCCATGCTGACTATGCAACGGTTATTCTTTGAAATTCACAATGAATAACATGCTTTAAATTGGCGTTGAATGTTTTCTTTGATTCTATAACAATGTATTACTTAAAACTTCAAATCTATCCAATTATCTTCTCTGTCGTACTTGTTTTGATAATTTTCTGGTGTATTGATGTGACAAATCTGTTATTCGAACATAGTTGTTCATTTCACCTCTGTTGTCATTTGGGCTTATACACTGATATATATTATTCTATGATCATCTCTCTCTCTCTCTCTCTCTCTCTCTCTCTCTCTCTCTCTCTCTCTCTCTCTCTCTCTCTCTCTCTCTCTCTCTCTCTCTCTCTCTCTCTCTCTCTCTCTCTCTCTCTCTCTCTGTTCCAATTACTCTAAAGATATAAGCAATTTCTCTCCATACTGCTGTCTCCCTTTCCATTATTTCATACATATTTCGCAATATATATATATATATATATATATATATATATATATATATATATATATATATATATATATATATATATATTAGTTTTTCTTTTTTTAATATTTTTCAGTATTCTAAATTTTTCTTGGACTTTGTTTAATTCTATGATTGTATTTTATTTAAACTACATTATCACAAAATATATTTAACATAGATTGTAGAATACAACTAACCACCTACCCGGCGTAATACAAGCTTTTTAAGTTCCTAACCCATTCTGGAAACTCCTTTTAAACAATTTTTTCACAATAAACATGAAATTAAGATAAAAATGTTATCTTTTCTAAAAATCACAACATAGTGGATTCACTATTAGAGTACCTATTCTTTTCTCGTGTGAAAATCATTTGGTCATTTTGTAACTCCTTACTTGCTGGGTTCCTCTTCATAGTTAGTTCTCCTTGTGAGGCAAAGTCTATTCTCGTTTATGGAAAACCTTCCTGTAGGATCGGTCAATATGCTGTACACGTGTCTTTCGTAGGGTTCATCATCAGTAACAGTAGTGAAATAGGCAAAGCACGTGCCGCTCGCAACATTTTCTTCTAATACAGTCTTATCGAGTTTAATCTAGAATAGAGTGTGTATTCAATCAATATATATCTGCGTGTTCATGATACTAAATATGAATAATGAATACTTTATTTTTATATACTTTGATCGCATATATGTTGACATTATTTAAATGTTTGCTTCATAATTTACGTATTTTAACCTTTCACCATAATTAAATATTATGCTTAGGGCGTGATAACGAACTGAATATCTATATGTGAGGAAAAGTGGTTTTTTTTCTATCATCTTATTTAAGAAATCTAAGATACGGGAGATGAGTGTTAAGGATAGACATTTAGTTCTTCCATGTCAAATACGGAACAAAGAACAAGTAACACCGTTAAGACCATTCATAGCCAGGCTTTTTCCTTTACATCACAGTTAATTTCCTAACACACGAAAAAAAAACACAAACATGAACAGGAAACGTCCCTGCATATTCTTTTGTTAATAACTTATGTTGGTATTTTGAAACACAAAATAGCGAACATTTAACAAGTTATCCTATTCTTCACCTCAAAGCAGTGACTTCCAACACAAACTGTTTATTAGCGGTTACATCTTTCCTAACAGACTGGTTCATCTAAGCGTGCATTCATTTTGGAGAAGAAAGGTGCAACTAATCGAATGCAAGGTTACAATTTAGATTGTTCTTCTTCACTTTTCTGCACGAGTCCTGCGTAAGTTATCTATGACCTGCGATAAAATTACACCACTTCACAGCATATTAAAAACTAAATGCCCATTTAAAATTGAACAGTCCGTTTGAAAGAATAGATTGAAAGTACGAAGCGAATGGAAAGTAGCACATATCTCATTAAGGTCAGCCATTGTTGCTTCTCGATTTTAGTGTGGATTCTTATAAAGAAAACAGTCATACGTCTACTGGTGGTTTGTTCTTCCTTCCGCAGTATATCTTTGGCTGTGTCCAATTCCCGTTCTCTTGACACGTCACGTTTGTTGGACTGCCTTTAAGCATATCTATGCCAATTGTATCTTCAACGCAGTATGCCGTACAGTTTGCATTATATGTATTTCCCTGTATTGATACAAAGAAATAATTTCAGATTTAATAATTTCATACAGAAATTAGAAATATGTTGCTAATTCATACGTAGATTTTGTATCTTAGGTTGAATGGTTCTTTGTTTCATTGGTTGTTGTGGTATAAATTACAAATCATTTTGTTTAATTAATTTAAAACAGAAAAAGAAACAGCAGCTGGTAACCAAAATAGAAACGGAAACCCTAAATATTATCAAGAACAGAAGAGAAAGAGAGAATATCCTATTTTGTACATGTATACATCAATTAAAGCTTTCGAGTAAAGGTACTCGTATAAAAATACCGAGTATGATATTTAAATATTTTCACAAAGGTTTGTAGTATAGTATCTGGTTACATTTTGTACTGATTTTTAATCATATAAAGGTAATTCCTCCGAAAAGTTTACTTTTTCTATAACTCTCTTTGTTATTGACATGACAATTTGTGCATCACACCTACCTCGTTACAGTGAAAGTATGGGTATCTACAATCTATAAGGTACTTAAACTGGGGCGGGCAGTATTCGATCCTCGGTTGGGGGCAAACCGTCTGATAGCAGCTATGACCGTCTGGCCTTAGCTTATATCCGGTCTTACAGCTACACGCACCTTGATTACACAATTGCTCACATTTCTCGTGACACGCATGAATTTCCTATACAAAAAAAGTACGTGAATCAAACTGAAAATTGACATGATTCTTTTCAACGGCGTACACTAACGAATGATTCAAACACAAATACCAAAACAACACAATTGTCATATTTGTGTATAACACTCAATGAAAAGAATTTTATGAATAAACCGAAATAAACAATTTTATTTATATTGTTATTATTTTTAATAAACTATACCTGGTATTAACATTGAAGATTGTTCAGTATTACATACCTGGTTATAACATTGAAGATTGTTCAATATTAAATACCTGGTTATAACATTGAAGATTTTTCAGTATTACATACCTGGTTATAACATTGAAGATTGTTCAATATTGCATACCTGGTTATAACATTGAAGATTGTTCAATATTACATACCTGGTTATAACATTGAAGATTGTTCAATATTAAATATCTGGTTATAAACATTGAAGATTGTTCAATAATACATACCTGGTAATAACATTGAAGATTGTTCAATATTACATCAGAACTCAGTTTATGATCTGCATAATACTCATAATAATATGACAAAGTATTCTATTAATAATTAATCATGATATTAAAAATTATTTCATAAGGCCTCTTCTTTTAAAATTAATTAGTAAACTTATTTGTATTATGTTAGTTTATAACTTTCGCTGCTTAAATTATTCTATAAATCAGAATAATAAAAAATAATTGTAAACAGGGACGTAATTCAAATGCCAATCATTGATGTAGTTTAAAGAACATAACACATTATATTGTTTTAAATTTAAACAAAAATAAAACTATTAATGAATGCCGTAAAGAGTTTTGGAATTTAGACCATTTAGATACCGTAATAAGATGGTGAATCCAATAGGTTTCCTTTAACAGACGTTCCATCTCATAATTAACTGTATGAATAGATTGAATTTAAAAAAAAAAAACAATCGTGCAAAGTATGGAAACTGTCATTAAAGTGTGCGGCAACATGAGATAAATGAAAGAAAGATTGATCCATATATTTTGTTTATTTTTTATCTATGTTGGTTCATGTGTTTAGGTATTTGCTGATTGGTTTATCCTATGTATTGCATGCCGCATTTTTTGAACGTGATCAAATAGATGGATAGATAGATAGATACATAGATAGATAGATAGACAGACATAGATAGACTGAGTTTTAACAAATATATTAATCGAATCAAGCTTCCTAAATATTTACAGAAAGTTATCAGGCAACGATTTTACTTAAGTTCGCCTTTTAATTCATCCCATTTTCGTCACAGTGATCTTTGTTGCTAGAATGAAGTTACACTGAATATCGTTGTTGTTAGAATGAAGTTACACTGAATATCTTTGTTGCTAGAATGAAGTTACACTGAATATCTTTGTTGTTAGAATGAAGTTACACTGAATATCGTTGTTGTTAGAATGAAGTTACACTGAATATCGTTGTTGCTAGAATGAAGTTACACTGAATATCGTTGTTGTTAGAATGAAGTTACACTGAATATCGTTGTTGTTAGAATGAAGTTACACTGAATATCGTTGTTGCCAGAATGAAGTTACACTGAATATCTTTGTTGTTAGAATGAAGTTACACTGAATATCGTTGTTGCTAGAATGAAGTTACACTGAATATCTTTGTTGTTAGAATAAAGTTACACTGAATATCTTTGTTGTTAGAATGAAGTTACACTGAATATCGTTGTTGTTAGAATGAAGTTACACTGAATATCGTTGTTGTTAGAATGAAGTTACACTGAATATCGTTGTTGCTAGAATGAAGTTACACTGAATATCGTTGTTGTTAGAATGACGTTACACTGAATATCTTTGTTGTTAGAATGAAGTTACACTGAATATCGTTGTTGTTAGAATGAAGTTACACTGAATATCGTTGTTGCTAGAATGAAGTTACACTGAATATCTTTGTTGCTAGAATGAAGTTACACTGAATATCGTTACGGGTAGTCTTCTAGTCTTCAAAGAAGTGGACTCAGAGAGTGACTGGCAGTAAACAATTTGACGTGTATATAAGGAGACATATAATATATGCATTATAAGAAATATACAAATGTCGTTTGTTTTTTAGATGCACAGAAATCTGACAAACAGGGTTGATATTTGAGTTAAGAGACCATTATGTATATATATATATATATATATATATATATATATATATATATATATATATATATATATATATATATATATATATCAATTTTTCATTCCTTGGGCTTGGTGGATGGCAGAGAACGATGGTGGCTACTGAAAGTGATACTTAAAAGCAAATTGATCAAAACATTCAACTTTTTTGGCGATAACTGATAGTGGCTACAAACCGCGTGCAAGAAATCGGGGAGCACTGTACTGATATCAAAAAATAACAGTTACACTAGAAAAAAACAAAACTACTTAAATATGAAGGCAAACTTTATATATATATATATATATATATATATATATATATATATATATATATATATATATATATATATACTTCCAACGTAACACATACCACTCTCTCACGTGGACAGGCCATACCACCACACTCCATATTGACCAATATGCTTCGATTGCGGCTTTGAGTACCCCATTGACAGTTTCTGACACACTCTCCCCATGGTCCCCAAAGCGACATCTAAGAAGGCATTAACATAATAGATGAATGAGTATTTTTTTTTTCTTTCAAATATGTTGTATTCATATAAAACAAATAATTGAGAAAATGCAAGAATTTTACATTATCAGTCAAATAATATCGCAAACTCCTCATCTGACTTCATATAAAATGTGATGGATTTGTTAATAGAACCGAACAAAACCTTAATTACTGAAAGAAAATTGCAGGCCACACACATGTAATATATGAGAAATTTACAAGTCTGTGGTGACACGCATTGCATCCTTGTTTTAACCTTTACGGTAAGAACAGGATTATACAAAATTCGGAGAAAATGTAAGAATATTTATATACATAAAGATAACGCGCTTTAAGACAGTATAAATAATTGTATTATATGCTCATCTTTTCTCCGTTAACTTGACATTGTGAGAATCGTTTATTATTTCCCGATATTGCACGCCCCGTGCCGCATTCATACTATAGCACGCAAAAAGGAACTATTTTCTAACGTAAACAATTTTTATGAATGACCTAATGCAGATATTTCATAGACTGCCACAAACCAGCAAATGTTTCATAGACAGACACATACAAACTGCTTTGGCACATTCCGCGTTAACTTTCTTGATATAACGTTTCAAAATTAAGGCTAGTTATAGACGCCATACAGGGTCCTCACATTATCTCGCGAGTAATAAGACAAATTGTCTTCTTTAGCTGGTAATAAAAACGGCAAAAAAATACTTACAATTTTACATCCCGAATTTCCTCAAAATATACTTTCGTAGTTCCGCAAATCTGACTTACATGAGCCATATCATGTGTTTTCAAGGTTCATTACACATTTAAAATTGTACAGTGATTTCGAATATATTCCAAATGCAGTTACATCCTCCCTACTGCACTCCAAATGATATAACTATTAAATTCCACAGAATCATTTCGATAATTGCAATTGAAAGGCTTCATAATTTCCACACATTATAATCTGAATCATTCAATGACAGAATAGAAATACGCATGACGATGTCAACAAACGTCAATGCGATTCAATTGTCAGACGCTGTTGGAATCTGATGTAAGTTACTTCATGCAGATAAATCCAGACCATAATCACAAAATTGCGTTGAATGGACAAAACGTATTCATTCCAGATCAAATGGAAAATATGTAGCAATGCGTATTCATTAACAATGTTACTCCAACTTTCAATTTTAAGCAGAACAAACGCCATTTTCCTTTCGAAACTTACGTCTAGAACGCGACCAACTTCAAATTTTTCTGAGCGGAGTTACGTGCGCATTCATAATGTTGTGTAATGATACAACTACACTTGTATATTTAGTTTGGAAAACGGCATACATTCTGTTACTTTGTATAATGTATTATTATATGCTCATCTTTTTTCTCCGTTAACTTTACATTATCAGAATCGTTCAATATCCGGCGATATTGAACACCTTCATATTGTACCCCCACGTGACTGATGCACGTGAATAAAGAACTAATTTCTGTAGTAAACAAACAATGGACGCAGATGCCAGTACTTTAGATTTATTATGTTTGTCGGTGGATAAAGTAAACCAACTGTTTGAACCATTTAAAAGTAAAGATGTCAAAGTTGAGAATGTGGATGAATTCATAGAATCACAGAAGAAATTTTCAACGAAGCTGGCGACTGAACGTGATATTAGAAATGTTCAGCGATGGCTGTATGAAATATAAACAAAGAAAAAAGGAGCAACAATTTTTTTAGACAATGCAAAGAATGAATGAAAATAAAATTACATAACATAAAACAAAAAAATATGGGGAAAATCTGTAATGAATTATATAATCTGCACATAACAAACCGTTTTCACAATGAAATCCATTAATCAACATTGCCAAATATAAGAAAACTGGATTTTATGGCAGATGCATTGGATTTTGTATTTAAATATAACATATTCGCGATGCAAATATTAAAATTTGCAGGTATTATCCAAGACCAATGGGGTTAATCAGCTTGGAACTCTGCTCAATCGAGCAGCCGAAATGGCACAAATCCAGGGGAGAATTACCAATCATTCTGTAATGAAGACTACTGTGACAAACCTGTCAAAAGCTGGGGTCCCTCCAAAAAAGATAATGCAAGTGACTGGGCATAAAAATATGTCATCTATAACTGGTAATAGTAATGAGAATAAATCTACTTGCCTTTTTGCCTCTTTAATCTCCTCAAAATGTACTTTGTACTTTGTGATTCTTTCTGATAATAAGAATTACGTATTTCCAAATACTGTTACACATCTGTGTACTATAATATATAAGCCTATAGAATCCAGACTACATTGTTGAAATCGAAATCACATTCCATAGTAGACTGTAAGGAACTCCGCAACAAACGAATCTGTTGTTCACAAAAAATAAACAATATTGAAACAAGCATCTTCTTAAGAATTTATGTTTAAAAACTTTCATATTTTTCCAGTTTACGATTCCAAACTATCCATGGCAGAACATAAACCGTTATGCAGATTGTTGTCATCGCCAGTCCCTAAAGTCACACGTATATCGTGCGGAAAACACACAGACGGAGATAATCAGAATTTGGCTGTATTGACAGAGAAACAAAATCTCTCAATTCATTACCAGCTGGGAACTTTGTTCAATAGCGCAGTCATTCATAATATGACTTTAAATTTCAATTTCAGATAGACCAAAATGGGATTTCTTTTTTAAATGAGCGAGCGCGCGGTACGCCATAAAGTCAAAAGGTTGATGGGCGGAGCTATATGCGCATAAATACTATTATTGTGTATTGAAGGAGAATTTACGATTGTCAACTTATTTATTTTAATAATAAAATAATAAATTTTATTATTAAATATATTTTGTTGTGAATTTTATTATTAAGCCTTTGGTAATGAAACAAAAATGAGCATATAATAAAAAGGTTACTGCATTTGAATGGGAATATATGAACTCGTTTTTTCGGACGGCTATACTGAACTCCCAAGGTCGTGCAGTATAAGCTATCCGAAAAACTCGTTCATATTTTTCCATACAAATGCAGTAACCTATAATATAATATCAGGGCTACTGCATTTATATGGGAAAATATGAACTCGTTTTGTCGGATGGATATACCGCACTCCCAAGGTCGTGTAGTATGACCATCCAAAAACTTGTTAATATTCTTCAATACAAATGCAGTAACTTATAAATACAGTGCAATACGGATACGATAAATATTTTGGAGGGTAAAAAGTAAAAGGAGAAATATAGTATATCATTATAAAGTATGAGAAATGTCCAATTCAACAAATATCATACAGATAATATTTTTTGTGCTCACTATTAAAGTAACAAATTTGGCATTTTTTAAGAATATTGCAATTATTTGCACTAAACAAGTTTATTAATTTAGCGATATGACAACGATTTCGGTTTTGCTTCTTTGGGGTATTTCGGGAAACTTAATATTTTTCTGTTTAAAAATTATCTCCTCAACACGTATATTGACCAAAATTGTATACTGAGGTTTCTTTGCAGGCTTCTGCAAAATAATCGCGTATATTAGATACCATATTTTAAGCTGAATTTAAAAAATGACGACATAGTATAATAACGGACATGGCTCTAGTGTTAGAGAAATTTGTGAGATCACATATACTGAAACAGAAGTCCGGGGAGTGGTATTCTGTTATGCCGACCACATTTGGTGGGTCCAGGATCCTTGGTATTTGTCCATCTGCATCGCCCGAAGACATAGCTAGGAAAAAGAAGCCTCGCAGGCAGCAAGGTTATTCGACCCTGCCTTGTAGTCAGGGGACATTCTTTGAGACCATTATAAAAACTTATACTGAGATTACAACATGTGAAAATGTTGTTGGCAATGATAACTGCATCAGAAATATAGACGTCTTTAGAAATAGTCCGGATAGTTTGCCTCCAGAATTCAAGAGCCCGACTAGCGTTTTCTAGAACATCCTGAATTTTATTCGGAATACTTTTTAAAGATTTCAGAACGACCCGATTGCTATCAGTATCAGAGGATTCTTTAGTGTACACGATGATTTTGTTGACCCAGACGAATCACATATTTTGATTTAGAAAAAAATAACAGCAAATGTGACACTATTGCTTGATCATAAGCATTCTAGAATAGTCAGGCTCTATTGCACCAATTAAAGGTGACTTTACTAAGAAGTGTCTTGTAGGTGAGCTAATTGCTGTATCGCCTTACAAAAGTTTCAAAATCATGTATAGAGTTATATTGCTCTCTTGCGAGGTTACGACAAAACAATCAAGAGCGCCACATCACAATTGCGACAGATTGTAATTAGAGAAAGAAAAACCAATAGAATATAATATATGATTTTGACTAAGAACAAATAACGGAAGCGTAAGAGCGAGCACAACGCTAAAGTAATATATTCCATAGACTGGAATGTAAAAGACGTCAGCGATACCATGCATGAAATCAGATAAATAAAAGGAACATGCAAGTTCATGAAGGACGCTCGCAAAATAATTTATAAGATGTCAAAAGAAAATCTGGGCCACCTTGTACGCAGATATCGCCATAGATCTAGAAATATCCAGCCACGAAGAATTATTTCAACGAGATGTCACAGAAAAAATATTGAAGATAATTACTAAAAATTAGAACAAACCGTGACAATATGAAGCAACATGGACTCAAAAACGTTTTGGAATCACAGCAAGATGTTTTGCCGAAAAGTCAAGAGAACTTTCTAATACAACTTCTGAGACACTTTCTCCAGAGGTTTCTGCGATAGGAAGACTCTCCGTCGAAAGACAATTAGTTTAGATATGTTACCTCAGCAGATGACGTAGGAATACTGTTATATATATAATTACTGGAGTCGATAATTTTGTTG
The DNA here is from genome assembly GCA_016746295.1 of Potamilus streckersoni. Lineage (NCBI taxonomy): Eukaryota > Metazoa > Mollusca > Bivalvia > Unionida > Unionidae > Potamilus > Potamilus streckersoni. The sequence goes on from JAEAOA010001939.1 coordinate 1,514,013, forward strand.
ACACAACGCAAGTGAAATGAACAGAATGATTGCAGAGCGAGGTCATTTTGCAGACTTATTTAACCAAATTATTATATGCTCAAGACAAGATTAATGCTCAAAGCTAGGTACTATATTAATACCAAATAACATCGTCCGTCATCTGCTTACATGATGGAGATTTTCTGTTAATATAAGTTAACAACGTAGCATCCAGTGTTTGATCTCAAATTTCTGTCAGAATCAATGGCACACAGGATGTTGAGCGCAAAAATAAAACGGAAGTTTACGGCAGAAAATAAAACTATTTCATACCGTACTTTATTCTTCATTTTGCTATAAATAAATATCAAGATGTGGACATAGCAACTCAAATATCTTTGAGCGCATTTTCAATATTGTATCTTATATTTAACTTTGATGATTCTAAGCACACGAAATACACAAACGTATATTGCAGATATTGAAGTGAAGTGGACTATAGCATTTGCTGTCACCGCAAATTATCATGCAAAAGCTGTGGTCACTGCAGAGACATTTTTTTACACTCGTTTCCTTCGATGGAACAGTGACTATTGTTTAACATTCTCCTTTTTTCATTTAATTTATCCAATAATGTAATAAAATGAGTTCCATCTCAAGGATCATTAATTTGACACAAGCACAGACGCATTCATTGAAGACAGTATGAAAAAAATAAGTCAGGCGTGTCAATAAAATGCACGAAGAACGGCACGTTCTGATGCAAACCGAACATAAAACAAACAACAAGAAATACAAGATACCGAGGCAACTGTCCAACAATAAAATTAATAACACGCAGCGATGAGCTTACTATGTAGGCTTTTTTTACAGCAATTTTATCTGGCTTACATCTTGCGATCCAGCAAGGACCTACAATAATTTGGCGGCATCTTCCAAAATTAATTAAGCACGAGAAGAGTTGCGTTATCAACAGAGAAGACTATTTTGATTGTTGTTGAACACATGGGATCGCCACAATTGACAAGTCAGATACAAGAGGCAACACCGTAATATATATATGTATGTATGTGTGTGTGTGTGTGTGTGTGTGTGTGTGTGTGTGTAACTCAGTGAGAATTCACGATGGTAATAGCTCAGTGCATATTTTCACTCTTGCATTTATTTTATCAGATCAGGTAAATCTTATCTAGACATAATATTCAAATTGAGAGCGCTGCTAACTTTGATTAATGATAATTTTGTTGTGCTGAGTAAGTGCAGCAAAGCAATAAGGTCGTGTGGACACGGATTCTTTCTCAAATTTAAATACAATGATACCATAGTGGTGCGTATCATGAAAGATGAATACAGGGATGTTTGAATAAACTACTGAAATCAAGTTGGTTCCCGATTCAATAAGGAATAAGTATCCAGTTACTTATTCCTGATTCAACCATTTCCCCATACATTCCTTATTCACACCAAGTCGGCTATTTATTTCGTATATTGGTCATTAGCAAAATGTTTCGAATCCAAATACTAATACTTCAAGCCATGAACCACAAGTGACGACCAAATAACAACTAATACATCCTATTTCAAATTGCACAACATGTATACCTAACGATATCTTGAACCCTTTCTACACATAATCGGTGATCAATCTGTACTCAACTTTATATAGCTTGTATTAATATAACCCTCTTATTTCTCCAATTGGCTTTGAATAAATTGGCAATAAGTAAGTGGTTATTAATTACTTATTGAATTGGGAATAAGGAATGAATAAGCAACTTTGTGTGAATGATAAGCAGATAAATGCATGTATAAATGGTCATTGAATCTGGATTAACGAATAAGTAACCAGCTTGATGTCAATGAATAAATTTCACCTCAGACAGAAAAAAAATAAATTCGAAAAAGTCTCACTTTATCAAATCCATCAATGGCAGCGGCTGATGTTCTGACCAATTCATAGTGGTTATAGAAACTTGATATAAAACTTTCCCAGTACAGAGAGTCGTTTTAATGTCGGAACACTTTGCTGACACAACTCGTCGTTTAAATATCAAAACACTTTATTGATAAAATTAGTCCTATCAATCTTAGAAAAAACGCTTTGTTTTGCTGATATATAATGCATGAGTGTTCCGATTTCATTTGTATCCAAAACAATTAGATTAGTTGGCCACCGTGCTGCCTGGAAGCGACAAATAAACAAGTAGTAGTGCGATAAAAGTATATTAGATAAACAGGCCGCACGAAAACTCACTGGAATGAGAAAACAAACTTTAAAAGCTTTTGACAAAGGAGCTATTGGACTTAATGTAAATTTTTCGTAGGAGCACTAAAACCTTAGGTCAGCACATCAACGACAAGCAAACCAAAGGTCATCAAAATATGTAGGCCAAGCAAAACAGAATTACATAGGCAGAAAAGATGCCATTTTTAAGAGTGGAGTTATAGCTAACGGTGGTGATTATACTTGTTTTGCAGATGTAATAGATATGAAGATTATTTCAAAGAGAACGTTGGACATGAAAAACTTTCTTGTAGTAACCTCAACAATAAACAAATATCACGAGTATTTCCATTGTAATCAGGTCAGTCTGCTATCTCAAATAGGTTATCATCCTTTGACTATATGTCAACAATATGGGCCACAATTTTCTACAGCAAGTTAGACAGTACTGATATTTCCGCTGAAGACTACGACCATGGTAGTATCATCTGGTATGAGTGTTTTATAAAAACGTTCGGCGACAATCATCTTCTGTGCTAGCTATGCTTTTTCCATGCACATATTAGCTACCTTCTCATATGCTTTGTTGGTTAAGGATTTAAACAGCAAAGAAATCAAATGACTAGCTATTAAATTCCACCCAAAACATCATTATGGAAACTGTGTCATGGTTTTATTTTCAGTTTAATCTCTGTCAGTCGGATCAATAAATAATGTGTACTACTAAATTACCATTCCAAACGTGCACCTGATTTTTAGTTAAACTCAATGAAGCTAAAACCACCACATTTCTAAACAACAAACCTCAACTGTGTTGTTTTTGCTGTTTTTGGAATCCACTCTTCCATGTGTATATATAGTACTCATGAAGCATACATTCAAATGCACTAACAAAGCGCTCAAAAGATGGGAAGAAAATTTGTTTGGGTTTCGAACACAAATTGCGATGGCCATTTTTGCAAGCGGTCAAGAGTGGAGTATTTTGTAACGAAATGCTCACTCCAATGGCGCTGTATGCATAAGAAGTTGTGGTGTTACTAAAACCTGTCGATGGTTCGTTCCTTCATGACGGACCTAAAAATAGCAAGATTTATCTTCATTTTCAAAACTGTACAATGCGCTTAATTTTATGTATATATATATATATATATATATATATATATATATATATATATATATATATATATATATATATATATATATATATATATATATATATATATATATATCTTCTCTGTCGTACATGTTTTGATAATTTTCTGGTGTATTGATGTGACAAATCTGTTATTCGAACAAAGTTGTTCATTTCACCTCTGTTGTCATTAGGGCTTCTACACTGATGTATATTATTCTATGATCATCTCTCTCTCTCTCTCTCTCTCTCTCTCTCTCTCTCTCTCTCTCTCTCTCTCTCTCTCTCTCTCTCTCTCTCTCTCACTTGCTCTCTCTCTCTCTCTCTCTCGCTCGCTTGCTCTCTATCTCTCTCTCTCTCTGTGATAGATGGTGATTTGGCATGGCAGACATAAAAGTTGTACATAGGAGTAAAACATCTGTATCTTAATCTGACCTCACAATCTTTTCTGGCTGCATAGCTTTGACATTCTTTTTGTTCTTCCGTACTCATATTGGGACACAGTTCACCACAGAAGGCTAGCGTCAGAAGCGTTCTTGTTCGAAAGGATTTTCCAATACCACAGTTTGTATTGCACTGTGACCATTCAGTCCATTCTGTAAACTGGCAATCAGACGCATCCGCCACCTCACAAGCGCGTGACTCCAAGAGATTAGAAGAGCATTCTGTACCACCACACATTGGTGAAACAGATACCTTACGAGACCTTGTGCTAGAAATTAGAAATGATAAATATTATTAGATTTCCACAAAACTCGAAGGCTTTCTTGTATTCAATTAATTATTTGGTTTGATAAATCAGACCCAATACAATTAGGAATACTTTAGTTGTTAAGAATTAGGAGTATTTTTGGTGTGTTGAACAAATGTAACTGTATAGTATATTTCGTATTGGAAGAGAGTGCTCTAAGTATCCCCATTCAAAGCATATATTCGATTCCAATATAATTTCTTTCAAAGGATCAATGGCGGACAAATGATTTTATCAAACGATTATCTATTTTGTGCAGTCTTCAATGTCTCGCTTTTACCTGATGCCTCTGCCACACTCTGTAGAGCAAGCAGTCCATTGGTTCCATTCAGTCATGACACAATCCTCACGACAACAGGGTCCATAACACATCGCGGTCTCGATCAGATCAGGGCAGGGTGTCCCCTTACATTCAGCTGGGGTCATGATATTTCTTGTTCTGTTTCTTTGTCCTTCTCCGCAAACGTCATTGAACAAAATGCAGTCTGCCCATGTAGACCATGTTGAAACCTGTTCAGTGAATATTTTAATATTTTCTTATGAAAGTAAGGTTAGAAACGGGACAGAAAATGCCTATCAGTATCATTTCCCACGATCACGTCACAGGATATTGTCTTTAATGCTCATTCGGAATGTATGTAATAACAGTTTTGGCATGCGATAAATAATAAAATATAATTTAAGTCTAAGTCATGCTATGAAATATAACATTTACTCGAATCTAGTCATCATCTTTCAATGAATACGTTTTTGATTTTTTTATGTAATGATGTGGTTTTTAATTTTCCCACTCATTTTTTACATTTTCTCTTGCATAAAGAAAACGGATTCCTTTAAGTACATTTTATCAAAACTTCACAGATATTAATATTTACACCTAAATACTAAAATGTGTTTGCCGTCTTTTTTTCACTTACATGGAATTCATACAATTAAAAGTTAGAAAAATTCAAATTTTTCGGAAACTAATTAATATTTTTACCCTATAATACAAAAAACAAGCTCTTTTATAACATATATCAGGTCGCAAAATTGATGGTGCTTTCTCAGACTTTCATCATTTTATTTACAATATACCAAAAATTAGTCAATTACAATAATTCATCGAATATCTCAGGAATCTTATATAGTTCTTAAAGGTCAGAGATGTAATATATGAACAGGAGAAAGGCATAATACAGTTCTTGTTGACTCCGGAAACAAACAGACAATACAATGTAAAATACACGAAAGCATTTGTTATCAAGCAGAAACAGTGTGTCGATATCCGTCTACCAGCTGTTCGATGATCGATTCCTTGTCCACAAAGTAAGCCGTGTCATAATTATATTTGAATAGCTGATTTTTCCCTCTTTATTAATGGGCTTATTTATCAATCGCTGACCCTCACAGGGTGAGGTCGCATCTGTGCTACGAACACTTGCATGAAGGATATAAATTTAATTTCCAGATGCTTTCAATGATTGTAAAATTATTGTACAACCATGATAGACAGTTTTCTCAAAATCGTTAAGTACCGAATTACACTTAAATTCCGTCTCAAATACATTGCTCAAAAACAAAATATTTTATGCGTCATTAAATCAAATAAAAAAATTAGAACAATATCTCTTTCCAAAAATATTTGTATTCACTTTAATGTTGTAAAAAGAAATGTACATGTTATTTATTATTTAATAAGTGTGATATATATATATATATATATATATATATATATATATATATATATATATATATATATATATATATATATATATATATATATATATGATTATATTATTTGTACTGTTGGATATCATGATCTTACAAGTTCATCTTGTTGCTTTCGGTCTCGCTCAAAATATGCAACAGCGCATACACTACAATCTTTACCCTAACGTCATAACGTTGTATTGGGAACATAATATCGCTGTTGATATCAGTATTCGTGATATTTGGATGAAATAACCTGCGTTGTCGGCGAATCTTGCTCCTTCTAGAGTCTAACATCTCAAAATGTTAATTTTATTCTTGAATGCTTATATCGGCATGTATGTGTGTGTGTGTGTGTGTGTGTGTGTGTGTGTGTGTGTGTGTGTGTGTGTGTGTGTGTGTGTGTGTGATATCAATCGATTGGTCTACTAAATAAAATTTATAAATGTTAATTAAATTCTTATAATATGTTTACTCCAATTTTTATCAGATAACAGGACATGATTTGTGATTTGTTGGCCTTGGATAAATTCTCCAGTGAGCCCCTATGAACTATAAAAAACCCACTTTTTTCTCATCAACGGTGGGCTCCTGAAAATTTAGTTGTTCTACCCTTGCTGAAGCCCTGTAAATAGCATGATAATTATATTTTAAAAAAACATAAACATAGAATAAATGTGAATTGAACGTGTACTTTCCCATACAGATGTTCCAACATTCGAAACACTCCAATGTCAATGATTGAACAATGAACGAGATATAGACGAGATTTCATACGAGAATTTTGAGTTGGATGAATGCATTGGTATTTAAAGTTAAAAATATATAATCTAGAAGCGCTCGAAAGTTATATCCTTTGTATGCAAATTACAAGCATTTATGTCATGTTGACCACACAGACACACTGTTAGAAGGAATTTAAGATGAAAAGTAGTGTCATGACACAGATAGTATGTTCAATGCGATGATGATGATCATGTGATGTGATTATTATTTTCAACGTAGCTTTAACAATGTTTCAGTCATAAATCTACGATGTCTCGAGTGACAGTTTATACTGATGTCAAGCAATAGGGCATCATGCCGCAGACATGTAGCATGATGTCCCACCCAGTCACAGTATTCTGACAACAGGCTGACCAGTCCTAACGCTAACCTCTAATGCTGAGAGTCAAACGAGGCAGCTGTTAGTACCATTTTTGTACGTTTTTGGTATGACTCGACCGGGAATCGAACCCACGACTTCCCGCGTCTGAGGTGGACGCTCTAACCACTAGGCCACTGTAACGATGATGATGATGATGATGATGATGATGATGATGATGATGATGATGATGATGATGATGATATAGTAGCGCTGGGTGGGAGAGAGTATAAATACAAACCACACAGTCCACATTGATGTAGTTGGAACATGTGCGATTATCTATATCGATGGGTTCTTCTGGACACGCTGCTCCATTGCAGTAGGGAAGAAGGACGAATCTGAAAGATAAGAGGACATTAACTCAATTTATATATATATATATATATATATATATATATATATATATATATATATATATATATATATATATATATATATATATATATATATAAACAGCTACTGTTTTTCGTTTTGTTCATTTTATAAATTTAGCACTTGAAATAAAATTGTATGCACTATGCTCATCTAATTTCGTTCGTATATTTATGAACAGTTAGAAACATTAATTTTATTCATTAAGGAAATGGTTAAGGTTACAATGATAACGGTACAATTATGCTAATGTTCTCGTTCAAAGGTAACTTAGTATTTCTGAAAATAATTTCGGTAAGGTTTTATTTCTGTAATGGGTATTTATTGATCAAATAACACAGCTGCGATACAGTTCATGGATAGTAAACAACAACAATGTGGTAATGTCGGATTCAGATGAAACACTTTTCTAATGTGATCGAATATTCGCCTAAAAGCACAAGAGTCAATAAATGTAATTTAATAGAACAAGATCTAAACAAGTCAGGTGGTAGTTTTCAATGAATTATACTTTACACATATTTCTAGTTGTTTGCTTGTTTGTTAAAGTATGACATATTAATCATCCAAACTATGTAATCTGTGACTTTTGGGACAACTGAATCAAATTGATGTTATCATAAAATATTTGTATTACAAATTTAAATATTTAATTTGCAAAGTTAGTGGCGACGTAAATGAATGGATAGATATTCGTAGTTTTTGTCTCAATTATCTAATATTCCTAATATCGTCAATACAACGTCGAACCAACTCGTGCTATTTATAGAATAATCTAGAAATTGATAGGAATAGAGAGAAATTTTTATTCACTAAACATGGTGCATTGCCATAACTGGCCAAAAAAAGTCTTAAATAACAAAGACCATGTTTTTTGACAAATCTTTAACCTCTATTGGAAACGTTAAAGTAACACAATAATAATATATCTTATTAATAATGAAATGGTCCTTTTCGATTTCGCTATCTCGTACTGAAGTCAAACTTATTCCAGAAATAAAGCAACATACATACTTTCCGCTACTGCTAGCGTTCGTTTGCAAAGACCCATAACACTTTATAGTGGAATATTTTTACGCAATTATCATGTAAATATGATATATAAAAATGAAGTTACTTTTATGTAGAAGCTGGCTTATTTTAACAGTTTAGATAATATGTGTTACAACCTATAATCAAAACTATACTTGTGAAAATATTTTAACTCCACTAACAGTTGACGTTATAGATCAAAGTTGGCAAATTGAGCTGTATTTTTAGCATCTGAGTACGTTAGAGTAAACTCTTTGGATTTAGAAAATGGAACATGGTCTAGTCAAATTGTTTTATAGGCAAAAACAAAAAATGGTCTATAAAGAGAGGGCTTAGCTTACGGTAACGGATATTAATACAAATTTTACAAATGAAGCAAATACATTTTCCAGGTACAGTTTTCTTTTTTTCCAGATAAAAGTTCGTTCTGATGAAATAGGCCAGTCAAAAAAAATTTAAATGAAGCTAAAGTTCGTAAAACCTTTTGCATAACGCACAAATTCATCTTCATGTACAACATCATCACTGAATGAATATAATTAGATGTATATTTCGATGCACTAACAACATCAAGAACAGCAACAGTAACAAAAAAAACAACAACAACAACTATAATAATAATAATAATAATAATAATAATAATAATAATAATAATAATAATAATAATAATAATAATAATAATAATAATAAAGTACATATAATAAAAGCTTATTGATCGAGGTTTTCTGTATGGAGATTAGGAAATACTTATGAAATTTGTTCTTTTCGTGGCGTTGATAAAAGATGTTTAGATTAGTGCAAAAATAGAAAAATATTAAGAAATTAAATGAAACATGGTTGATTTCATTGTTCAGGTGTGGTTAATATATATATATATATATATATATATATATATATATATATATATATATATATATATATATATATATATATATATATATATATATATATATATATAACATAACACTGTTATACATATAACACAATATTAGTATATATGCTTTACTTCAGTCTTTACATTGAAATTAGCATTTTTCTTTAATTAAACACTTTCGTCTTCTTTTTATTGTTACCTCCCTAGCTAAAGTTTACATCTGTTTCTTCTGCTATCTTAATCAAGCAAGTCAAATCCATTAAACAGTACGTTTCCTTAATGTTTTAGTCAGTGAAAATGTTAAATTTCGAATTATGTTCATAGAAATGACATAAATGAATTGAAAATTCCACAGACTTAAAATGATTCATAATCGGTGAAAAAAAATTATTTCGTGACAAAATGATATATGTTCACTAGACTTTCTTGGAAAGAATGTTTGATACCTTTGGAGAATTTTTATTTTATTATATTCTTTATCCTTTATTGTCAAAAAAAATCCGAGAATAACTATAGCATTGTACATACATAAACAAGGACATAAATGCTTAGAATCAAAACCACTTTCCCAGTGTATCGTTGCTATAACTTCTTTTTAGTTTAAGTTTATTAGTTCAGTCTTTCTTTGAATTAAGCACGTTTATTCAATATCGTTTCTCTGAAGATCTAATTTTGTTAATGTTTACAATAAACTATGGTGGTGCTTTTCATCTGCAGTATGTTAAAAACCATTTGTTTTTTATCGGTTCCTTGAGACCATTGTCATCGTGACTAACACCTAAATATAACGAAGGTTTAGTTAGGCTAATGTTTGTTCAATATCGTGGGTCTGAGACCCCTTTGTAGCTGCCATGATACAAATAAAACAAAAAATCCTACCTTGACCGTGTTTGATTGGCCGTTCCACAGGTAGTATTACAAGCCGACCATTCACTCCATTCACCAATTTTACAGTCCACGGGACAACAACCTCCCATGCACTCCATCTCTTCGTATGCCTCTTTGCACTGCTTTCCTCCACACTTAGGCTCTTGTAGAGCTCTTCGAGTTCTATTCATGACTCCTATTTGCTCACACTGTCCAACACAGGCACCCCAAAATGTCCAAGTTCCCTGCACGCAGTCAGCGTAACAACAGAGCTTTCCACATCCGTCCTCGAAAGTCCTGTCATCACAGTAACCCCCGCATTCGGCCTCCTCCAACTTCGTCCTCAACCTATGGCAAACGTACCGGTCTCCTGGTTCTTGGCAAGTATAGTTACTGCAACTGCACATCATCCACTCACTCCATGATGTGAAGACACAGTCTTTTGGACAACAGCGCTGATTGCAAGCTTCGGTCTCCGAGGTATTATAAGGGCAACTTCCACCACATGATTCTTCCAAAAGTTTTGACCGTAATCGCATACGCGTTCCTGTGTCTCCACACGTTTGACTACATTCGCTCCAGTTTTCCCATTGGCTTACAATACAATTTGTCAGTTGACAATTCTGAGCATTGCCAAACTGCAGTGCAAAATATAACACAAAAAGCATGTGCCAAACAACTAAAATTTTGGAAGACATCGTAGAAAGAATGTTTAGATAACTGTGGTTGAAATCTTTCTTTCAGTCAAATTTCACCTGAGTTTCTCGGCAAGAGTTTTTAGGAAGTCGTTCATAGTGGATCTAAAAGGTCCAAAAAGACAATAAATATCTTACATCACGTACATCATGTGCCTATATACTTTTTCTTGGCGTAAGAAGGAGATCTACTTATCGACTGAAATGTACATCGATTAATTTTTATGGCGATTTAGATGGCGTCCTAACATGTGACACAGATGATGAATGGTATAACGCTCCAAGTCTCTATTAACAAAAAAGTCATTTGGCGACAGTTGTTAATACTTATTCATGGCAAGGTCAAATAAGAAAGACTGATTACATATTGACATAAGGTAAATTGAATTGTGATTCTTTAAAATTAATTACAAATATTAATTACTTGCGCAACATATTATTATCTACTCAGTTTTATAAGATGTAATAATCAAAATTGTTCTATTCAATCAATATCTAAATATGTATAGTTCATTTGGTTGTTCATTTGATTTTTTCATGTAACAAAATTCTATTAAATCATTCTCCTTTCAAAAAGAAATTGATTCAGTATGTGTGCACATATTAACTAGGTTTATTTTGTTGGGCTTATTTTAACGTATTCATTATAAACTTGATGTCCAGTCACACCTATTTATAAGCTCGACGTTTTTTCACCCTAAAACTAATAATATCACAAATACAAACACGAGTACAGAGGGTCTCTCCTTTTTAAGGATTTCTTAAATGTTTATGGTTACTTGTTTAATTATGGAAAGTCGGTCGAGAGGAAATACTCTTCAGAACAAAATAACTACCCAGTTACTAGAAGCAAACGCCGCAGAGTGTTAATGAGTTTTCATGAGATTATGACTTACTTTTGATGAAATGAGGTCAGAGCCGCCTGAGCGTCCATTAAAATCCAGCTGTGTACATTAAATGTGTGACTCCAGGTGCAATATTTGTGACTGGAGAATGCTAAATTACACAAGAAATAAACCAGAAGGGATTGTTCCTTCATCGTCAGGCGCCGTTTATTGTGATATGGTGGTAAATGTGATGCATAATTACAGGCAAAATGTGGCTTAAAACAATGATTTTACTGGCTTAAAGGTGCATAGTAAAACAGTTCCCTTTATTAAATGGTATAGTTTTACGGGGTGAAAGATAAAATAATAGTGGATGCAGTTGATTAACATTATTGAGAAAAATCTTTGCCTAGATCATCTGGTTCATTCATTTTAGGAGCAATTTGATAAGATTATTGGCTATATCATACCAATAACAATACTATATGACTACCCAAAGGACACACAGAGGTAGAAGTAGTAATAGGGACAAACCCTGGTACACAAAAAAAAACATTCGCCATGTAGGATCACAATTGATTATTATATATTAACATAATGAGCAGGTCTAAGGACAATATCAATTGTAATATAAAGAGTCTATACCTTTGCGTGATCAACTAGTCTTATAACAAGGGAAAATGTAATTTTAGAAAAACATCCAAACGATCAACATAATATTGATATTTGTGGACAAGAGGAAATGAAATGTAAGATACTTGGTTAATATAACACTAAGACCGGTCTGGAGACAAAGGGAATGATAGTACACAAATTTCTGACACCTTCTATCCAACACCAAATCTTATTCACTAACACCTACACTTAATAAGTAAGACATATCCATATTCAAAAGACAGAGGTTTAAGGGTAGGATGAAATGTAAAGGGGTGAAACAGAATCCAAACCCTCATAAACAATATTCTAAGGGGGTGAAACAGAATCCACGCCCTCGTAAACAATATTCTAACACCTACAACTCTGTAAACCTATATTCCCATGTAACTTTTATAAACAAAGCTGGAGAATGAAACAATCCCATAATAATACTGTAATATCATAATGGAGTGCACGAGAAGAAACACAAATGTACAATCAAACATGTATTCCCACAGGCGATAACGAAACAAGCTTGAGTTTAGGTTTGGTATCAAAGATTAAAATTATTGACAAGACTAGTATAGTAGGACGATAGGTGGAAAATGGGAAAATACATTACAGATTCCCACCGGAAGGTATAGGGACAAGATTTATAGGGACAATGGGAATTAGCGTTACAAGCCCCTCCTCCTCCCCTCCAGGTGGGGTTACGTCACGTCACGTGGCTGACCTAAATACGCGTGGCTGACCTGAAAACGCACGTGGCTGACCTAAATACGCGGCTGCCTAAGTTTGGACAAATATAATAGAGACATAGACATATAAACATGGTTAGAAAGATAGACATATACAACACAACCATAGATTGATGAACTTCAATATATCGAACTTAAATTATACAAATGACTAAAAAATATTAGGCAGCAAAGGGGAAATATTTTCGAGGCGATGAAGTGGGCTTGGAAAGGGCCGTTGGGTTATTTTTATGTTAACAGCATTCCATATGTCTTCTTCTCGTTCTCAAACTTTTTCTGACTTCTTGACCGTAGATGATGACTCGATTCAAACACCTTGTCTCTCCACATAGACCTTAGTTTCCAAACATTCGTCCATATAATCCAGATGATTGTCCATGATGATTTAACATTCATGGGTAAGTCCGTACGGAACAGCATCGACGATACGAGAGTAGATGATTCTACATTTATCCACATCTTGTGACGAGAACAGGTGAAGGAAATTAAGTGAACCGCGCTTATTTATAGTGGAAGAGCCGATCGAAACAGATTGAGATTTTTCACTAATCTGAGCACGCGTTACAAAGTTCTTCCAGCGCTCATAATCTGTCTTCCAATCCAAAAAGAGTTACCTGTAACGTCATATTCCCAATAATGTACGTGTGTGAGTGCGCGAGTGTAAACCCCATATTCTTAAAAATCAAAACCAGGAGACACGTTTCTCTGTCTGGTCTACTCTGGTACAAATTCAATCCAATTCACAATATAACACAACACTTTAAAAAGTTGATAGACTTCTACTGTCTCATTTTGTTCTCTCTCTCTCTCTCTCTCTCTCTCTCTCTCTCTCTCTCTCTCTCTCTCTCTCTCTCTCTCTCTCTCTCTCTCTCTCTCTCTCTCTCTCTCTCTCTCTGTTTTTTTTTAATTTCTTCACTTTCACCGGTTGTTCCTCCTCTTCCTCACTTTTTCACGTCTTTTTTTTCTTCTCTTTCTGGATGTTTCTGGGTTCTTCCTTTGATTATGGCACCTTCTCTTCTTCCTCCTGCTCCTGTTGTTTTTTATGGCAGTCTTTAGACATATATCCTCTCTCTTGACAATGATAACAGGTATCTTGACATTTGTCTGTTTTGACACTTGCTCTTTTGATGGTTTAGACATTCTGTAGCCCAGTGCCGTTTCTTCTGACACATATAGCAAGTATCTTAACTTTTATCTCGAAAGGAGTGGAAATAGTCCGTCAGCTTGTCTGAAGAAACCTTTCGAATGACACGTCGCAAAGCTCTGATCAAAAGTTCGATCTGTATGGACTCTTCCACCGTTCTAGTCGGCTTGAGAGTAAAATGAATACTGGGAAGAAAGTCACTAGCCCTTTATATATATATATATATATATATATATATATATATATATATATATATATATATATATATATATATATATATATATATATATACACTGGTCTGATATGGATATAATGTTGTCTATGGAGTTTCAAATGTAGTCTTTTTTTTACTTTTTACAGTCAAAATAAAACTACCGCAACAGACAAAGGCGCCACTAGAAAATTTGGAACCACGGCCTACATGTAGACGGTGATGTTTAAAGATTTTAAGTCCATCCTACTGCTGGAGAAAGGAGAAGATTTAATCACCGATGTGTGGGATTCTTTGTTAGCCACACTCACTCAAACGGCAATGTGAAGTCAAAGAAGACGATCGCTTATGACTCTCCTTTGATCACGACAGTTTTAAATCACCCGTTTGGATCGAGTTTAAAAGACCAGCAGAATTGACACCTTCAAAAGTCATCGACAAAATTGAACACGTGCAACAATCCAAAGACACGTTTCACATCACCAATGTAAAAGCGAGTGTACATGACCCACGTGTCTCTTCTCCAAAGGACAAGAGAACGCAAAATGGTACTATTGGTGGACGACCTTTTCAGCATCAAGCGTAGCTTCGTCTACATTAACAAACCACAAGACAAGATGTGTTTATCCAGTGCCATTGTAGTGGAACAAACGTATTCAGACAAGAACGACACGATAAAATGGAAAAGAGTTTGGCATCTTTTTCAAATATCGGAGCGAGCCAAAAAACGAAGAAAGCAAAAATCCTTCCTGTTACAGCAAGCACATACCCTGTGGCATTCCTGAAATGCAAAAATTGCAAGTCTTCTGAGCTCCACGCTCCACTTTGAAAGTGAACCCTCAAGAAGTGCGCGGACCTCTGTTGTTTCGAGGCACAAAAATTCAAAGACGGAAAATACATTAACGTCTATCATCACGATGAACATTTTGATGCAATTGCCAGTATCAACGGATTCTTGACATACTGTGAGAAAATGTGACTATGGGTATAACAATCAAAAGCAAGACAAGTATTGTGGATCAAAATGTTAGGAATTTTTCGCCTTTAAACCCTGTCTGGACGATGGACAAGAACAAATGCATTGTCCAGCTTGTCAGCGCACGTTTGTTAAACCGACCTGTTATCAACATCACAAAACTCCAAATTCACAGCAGAAAAGCTCTTGTCAGCTTTTGAGATTGTGCCCTACTTGTGGACAAAGCATATGTACCAATAATACCTAGACTCACGTATGCTCAGGAAAGAAGAGATGTCACATTTGTTGCCAAATCGTGGACTTGGAACACGAATGCTACATTCAAAAATATTGTTCCAAACATCAAGAGGAAGAAGATGATCAAGAAAAAGGCAATTTCATCTTTTTCGATTTCAAATGCATGCAAGAGATCGTCATTCACATTCCTAATTTCTGCGTGGCTCATCTAGCGTGCGAGAAGTGCATCAAAGAGCCTGTCTTTAGTCATTGCAGTTACTGCATCAAAATTCTTGGAGGACGTGAACAAATGTTTCGGGGACAGAACACGCTGACCGATTTCGCCCAAGGAATCGTAAACGCTATCGACGAGACGTGGAGCCAAGAGGACATCGAACGTTACGGAGATTGTCATCGCCATGCCACGATGAAAGCTCATAATTTCTTTTGACATATCATATGGAACAAGGCACCGAACGACTTAAAGTAATTTTGAACGGAGCCAATATCATTTCCATGCAAGTAGGCCAAGCGCAGTTTAATGATTCGATGAGTTACTCGGCCATGCCTTTGAGTTGGATGCCTAAAACGTTTGGAATGACAGAAATGGCAAAAGGCTATTTCCCGCAATGTTTCAATAAAGAACCCAATCAACACGCCGTTCTACCCCGTTTGCCATTGACTCAATTCTACGAACCCGACAACATGCGTACCGAACAACAAGAAGCTTTCTACGCTTGGTACCACACTCACGCTACGGACCCTTTCGACTTTCAGGAAGAAATGTTAAAGTATTCACGTTCCGACGTGGATATTTTGCAGCCTTGCTGTAGAAATTTCGAGAATTATTCATGGAACAAGGAGGTATCGATTCTTAGAAAGAAGCTTGCCATTGCCCAAAGCGTGTTCCTTATTGTACCACCAGCGACTCATGCCCGGAAACACCCTGGCTGTCATAAGTCTTTAAACGATAAACTATAAACTTTGTGAAACGTCAATATTCAGTCAAATCCCTGCGCTGTTTTCATTACTTCTGCGACAAGATAGATAAATTGATTCAACATGCCCACAATAGAGGAGGCGAAAAGACCATTGGAAGGTATTCAGTGGATAGCTGAGACTTAGAAAATCCTCAGACTGTGTATGAGTTTAACGGGTGCTTATTTCTTGGATTTCCCATGCTACACTCAACGTGACACTAATGATCAGTTTTTACAACCGACCATGGAAGACTTGTACGAGACTTGTCAGCGGTTCTTGAAGTTAGAACAGCAAGGATACCAAAGGTAAGAAGTGTGGAAACACGAGTATGTTTACCCTTTCAAACCCTCATCGTGGAAAGTTACAAGTTGATCAAACAAGACCGAAACAAGAACAAGACTCACAACATAATGAACCATTCACAACCTATGAATGGCAAAAAGCACTTATAACCAAGAAGAATATCTCCCCTGGACCCAATAACATCAACTACACCATGCTTTAACACCTCCCACCCAACCTCATTGAAACAGCACTAGACCTCTATAATCTAACATGGGATCTCGGCACACTGCCCAAAATATGGAAAGAAGCCTCAGTAATACCCATCCACAAGACTGGTAAAGACCCCATAAAACCCACTTCATACCGCCCAATATCACTAACCAATATTTTATGTAAACTAATGGAAACCATGATTAATTACCAACTCAAGCAACACATGAACTTAATTACACCACTAGCTGACAGCCAAAGCGGATTCCGCAATGGTCGATCCACACTAGACCAACTATTTAAATTAGCAGCAGACATAAAGCTAGCATTCAACGCCACAAAAAAGAAAAACAAACACCTTTTATCCATTTTTATTGATCTAGAAAAAGCGTTTGATTTGGTATGGAGTGACGGGCTAATTATAAGACTAAAACACTATGGCATTGAAGGGAAAATACGTAGATGGATAGCTGACTTCCTAAAAGGACAAAAAATTAAAATAAGAATAGGCAATCATTACTCATCAACATGCACACTGGACAATGGCACCACCGAAGGTAGTGTCCAAAGCCCAACACTATTCAACATCATGATCGACCACCTCAAGGACTACATTCCACGGCCAATCAACCTCTCACAATTCGCCGATGACATTGGCATATGGTTAGCAGGAACTCCAACAAATACAACATATATACAATTACTAGAAAACGGACTAAAGTCCATATCCAACTGAGCCATTTCATTGGGATTAAAAATCTCCCAAGAAAACAAACCCCATCGCAATCCTCTTCCACAGACCCGTGACCAGGAAACTACCAACCAAAAACCTTCTACTACAAGGCAAACCAATACAATTCGTCACACATTCAACATTCCTAGGAATGACCATAGACAACAGACTAACAGCACATACAATCACTCATAGAAAAATGCAAAAAGGACCTAAACCTACTTAAATATATCAAAGGTAAGAACTGGGGGCAGACCAACAAACACTCATACAACTGTATAGAACGCTGATAAGATCCAAACTTGATTATGGTTCCCAAATATACGAATCCGCAAGAAATACTCTACTACATAAATTAGACAGCATACAATACAAAGGTCTTAAACAATGCACCGGACAACTTTAAAACACCTCTCTAGAAGAATTACAGGTATTAACCGGCAAACTGCCACTGCAACTCCGAAGAGACGAACAAATACTCCTATATGTAACAAAAACATCCGCCCAAAATGACAACCCAGCAAACTAAGCACTCAATAAATGCCAAATTGAATTCAAAACTAAAAGAATACACAAACCATCAGCAGCAAACAAGGTATACCAATTTATTAAACAACTCAACTGCCTGAAAGACAACAGGAAAAAATACTCCCTCTAGACCCCACCCCTTGGAGAAACACACTCCCCAACATAAACTGGGCAATCCAAAATTTCGGCAAAAAACAACAAAACCCATGGTAATTACTAAGACACATTAAAAACCTTCTCAAGGCTCAATACCTCCAACACATACACATCTACACAGACGGCTATAAATCCCAAGAATTAGAAATAACAGCAGCAGCAGTAGTAATATCATCACATCAATATATAATTAGTGCACGACTACCCGATCACTGCTCAATCTACACAGCTGAATTCTGGGCCATCAACTAAGCCATCAAATGGACTGAAACTCAACAAGAAGGACAATACCTCATCATATCTGACTCCAGTAGTGTACTCACATCCATAGAAAACTCTCGAACACGCACCAGACCAAACTTCCTACAAGAAGCCCACAAACAACTCAGAGATTTAGCACATCAAAACATCAACATAGAATTCCTCTGGGTTGCCTCACATATACAACTAACAGGTAATGATAAAGCAGACACAGAAGCAAAAGCAGGATTGACCTTGGAACACATCGAACCAATCGCATATAGCACACATGAAATATAAAGCCTAATAGCAAAATGCATAACCGAAAAATGGCAACAACAGTGGACAACAAGTAAAAACAGTACATATCACCCGAGCACACATACAACGAAAACTACACACACCACTCAACCTCACCCCCAAAGAAACCAGAATCATCAACAGCCTACTAACAGTGAAAACCTTAATCAAATCCTTCAACACAGATCAAAACTGCACTACATGCAATGAACCAATCACACTCAAACATATCTTCAATACATGCCCCACATACAAACCCAACCGGACATATATGCAAGACAAACTTAAAAAGCAAAAGCACCAACAACATACCCAGAATTCTTCTGTGCAGACCAAAACGACAATCTAGAAACAACCTATCAAAAGCTACTCCAATTCCTACAATAAACAGGCAAAATCGACCACATTTGAATTAAAACACCACAACAAAAATCTAAAATAAACCAAACAAATAAACTTAACTATAACTAGTAAACTAACACACAATAACTTCATATGAACAACACTAACCCATAATAATACCCCCTATACCACCTACTACCTTCCCCACAAATCCCACTATCTCCCTTACTAACCCTCCACCCTCCTCTTCCTTCTTCTTCCTTTTTTTCCAGGAAGAAAAGAACAGAACCAATAAAAACTAGATGAGAAAAATCCCAACAAAACAACAAGGAGACACAACCACACACCTTAGCAGAGTATAACCAACCAATAAAGAAGAAGAACCAAAATAGCAAGAACATCAACAAAACCATAACAACAAAAGAAGGAAAAACCCACATCGGGGATAACAAAAACAAACAAAAGGAAGATGAACAACTAGTCCGGGAAAAACAACACCAAAAGCAGACTAAACAACAAAAGAAGAAAGAAAAGGTACACAGGGGAAGGCCAAAGCAAGAGAAACAGAGGAACAATCTCTGGCAAAATGAAAAGATACAGAACGGAAATAGTCAAAAAGCAAGAAGCATAACGCTTCTGACGAAATGAAAAGATTCATAACTCAAATAGCCAAATAACAAAAAGCCTAATGCCACCGTTCAAGTGAACAGATTTATAACGCAAATAGCCAAAAAAAGCAAGGGTGGCTAGAAAGCATTGCTAGCAAACAAATAACTAACAAATAAGGAAAAAGTTAAGCAAACAACTTAACTCCCAATAACCTATTCCCGCACACAAAACAATAATGCAAAAACACACACCTTTACACAATAAACAGAGTCAATCAAAGAGTACCTACTTCGACTACTCACTCAACTAAAAGAAAAACCTCAAGTTCCCCGCACTCACACACAAAACACCATGTATTGTGACTATTCAGTAGGCATACATGGCAGCTTCTGTCAAGGTGCGATTAAAACATACTAGAATAAACTAAATAGCTATATCGATCTATTTTACAGTTTCGTTTGTTCGCGTGTAATGCTTGGTTTTGATTCAGATTTTAGTCTTGTTCTCTCTACCCCTAGATCTCGTCTGAAAAATTTTCAGAATGCCGCCTCATTTTCTGCAGCCTTTGAAAAACACGTTAGGGCTTGTTCATCAATGCATTAATCATAGTTTCCATGCTAGATCTAACTTTGTTCATAGATGAATTGATTTCTGTGATATCATATTTTGTCTCGATGTCGTGACAATATATGTGGCAAATGATGTTATTATATAATTGAGTCCTTTCATACGTGTATTAGGTCTTATAGTTATTATACCTATGCATCAGACTGGATTAGCTTTTTTGTTTGAACTCACAAATACGTGCACTTGATTTAATTGAAATCAAACATGATATTATTTACATTTGCAGTTGTTCTTCTATAGTTTGACTGAATCCATAATCCAGTTGCTTCACTTTTGAATGTCACCATATAGTGCATAAATCACACCTTATCATTTTGTTTTCTTTCTTAATGTCAAATCTTTAAAACAATTGTAGTCACAAAATATTTTTTCACATAAATTTTGGAGGTTTTGGGCGATTAGCGCTAATTGTTTCAATTATTTTGTTTTATTTTATCATTCTTGTGCTCACACTAGTCATCTATTAGTTGTAGTGCATTTTCACTATCTGTTTGGATCTTTTTCAATAGTGCCATACTGTCCATTAGCTCTTCTTTGGTATCTTTGTCTGTTTGGATGTTGTGGATTTTTGTTTTGTCATCACTATATATTCAGTAGTGGAATCCATTACGAACGGGTCAGTCATAGTCCATTGGGATAGTGAAGTTTACAGATGTGTTGTATATGGCATACTTTCAAAAAGTATGTCTATTGCTAGGATTGACTGAATGAGTTTCCACAACTGAGGAATGAACGTAAAATAAGTTTGGAAATGTTTTGACTCGTGTAGTCTGTATTCTTCGTGTTCTGGGCGTTGGAAATGGAATGGAATATTGTGATAATTCCTCTTCGCTTTAACCATGATTTACTTGATTGATATCTTGACAGATCTTATTGTTATACCAAGCTTTGTTAAATATTTTAAGCTCGGTTTACATACAGACAGACTTTGAATAGTCGGTATTCAACTTTCACGGAGGATACTATTGGTTTCTTCTAAATTGTTGCTTGTGACTATAACGGCTGCAGTTTCTAATTGTGACTTGTAATGATTTCAATACAGTTAACAATGGGATCTACGTAGGAATAGTAAAATAAAGTGAGATCTGTACACGGTGGGATACGTGTACAGTCAATTACTTAATTAGTACGGACAGTATTATGCAAATACTTACATGATATATTAATAATAAATGGAGTTAATATCAACAAACCAATACTGCACAAAACACTCATATTGTTTGTATCCTGAAGAATATTCATTCCGATATACAATAGCTAATGTGTGTATATATATATATATATATATATATATATATATATATATATATATATATATATATATATATATATATATATATATATATATATATATATAACAGCGTTCAACGGAATTTTTCAATACCCTTCATACTGAGTAACCACCACACCGTGTTCCCTTAGTCTTTCGTAGAAGTAGTCAAGTGTATTTAATCTGTTTTGATTTCATTCTAAACCTTTCTGAGACATCTATTTCTTTTCTCATTTTTAATTTTTTCCTCCCTTGCTTCATCTGGACTAAATAATTTGAACAAACAAAATTACTTTCTGTAAATACCAGATATTTAGATCTTTATACTCCTGTATACATTTGATGCATTTTTGAAAAACAGATTTTACTACTGCTGCCAAGTCAAATTGGAACCGTAAATTAAGTCTTTCTTTATTTTTCAAATTAAGTATTAAAATATCAATGTCTTGTCATTCAGATGGTAAGCACTAGTTATTTTGCCATTTAGAATATTTTATAATCTTAAATAAAATGCAACAACAAAGTAGTTTACTATTATTCCAATGAAAAATATTAAATATATATCTAAATATGCAAAAAGCACGTTGTAGAACGTCGGCAAAGTAAGTATATGATGTATTTAGTTTTAGCTGCATCTCTTTCTATATTGAACAAACGGGACGCTATCTATGCATCCGAGATGAAGTCGTCTTTAGTAACTCACCATCATACGACCAACAGGAAACAGGGCACTACATATTTTGAGCATTTTAAACTTATTAGTTAATTATTGAATGAACGCATTTACTTAATATAATAGAGGTTCCGTGCCATTTTATATTTACTAATTTCACAATACAGTACAAGACCAACAGTGTTCAAAATGAACATTACTATCAGCATCACATTAACAACCAGGTTATTGAGAGCGGGTCATATTTAAAATTCAACAGACGAGACACACCGGAGTACAAGTAATACAGGTATCGTTAGGTAGTATTTTGAAAATAAAAATACTGCAAGTGTGAGTTCGTAACCAAGACTAATGCAGAAAAATACAAATTGAATGGATCTGTGATTCAAAACTCGCCTTCTACTAAAAGAATACAAATAAAATTCGAAAAAATAAACAAAACTTCAGTGGAATCAAAACGAAAAGACTCGGTCGGGCATCCATCTATAAATCTTTGAATATGTACAGATTGTTACAAGCCAGGGGTCTTTTGCTTGACCGAGCGGTGTCAAAACCCTGGATCGAATCCCGCTAGAAGCCATAAGTTTACCCCATATTTACAAAGACTTCTATACAACTTCAGTTGTAAGTTGGAAATCATGACGTGTCCATTCTATACATAAATTTTACAATAATCAATGTAAGACCACATTATTTACAACTTGCCAATTAACCATCAACCGCGCATCCGCACAGTTTCTCTACATTTACTTTCCGTTCCGCTAGTAGTTCACAACGTAGAAACTCTACAACTATCCCTAACACGGAGGACTATTTTAACTGCCCACCTGAGGCCAGTCGATCTACCGTTTCAAGGCACATCTTACCGGTAAACCTACATCACATTTGCCACTATGGCGACATAAACGGTATCTTCCGAGTCTTTTCTCATTTATTCCATTGTGTAATTTACCGGTTTCCTACCATGAATACTACCGATGCAGTTACAACACCGGTGTACACAACTAGGTTTTATAAAGCGCTACATCCCCAGGGACAGTCATGCGGATTGGGTCTGAGTTCGCTACACATTGACCATGGCATCTTAGAAACTCACGAACACTTTCTCTCCGTGACGTTTGCTCCTAATAATGGACTAATTATTTCATGCTAAGGAATATTTCCCATTGCACCGAATTCCAATAATCAAACATGTAATCACACAAACCTACAAATGGCTTAAACTAAATGTGCATCTCCTTAATTTTATTACAATATTCTTACACGCACGGAGTCTCGTAGGGAGTGAATGCAAAACCAGTATGAGCATATCTTGAAAACTATTGTTTTCCTAACTTCCAAGGACCTCACGATAACAATAATTGTCTAATCAAAGGTTCTTAAACGTGCAAAAATTACAACTATTACTGTACATCACGAAAATCTAATAATTTTACACTTTGATCGTTTTTTGTGTGTGTCTGTACTTTTGCATCATTTCTCAGGAAGTCTTTCCGAGCCGAATATCAGTACTTCACGCCATGCAGTACGAAACACGATCCAAACATCTAATACAAAGAATTATTCCTATCTGAAATTCCTAAACACGTAGACCTATATTATTCTGAGAATGTCCTTTTTTATGAAATTACGATGGGTCCAATTTATAAAGTAATTCGTGCTGTCATAAGGTTTAATGAATATTGCATATTATGTTCCTATAAATTAATAACTCGAGCTGAGAAGCAACTTCCCGCAACCCTCTCCCCTTAGTCAACAGATAATTTATAAAATGTGACAAAGCTATAAAAAGAGGTGTAAATATAAATAGTATATACCCTGGGTTTGCTATAATATTTTACTCTGATAATAGTAAAATTTTGCATGATTTAGATATTTACTCCAAAAATTCCTAGCAATAAGACTTATGAAACGACTAATCCAAAAGCAAGCCGAAAATAAATTTTTAACGCAGAACTATGCCTCTAAATATGATGAACGAAGATGAAATTCAAATTATGATAGACACTCTCCGTAATAAACTTCAAACAACATTTGAACAAGAGATAAGCTAAAGAACAAATGGATGTTTGACACAATAGAGCACTTAGTTTGAAACTTTGATAACATAACACAAACCATTTGAAGGTAAATTGAAACTTTGATAATACAAACCGCTTGAAGGTAGATCTTATATACATCTACCTGTAAGGGGTAAAAAAAAAAAAAAACAAGAACGTTTGTAATAATAATAAATACAAAGATAACCAAATACTTCAAACATCATTTCCACAGGCGATAAACTAAAGTGCAAAACAGATATTTGCCGCAATGGTATACATAGATTTATATGTAGATAATAAAAAATCGTTTTAAGGCGGATCGTATATAAACCTATTTGTAATGGGATTAAAAGAAAGTTTATAACAATGACAAAACAGTGATAATGGATCTTTTGTTTATCAATTTCAATCTTTGGTAAAGAATACATTACAAGATCATGCAAACAGACCATCGAAATGCAACTAAGTTGCAGGACCATGAGATCACTCGACCTTACCGAGTTTATAGTAAAATGAAGAAGAAATTAAATTAATATAGAAAACGACAGTCCTTGAAAACCAGTCATCTCGCCAACTAGACCATTATCTTAATGCTCAATTTAGGTGCAGTTTTCCTGATCTGGTGGAAGTAGACACGCTACTATTTCCCACTGTCTAGCTTCCATCAAGTGATAAACTATTTGCAGTTCTGTCGATAAATGCAGTCTTATTTCCATATCTGTTTCAACCAGCTGTATGTCCATTCTTCAAAACATAACCCCGATGTTTCATTGCGAGCAGAAAAAAATGAATAACATGAATGGTAGACTACATAAGGAATAAACAGGAAAAATAACGAAAAGGTAGATAGAAAAAATCCGAATGCATAGTAGCAAGGAAACGAAATAAGTGGATTTTGCCTTAAGATAGTTTGTATATATTTCAATCTATTTGATTTATATATATATATATATATATATATATATATATATATATATATATATATATATATATATATATATATATATATATATATATATATATATATATATATATATATATATATATATATATATATATATATATGTGTGTATGTGTGTGTGTGTGTGTGTTGTTATTGTTGTTGGGCTTAACGACATTTTTCAGCACACGATAGGCTATTCATGGCCAGTATTAATGGTGGAGGAAGAAACCGGGAAATCCGCGGAAAGAACCACCGACCCACGAGAAGCTACTGGCAAGCTTTCTCACATATCCACATTCGCCGAATCCTAGACTCGAACCCACGCAGACAGAGGTGAGATGGCAGTGATCCGTAACGACAGCGCTTTAGACCACTATATATATATACGTATACTGCAGTAGAAAACATTATATATTGCACCTTCCAGTCACAGGCGAATTAATAGTGAAATGTTGGGAAGTGCAAGCTTATGAGAGAGAGAGAGAGAGAGAGAGAGAGAGAGAGAGAGAGAGAGAGAGAGAGAGAGAGAGAGAGAGAGAGAGAGAGAGAGAGAGAGAGATGCATTTAAACTAAAAGAAAATGGTTAAATGTTATTTTCTAAATAATCTACCTACATAACTAAAAGGACTGAAAATATTTTTATATGTATTAAATCAACTAGAATAAAAAATAAACGAATATATCTATACTAAATGAAACAATACCAAACTAAGTGAGAATAAAAAAATTTAAAAAAAACAACCTCTTTAATGCATTTTAAACTAAAAAAATACTGAGAGCTATAAAAAAAAAAGGCAAAACTGTAATAGAAGTGTGACTACAAAGCTAGAGATTAATTTAATTGCCGTGTAAACGAATACAGATTTTTCACTCAAAATTTGAATGAAGCTTTCAATAATATTGAAAACGATCATCACTGAAAGAGATTAGCGATTTGGTTCTGTTAAAGTACATATAGACTTAACAATCGGACCTAAAAACACAATTGTGGCTGTTTCCAAAATCACACACACACACACACACACACACACACACACACACACACATATATATATATATATATATATATATATATATATATATATAGATATATAGATATATATATAGATATATATATATAGATATATATATATATATATATATATATATATATATATATATATATATATATATATATATATATATATATATATATATATAAACCAAAACACTGCAAAAGGAATTTCCCATATAACCAGGCACTGAGGATACGCTCAATTTACGATTAAACATTCCTAAAAAGGTCTGAGAAGCTGTCTAAACATTTAATTTACCGATGTTACGACAAAGACCTGATTGCGGAGGCGACCCAAAAGAGCAAAACTAACAAACAAACCGTGATAACCTACTGAAATATGGAAAGAAAGAAGAGCTGATAGGATACCAAATATCCTAACCTATCATCCAGACAACCCCAAAGTAAGTAAAGTCATCGAAAAACACTGGAATATCGTGGAATTGTCGGATGCTTTAAAGTCAATCCTCCCAAACAAAGCTTGCAGTTGCCTACCGGGGACCAAAAAACCTCAAGGACATCCTAGTCAGGGCGAAGCTAACGCCAATAATTGGAATTGGATGATAAAGAAGCTGTACAGAAGCCCGGTCACAGAACACTTCTCCTCCTCAGGCCACACTTTCAGTGGTATAACACTTACTGCAATTGCTTCCAAGCCCAAATGTAGTTCCGAAACAAGGAAAGAAAAGGAATCTTACTGGATACGCCACGTTAGTAATGTGAAACCAAACGGGTTAAACCAAGAAGACTAAAAAAGACAGCCAAACAAAAATGAATTTTTTTTTTCAGCCAACACATTTTCTTTTAAATTTGCTTAAGAGCCTATAATTACCAGTATGACAATGAAATATCCGGGATATGATTTGCGCTTACATAAATCTACATAATACAGAAAATGTTAAGTCTCGTCGATTTCTAGGTCAATAAAAATATTTTTAGCATCCCCAATAAGTTAAAATAAACTAGTTGAATCATAATAAATTTAAAGGTTTAACTCCTATATAAACAACCATGTAGAGTTTTGCAAACACAACGTGTTTGTGTTCTTTTTGTTTGGCTTGTCTATGTTTTGTATTTGTCTTTAAAAAGAGACTCATTAAGATTCGAAAGCGTTCAGGCTCGTTAGATACTAGTTTTGCACTGTTCCAAGTCATTTTTTTTTGCTTTTATTTTAATCAATCCTTGACATAAGCTAGCCTTTGCTGGATCCAGTGCACTTGAAAGGAATGTTATTCGCCACATGATTTGTAATATATATATATATATATATATATATATATATATATATATATATATATATATATATATATATATATATATATATATATATATATATATATTCATTTCTGTTTTCGATTTCCAGTTTTTCCAAGTATATTTAATTCGATTTCATTCTTTTTAATACCTCCAATTTTCACTATAAATTTGTTAATCAGTATATGCTCAATTGTATTTAGATGGCTTATCGACATGATCATTTGTGTATTTAAAACATACTCAACTTCATAGAAAAGCATATATTATGCTCATTTTTGAAATTTTCTTTATATTGATGCAAGCTCTTTGTTCCTACACCATATAGATAAATCTTTATATAGTTATATATGCAAAATACAAGTATTGATTGTACTTCCTTAAAATCTGTACTCATTCAAAGTTCTTTGAATTAAATTTCTGAGTGTTTAAACAATACTTCTGTTTCCAATTGTTTATTCACACATCAACTTTGCTCTTATTGGGACCCATCTAATGTAGTACATCATCAGCATTCTCATTATTTTAACTCCTATTTTGTTATAGAAAATTCTTGAAATGTTATGTTTGTTGTAGTTCCATTATAAAACTCTTGCTATTTATTATAAATAAATATGATACAAAAGGGTCCCCCTGGCGACAACCGATCTTTTTATTAAAACATTGGGATAAATGCATATTATTAATGACATGGCGTTTTAAGCTATTGAAAGAAGCCAGTGACAAATTGGTTTTCCAAATTTAAAACATTTCAGAGCAATATCCCAAAGTCCAATTCAACAGAGACCAAAACTTTTTAAAAGTATATTAAAAAGAAAAGAGCATATTAATTTTACCTCAAAGATAGTCTTTAGATCGTAACAGGTTCGTGCATTCTTACCATTAAGTCTCCATTTCATAAAACCATTTTGTTTGTAATAATAATAATAATAATAATAATAATAATAATAATAATAATAATAATAATAATAATAATAATAATAATAATAGGGGGAACTTCCTAAGCATTAAAAATCTTCTAATCTGCATTAAGCAGTGATATTAGTCTCCAATTATCCTAAATAAATATTCGTTTAATCTTTCTTGGGAATGTAAATGATTCCCCGAGATTGACATTTTGAAAAATCTTTTATGTCGTATCCAGCACATACATGCCTAAAGACACCCTACCCTACATGTGTCCAAACAAATTAGAAACATTCCAACAGTAAATGGTAATATTGCTATTTTTATTATTTTTCAGCGATGAGCAGCATTCTTCAGAATTTCAATCACCCGCACATGAGTTATTCCAAGATCTGAAAGAATACACTATTACTAAAAAAACATTTCAAAACGAAACAAGAAATTAAGAAATTATGAAAATCGTTGTTAAAAAAGCGGTTAGTAATTGAATTTGCAAATCATTTTTGTTTTTGCTTTGTATAATTCCACAAAAGTTTTCTTTGTTAATCGAGCATATCTTTGTCATTCACAATTCTTGTCCATTGTATGTGGATATTTTTTTTTGTTTATGTATTTTCTGTTTTAAAGACGAAAAAGATAATTTCTATTAATTTCGCCAAACCCAATCCATTTGCTTCTGATCGGTCATAAAATTACACCTTCCAACTATTTTTGTTTATTTCTCTTTTATTTAGCAATTTATGTTTTTCTAAAACGGTATAGTCATTTTTTGTTCATCATATATTGTAACGTATGTATTTCGACTTCAGTTTAAATTATTATTTTTTTTTTTGTTCTTTTTGCCTGAGTTTATTAATACATAAATGATTTTGATTTTGCAATCGTTTTAAGAATTTCAGTAAAGACACAAGCAATAATTTCAACATCGTTTCACCTGAAGTTCTTATCGTCTTCTCAATATTATTTTATTACGGTGTTGGCAATATATTGTGTTTAGCAAGTGAATATATTTTGATTGCAATAAATTACAAATAAATTTCCAGTACCAAGAACTGCAAAATAACGCTGTTATAGAAAACTGTAGTGTCATAACATATTGATCTGTTTTGCGGATAGAAAAAATACACGAGTCTAATCAATTTTAAGGTAGGCCCATGGTGATTTATAAAAATAATCCAATCTACTTTATTTCACGGGGGTTTGCCTGTCAACTTGAAAGAATTTCTATCAGGATGATGTTCTCTATGGATCTGGTAAGTCAAATTGATTCGTGATAGGCCATGGACTGTTTTTCATGTAAAATATTATGTCATGCTCAATATCCTAAACAATATTCTAGTCAGTACAAATGATCACAGAAACTTGTCAAAATTTATAATGTTCAAATTATACATAAAAAGTCAGCATTATCGTGATAATGACCTTAAATTCAATATCATAAATCTGTATCAACTTATGAATCTTATAAATCTAAGGCAATGTATCTGCCCAAGGGCAATCGTCTGTTTCTGTGAATAAAGAATTCAAAACTATTTCTAAACCAGATAGCGACACAAATACAGTTACTAGAAATGTGGCTAAAACTACGCTTATAATGACATTCAGCCTCTCAGTATCTATGACTTTAAACTATGGCAGTCAAATGTACTATTAAGTACATTTCATGCCAGTTTTCATTAAATACTTGAATATAAATTATTAATAGAGACAATATCTGGCTTGTTTGTGCTTTCTCCAGGATGACAATAACCATGTTGCCTTCGGTGGAATTTGTTACATATTTTTTATTTCAAATCTCCAGAGATTAATGTGTAATTAGACGACTTGGCTATACACTAATTCCGTTACACTGGCTGGAACAACAACGACACAATGGCAAATGTTTCACCCTTGTCAATTCAGGTTTATTCTTCTTGTAGGAAAGTATTGTGAATAGATTGGTCTATTTTACGGGGCATTATTCGATTACGTACATCCGAAGGACGTAGTTGCTGAAGGTAATGATATCTTACCCCAACATAGGATATTCACAAATATCCATTATCTAAAAGACAAACTTTGATCTGACAACAATCTGTTTGCAATGTAAAGCATGTAAACCTGAATCCTTAAGTGTGAATATTCAAATTGTTAGAAAATGCCATCTTATACGAAAGGTATACGTTCTTCCGCCTAGTTAATTAAATTTACATATTCGTCAAAAATGGAGTTTAAGTTGTGTGACAGTTCTTTCATTGTTCTAGCTTTGAGTCTTTTATGTGTACTTGATCTTAAAATCAGAATCAATTCTTATAAATAATCCATGAAATAGACGTGTCTTTTTAAGTCGTTGAATTTAGTACATAATTCGTGAAATATAACAATTATGTCGTTGAATTTAACATATTTATTTATAACTCCATTATTTTATCTACACAGGTTTGCTCAATGAAAACACCAGAAAATCTACATAAAAGTGCAGAGTTTTCATGTTTTGTGAGAAATGGGAAAATTCATTTGTATGACTCCGAGAAATAGGTTGAATTGGCCATGTAAACGTTTCGATTGAAGAGAAAGAAAACCGAGAATCATAGAAACGTTGAAGCAGTTCTTTTGCTGATAGATGCAATGACCGACTGTATCACCGGTGTCGTCCTGGGCACCATGCTAGGAGTACTGTTTCTTTTCACCTGTATTATATCAGCAATCAAAGCTGTCAGGTAAGTGGTTTTGTAACAGTTTAATTAGAGTTTGATGATTACATAGCATTATATCGGATATATATATATATATATATATATATATATATATATATATATATATATATATATATATATATATATATATATATACATCTATATCATCTATTTGCGATTTTGTTCGCATTGTTTCAGGAAACAATGTCATTTTTAACAGCGTTTTTTTTTTGTTTTTGTTTCCTTTAGATTAATTAAAAAGAAACATAAACTTGTCAATTACCATATGTCATACATGTCTAACAGTGTCGATCATTAATTCTGTCAAAATGAGGTATGCTTCCAAACATGCATGGGTTAGAACCTGGAACAGACATGCAGACAGGATTTGTTGAAGTTCTTTATTCATTGATTAAAAGAAATAGACGCACCGTTTTAATTTACATCAAATTAAACCCTTGTATAAGGGTAACAATAAAATTCGGTATTCCAAAAATTTGAATGATAGCTCAATCAAATTTGTTCTATCCTATGCTGATGAATAGATTTTACATTCATATGGAACAAAGACACCAATATGTGTGATAAAATAAATATATAAGGAAAGAAATACATCAATATATGATAGGCAAGTACAAATTAGACATCAGTGACGATTACTTGAATCTTTATTATTGAACACAAACACATTATATATATATATATATATATATATATATATATATATATATATATATATATATGTGTGTGTGTGTGTGTGTGTGTGTGTGTGTGTGTGTGTTATTTTATTCAGGACTGAAGACTATAAAATATTTTATTGAACAACGATGTTTAACATTCCATAACGACAAATGAGTACAATATATGTATTAATTTGCAATAACTTGAAGATAACATATTAAATACTTATTAAAATATAATATCATAGCATTTTATGTTCAAAACTACATGTACCATTAAAATTCATACATATGCCGATGAATAAATAAGAAAGGCGTCGAGGTTATTATAAAATACATAAACATAGATTCAGGCGACGTGAAATCAGGTTTAGGACTGTATCTTATTATAAGATTTAAACTGAAAGGAAATGAAAGCAATGATACAACAAGTTTGTCAATGTCAGCCACACCAAGTTATATAAGGGCTAGTGATACAAACGGAAGCTTTATATATTTCGCTCTTCAGTTTCGTAATTTGCAAGGTTGGGAATGGGGTTCAATTTAAAAAACAACAATTTTTCAGGTTTACCTAGCTGGCTTTCATTGTTATTATATTTACAAAACACGTTATACATCTTAGATAGTTTTTAAAATATGATTGATAGATGTAATTTAAGTTATGGACTATACAGCGTGGCTTAATTCAGGTATGCACTTTTCAAAAGACTTCAATCCTAATATAGAAAAAGAACTTGCCTATAGTATTAAAGTTATGTATATTTTTTTCATTGCACTTTGAGAGGCTGGTATTGTCTACTCTGTGCTCGAACTAAATTAATTTTTCCTGTTTTAATAGATGTTTTCGTTAGTGTACTTTGGACTAGTTCATATTTTTATCAGCTGTTTGCTTTAGATGGGGTATATATTTTTTAGTTTAGATGATGCATAGTTTCCGCAATCACATATGCTAAGACATCTCAGTCAAGTACATTCAAGTAACATAAAGCCAACATACCATTCCAGTGGCCTAAGTTGTTAGAGTGTCCGCATTCTATGTGGCAGGTCGCGAATTCTAACACCGGCCGAGTCATACCAAAGACTTAGCAGCTATCTCGCTCGGTACTCAGCATTAAGAGTTTAGTGATAGGACTGGTCGAACTGGTGTCAGGATAATGTGACAGGATGGAACATGGTGCTACATGTTTGCAGCATGATGACCCAATATTAGATATCACTATAAATTGCCACACAATATAGCGATACGAATGAAAAACCTACATTAAAATCCAAATCACACACACATACACAAACACTGTACGCCAACATTTTCTACAATATAAATGTTGCCAATACATACAACTTTACTTTATAACGTACCTTCTGTCAAGGTACCTACAGCCTGTAAATTGGAACCATAGTGAGGAACATTGTACTCGAAAAAAAATCTGTCAAATTCCAAGTATCATACTGATAATGAACAAAAACAATTAACTTAGGTTGTAATTTGTATATCAGATAATATAACTGATTTCATATTCATGATTTCATATTCTAAACACATATTTGTATATTTTTATGTTTAATTTTTATGAACAATATTCCTTTCGAAAGTGCACGCGTTGTTTTCAAACAAAAAGTTTATGAATTCACATTATAAAATTATGATTGATGTTATAGATAATAAATAACTTAATTTGATACAGTTATCGACTTTTTTTGTTCGGGGACAAGAAGATTTGTTCATCCGCATCCAATTTGCTGACTTTATGAGGCTCATTGCTCGAGTTAGTTAAGACAATTGATGTTTTAATTCCTATGTGTTTCACTTACAGTGGCAAGACACAAATGCTACGCTGTTTCTCACCTGTATTTTGTATAAAGTATAGGTTCCGATGAAGCTGTATGTCTTATATATATATATATATATATATATATATATATATATATATATATATATATATATATATATATATATATATATATATATATATATATATATATATATATATATATATATATATATATATATATCATCGTATTGAAACTATGGTAAACGCAATAATGCTTTTATAACATCCAAGCTTTTGTAGTTGACTTCTATTTCTGATGTAGCTATGCACAGTAAAACAGTAACAATTATAAACAGACGGACACATTTGTTGTTGTTGCCTTTTCTCTACCTCCACAATTTCAATCTGCTTTTTATCTGGATAATTTATATTTAAATCTAGCTCGACTAACAAAATCAAAGAAGTGTAAATTAAACATCGATGTCCACGCTTTGTCAAAAGGAATAATGGTTTTGAGATGTGTTTTGTGCTATCATTGTGCATGACATGCAATTTACTTATGGATTTTTGTTTAATCATTACTGTAACAGTATCGATCATATGCAATTAATTAATGGAACCCCATGTGAATTTTCACAACAGATGCCCACTACCTTAGGATAAGAACACAAAGTTCGTTTTTGTCACTCAAATGAATCATAATTCAGCCGCTGAAAATAAGATTGTGTGGTATATATTTTTGAAGTACGAATACATCAAGGACTATAGAACATTTAAATATGCGTTGTGAAATGAAGAAGTGCTAAGCCACTTGTTTACATTATAAGAGCAGATTGCAAGTTTTGTCATAGTGCGGAGTGATGAAAATACCACAATTGTTTGATGATTCTATGCGACTGTGAAAGTATGCCAAATTTTTTAACGGATGCTCGTGAGTAAAGCAAGAATTTATTACATGTCCTTAATGTTCTGCACCGTGATGTCCAAATATCATGGGGCATGTGGTAGATGACAAGCAGTATTCTTTATTGCGGGCTTTTGCAAATGAAACAGTAAATGATTCGAATGAATATTTCATAATACAATTTTACCATAAATATCTTAGTTATGTTCATGTTGCTTTACATAGAGAGTACTCTAAAGTGAAGTTTAATTTCCATTTCTCGCGTAGGTGATTATGATATAAGATTTCGCTTCTGAAGTTCACTCAAATAAATATTACATCCCTACCTTTTAGCAGGAGGATATTCGGACTCTCTCTCTCTCTCTCTCTCTCTCTCTCTCTCTCTCTCTCTCTCTCTCTCTCTCTCTCTCTCTCTCTCTCTCTCTCTCTCTCTCTCTCTCTCTCTCTCTCTCTCTCTCTCTCTCTCTCTCTCTCCGTCCTAATGTAACAATAAACCTTTCTGTCCCTTTCTAAGCTACTAATTCCAAATTCACCAAATATGGCAGATATTGTATTTATATCGTAACTATCTGCCAGAAGGTTATTGTTTTGGGCCCCTCCCATGCGCTCCTGGTTAGATCCTTCCTCTAGGCTCCCAGACACGGGAGTCCGTAGGGGCAACTGCCCAACTACCCACTCCAGAATTAAAAAAAAACAAACTTTGTGTAGTATATAAATATATGCCTTTCATTTTTTTGCCCACACCCACCCCTACACCTTATTACGGTTTGCTCATCACCACCCCCGAAAACATTACTGCGAACGCATTTGCTTTTTGGAATGGTGTTAAAGTCAAAAACACACAAATTGCAATTACAATGACACACTGCAAATATTTTTAGACCAAATATCATATATACAATTATAGCTTGCCAAAACATATGATTTTAGAGTTATCACCCTAAATCCTGGACTCAAAAGGAGGAGTGGTTTGCGAGAAGGCCTTTGTCTGACGGTGTAGAATATGCATTAAAAAATGTAGGGACTTGTTATAACTGACCATGAAATATAAGATGTAAGATATAAGGAGAACGTAAGAAGTATATAAAAATTCGATCAAAACATAATCAGGATGTCGTGCACATTTATCGGCCTTGACTTTAAATACGAACTGTAAACCTCAACAAAAAAGCGACGACATGAAATTATCAGCTTTGTCTTGAATAGGAACTGCAAAATGACGAAAACAATGTTTTATTTATTTATACGCGTATATTGCATACAGTGTTGTTATATTCTTATACTTCTGCTTTTATGGTTTCAGTCATCCGTCCTTCCACTCTTGTATGTATTAATCTATAACAAAAACAGTGTACATATGCATGTGTGTTTACATACCACTATTTGGACGTTAATTATTGTTTCTGTCGGTAATTTATATTCACCTAACACCAAACCTTATCAATGCAATTTATATCATGTTGAATATATATTATTTTTGTATGATTTATGTTGTATGTATATATGATGCAATATTCTAATTAGAGTCATTGAAATATTAACCTGTTCAAGTTAATGATACATATGAATGTTGACATCCTGCCTAATTCTTTGTACTTGAAGCAAAGGCTGTGTTTGCTTTATTTGATGATCACATGGTATGGAAAAGCAATCAGGGATAGTACAATTACCTGCATAACTGTTGCACCACTTCTTCCTATATCTGCACTTTTGTGAGTTTGTATTGATTTTATTCTATTTAATTACTTTTTATATCTAATTAGCATTCTTGAGTAGGTTTCTCTTCACATTCCCCAACTGAGGAAATCTCGATCTAACTTCATCCCAAACATCTTGTAAGTGTAACACACGTGATACATAGAAATTAAGTTTACATTTGTGTATTTTCATAATGTTCTCAGAGTCTCGGGTTCTTTATTTTATTCCAAAACGCAATATAGCACTAGACGATTATCTAGCAAGAACAATAGTGGGTATTTTAAAATTCGCTAAAAGTCAAGCGCGTGACAGAATATTTTCATATTTATATTTGTTTACAGTCATTAAGAAATTACTCAAACGTTTTAGCAATACAAATTAGGCTTTACGTATATAGGCCTACTGTACTTGTACTAACTCTAATATGTGACATCAGTGTACGCGTTAACATCAAAGGCATAACCATAAGTTACGATAGCAGATACGGGGTGTTAAAATATGTTATTTTTCTTCTAAAATGAAAAGTATTCATAGGTTACTGCATTTGTATGGGAAAATATGAACGAGTTTTTCGGATGGTTATACTGCACGACCTTGGGAGTACAGTATATCCATCCGACAAAACGAGTTCATATTTTCCCATACAAATGCAGTAACATTTTTATTATATACTCATTTTTGTATTCTTCACAATGCTTAAATAGATAAACAAAAATTACGCTACAATAAACAAAGTAACCGAATGTATGCCGTTTTCCAAACTATACGTACAAGCTTAGCTGCATCATTACATAAATGGCGCACGTAACTCCGCCCAGACAAATTAGAAGTTGGTCGAGCGCTAGCCGTAAGTTTCGAAAGAAAATGGCGTTTGGTCTGCTTAAAATTGAAATTTGGAGTAATATTGTTAATGAATACGCATTGCAACAGCTTTTCCATTTCATCTGGAATGAATACGTTTTGGTATTTTTGTGATTCAACGCAGTTTTGTAATTATGGTCTGGGTTTATCTACATGAAGTAACTTGCATCGGATTTCAGCAGCGTCTGCCAATTTGAATGGTATTGAAGTGTGTTGACATCGGCATGCGTGTTTCTGTTCAGTCATTGAATGATTCAGATTATAATTGTAAGTATATTTTGCCATTTATTTTATTACCAGCTAAAGATTACAGTTCATGTCTTATTACTTGCGTGCTATTGTGAAGACCCTGTATGGCGTCTATAGGTAACCTAAATCTGAAACATTGTATCAAAAAAGTTAACGCGGAATGTGCCAAAGCAGTTTGTATGAGTCAGTCTATGAAACATTGGCTGGTATGTGGCAAGGAAAAAAGCAAAATACATACAGAAGAAGAGATAAACAAAATCAACCAATTACAAATCGCACTCA
Organism: Potamilus streckersoni; assembly: GCA_016746295.1. NCBI lineage: Eukaryota > Metazoa > Mollusca > Bivalvia > Unionida > Unionidae > Potamilus > Potamilus streckersoni. The sequence continues at coordinate 1,551,802 of JAEAOA010001939.1, forward strand.
TAAAATTATATCAAGCGGTAAGGTAAGCCTGAAGTAAAACTATTTTTTACATTGGACATTTACATTTAAATATTTCTGAACATTTAAGAAATGTATTATAATCATTAAAATAACCAGCTGTTCTTGCATTATATATATATATATATATATATATATATATATATATATATATATATATATATATATATATATATATATATATATATATATATATAATTATTTTAAAAAACGCTGTGGTTGAGTTAAATTATTTTTTTATGTTATCTTAGTATTTCTACTTTATTTACGTACTTAGAAGAATATTCAGAGACTTATATTTTGGGGGCACCGAGTGGCCAAGTGGTCTAAAGCGCTGACGGTTACGGATCACTGCCATCTCACCTGCCAGTAGCTTCTCGTGGGTCGGTGGTTCTTTCCAGGGTTCTTCCTCCACCAAAAATACTGGCCGCAATATATAGCCTAACTTGTGCTGAAAAAGGACGTTAAATCCTATAACAACAACAACTTATATTTTGAAACATCATGGAAGCATGCCCTTCTTTATGTTGCTTTGTTTTCGCTTTTTCTTTAATTATTTTAAAACGTAGATTGTTTTAAGCTAACTTCGAACCGCTGCTGTGATTTAAAAAGTTCCTTTTACAATTAACAGGGATAGAAAACGAATAAAGCGAAAGACAGCACAAAGAAAACGTGAAGCAGAAGACGAAATTAGACTCTCAATCTTCAGTAACGGAGCCTCGTCAAAATCCTCCAATTGGCACGCCTCGGAGATATCGCAAAATGGACAATCAGGTGTTCAGAATTCAGAAATGAACGACATTGCGAATCACAGTACATTCAGATTTGATGATAAACAAGGAATTGAAAACAAAAATTTCACACACTTACAGGCAGAATCCACAGGGACATATTTGGACAGAGCAGGTGAAAAACGAGACCCCTTTTCTCAGTTGTCAACGAAATGTACTGCAATGCATAAAGTGTCACGTAGGAATTCATATAAAAAGGCGGTTGAGCAAAATTCTTTAATTACAGATGATCCGCTTCCTTGCGCAAGCTTTAGACCAATTCTGTCTATATGTGACTATGATAATCAGTCAACTGGAGCCTTTGAAAACAAAGCATTCAATTCAAATGACACCTGAAAGGTCGAGTTCTGAGAACTTTATTTCTGGTCCCAAACACAGCAAATTTCACTGCAAAAATGTTATGTTAATAACATAAGAAAAACCCAGTTTAGAGAGTGGATCCATATGTTCCAATTTTATATGCTAATCAATTGATCTAGATTCTACACCGTTTTCGCTACAATTGTGTTGTGTGTGTGTGAGAGAGAGAGAGAGAGAGAGAGAGAGAGAGAGAGAGAGAGAGAGAGAGAGAGAGAGAGAGAGAGAGAGAGAGAGAGAGAGAGAGAGAGAGAGAGAGAGAGAGAGAGAGAGAGAGAGAGAATCTACCACAACAATATATCATAGCAAGTGAACATTTATTTTAACATAAAAGACAATTCCGTATATTGGATGAAGTTGCTTAATGTTATGCATTCCTTCATTTTCAATCTTGTTTTCTAAAATTTGTGTCGACATACTTGTATCAATTGTTTCACGCAAAATTTTCTAAATTATTACATTTGTATACATTGCTTGTCCACTGGAATGAAATAGAACATGGTAATTAGATGACAAAATTCAAATTTTGTCGAGGACTTGACTTTATTCCACGAAAGATTGCATGCATCTGTCCAGTGCTGACCGACAGTATCATAAGATCAAATAAACATTATAGTCGTAACATGAACTTTACAAGGTGCAAGAGAGGTAACATTCATAGACCGTAAATGCCTTTCTGATTAAAATGATGGTACGAGTATATTTCGCACCAAATTTTCTTTTTTATAATCGACACTCATTTGTATGTCATTTGTCAAGCCACTGAAAGGTTTGCCCTTAAAGCTCATATCCCCATTTGTTCTTTACATTTTCTTCATACGGCTTTAAACGATCACAGCAGAAATTTTACATTATAATCAATTCTGAATGTGTACCTAGATGGCATTACTGTATTCAGAAATAGTTAAAACTATTTAATTAATTACCAATACATCAAACTTAAGAAAAGCTTACAGTGTTCCAGATAGATAAACGCCCTGGAGAACATCCCAAATTTATAAACCCAGAAAGAAAAAAAAAACAGTAGTCTCAATTGATAGTTCAGAACCAAAACTGCGAGACGTAAAGTACTTTATAAAAGATGCAAGACCAGTATCAGCTCCAGGATCAAATGGTGTTGCTTATAAGGTTTACAAATGCTGTTCAAGACTAACCAAAATACGTTGGAGGCTAATTAAAGTCATAAGGAGACAGATGGCTGCTTGCATATTGCTACTTTACTTCCAAGGATGAGAATCTGCCTGGAACGAAGCATTTCAGAGCAATATCCCTTCTAAACGTGAAAGGTAAAATATGCCTAGATATCCTTACCCGTCATCAAATGAAATTCATACTTGAGAACAAGTCCATCAACACTTCAGCTCACAAAGTTGAAGCTCCATGAATACCTGGTTGCCATAAGCAAACTATTATGCCATTCTCGTGGGTCGGTGGTTCTTCCGGGGTTTTCCAGGGTTCTTCCTCCACCAATAATACTGGCCACCATCTATAGTCTATATTGTGCTGAACATGGCGATAAACCCTACAACAACAACAACAACAACAACAACAACAAAAACAAAGATGGCAATGCATATGGTAACATTCCACACAAGTTAGATAACCTGACTCTATAGAGAAATATCATGTACCAGATAAGTTCAGTGATATGCTTCAACACTACCTCGATAACTTTAAAATGCGCTTCATAGTGTCAGACTACACGACAGAGATTAGACGCTGGCATCATAACTGGGTGTACCATTTCGTGGTACTATGTTCAGCTTCAGTAAATCTCCTTGTTAAGATAGCACAGAAGATGAGCAGATAATCAATTGTGGAATTCGGCAGCCTCCTACAAGTGTCTTCATAGACGAAATGATAATTGCATCCAAGTAAGAACCATAAAGTGGATGTTAGATGATCTTGGAGACCTGTTTAGCAGGGTCAGGATGAAGTTCAAGTCAAAACGTCTGATCGTGAACAAAGAGAAGACCCAATATAAATACACGTTTAAATATTTAGAGGAACACTGAGAAACTAGGTAAGAGTCTCGGCAAATCCATAACTAACAAGAGGGCATTGCCGACATGAAGAGACAAGCCTAAGACTGGATTTAATTCATCAACAAGAGTGGGCTATCTGAAAATTACAAGGCATGGTGTTACTAACTTAACATCTTATTCTACCTAGAATCCTTTTGGTCACTTCTAGTAAAACAAGTCCCACTGATGGCTGTATAAACAGTTACGTGAATGTTCAATACAAATATGCGACGATAGATGGTGTACCAAGGAGATACTTTAGTATTGGCTTGTACAGTAGAGGTAGCAAATTTCAGTTACCACTTTCATCAGTGACAGAGACTTTCAAGGTGACCCACACAAAACAGGTTATTATGCTGAAATACAAAGCAGATGTGTAGATGAGAGAAGCAGCATTCAATGTACGGACAGATAGAAAGTGGATGCGGCAAAGGCTGTTGAAGAGACAGAATGGAGAGAGACACCGTGACAAGGTAGGCACAGTAACAACAAGAATAACGAGGCTGGGAAGACAAAAGATCTATGTGCCAAGCAGCAAGTACGAAAGAGAAGCGTGACATGGTTCAAAATGAAGTGCTTCTTACCGAAGAGGAGGAGAGACAAGTTACAGCTGTTGGTATCAGAAAGAAAATTGACAAGATGTGCTGGGAAGCTGCCATATCCATGAAGCTGTCTTGGAGCAACATTTGGAGAGCCGATGCCCAGACAATCAGCTTCTTCCTATGTTTAGTGCATGATATTCTCAACAAGCCTCAAGATACTGACAAAAACTGATGACCAAAAATTCCTGCAGTATAGTTATGACAGAAGGTCGTTAATATTGGTGGAAAGACCAAGTGGTTACTGAGATTAGTGCCTGTATAGATACAGTCAGAGAAATAAACATCAAGTGAAATACGTCATTAGATTCGTGACAAGCGGTGATATAAAAAGGCAAAAGACTGAACAAGAGACATCCACACAACAACGTATGGAAACTGCAAATGCAAAAAGAACAGCCGACGTTCCCAAAAGACATTAACTCCAGCTTCAGACCTGGTATTTTTGTAGTCCGAGTTTCCTCTGACCCTTGACACCCCATTTTTGATATTTGGTTTTTTATGTTGGGGTTTAGGGTCAGAGTCTATTCCCTATCAAAAACTTGGAATTTGCCGACACCATTTTTGTCGGCATAGGGTACTCGCCAACTATTAGGTCTAGCAAACTTAAATGACCTTACATTGACCCATAATTACATTAAATCGATAGGGAAATCATTTATCTTCTCAGAAATTACAAGCATAACACGGTTTTGTCTTTAATCCGTTGTCAGAGGAGACGTAACTACAGCGTTGATGAATTTTGACATTGTTCGCACCATATTCATTGCTAGTCACATGACTAACCAAATCTCGCAGCCGATATGCAAAACGTCAAAGGTCAAATAGTCACGTGATAAAACAAAAAAAAAAACGCGTTTTCCCATACCCCTGGTGAAAGACGGCAAATGTGTCACCTTCATTGATAACTGATTTTATTACATCATACTGTAGCTCTTTAATATTAAAAAAGTATCCCTTTTCTTAAAGTATCTCATTGGCAAGAGCTTCCGTGTATTCGTCTTTACCTGCCATGTTGCAATATAGGTTTATGCACAAAACCTTCCATTCCAATATTGCAGAAAGAAGACATAAACTCGAAAATATTGAATGAAAGTCACGTATACAATAACAATGTATACAATAACAAGAAAAAACACGTATTATTCAACATATTAATTGGGATAACAGCAGCCCGAAGCATGTCTCTGTCGCATCTTCCTGGAAAGAGGCTGACTGATCACGCAGAGACTACATGTCAACGCACTTTGTTGTTATCACGTGACTATTTGACCTATGACGTTTATGCACATCGGCTGCGAGATTTAGTTAGTCATGTGACTAGCAATTAACATGGTGCGAACGAGGTCAAAATTCATCAACGCTGTAGATACGTCTCGTCTGACAACGGATTAAAGACAGAATCGGTGTTATGCTTATAATTTCTGAGAAGATAAATGATTTCCCTATCGATTTAATGTAATTATGGGTCAATGCAAGGTCATTTAAGTTTTCTAGGCCTTATAGTTGGCGAGTACCCTATGCCGACACCAAATGGTGTCGGCAAATTCCAAGTTTTTGATAGGGAATAGACTCTGACCCTACACCCCAACATAAAAAACCAGATATCAAAAATGGGGTGTCAAGGGTCAGAGGAAACTCGGACTAGTATTTTTGGTACCTAACAAGCAGGCCGACGAAGCATCAAATTGGATTTGGCGGAAGTGAACGGAACGTTGTTGTTGTTGTGCTTAACGCCATTTTTCAGCACACGATAGGCTATTCATGGCGGCCAGTATTAATGGTGGAGGAAGAAACCGGGAAATCACCGGAAAGAACCACCGACCCACGAGAAGCTACTGGCAAGCTTTCTCACATATCACATTTGCCGAATCCTAGACTCGAACCCATGCAGACTGAGGTGAGATGGCAAGTGATCCGTAACGGACAGCGCTTTAAACCACTCGGCCACTCGGGGCCCCCTTGAACGGAACGATCATAAAGCTAATCAGTTCTGGCTGAGTTTGATCAACTCAGTCGACGCACACCTCGAGTTCGTTGTGGGTCAGCTCTGAAACGCTGTAAGCAAGGGGATCCCCACCTGATAACGGAACCGCTTGCAATTAAATTAAGTTTAGTTTCCAAGATTTTACAAACACTGATGTTGTCCAAAACATTTCCAAACAAGTTTCAAACAAACCCTATGAATAAACAAGCAAGCACATGGACAGATGTGTTAATGCCTTAGTTGTCATGCATTAACATCACTGATGTTATGTAAAGTAAGCTCAAATTAACAACTGCATATTTTATGGGTCAAATAAAAATGCCATGGACAAAGGTGGCGTTGGAACTTTAGACAACTACAATAAAGTATGCAATTAACATATTGTATGAAACATTTTTAACGTGTGCACAATTTATGAAAAAATTCCTAAATTAAAGTGTTCCCTTCTTTCATGTTTATAATTGGATATAAATCTGAAGGTCTGTGCTGCGATTAAACCATCAGGAAATTCTGTAGAATGATGTTAAAATAACTTAGCATAGTCAGCCAAAAATGAAATTGGGTTTTATAACCACAATTTACCTCTTTGTGTGTATTGACCAAATTGATGAAGGTGAAAGCACAACTAAAATTTCATGATACCATAAAAAAACATGAATTGGTGAGGTCTCATATGAATCTTTCCAATGGGAGCTAAACATACAGGTGTTCTCGAGTCCCAAGGGAAGAGGTAAAACAAAGCAACGAATGCTGTCTGTAGTCAAGTGTTCTTATGAGTAATTATTTGTGAGATTCTGTCCGGAAGATGAGAACATTCATCCCCATGTAAACGAAATTCAAAAAATATATCAGGTCAGACTTTTCCTGACTGGAGACTACACAGATCACAATCTCCTGATAGAGGGACAAATCCTTCAGAAGGGCATGTCTGAGGACGTTGTGCATCAACCAGTTCTGGAGTTTGGGAATCACTAAAAACTTTAAATGAGTTGCTACTAAACCCATTACTCTGGTAAAGAGTGTGGCAGTGAATGCAAGCTTTTAATATTTCCGTCCTCAGACAAAACCTCAATTTTGTATGTGGAAGATAAGGATGTGAAAATATGCATCCTGGAGATCTATGGCGACCGCCCAGTCACTTGGAATCATTGCATTCATTTTGAGGCTGATGTCGCTATCTTGAAACGCTCGTCAAAATAAACTTGTTCAATGGGGAAAGTTTGATGATGGATCACATTTCCTACTTTTTTTTGAAAGTAGGAAGATCTTGGTAAATAATCCCGGACTTCGAATCACCATCTCTACTGTCGCTTCATGAGGAGAGTGAACACCTCTGCCCGTAAAGATACTAATTGAAATGAAATTCCTTGAAAAAGATGGAGGGTTTCGGAAACGAAGCAGGTAACCATGTCTTTTTCGTAAAAGAGCCACGCGTCGTACGCGAGCTCCCAAAAGCCTCTAAGACAAAGCTCAATCCAGCTCCAACTGAAACATTGAGAAAAGTATTTTGCAGATGGTACGAGTCTGCAGAGATGATTAGCTTCCTCCTAAATGAAAGATGAAGAATCCATAGACTTCCTTCCTTCGTCTCTCCAGCCTTCGCGTCGTTAGAACAACATACAGAATGGAGAGTTAACCTAGGTCCTGCAGCAATATTAGTCACAATATTAAACACGTTTATGAGGGAGACCTAGAGACCTTCGGGATGAGAACCTTTGTTCAATGGTTAGGGCGGGCAAGGACCAGTGTTGTTTATTCATCAATTATTGCGAGGCCGCTGCAGGGATTAGTCACAAGAATAATGTATCTGCAATTCGCTCTTATAAGGAGTGACGGTATTGGGCAGGGACGGGGGGGGGGGCAAATGAGCCCGTTGAAAAAGCTTGACAGATTCCTTTACACGCATGATAGGGTATAAACCTCCCTTTTTCTCAATGATGCAGATGATCTAAGACATGCTTTTGATCCAAGAATCCACAGCAAAATCAAAGTAAAGAGGATTTCATCAACTCGTAAACAGCTGTTGGGAATCCAGATGCCACACAGAGAATTATAAAAAAAACAATAAGAAGGAACACAACAAAAAACATTAAATCATACAGGCCATCACAATGTGGGGCCAGTTATCCATAGAAACTAAATGGGAGTTTGAACAGCTCACTTCTCCTGAATCTATGGTCAAAACTCACTCCTCTGTCTGATGACTTGTCCCATCGCTTAGTCCTCAGCATTAACAGGATACCAAAAACATTAGATCAGCATCATGCATCATAGCCAGTGATTACCGAGACACACATGATGAACACTTAGGACATTATCCAGTAACTGGCATCCTGTACCCCGTGATCTGTAACAGATACATTTTCTGGCACTCCATGACAAATATTCAAATTACTGTCATAGCAACTGGTGCCTGTTGACATACCCTCGGTAACCTTCGCTTAACATAATTCATCTATTTCAGGCCCATGATCAGAACATCATTTTGCCAAAGACCTGGCATACAGTTCTGTTCTACCAGGGACCGCTCCAGTTGCCTAAGCTTTCTCATTGGTCTCTTAAAGAAATAAGGTGTCCTCTGAAGAGCATGTGACAGGTTTTTCTCAGGGCCAATTTAGGCTCAAGAAACAAGACAAGTTTAAAGGGGAGGGGACCAATCACAATTGTTATTGTATTCAATATTGTTTTGTAGAATAATGACTAGCACATATAGACACAGTTGGAAAATGTATATTTACATGAGAGTTTAGATACTGGAAAAAAACATCAGATTCACCATAATGTGAACTATAAAATACTGAAACATTTCTGGTTTGGGTGGCCCAATTACTGGAAAGCTGAGGGGCAATAAGACACCATAAAAAATAATAAGTCCTACAGAAATTGTTTTCCATTTTCTTTGCTGATCCCAAAGTGAGCAAAAAAATTGTGTACATAGATTTACTACTTTCCATAATAACTGATGAATATTGAGAAATTACTCGACATATTCCTGTTATCATTAAACTTAAATTTTCAAATGAATTACTATGTAGAGTTGTAACACATTATCCAACTGTAGGAAATGATGATCATTTTGGTTAAATAATATTGGTACATAATTTTCACCTGTTATTCCTACATTTTTCTTTTTGTCTGCATCAAACAAAAAAAAATTAATTTGAAGACTTTTGCGTTAGACTTTTAGTTACCAGGACCAGATGCAAATTTAAACCTGTTATTATGTCTTTCATTCCATTTAAATTTCAGTAACAAATCAAAAATGCATTAAACAAAATATTGAACTAATTGTTTCCATGGAAATTTCTACATGACGTTTTCTTTTCAGAGAGATGCATGCATGTAGACATACAGTCAACAACAAATAAATGAAAAGAGACTGTAATAAATGCTTTTATTCATTCACATAAAATAAGGGAATGGTATCTTAATACCATGTATATATATATATATGTACATCATAAAATTCACAATTCTGTCATACTATGTAGTTTGGCAAAATATAGTTTTCTCTTCCATGTAGGTTTAAAGAAAAAATGGCAAAGAATATAATGCAAGGAATGAGGCAACAAGCAATTTAGCTGCTATAATCTTGCAAGCACACAATAGCCATTCAATAATGCATGTAAATATATTAACTAAATGTTCATATGGACAATAAAAATTTCGATTTTTTTAACGAATGACAACAGATAACTGACATCGCTGCACATATTTTCCAGCAGCTAAAATCACTCATCATCTAGTTAAAATCTGTACAAAATTGAAAAATTGGATTATCTATTTGTACATCACATAAAATATATAAATTTTACAATGTCTTTACAGTAAAATCTCTTGAAATTGCAAATCTTGTTTAATGAATGTCTACTTTAACAGATTTCCATGGGTTTGTGGTCTCTGTCAGTGACTTCCAAATGCTTTTGTTTTTGTGAATTAATTCAAAATCATATATCCATAAAGGTGAATGAGTGCAATACTAACTACACATTACACAAATATCCATGACAAACAGTTACTTCATCGAAAACTTTACTAGGGTGAAAGTCTAAAAAAGTAAATGCATTTTTATGTACATTGATCCGGGAACCAATTCTAGCTATCAATTAACCCCGTAATATTAATGTGTGCCACCTAGGTTAGTGCCTAAGTCACCAAAATTTAGACATGACAATTATGTGGTACCACCTGACAGATAAGAATATTACTGACCACTGCATAAAAACAATATTCCAGCACAATCAGTCACATTTTTTCAGGTCACAATTTTGAAACCAAGGGTCATATGCACTGATGAAATCCAATATATAGTATAACCTATGAAGACTTAAAGTGAACTAGATCAAAATAATAATGTTAAGTCTAACAACAGTACCTTAAGATGAAAAGATTAACAAACTTTGTGACTTTAATGGACATGGATATGGCTACTGGAAATGCTAAAGGATACAAATTCATTCCTAATTATCCAAAGTATTAAAAACAAAAAGCCCTGAAATGAAGACGTCTTTTTATATTATAGCTGCTGAAAGATGACACTGCTATACATGCTCTGAGAATGAAAGTTTAGTAACAGATTTGATTACAAGTAGATTTTGCAACAAGTTCAAATCAATTATGCAGAAATACACAGACTGTCAGGATGGCTGTGGTAGTAATAACACAAAAAAATAGATACTGGCCCTGACTCAAACATCACAAGCACTGACTCAAATTCTACAAGCCACAACTCCAATTTCAATGTATCCAAAATTTCCCTATTTTTCATTATTATTTATTAAACAATGTTTGTATAGGAAAAGAAATTAAGAAAATAAAGTGTTTATTCAGATCTCAAAATATTTCAAGTAATGTTTTCCTCCAGATCCTATTGTCAGCCCTTGTCCAATTGCTCTATCAATATCCACCTTACTCACTGGATCAGCAGTGTTGATGTTCTCATATGAATTGTGTCTTGCTTTATAGTTTCCCTTTACACTTTTAATGTTGTTCATAGGTACCACTTAATATATTTGACTAGTGTTGTATTACACTAGTGGATGCATGGGCAAGAGATAGCTCAATTATTATGCATTAAACTTTAACTTGAAACATCTTGAACAATGCAATAGCAATTAAAGTCAAATCAACAAAAACACTTGCTAGAGTGTTTCTCCCTAATTAATTTTTGGGTTTGCCTTTCCATTTTATGACACTTCAACCAAAGGATGACCAGTTTCTAATCACAGACTCAAAAGTCATCATGGACCACATTTGATCCCTTTTTAATGTTCCTGATTCACAAACTTTGCTTTGTACATTAAAGTTACATATTATATAGAAATATCATACTATAAGATGATTTTCTAAAAGGTTAAGGGACATAAATGGAAATAAATAGATTCTACTGGCAGTAAGGTCAAAAATACTGTTTTAAATGCCATCTATTGCTTGTATAGTTTTATAGTTGAAATCTACCATTTTTGAATACTAAATTTTATTATATTAATTTACTGAAAAACCCTGCCAGAACCAGTAATAATGTGGACTGGAAATCTTCCTCCAGTACATTGACTAGTGCATTGATGTGTAACAGCACAATTGGAATAAAATTAATAAATACACAATGAGCTGTTAACTGATTATGCAACAACAGATCCAAGGTCTGTGTTCTCTGCTGTTGAACATAACTTATATTTAAGTGCTGAAGCAACTTCTTCTTTTACCATTCCCCTCCTTACACAAATCCAGTTTTTACTGTACTCATACAATTCTTTTGTCTCTCTGAAAATCTAATATTGGCTATACTTATACAGATCTTGTTTTGCAAATCCATTATTTACTGTGCTCAAACAAACATGAATAAATCTTGATCTTCATAAAAACAATTTAGGTAGAAATATTAGGGCATTTGTAATGTTATATCAGATTCATTGGCAAAGAAAAACATGTGATGCATATGTCCCTGGTAAAACTAACTCAAGAGCCTGCACAGAGTGCTCATTCTGGCTGTGTGATATGTTGAGCTAGTTAAGGACAATCTGTCAGCAAAATGCATGAACTGGAGACGAGATTAATTTTATATGCAGTTTTCTTCATAAATGAGTGTAGTTTCTAAATGGACTCTGAGAACAAGCAGCTATCCTGATAATTGATTAATCTATATTATAAATCTGCAACAGTCTTACCAATAGTTACGACATAATAAATTTGACAATAAAGCAATACTAATAATACATTTATGGATGTGGAAACTGGGCCTACAGCCTTTCTGAACATTTTATAGACCCCAAAAAACAGGACTGAATTTTTCATTAAAAATTGAATACATGCATGCAATTCATTCAGCTGAAGGGTAATGTTAATTACATATAAGTAAAATCACAGATTTTAATTGGTATGTTATTTAGTCCACACCTTACTTACAACAGAATTTACCTTTTTCAGAAAAAATGCACATTAAGCAAAATGACCTGAACCTTCATGAAAATATTTGACACAATTATGCATATGCATCAAGTCTAATATGAATGAAATAGACCACAATATCCATTCAAGCAAAGACTGGTGCATAGCTCTATTCCTCCAGTGAAACCATTGCTACCGAGTATACCACAAAGTGAAAAGTTGCTTTATTCTATCTCTAAGCTAGGGATAACATCAACAACAAAAATTTTAATCAAACTGTTGTCTATATATCTATGTTAGCAAATAATTATATACATTATAAAATCTATGTAGTGAAATGCCCAGCACTGAAAAGCCATCAAGAAAATTTACAGAGTTAAATGTCCACTTATATGCACTTTCCTGATTAGTGTGTTTTGCATTTATTTGACTTGAACAATATTTTAAATTTTTTAACTGTGAGCTAGATGAGGTACTGAAATATTCAAAAATGACCTTGTACACACATTTATAACATTCATGCTCATCAAAGAAGAGTCCAAAAAAGGTTGTTTTTTTTCGATTTGCTGGAAGAACAAAAGCTTAAAAACAAACAGAGTTACTGTATCCACTTCTTGGCTTGGATACATCCTGGACTTTGTGTACACCGGATGTACTTATTTCTGTACTTAGCAATAGTTACAGAACATAAAAGTCTGAAATTTAGCTTGTATTTCAATATTAAATATGTTAAAACTTCACTGCACACACTTAAAAGAAACTTCATGCCTCTTTCTTTCACACTGCTAAATAATAAAAATAATTATTGTTTACAAGCATCTAACAACTATATTATTTACTTCATAATACCTGACATTATACTTCTAAAATCACAAAGATCAACTACTTTAGCTAGTAAATAGCTTCAATTTGGTGATGTATATTATACTTAATATTAAAAAATATGATTATAAATAAAAACTGTACCAGTCTACCTCTATCTCATTGGAGAAAAGCATGGTACTGAAGAATGAGAAGCTATCTAACTGATAAAATGACTTCCTAGCAGTTAACACTGCCAAAGAACCGTCTGATTTATATAAGGCTTTGTTCTCTTGATGAAATTTTGTGCCCTGAAGGCAGCAGATCTGGTCTTCATGACCTCTGGGAATATTATATCAAACTGAAAAGAGAAAATCATGTGAAGCAAAGTCAATTAAAATTTTAAAAGAATTCAAATACTGATAGAGTGAATAATACACTTTCATTACTTGCTCCAATTATCAGCTCTCTTGCTGACTCCAATATTTGAAATCTTTGTTACTGAAGTACATCACAGTACATTAAACTCTGTATACAGTACAATTCATGTTTAATCAACATATTATTATAACACATAATATCCTGCATATACAAAACACCAACTAGAACTATAATATTCCTGCATGTCACAAAATATGAATTCCAGCAAATTTTCTGGGAACAAAAAAAAAGAGTTATGGGTAAAAAAAAATTATGGGAATGCTGGGGGGGGGGATATACAAAAAGGAGTGACTTTGACTTCCAAAATTATAAAAGATTGCTTTTATTTCTGCTTACCTACTAATATCCAATATTGTCAAGCATAGTAATTGGGTGACACTAGCAGATCAGTCAGAACCACCAGCTGGTCATCTGTAAACATCAGCTTGTGGTCATGCCAGTTATCATGGTGGGTCCGATGGAAGTTGGATAAAGTCTTCTTCACAGTCATCTGTTTAAGTGATAATGTTGATATAATATTAAAAGTAACACTTAATGACGCAACCATTTCACATGAAGCATGTATTTATTTAAAACAATGACAACAGCTATCAAATGCTGAAGATGTCCAAATACTAATATACATGTAATAAATTTCTATATGTAATCAACAATCCAAACAAGATGTCAGTTCTATGACAGAAAGTGCAAAAACAAAATAAGTTCTGTATATTAAATCTTTCATATAGTTGATTAGACTAATAAATGACAAAGGAAAAGCTATTCAATCAAAATTAAACCACAGTTTTGTATGTCAAGTGCCTGAAAAGGTCTTATCATTTGGATGAAAGAATTTTATTTTGTGGACTTCTGTTTTCAATTTAATAAATTCCACCGATTACAGAAATGAGGATAAGTATTTTATGAAATATCTTAAAGCATTCATTTCCTATGTTTTGTAATAAGTAAGATAAACCACTATAAAACCATATCTACCATTACCTGAATAGGCTGGGGGTCATTTACATGGTTGCCAAGGTCCATTAGGATCTGGGGTACAAACTCTGGAACATCATATGGGTAGGCCTGAACACAAGCACTCAGACCAAGCACACCAGCATGCCGCTTTATCAACATCTCCAGCGACATGTTGAACTTCTTTAATTTGGTGGATCTCAACCTTTCAAAGTGGGCCTGAGAGATAATTGATAGTAAAGAATACACTAATGTGGTATGAATATTTATTGCTTAACAATCATATTTAAATGACAAAAGCTGTTGCAATTTTCTGAATGAACCTAATTCAACTTTGAAAAAATTTCAGTTATACCACAAATTCAATGCAACCCTAACAATGATGTTTAGAAATAAATACAAGTCAGCAATTACACAGCTTATCTCTTCTTTCAAAATTCTCCTGTAGCCATTGTCAACATTATCATGCTGAAAATAAATTCAAACTAAAATAATCTCTGCATCTTTTCTGAGAAAATATGTTTTCACACCCTTTTATCTTTCTACTGGAATCTGAACTTGTAACTGTTACTATATGGTATGGGTGAAACAATATACTTGTGCAGTATAGTGATACAATATTGATATGCAGATCAAATTCAAAGTCTTTTCATTTTCTGGAGTTCTCAGTGGTGAGATGGCATTGCTTGATGCATGTTGGTATCTTGGCTGTATTTCCAGTATGCATATTACAGACAGACATAGGCTCATCATATATTCATATGTCATTGTCATCTTTGACCAGATTAAACAAATTTTGAAACTTTTAAACTTACTACCTGTTTACTGTCAGTGATCTTAATTCAACCTTTTGTGCCATTTCAGTCTGCTACATTTGATCAGATGCAGGATTAAACTT
Organism: Potamilus streckersoni; assembly: GCA_016746295.1. Lineage (NCBI taxonomy): Eukaryota > Metazoa > Mollusca > Bivalvia > Unionida > Unionidae > Potamilus > Potamilus streckersoni. The sequence goes on from JAEAOA010001939.1 coordinate 1,567,059, forward strand.
GGTCACCACACCCTTTGTTTTTCACTGCATGAATGCTTTGAAAACATCTCATTGCCAATTTCATATCTTCACTTCATTTGGAAGGCATTATGATGTTTTCCTCAAAAAAGAAGAACTATAGCAGCTTTCTCATGCAAGGAAAATCTTATATAATAAAACAAGTCTGAGTGTGGCAGTGGTGATAACTAACAACCAAATCCATCATTATACTTGTGTACATGCAAAACAACTGTTGTAGTCACCAGAACTCATTTATGTTAACTTGGTTTTTCACTCTTTTCTGTTACTTAGTTTAAGAATGTAGAGTCATAACATGTTAAACATGGGGAAGAAGGTATATTAATGTGAAAATCTAGGAAGAATAGAAATGATTCCCAAAAGATATGTTTCCAGATCATTTCCAGAGGTTTTCCAAGTTGAAATGAATTTTTTCAAGGCTTACATATGACCATTACTGAATGGAATTAAAATACATTTTAGATCATAAAATATGCATTTTTAAAGCTTTCAAGACTCTCCAAAACATCTAAATCAGAAAACATGATCATGCACAAAACCAAAAAATTTATCACACAAAACAAGTTTCACTATATTCCTATAAATTTTGGCATGTAAAGCCATTTCAATGTGCAGAATAAAATTTATTCTAACTTTACATTGTTGCCATGCTTTATGTTACAATATGGAAACAACATAATGAACATAAATCAGTATTATTTCCTTTCAAACCTTTAATCCTAAAGAATTCTAAAACTATATATATATATATATATATATATATATATATATATATATATATATATATATATATATATATATACATATACATATACACATGCACACATGTTATATGAATTAAACATTTACTATCACAGTATGAAAGAAAAAAAATATTATAGCAAAGTATTATAATCTTATCTTGTACAGTTCCACAAACTTATGTCAACAAGCTGCCTATCTTGACAAAAAAGCAAAGTCCTGGTCCCTTGGTCTACTATTACTACCAAAATTATCATGCTTATGTCGACAAAGAGATAAAAAAAAATATATGTTGACAAAAAACCTTGGTCCCAGCTTGAACAAATCCTTTGTTGTCTTTATCATTTATGTTGACAAGCTGCCAGTTCCTACCCATTCTTTGTTCAACAAATAACTGATCTTGCCACCAAGCTTTAACTTTACAACCTTATCATTTATGTGGCCAGTTCTAACATGTACTATATTCAACAATTAGTTAATCTTGACATCAAGCTTTAATGTTGCTGTCAGATTTATAAAAAAAAAAAAAAAGCACAAAATCAGTCTTTTCTTTAGTCCTATAATGTTGGCCTCTTGCAGCGACTTAAATAAAAGCAATGAAATCTGATCTGATTCTTGCATTTTCCAAAGTGATCAGTGATTAAAACAGGTTTACTGTGTTGTGAAAGTTTCCTTTTTAACTTTATTTTTATTTAGGATGGCTACCAACCACAGTGTAAAGGCAGATTAAATTTACAGTCTCTGGAAACTAAATCAGAATTCTCGGAAATGCTTAATTACGTGTATATGGATGCAAATTTTTTATTTGGGATGTAGAAAATCAGCCACACAGGAGTCCTCTGTATGCATGTTTTTGTTGCAAACAGTAAAGTTTTGCAGCAGAATAAATATGTTCTAATTTATAATCACAATGAAAACTGAAACAATGCTTTATTTTAGTTTGTTGCTGACTTCTTTGTTCAAAGGTCACTGGCTTGCTTTGATGAAGGTGCATGTTTTATTAAAGGCGCCAAAAAGGGCTCCCTTTGAAGGACTAAACAAATATCTGTTTGTTATTGCTGCAACAATATCAAATAATTGTAGAACATTGAGACAATTTTTTTTAAAAATTCCTTGGTATATATCGGTGCTTATGGGGTAATCCATTTTCACTGAATATACAGCAAAACTTTTTTTTAAAATGCCGTCGTGTGATTGACTGTAGTCATTTCATGTTCCCGCCTTTAGAGGTGATCTATATTAGCTAGTCAGTTGCATGGCTATTTTGATTATATTAAAGCATACAGTATAAAGGCCAGGTATCAGCATAATCGGATTATGATACAGTATAACATTGCACTGTTAGGGTCGTTTGTCAATATGAAATAAAGATTTGTTTATGTAACAATAGATTCCAGTGCATTTGTACTTTTCACGATGACTTCTGTAACTAAATACAAGTACTGTTTAAATCAACTTGACAGATGTTTATTTCCCATTGAATAGCTTCCTCCTCTTGGTAGCCTCAATAAGATGGGAACAGACTAACCAAACTCTAGGCCAATTTAAGTACATGTACCTGAAGCATGTAAATAACTGATAATGCCAACATTGAAAATCATAATGCTTTTCATATCAGGATGTGACCGATGCAATATTTTATTGTGTATATTATTACACAAATGTAACCAAAATGTAATTTGTCAATATACAAGTGTCTTTTACTGGTTTTGTCTTCATGTACAGTGGCAGAGTGGTCTAAATCGCTCATGATAATTACGGATCACTGCCATCTCGCCTCTGTTCGAGTTTAACCACACAAGTCTGTAGTTTTATCAATAGAGCACAAAATTTCTGACAGGAAATCACCTTAACAGTATTATTATATAATATTCTAATACTGTGAAGGTGATTTCATGTCAGAAATTTTGTCATGCTTTATTGATAAAACTGCAGTCTCCTGTAGTTTAACTTGTATCTTTTTCCAACCCCATTCCCCGCCTCAAATACTTAACTCCACATCCGCTTATGTCAACAATTTTTCCTTGGGCCCGACCATGTTGACATAAGCAAGTAGCACTGTAACAAAAAAGTTTAACACTGAATTTATCTGTGCCAATTAATTCCAAAACAAGATTTTTCAAACAACCTAACCTCCTTGAGATGGTTTGATTAAAAATTAATTTAGAAAACATACACAAGGGTTGATTTAAATTTTGACAAAAGACCTTCAAAATTACATACTGTATTGTTGCAAAAACAAGGACTGACTTTTTTGTAAAATCAACTTGTCTTCTAGTAATTTGTAAAATCAGTTCCCAAACCTGTATTGATACAGAAGCTAAAATCATTTTTTAAAGTTATAATATATATATATATATATATATATATATATATATATATATATATATATATATATATATATATATATATATATATATATAAAATACAAGAGACCACAATTTCTCATTTATCATGCATTGTTTTAAGCTACATGTCAGAGTGTAATAGTTTCACACCAACATTCAGCTCAGAGATTGACATTTTGGACAAAAAAATTTGGCTTACAACAAACAGCAGTCTGTTTTTTAACCTGGGTTTCCTCCAAATATTCCACCCCATTTTTCACATTTAGACAATTAGGTTGGGGTGTGGGGTCAAAGCGCTTAACTGCAGAAAGAAAATTAGAATTTGCTGCCACTGTGTGCAGTAGTGGCATATGGTAGTCACTTACCAGCGAGCCTAGAAAAATTTAAACAATGTTATAACAACTTTTACCTGCATGAAATCAATAGGAAAATTATTTTTTTTAATCAGATATGGTAAGTATTGTTTGTAATCATTGACTTTTATCCACTGATGGACCAGACAAAACTACAGCATGGATAAAACCTGACAGTGCAGTCGCCATTTGTATTACTAGTTACATGATTTCATAGATCTAAAACTACATCGGAACTCCAAAAGTCATGTGACATCCACAACACATTCCATTTTAATGTTGTTGTACAAAAATTCAGTTATATTAAAGGAAAGTCTGATACATTTTGTAAAAACCAGAAAGAACATAATTCCCAATGTATTTTAAGAACAATGACAAAAAAAACAGTCACTGTCACATTAATCTGGCCAGCCAGATTCATCAAGCAGAGAGCACATCAACATGGTAGTCACTTAATACAACAAAAACCAAAGTAGTTGTTCATGGAATATATATATATATATATATATATATATATATATATATATATATATATATATATATATATATATATATATATATATATATATATATATATATACATACACAAACTATTGTTATGATGTCATAGTGGCTTTAAACTTTGATCTCCAAATCAATAGCCTACTTCCTTAACCATCTGCAAGTCATCCACAAAGTCGGATCCAAGTCATAATGTTGAGGCGTGTAGGTTTAATGCCATTATTCAGCATATAAGAGGCTATACATAACAGCCAGTATATTTGGGGGATGAATCTGGGACACACAATCCCCAAACCACATTATGCTACTGGCAAGCTCTCAGATACCCACATATTTATTCAACAAGTGACCTTAACCTTTTGACCTGAAATAAATCTGTATTCTTCCAAGTGCAGCAATTCAAAAGGGCTGTGTCAAAATGGAATTGGTAACAGTGACACATATATATGGATAGATTTTTATCATATCATAATGTGCTATATGATATACTGGGCATGTAAAAATAACATAACAAAACATTTTCAGTATCAATAACTTACCAGCATGTCTTTGTTCAATTCCAAATAGCCACAGTGAAGAAATCCACTAAGTGTTGTGGCTGCCATCTCACGCACCTGTTAGTAGTAAAGCCTCAAGAGTTATAACTTGCAACCCTTAAATCAAGCTTCTATATTTATACTACTCTTCTAAAGTATCAGACTACTGCATTTATTTTTGCATGTTTTTAAAACTTAATTAGTCTCACTCACTACTTGCAACCTTTTCCAGGTACACAATGTTGATGGAGATCAATTTCTGCATATAAAGACCTGCAATATTATGAAAATCATGGAAATGTGAAATTGTTTTTCTTTAGGTAAATACATATTGTAAAACTAATACATTTAAAAACTTAATGTATGAAACAAATTATCCAAAATGGAAGACAGTTTATATTAGAATTAATCTTTGAAGTTCCATTTTTAAAACTTATTCTACTACCATATGAATGTCATATAAACAGCAGATAATCCATAACTGATATTAGAAAACATTCAATAGCACCTGTGGTTAAAAAGATCTCACTAAAGATGGATATCAAACATACATTACATAAAATAAAATCTATTCTATGACATTTTGGCAAGCACTACATGCCTTGCTAATAAACAAATCTTACATATAATTTTCATCAGTATGTCTTGGAACCATATATCAGCAAGTTAACATATTTCATGTCCACCTGAGTTAAATCTGAATTGATAAAAGTGTTCAAATTATATTTCGCCAACTTACAATAAATGACTTGCATATGAAAAAAAACTAATTAAATCATTATGCTTGTCAAATTTATTTTACACAAGACAGATGACTGTTGGCTCAGAGAATACTTAAGCATACTGTCACTATTAACTTCACATCTTCCATTTTTCAACTAGTCAATGCTCCTTACGCTTTCTTGTTTTGGTAACTTTATTTCATTATTTTGTGCCTGTTTGAAAGAAAGGTGAATTAAATTACTTATAGTGTTTTGTTTATGTTGAGAAATAGTTCCAACTTATTCTCTGACATGAAGCAGTTTGAATTTCATAGTAATAACAAACTTTTTCACAATGAAAATAGCAAAAACCCTGAAGTACAAGTTCATTATAAAATCTACTAGTCCTCATGAGTACTGAAGCAAATGTTAATTTTAAACACAGGGAATGCATATCAACATTCTTTATATGCCAGAGGATCCTCTGAAGGATTCAATTTACTTTCAAGCTTCATAAATGGAAGTAAAAACACAATGTACCAATAAAACTGATTTATCCTATATATCGATATTAATTATTAATAATTACATAATGAAGAGTTGTAAAACACAAAAGTGCTAATGTCAATAAATTTCAAACAGCCTTCATTTGGAAAATCAAGGATATTTGCTTGTAAATACACATTCGCCCACTGCTGATGTCTCTAAAGTGCTGTAAGCAGCTATCTTCACAGGTGTATATTTTGCAAACAAGAGATCAAGCTGGTGAAAATGAAAATATTTATTTTCAAGTTGGCAGAAAAATATTGAGCAGAAACAGTATATGTGTGTCATCATTTTTATACACATGGCAGGTAAGACTATGACGGATAAGCTTTACACTTACTTCCAGCTGGTCATCACAGAGTAGATGAAGAATAATTTCCTGAATCTCCTTGGTGTACTTTGGATTGTGTAAGATGAAGAAGTTGTAGAACACCATGCTCTGCATGTAGTAAAGAACTGCAGTCCTGGCATGCCATGACTGGAGACCAGTTATCTGGACACCAAAAGAAATAAATGTTTTGTTAATTACATAACAGGGATCTGCTTAAGTAGCTCATCCAACTTGAAGATCAAACAAGTCTTATACTACTGGCTACTTGAAACATAAACCAGATTTTAATCTATTAAAAACTGTTGTTCCCAACATAGCACAAAGTCCAAAATATTCAAGCAAGAGTCCTCAAAGCGACTGATAATCTGATGGCCAAAAAGAATTTCTTACTACCCAAGAGAAACTATTTCTTCTTTCAAACTGCTGAGAGTTGAAAACATATATAAAGTTTTGTGCAATATCATATATTTCAACTTAGTCACTGTGGTGGCCATATTGGATGTAAGAATGGCATCATTTTCATTTAGGACCAAGATGACACCATCTGAAGTCTTTGGTGAAAACCTCTGTTGAATATGAAAATTCATGGCAGTCATATTGGATGTCAGATCAGTATCATTTTCATTTAGAACAAACCAAAATCTTAATTCTTTGGTGAAAGCCCCAAACGAATATGAAAATCCATTCTATAGGAGTTACATAAAAAATATTTTAAAGATGGCTGCCATGGTGGTCATATCATAGGCAGATCATCATTTTCATCTAGGAACCACTTAAGATAATAATAATCCTTTTGGTGGAAATTCCATTGGAGGTGTAGCAGTAAAAAAAAATTCAAATTAGCAATCAATGCAGCCATATTTAGAACACAATCTTACCTTTTGTTTGCACACCTATGTGGGAGTCAGACACATCATAAAGGTATCATTTGATTTAAAACCAACTCTCATGATTCTTAATTTAGAAATGACTTTCTACTAAGGATGAGTAGCAATAACATTTTCAAGATAGCAACCATAGGAGACATACTGGATGTCAGGTCAGCAATTATTTAGTTTCAACTAGATATCACAAAAAGACTTGGTGAAAACCCAATGTTGATATGACCATCCATCATGGAGGATAACAAGATTTTCAAGACCACGATGGCCATACTGGAGGTTACAACATTTTTATTCTGTGATCAACTAAGTCTTTCAGTGAAAATACCATGACGATATGAATTTTAGTTCAAGAGGAGTGAGAAAAACAAGATTTTCATACACCATGGTGGCATACTAGATATCAAATTACATTTTTATTTTGGACCAAGTAGATATCATAATAAGTCTTTTTAGTGAAAACATCATGTTCATGTAACCTTCCAATGAGAAAGAAAGAGTAGCAGTGATAAGTTGTTCAAAATGGCGAGATTTTTTTTTTGGCAACCATCAGGGCACCATAAGAAGTCTCTTAGTAAAAACACCATGTTCATATGACCACACCATGTTTATATGACCATCCATTCAGGAGAAATACCATTAACAAGATTTACTGAATTTCTGAGTAGCACCAATTTCATTTATGACAAAGTAACCCATGGGATAAATGTGTGTATAAACTTTCATGACAGTTCTCCAAGTAATACAAAAGTAGCAATACAATGAATGTCCATAAATATTTTTTTTTGTTCAGGCCAAGCAGTCTCTTTATAATTGTGACAACCCTGTTTCAATAAAAGGAGCCTTAGGTCCAAAAAAAGAAAAAATATATGACAAAAAAGATGACAAATGTTTAAATAAAAACAATCTACATAAATATTTATGAATATGAATTCTACCAAAACATGAATTCTATTAAAATATGAATTCTATTAAAACCATTTTCTTTTTTTTACAAATGTAACCATATATTCTCATTTCGATGATAATTGTAAGTAACTTGTGATGATTAAATGTTTTATTCTAAGTAACTGACAGTAAAAATGACATTTACTGACCTCTTTGATGGTTGCTATGACAACAGGAATAACCTCTGGTTGAATAAGAGCCTGTGACAGCCATGTAAGTGCTACAAGACAGTCATGTTTTAACTCTTCATCTTTACCCTCACTCTCCAATGTACAGATCTAGTGAAACAAATGTGTTCAGTTAGGGAAAAACATTTACATTGAGTAACTTTATTAGTCAAACGCCAAAATACAAAATTCATGAATATTATCTTTTGAAATGCATTTTTTATGCATAAAACTTCAACTTTAACCTCTAAAGTTCATCAATTTATATTTTAATTATCCTATAATGATAACAAAAAGTGTGTGTGTTACTCATTTGGAACATTTTTTTTCTTCAAAGGTTATCAAGGAGATATAGCAAAGATGCCAACTTCAGGAATAAAATGTTTCTGCATGCTACTTACCTGCTTATAAAGCATTTAGAGCACAACCATAGCTCTTCTGAACTGTTTTGGGGTTAAAAAGTGCTAAAATTGTCTTTCCATCTATAAGGGAGTCTGGGAATATTCTCCCATTAGACTGGCACAAAAAAAACATCCATTCTTCAGTTACTACCGTGGATATGCACAATCTGACAGGTTTTAAAATGAAACTGCAGGAAAGATGAGAAGGCATGACTGCATTAGGATCAGGCAAGCATATAAGGGCTTGCTTTTTAAGAGTCAGGTGTGCAGATTCAACAAGTTTAGATTCTGATTAAACACTTGATTTGCAGCTGATAAAGTGGACAACCTGACACAAACACTTGACTAACAATTGAATTTCTGCTGCCAAATTGAAGAGCTATGATATCATTTAGCACACTAACAACTGTTAGACAGAATCAGAATGCCCTTTCTACACACACCCTCCTACCTGGACTTAAATGCATTCACTATTGGGGGCACAGAGTGACCCAAGATGTCTAAAACACTATTACAATTAACTGCCATCTCACCTCTGTCTGTGTGGGTTCGAGTCTAAGATTAGGTGAATGTGGATATGTGAGAAAGCTTGCCAGTAACATCTCATCTTTCCGCGGATTTCCTGGTTTCCAGGTTTCTTCCTCCACCATTAATACTGGCCGCCATGTATAGCCTATCGTGTGCTGAAAAATGGTGTTAAGACCCACAACAACATTCACTATCATCTTAATCTTCTGGCAACTGATGTGCAATAAAAAAACCTGGAATTAGTCATACCATCCTAACTTCTCAAAATGAAAAATGCTGGTATCTGTGCAGACCAATTCCAAATGTGAGGTTCTCCCATTTACTGAGATGGAACCACATGTATTCTGATGATGTGACATTTCATCCTGTAGAAAATGCTTTGAGCACCACTGAACAGGTGAATCGCATATATTGGCCTTGTAAACAGTGACACAAGACGAGGAGATCTCCTATTGCATTGAGGAGACCATAACAGGCAAAGAAATGCCCAATTTGTGATGTGATTCTTTGTTAAAAAAGGCATGATTCAACACACGTTCTTTAAGAGAAGCAAACCCTGTTCACCTGCAGTTGTTACTCCAGATCAAAGTGGATTAAACACTGAAATGGTATGATATATCCTTGTGGACAAAGAATTCAAGGCAGAACACTTGTTTAAGAAAGGATTTCATGTCTTGATGTAAAATATTACCCATGTGGCACTTTTGTCCAAATAGAAAGTCACCGATGTGAATCTCACAGTTAAGTGAGACACAACTGTCCACATGTGAAGAACCAGAGACTGCTATTCAGACCAAGAGAGTGCCCTGCAATGGTATACTGTATCCCTGAATGCAAAGTCTCCCTCCCAAACACTACGAACAACTCTTCTCTTGACTACATTCCAAACTATGTCAGTGCTTAAACAATCATGGCCGGGTGACAGACACTATCTATTTTGAAGCCAGAAACAACTTTTCCTTGTGAACTTATGAAGGTTTTCTAATGAAAGTTTCTTCTTTCAGATTGCCTTCAGAAGTTCACTAGTAAAGTTGTTCACAGATGCAGCATTAATGGCATCCTTGATCATGCATTTCAAGCAATTTTGGCCAAGTTGGTCATTTATACATCTGCCATCCATCATATGAAAATGTTGAATGCAGGACACAAATTGTACCCCATATAAAACAAAAAGGTAACATGGCTATCATCTGCCACCTTGAAAAGCTTGCACCTGGGAAACTAAGTCCTGCCATTAGTTGTCACTTATAATTACACAAAGCAAATTAGCATATACAGGTGATGTCAGTCAAGCAAAATTCATCTACTTGGTCAGAAAAGGACCCTCTTAGTGCTATATCCACTTTGGAATGCAAGAACTGAGGCTTTCGCTGGGTGGAGCCCCGATAGGATGGTTTTAACAGGTTTGTGTCCAATAAGTGGCCCTTGTGTCCTTTTGTTGATTTCTGATACCATCCCTGTATTGTTCTATGGTTATGAAAGGGAGGGAAATATGTCTCCTTGATGGATTGTTTATGAACTTCAATCTGGTTGTTCAAATAAAGGTTAGAGAATAACACTCAGTTTGGCTGTATGGTGGTTATTCAGGAAGTGCAGGCAAAGAGCAATGAGTTGCATTCTACCAAGTGTAAATTATAGCTGTAGTTATGGCATTTGCCAAGATGTGTTGAGTGGCTCTGATTAGTAATCAGGCCAATCTTGAGAACAACTCCCATGCATGTCCAGAGGTATTCAGAATGGGAGAAGATAAGCTGTATTCTGCCTATTGGTAGACAGCCACTGAGATAAAAAAGTCAAACACTGCAGCAATGGTAACTGTCCTGCATATTAACTTCTGAGTGTCATCAAAGGTCATCCGCTCCATACCTATAAAGTGTGGATTTGTTATCCCCAAAGTGGTGATATCACTGTTAAAGCTGGGGTTTCCAAATGAAAGACTGGTATATGGCAAAGGTGGAACTGCCAACAAAATGATGATGAAGGTGGGGTCAGAATGTATTTAACTCTCCCATTCTGCAGGTGTAATTTAAGTTGGACTTTCTGCTCCATTGTAAAATCAATGGGTGCTGATCCATGCTGTTGATTATGTGTGAAGAGGATAAAATTCAGAGGGTTGGAGGTGGAAAATATCCTAAATGTAGGCTTCGAAGACTGAATCTTTCCATGCTATCTGACAGTGTTGAATATATGACAGCACTGAAGAACAAGAAACATCATGTTGGTTGCATGAGGTGAGGCCAATGTCCACTGTAATAACTAAGACATGGCCGGCGAATACTGATGAGGTCTGTTGCTCACTACTCAAATAATGTCCTGAATTAGAAACTGACTTTGAGAGTCACTTAGTAAAAAGTCTTCTCATGGCAGAGTTTAAAAAAATTATGAAGCAGCTTGTTGAGGCATGAGGAATTATTCATGGCATCATGCCATATGAGTCTCTTAAGTTAGTATGTATGAGGGTTAGACTGGTCCCTGCACATTTCTGGTCCCCTGCACATGTCTGGTCCAACATACTGGGAGCCAGGTTGTTAGTCATTGCACCCATAATATTTATGTTTTGGCTGTTTGTGATCCCTAGTATATGGCCTAGGCCAGTCACAATTGAAACAGGCCATCTATGTGGGTAGGATACCATAAGGATCATCAGTTGGGACGGGATGTCTGACCCATGTAACCGGTCTGTATGTCTGCTGAGTGAGAAGGAAATTGGCTGTTTGTTAGTTTTGTTCCTTGCTGTTATGCAATAGGAATCAAGCAGAACCCAGAGGGGGCAAGGTAGTGGGAGTTGCCAAAAATGCTGAGTCATGTGGTAGCTGTATTTACAAAGAAAAGGACATACTCATATAAAGTATTATCATATATGTCATCTGAAAATATTTTGAAATTTTAAAAGTTTACTTGATTAAATGCAACAAAACTGAACTATAAGCAGATTCATTTCTTTTCTGATTTTTTTTTCAAACTAGTGAAGACTAGGAGCATTTTCCATTACACACACATCAGCATTAAAAGTTTATAATTTGTCTTTCTTATTTGCATGTGGACTGTGGCATCTCCAACTAGAAATGATATAAATGAGTAACTTCTGCACTCTATATGATAGATAATTGAAGTAACAAACTATTATTTCAATGCAAAATGACATTTAGAAATAGAAACAATTAAACTCATCCTATGTTTCTACTTCTTTGCTCTTATTTATTTTCTACAAAAAAGTAAAAGTCATATGTGAATTTATGTTTTTGGCGTTTTAAGATTTTCATATATTTTCACATTAAACTGGAGAAAATGAAGTCTGGAATGATAAAAAAATTTTTAAAAAACAACACAAGGTCTTGTGCTAATAAATTTCAGAACATGAATTTGAAGACATACAAAGGACAAGAAGTTAAATTCATCTGAGGAATGTGAGAAAGCATTCTGTCATTCAAAACAAGCTGTTGATGTTGCTTCCAATTTTAGCCCATCCAAAATCTGTGATATACAGTTCATAATGACCATAGAATTTCATGACGAACCAAATGCAAAGAAATTCACTTTTGTAAAGTCATTTATGGTAAGCAGAGTCTAGAAAAGTCTAATGAATACTACAGAATTTTTTGGATCTTCACGCTACGTGTCAAAAAGTAACTTACTATAGGTAAAAGTCTGAATACTTCTGGCGGAGCTGGACTAAACACTTTTCCCAATGATAAAGATAAGAACTTCAACACTGAAAGATAAAAAATAGATTAGTAGCAAAAGAATCAGATTTTTCTATTATTGAACAGGACACATGCACATCAGACTAAACCAGAAAATAATTTTCCAAACTTGAAAATAAAATAAATTGCCATCTTCATGTTTCTCTAAATGATCATCAGCAAATCAATGACGGTCGTTACAAAACATACATGGTACCCAGAGTAGGCATTTTCTTTAAATGTTACATTTAAACATACATGGTACCCAGGGTAGGCATTTTCTTTAAATGTTACATTTAAACATACATGGTACCCAGGGTAGGCATTTTCTTTAAATGTTACATTTAAACATACATGGTACCCAGGGTAGGCATTTTCTTTTAAAAAATATATGTCAGGGTACTTTGATTACAGAATTCATATTAAAATGATAAGAAATTTCTAAATTTCATCTATGGGTGAGTACCCAACTTTAAAAGTGCCTCCCCTGGGTGCCATGTATGTTTTAATGGAACAGACCTGAAAAATATAAAAACTTAAAGTCATAGAGAAGACCAAGCTGGTTACTGACAAAAAAAGGGGGCATGAATAATTAGTCCATTCCTATGAATCTTATATCAATTTAATCTTACCGATTTGATTTTGCATTCTCAACCAATATTAAATTTATATTTCTGTATCACTAACCTAAGTTAGTACTATTTAGGTGTTTTGGTATAATACATGAAAGTGTATCTGCACTGCACACCTAGGTTGGTACTGTTTATGTGTTTATCACACATCCATGGATATTTTTGCAACATCAAATAAAGTTTTGAGAGAAATAAAATAAAATGATAGAAAGAATTCATAGAAGAATCTGGAATAAAAATACTTCTCAGTCTGATGTCCTTGTCATTTATGCTGAATCAAATTTATTCTGCCAACTCATGTATTGACCAGTGTCCATTCTAGCTTTCTTAATATTTGATAAAACAATTTGTCAGAAAAAACCTAATGCTATTCAGAATTATCTACACTCAGTTGTTTCCATTATGGCAATTCATAAACATGTTAGTCTACTAAATACAAGGTGGATTAGCTGATCTTTACTGGCACAAATTGTTAATACTTATAGTCAATTGGCTGTTCCAGAAATAATGCACTAAATACAAAATAAAGAACATGACTAGATTATAACATACATGCCAACCATTACGCTTTTGGTGTAATATTATGCATTTTTTCATTAACTACTCCTTACACATAAATGTATTTGGATTGCACATTTTCGATATATCCCTCTCCCAAAAAAATTAATAATTTGTTTTCTCATTTTTATTAACATCGCACTAATCGCACAGAATGTATTCTAGAAAAGACGGCTTCTGTGTAACTATGATATAAAAGTACACTTGTCTGTAGACTAGAGGTGACCTTCCTATGTGTTATGTTCTATTTATAGCAGCTGCCCTATTTCCAAGACCTCTGTTTCTTTTTATAGCAGCTGTCTAGCTTAAGACAGAACAGACTAGTTTTCTAACTTTTAATATTTTCTCACATATTCTTTGTTACAAATAATTTGAGGTACAGAACCATTCTGTAGGATTCTGGTGGTATTCTAGTCGATGCATATGTCATAGCTAAAATGTTTCATTTCACAGATGGATTAGAAAGAAAAAAAAACAGAAAAAATGACTTGTAGATGAATACATGAACAACACAATACAGTACCAATTTAGGGTAGCTTCATGCCCACTGCAGGCTGTGGAAAGGACTTGAATATTGGTCATAGTGTAAAAACACAGATGTCTTGATCATTTTACTATTAAACTCCAATACTAAGGTAACATTTTTACAGCAGAACTAAATTGTGAAAATGAATTGTATAAATGCAGGGGCTTTATTTACCAAGCTCTTAATAGAACACTAACTACAACTAGTGGTAGAATACAACTTTGGTCCTTGTTTAAATGGATGCTTCCTGACGCCAAAATATACACGTTTTGTACATTGAATTCTATTATATGTGGATTACGCTTTTTCTGCTCAGATTACGCCTTTTCCTTGCCAGGAGTTGGCATGTATGTTATAGTACTACAGACCTTAAAATAATTTATCAAATCTACATTTCTTTTGCATTATATCTGCCTTAATTGCATTGATGTTCAATTTGCATTCATATTGTCATTCATAACATTACTGAAGTTGGAATTTCAACTTTCAACAGTATTAAATGGAAAGAAATATTGTTTTGATATCTAGTTTTATTAGAAAAGTTTTCATTAAAACAACATGCATAAAGCTCAAAACACCAACACTGAATCTAAATCTAATTACAACTACAATAAATGTAAAAATATAGTTTCTAATGTCTGTCAATAAATTTTTCTTTTTATTTCCTAACAATCAAATAAAAACAAACAAAAATTTAGTGTAAACAAAAAAAAGTTCCTGTTCCTAGATTACAATGCAAAAGGTCTTTCAAGCAAAGAAATTGTGAAGCCTGAAATACTAGTAAACAGATTTTCAAGAAACGGATATCATTTACTGCTTATGTATTTTTGATCTACCTACTTCATTTCTTTCATACATCATTCATAATTTCATTTTTATTCATGCTGCATTTTGTTTACATTCAGTATTCATTTCAATGGAAAATCACCCACTCAAAACGTACCAAGTCATTTTAGTTTGTGTGTTGAACTGAATGATCTATCTTGTTCATGACTTAAAGTTAAGAAAAATTTGCCCAGGTTTACATTCTGAACTTGGTAAAAGGATGTATCAATTTAATGCAGTAAAACCCCATTTAAAGATCTAGTATGGGAAGACTGTAATTTAAGACCAGATTCTTCATACATACTTTAATGTCTTATAAAATATTTAATCTTTATTGAGAGAACAACCAATAAAGATCTAGTATGGGAAGACTGTGTAATTTAAGACCAGATTCTTCATACATACTTTGATGTCTTATAAAATATTTAATCTTTATTGAGAGAACAACCAATAAAGATCTAGTATGGGAAGACTGTAATTTAAGACCAGATTTTTCATACACACTTTGATGTCTTATAAAACATGTAATCTTTATTGAGAGAACAGCCAATAAAGATCTAGTATGGGAAGACAGTCTAATTTAAGACCAGATTCTTCATACACACTTTGATGTCTTATAAAACATGTAATCTTTATTGAGAGAACAGCCAATAAAGATCTAGTATGGGAAGACAGTCTAATTTAAGACCAGATTCTTCATACACACTTTGATGTCTTATAAAATATGTAATCTTTATTGAGAGAACAGCCAATAAAGATCTAGTATGGGAAGACAGTCTAATTTAAGACCAGATTCTTCATACACACTTTGATGTCTTATAAAACATGTAATCTTTATTGAGAGAACAGCCAATAAAGATCTAGTATGGGAAGACAGTCTAATTTAAGACCAGATTCTTCATACATACTTTGATGTCTTATAAAATATTTAATCTTTATTGAGAGAACAACCAATAAAGATCTAGTATGGGAAGACTGTAATTTAAGACCAGATTTTTCATACACACTTTGATGTCTTATAAAATATGTAATCTTTATTGAGAGAACAGCCAATAAAGATCTAGTATGGGAAGACAGTCTAATTTAAGACCAGATTCTTCATACACACTTTGATGTCTTATAAAACATGTAATCTTTATTGAGAGAACAGCCAATAAAGATCTAGTATGGGAAGACAGTCTAATTTAAGACCAGATTCTTCATACATACTTTGATGTCTTATAAAATATGTAATCTTTATTGAGAGAACAACCAATAAAGATCTAGTATGGGAAGACTGTAATTTAAGACCAGATTTTTCATACACACTTTGATGTCTTATAAAATATGTAATCTTTATTGAGAGAACAGCCAATAAAGATCTAGTATGGGAAGACAGTCTAATTTAAGACCAGATTCTTCATACACACTTTGATGTCTTATAAAATATGTAATCTTTATTGAGAGAACAACCAATAAAGATCTAGTATGGGAAGACAGTCTAATTTAAGACCAGATTCTTCATACACACTTTGATGTCTTATAAAACATGTAATCTTTATTGAGAGAACAGCCAATAAAGATCTAGTATGGGAAGACAGTCTAATTTAAGACCAGATTCTTCATACACACTTTGATGTCTTATAAAATATGTAATCTTTATTGAGAGAACAGCCATCTTGATAGGTGGACTCAAGAAATTGTCTCTTATGATTGATTTTGCTGTGTCTTAAAAATTTGATGAATCAAAATTTAACTATGTACATGTTGCAATGGAACACAAAAAATTCATATCTGTATAGACTGATCTAACCTGTTTTGCAGAGTCGGCTCAGAGTTTTTCGTTCCTCACTTTCCTCTGTATTGTTGTCATTCTTCATAGGTTCTTCTCCTTCACGTAGATCAGTCTGAGATTTGGAGTTGACTATTGGACTAGATTGGCCACTGGACCCACCTGAACCTTAATGATAATATAAGCAATATTTACTTTACTGTAATATCTGTACTATATATTTATACATAAATGATTTAATGTGAATGTTCAATATGTATATCATATATATATACTCCCTTATAATATGAGTCTAACTTGGGGGTGGGCAACTTCTCCAGTTGGCGGGCCCGGATATGGGAAAATGAAGTCCTTGGCGGGCCGGATTACTGAATCGATACCTTAATTGTGTATTTATCTACCTATGCAAGGAATAAATCGTATTTAATGTTAATTTTAATCTTGTAAACTTTAAGTTTAAAGCATAGAGACCAAAAACAGTATTAATTTAACATAATGTACTTAATAGCTGCTGAAGTCAATGAGACATCTGTGGTCGATCAAAGTTGTCAACAAGTTGTTTGAACTCTGGCTGCATGTCTTATGTATAAATCCTCAGTAAAGACTGCACGTGAATATCAGTTAGATTGGAACGCAGGTTTGTCTTGTTAATGTTCATGGTCGAAAATGTTTGCTCACAAATGTATGTAGACCCGAACAGAACAAGTAGTTTCATGGCCATCTTTCTCAGTGACGCATAAAATTTGTCAATACTTTCAGATTGGAATTTCTCTTTCAGGGTAGAGTCACACTTTAGATCAATCAATTCCAGCTGTAGAGCATCCAGCACCTTTTCAAAGTCAGTTGTAAATGGTGATGACAAGATATCAAACTCAGCAGCAAGTTTCTGGAAGACCGCAAAACAACGAGCTAATTCTCTGTCTAGTGCAGATATCATATTGGCGTACTTCTCAGTTGACAAAATCTGGGGTGCCATAATTTTGAGTGTTGGAAAGTGTGTTGTGATATTCTGACTGAGCTGGCAAGAAAACAGTTTTAGTTTCACCCTGAATGCCTTCACTGTCGAGTACATTTCGTGAGCAAAAGTGCCCTTCCCTTGAATTTCGATTCATTCATATGTTCAAAGAGATCAACTGCAAACGCCAGATCTGACAGCCATTCGGATTTTCTGAGTTGAGGATATTCTGTATCTTTCCCTTTCATCTCCAAAAACAGTAAGATTTCCGTTTTCAGGCCTCAGACACGTTTCAGAACTTTCCCCAAACTCAACCAGCATACAGTGGTATGATACAAAACATCACTGTGATCCTTTCTGCAATCTTCCAGAAGTGTGATAAACTGTGATTTAGATTTACATAGCACTTCCTGGTGTATTATGCAATGTAGAAATATTAGCTCCCTTGTGCAATTGACATCTGCAATACAGTCGCCCAGTCTCTTCAGTAGACCAACTTTCTTTCCTGTCAAAGATGGACAACCATCCGTAGTACCACTGGCCATTTTCTGCCATGGTAATTGCATTGTATGCATGGCATTTTCCACATTCAAAAATATCTTCCCCGGTAGTAGTGTCATCGATTCCATTGACAGCAATTCTTCTGTGATTTCAAAGTTTTCTGAAATGCCTCGTACAAAGATGAGCAACTATGCAGTGTCATCGATGTCAGTGTTTTCATCCAATGCCAAGGAAAACAGCTGAAATGAAGGTACACGCCCTTTCAGTTGTGATGTCAGGTCTTCACCAATTGCTTCAATGCGACGAGCCACAGTTCTTCTCGATAAACTGACTTCTTCAAACTTCTTTCTTTGTTCTGGACAGACTTAATCAGCTACATTGAGCATGCACTTTTTGAAAAATTCACCAGCACAGAACGATTTGCTGTGCTTAGCAATGTTGTATGCGACCACAAAGCTGGCATGAGTAGCAGCTTTCTGGGCTACTTTGGCTTTTCCGAAATACATTCTGCTGCTTTACAAGTTTTCTGTCCAGTTCTGTTGCTCTTGTTTGCCGTTCCGCTGCTGATAATGTACTGCCATAGCCTGCATGTTTCGTCACATAATGGCGGCTAATGTTATACTCTTTAAACATGGTAAAACTTTCACTGCACAGCAAACATACTGCTTTCTTGCCGACTTCTGTGAAAAAGTACTTAGGCATCCAATCTTTGTTAATGCGCGACACTTGCTGTCTACATTTCTTGGCAAAATCCATGGTTAAAATTTTATTGTAAATTCTAAATATAATTCTAACTGAAAACAAAGAATCAAAGAATAACTAACAGTCACTATTATTCGACATAGTAACCAAGTAGCGGGCCACATTATCATGTACGACCGGAAACAGTCTGCAGGCCAGTCAAAATCCCATCTCAGGCCGGGTCTGGCCCGCGGGCCGTATGTTGCCCATCCATGGTCTAACT